>CM053030.1:336930507-337530507 GCA_028564925.1 Lithobates sylvaticus | reverse complement strand
CAACAACCCCAAACATGCACCCAATGTCATGAAGAACTATCTACTGTGTAAAGAAGATCAAGTAGTCATAGAAGTGATGGTTTCGCTCTTACCTAGCCCTGTTCTCAACATCATTGAGTCTATCTGGGAGTACATGAAGAGACAGAAGGATTTGAGGCAGCCTACATCCACAGAAGATCTGTACTTAGGTCTCCAAGATGTTTAAAACAACCTACCTGCTGAGTTCCTTTGAAAACTGTGTGCAAGTATACCTAGAAGAATTGAAAAATGTATGCTGTTTTGAAGGCAAAGAACGGTCACACCAAATATTGATTTGATTTGGATTTCTCTTCTGTTCATTTACTTTCCATTGTGTTAATTAATACAAATAAACTATTAACACTTCTATTTCTGAAAGCATTTCTAATTTGCAGCATTTTTTCACACCTTCCTAAGACTTTTGCACAGTTCTGTATGTATGTAAGAAGAGCAATGGAGGGCAGAGGAATGTGTTGTAAGACTGAGCAATGGTTGATGATTAATAAAGCACCCAACAGCACCTTGATATCAGTTTTAAGCACAATTTGCTTCCACGATTTAGTGGAGACTAGACTCCACCATTGCTTTGCTTTATCCATGAGTTCCCATTCCAACTTTTTTTAGGCATACATGCAGCACCTACAAATACAAGGTCACTTATTTCCACAAATGTAGATATTTTCTACCTTTTGTAGATTCGAGATCGGTAGAACAGGGTTAGGTAATGCATGAAATAGATACAATATACAGTATGAGGGAGGATAAACATCTTAGTCAGTACTATTGTTCCCACCCAGAAAGCTTGAAGTTTCTGTAAGTCCATAACAAAGTCATTTTTGCCAGTAACAGGGAATAGTTGGTATCATCCTTGTGTATCCATGAATCTTTCCTTGTTCATTCAATAGAACAAAAAGTAGCATCTCTATACAAACGAAAAATTGCCAAAATTGCAGACTTTAGTAGGATATACAGCACCATTCCTGTGACATATGACAGTGGCAATGTTTTTTTTGTAGACTGCCTTACTGCCATGTATTCTTTCATTTTGATGCCTACATTCTGGTTTATTTATTTACATTAGTCAATGAACTTTATTTACCCAATATGTTTTTATTATAGCCATGCCTTATTTTAGGATAATATTTTTGGATTGTTATATAGACTTTCAAGCAGTTTAGATTGTGATAGACATGCATTTATTTAACTAAATTCAAGAGCTGAAGTTATTTCTGCACATGTTTTTATGTACAAGTTTGAATAAATATAATACACTGGGTCTTTGTATTTTTTTGTAATCCTAAGATTTAACATACAGTATCTCACTAAAGTGAGTACACCTATCACATTTTTGTAAATATTTTATTATATCTTTTCATGTGAAAACATTGAAGAAATTACACTTTGCTACAATGTAAAGTAGGGAGTGTACAGCTTGTATAACAGTATAAATTTGCTGTCCCCTCAAAATAACCTAACACACAGCCATTAATCTCTAAACTGCTGGCAACAAAAGTGAGTACACCCCTAAGTGAAAATGTCCAAATTGGGCCCAATTAGCCATTTTTCCTCCCCGATGTCATGTGACTCGTTAGTGTTACAAGCTCTCAGGTGTGAATGGGGAGCAGGTGTATTACATTTGGTGTTATCGCTCTCACTCTCTGATACCGGTCACTGGAAGTTAAACATGGCACCTCATGGAAAATAACTCTCTGAGGATCTGAAAAAAATAATTGTTGCTCGACATAAAGATGGCCTAGGCTATAAGAAGATTGCCAAGACCCTGAAACTGAGCTGCAGCATGGTGGTCAAGACCATACAGCGGTTTAACAGGACAGGTTCCACTCAGAACAGGCCTCGCCATGGTCGACCAAAGAAGTTGAGTGCATGTGCTAAGTGTTATATACAGAGGTTGTCTTTGGGAAATAGATGTATACGTGCAGCCAGCATTGCTGCAGAGGTTGAAAGGGGTGGGGGGACAGCCTGTCAGTGCTCAGACCATATGCTGCACACTGCATCAAATTGGTCTGCATGGCTGTCGTCCCAGAAGGAAGCCTCTTTTAAAGATGATGCACAAGAAAGTCTGCAAACTGTTTGCTGAAGACAAGCAAACTAAGACATGGATTACTGGAACCATGTCCTGTGGTCTGAAGAGACCAAGATAAACTTTTTTGGTTCAGATGGTGTCAAGCATGTGTGGCGGCAACCAGGTGAGACGTACAAAGACAAGTGTGTCTTGCCTACCATCAAGCATGGTGGTGTGAGTGTCATGGTCTGGGGCTGCATGAGTGCTGCCTGTACTGTTCATTGAGGGAACCATGAATGCCAACATGTACTATGACATACTGAAGCAGAGCATGATCCCCTCCCTTTGGAGACTGGGCCGCAGGGCAGTATTCCAACATGATAATGACCCCCAAACACACCAAGATGACCACTGCTTTGCTAAAGAAGCTAAGGGTAAAGGAGATGGACTGGCCAAGCATGTCTCCAGACCTAAACCCTATTGAGCATCTGTGGGGCATCCTCAAATGTAAGGTGGAGGAGTGCAAGGTCTCTAACACCCACCAGCTCCGTGATGCCGTCATGGAGGAGTGGAAAAGGACTCCAGTGGCAACCTGTGAAGCTCTGGTTTATGCTCAAGTGGGTTAAGGTAGTGCTGAAAAATAATGGTGGCCACACAAAATATTGACACTTTGGGCCCAATTTGGACATTTTCACTTAGGGGTGTATTCACTTTTGTTACCAGCAGTTTATTGGCTGTGTGTTGAGTTATTTTGAGGGGACAGAAAATTTACACTGTTATACAAACTGTACACTCACTACTTTACATTGTAGCAAAGTGTCATTTCTTCAGTGTTGTCACATGAAAAGATATAATAAAATATTTACAAAAATGTGAGGGATGTACTCACTTTTGTGAGATACTGTATAAACTAAATTACTTTTTTAGGTGCTCATCCCAAGAATTTGGTATGTTTGTTGATTGTAGAGAGACATTTTTTTTAAAGCTGCAAGGTATCTATTTTTTGGCCTTTTTTTTTTTTTTATTATTATTATTATTATTAATAATTTACAACCACTAATATAGTAATAATGATAACATGGAACAAAATAAAAAGTTATCAATAAAGGTTGTGATAACAAAAAGATATAAACTTGTGTTAGCAATCATTAAAATCCACTTGCAAGAATTTGTTTTGTTGGCGAATTCATAACCTGGGGAGGTAAGTATGGCAGACGGAAATTATTTCATATCTATAAAAAATGGGGAGGGATCAGCTATAATCTAATTTCTTAAGCTTTCAAAGTAAACTTTCAGATAATACGAGTAAAAAGTGAACTTTTAGATAATACAAGTAAATTTTTTATATTTACGGTATATATATAAAAGAAGAAATTCAGCCATATGGGAAAGGAGTGATGATGTATATGTATCTAGACAGATGTCCCGCAATAAAGTCAATTTTTAAACTGGATTTTACAGCTGCTATCTAGGAATTTCTAGAGAGATGTGACAGGTGAGAAAGTGTAATAGAAAGGTTACAAAAACCTCTATCCATAGGTGCTCCGGAAGGGTCAGTCTAAAGATATATCTATAGTCTATATCAATAGGGAAAATGCTTTTACCATTTCCACAAACACTAGCTGGTTTTCAAAACGCCAACCCAGTGAAGTTGTTCTTAGCCTCAGCACCTGTTATGCTAAAGTGGTTTTAAAAGGCAGAAGGTTTTTTAACATAATGCATTCTATGCATTAAGAAAAAAACCTTTTGTGTGCAGTAGCTGCCCCAGCACCCCTAATACTTACCTGAGCCCCATCTTGTTTCAGCGATGTTGCACGAGAGCCTCAGCTGTTTGAGACTCTCCCTCCTCATTGGCTGAGACAGCAGTGGGTGCCACTGGCTCCCGCTGCTGTCCATTAAAGTCAGTGAGCCAATGAGGAAAGATAGGGGGTGGGCCAAGCCATGGCTCTGTGTCTGAACGGACACACAGAGCAGCAGCTTGACTTGGGTGCCCCCATAGCAAGCTGCTTGCTGTGAGGGCAGGAGGGAGGGGCCAGGAGCACTGTGCAAAACCACTGCACAGAGCAAGTAAGTATAACATGTTTGTTATTTTTAAACAAAAAAAAAAAGACTTCAATATCACGTTTGCTGAAATTTTTTCATCATTAATGGCAAACTTGGGTTTCGGTTATGGTTTTATATATGACATAAAGATGGCAGAAACTTTTTGCAACAAACCAACGAAAGTTAAAAATTTTTACTTAAAGCCATTTGGTGCATAATGAATTGTTTATCTCTGCTATGATTTAATGTTTAAACAAATTGAATTTTACTGACTCTTCAACTTCTCTTTCCAGTTTGTTCTTGGTCCAGGAAGGTATTTTCAGAGCTCCAAATAACATAAGATGTTCTTTTACTGTTAAATATTCAAAAAGGACATCATATTGTGGACAAACACCGATCTCCTTTCTAATAGCCATAAGTTCAGTTTGCATATCCCTTCCATTAACAAAGATGTTTCCACTGGTAGGTAAGTATAAACTACTCAACATGGACCTGGAAAAAAGAAAAGATCTTACATTTGTATTCTGTGCACCACAACACTGTATATCAGTGAAAATGATTATTTATTGGTTTCCAATTGTATACATTCAAATGTCACAATTGTGTATATATGATTCCTTATAACTCTATAGAGCAGTTTATTGGGAACACCTGTACACCTGCTTATTCATGCAGTTATCAAATCAGCTTATCATGTGATAGCAGGGCAATGCATAAAATCATGCAGATACAGTTCTGAAGTGGAGGGGGGTTGTGCTGCTGAGGCACACAGATATTAAGCCATTCACCAGATCTGCATCTAAAGAACACATTTGGAATGCGTTAGAACATGAGATGTACAACATACGTGTGCAGCTGAACAGTCTGCATACATTTTGTGATGAAATCATGTCAATATGCACCAGGATCTTAAACGAATGTTTGAGGAATGTGAAATCCATGCAATAAGGAACTGTTTTTAGAGCAGCAAGAGGTCCTTCTGACTATTGGTATAGTGTTCCTAAACATGTGCTTGGTAAGAGTATAATGCAGAAATAGAGCTAATGAAAGAAAATGTTATATTATGTTTATTTTTATTGCTTTTTGTTTTACTATACTAAATAATTATAATTTAGTATAATTATAATTTATGTACAGCCAATATAGGATTTGTGTACTTACTGTAAAATCCTTTTGTTGGGATATATTTAGGGACACAGTAAGCCCTTAACTTTTGGGTAATATAGCCATCTACAGGGGGCCTGGACACTGGAAAACAAAATATTTGTAGGCCAGCCCAGGGTAATCCCTTCTACCAGCAGCATGCCTTGTTTTTCTTAGCAAAGCAGAACCGTGAGTATGATCATAAGCATAGGGATGGAACCAGTGTCCCTCAATGGACTCCAAGAAAATAATTCCAATTTCTTTCTCATTCATTGAGGGACAGAGGTAGTCTTTAACCTTTGTGGAGTCTAAAAGCAGCCCAACTGAGGAATGAGCAACACAGCAAACCAACATTGCTAGGCTCAAGAAAACAACAGACAGCTGGGGACTGCTTTCAGTTCAAAGAGTCACCTAAAGAACTGTATATCTGAAGATCGCATCAGGTGATGTGCCCTGATGTGCCCTGTGCCCTGATGTGCTATGTGCCCCATAATGTGCCCCATAATGTGCCATGTGCCCTGATGTGCCCCAATGTGCCATGTGCCCCGTGCCCTGATGTGCTATGTGCCCCAATGTGCCCCATAATGTGCCATGTGCCCTGATGTGCCCCATAATGTGCCCTGCAGATGAACCTCCAGTAAGACAGCCAATTCACAATAATTTCCAGGATGTTTTGGAAACAAGACACCTTTGACACCAACTCCCTTTCACCAGCAGTGTGTCCAGGACTCCTTCCCATCCCAACAGGCTGGAGTCGTCATGAGAATCCTTCAAAAGATGAGAATGAAGGAACTCCTAAACTCCAGAGCCAGATTCCTGAGTCACCAGCTCACAGACAACCTGGTCCTCGTGAAAGATGAATTGGTCTCCGGAGACTGGACTGACCTGTCCCACGACAACAAAATGTTATATCATAAAGGTCTGGAGTAAAATTGGGAAAATGGGCCCAAAGGAGACTACCATCAGACCTAGGACTCTCAAAGGCAGAGATTTTGATGGTTCTTGGACTGGTGAATTCAAATATGAGACCAAAATATCTGAAATTTCTCCTCTGGAAAGAGCACTCAAATCGAAAACTAGATACTCCAAATGATGAGTTCAGGATCCTTTCAAACCTCTGTAACATCTGGGTGGTCAGTATCAAATAGTCTGTCTGAGTTCATGCTGACTGTTCCCTCAACAGGATGTTATCTAAATATCCAACAATGGGGATGCCACAAGGATGCAGAGGGGTAAGTACTAGGGCCAGCACTTTGGTGAAAACCTGAGGTGTGGATGAAAAGCCAAAGGGCAGGACCACAAACTGGTAGTGCAGGGACCCCACAAAACAGCATAAGAATTGCTGATGTGCTGGAAAGATGTATCTTTGATGTCAACAGAAGATAAAAAGTCTTTATGGTGAATGAGGGCAGCAACAGCTTTGGTATATTCCATCTAGAATTTTTAAACACAAGTGAGAAGATTCAGAGCTTTGAGATCTAAAATTGGATCTAAAATGGGATGTATGCCCCCTTTAGGGTTGGGAAGAGTGAACATATTGGAGTAACACCCCGGGAACCATTCAGCCACAAGAACTTGGGCAACAACACCTTGGTCCAAAAGACCTGAGAGGGGTTGATGGAGACATGGTAATCTATGCAGTGAAACAAGAAGAGTTTAGGTAAACAAACAAGGGGGGGGGGGGGAGGGTGTCTAGAAGAAAAACAGACTACAAGCAGGCATAGCAGTGAGGAAATGCTTCCCCAATGCTGTTGTTTTGGATAGAATAAAAAAGGTTAAAGCTACTATTATGTTTTACTCTTCTCTGTGTCCCTTACTGAGATTTCCTTTAACTGCAAGACACAACAGGAAATATCCCTAAAATTAGAGGAAATTCTTCCTCTTTCAGCAGAATGAGTGTCCCCACTGAAATATATCCCACCTATCTCTACTGGACAACTGTAAGATTTGAGTTCCCCCCACTTATTTTTTATTCTGGTGACAATGGTGGCAGAAGCAAATTGTGAGATTAGAACTTTATAACACAAAGCAATAAAAACAGAGGTTCTTATCCTTCCCCATTCCCCCATATTCAAAACTAGAAAAAAATGTTTTGTCTGTAGGTGTACTTTAAGGTTAAACTAACAATATACATGGCAAAAAGTAGTGAATGCAGAAGTAAAGGAATAAAAAGCAGAACGTACGAAGAGACAACAAATATCATAAATTACATTCTTTATCTTATTCTAGTTGAAATAAATGGTTCTGTTTCCATATTTTATTCAATGCTATATTAATTCAACATATCAAAACAGGAAGACAAAAACTAAAACAAAATGCAAAGTGGTAATTTAAAGTAAAAAAACATGATGCTAATATTTTAATAAGTAACAATGCCAGAAATATTGTATAACCGACAGCCACACGTCTGTGATGAAATGTTTATTCCAGTATTATCAATATTTAAATAGGTAGCAAGGTACTTTCAGATTTAAATAGATTTCCTGTAATAAATTGTGAGAATATTTATAAAGCAGTGAATGTGCCATTCACCAAACATTCAATGGAGGTTACATAGTTACATAGTAGGCGAGGTTGAAAAAAGTCCATCAAGTCCAACCTATGTGTGTGATTATATGTCAGCATTACATTGTATATCCCTGTATGTTGTGGTCGTTCAGGTGCTTTTTGAAACTATCGATGCCCCCCCACTGAAACCACTGCCTGTGGAAGGGAATTCCACATTCTTGCGGCACTTACAGTAAAGAACCCTCTATGTAGTTTAAGGTTAAACCTCTTTTCTTCTAATTTTAGGGAGTGGCCATTTGTCTTATTAAACTCCCTTCTGAAAAAAAAGTTTTATCCCTATTGTGGGGTCACCAGTATGGTATTTGTAAATGGAAATCATATCCCCTCTCAAGCGTCTCTTCTCCAGAGAGAATAAGTTCAGTGCTCGCAACCTTTCTTCATAACTAATATCCTCTAGACACTTTATTAGCTTTGTTGCTCTTCTGTGTACTCGCTCCATTTGCAGTACATCCTTCCTGAGGATTGGTGCCCAGAATTGGACAGCATACTCTAGGTGAGGCCGGACCAAAGTCTTGTAGAGTGGGAGAATTATCACTTTATCCTTGGAGTCAAACCCTTTTTTAATGCATGCCAATATTCTGTTTGCTTTGTTAGCAGCAACTTGGCACTGCATGCCATCTATCATCTATTAGGACCCCCAGGACCTTTTCCATCCTAGATTCCTAGAGAGGTTCACCGACTAGTGAGTAGATTTCATTCATATTTTTGCCACCCAAATGCATTATTTGACACTTTTATACATTAAACCTCATTTACCATGTAGTTGCCAACCCCATTAATTTGTTCAGATCTTCTTGCAAGGTTTCCACATCCTGCGGAGAAGTTATTGTCCTGCTTAGCTTAGTGTTGTCCGCAAATACAGAGATTGAACTGTTTACCCCATCCTATAGGTCATTTATGAACAAATTAAACAGGATTGGTCCCAGCTCAGATTGGTGACCATTCTGAGTATTCCCAATTTATCACCACCCTCTGAACTCGCCCTTGTAGCCAGTTTTCAATCCATGTACTCACCCTTTGGTCCATGCCAACCGACCTTACTTTGTAAAGTAAACGTTTATGGGGAACTGTGTCAAATGCTTTTGTAAAATCCAGGTACACCAAGTCTACTGGCCTTCCTTTATCTAGATGGCAGCTCACCTCCTCATAGAAGGTTAATAGATTGGTTTGGCAAGACCGATTCTTCCTGAATCCATGCTGATTACTGCTAATTATACAGTTTTTATTACTAAAATCATGTATATAGTCCCTTATCATCCCCTCCAAGAGCCTGCATACTATTGATGTTAGGCTAACTGGTCTGTAATACCCAGGGATGTATTTTGGCTCTTTTTTAAATATTGGTGCTACATTGGCTTTTCTCCAATCAGCTGGTTCCATTCCAGTCAGTAGACTGTCAGTAAAAATTAGAAACAATGGTCTGTCAATTACTTGACTGAGTTCCCTAAGTACCCTCGGGTGCAAGCCATATGGTCCTGGTGATTTATTATTATGTTAAGTCTCCCAAGTCAATCACTCATTTAAAAGATGTACTTGGAAGTTTTACCAGCAGTGAATATTTGGCAAATGTCAGATCCACTGCTCTATAAATACCTGTAAGTCCCTAAATCATAGAGCAGAACCAATTAATGTAAGTTTAATGGGTATACATAAAATGGAATGAAATGTATTACAGCACCTTTTAGTTACAGTATTTATGCGCCAATAGACCTGAAGTCAGTGTTTCACCCCACCCCAAGAAAAGCTGGTCTATCTTGACTTGTGACAACAACTTTGTTCTCCTGCAAAATGCTATGCTATCGACAGCTGAGGAAGACTAATAAACACTGCCCACACAGTAAGGCCCCATGCACACGAGACGCAGATGCAAACTCTGCTTAACGCATGTTTTGAAAAGCAAAAACCTGCGTTTAAAAATGCGCGTTTTGCTATGTTTTCATGCCGCGTTTAGCCGCGTTTGCGTCTATCAGCGTTTATAAAGATAACATCATATAGACCCTCCCCAAGCTCAGAAAGCATGTATTAACTATTTCTGCCATTTTGTGAGCAGCAGCAGAGAGATCAGTTGTACACTTGCATTTGCCTCTCTTTCTGTGTTTTTTTTTTGGAAATTGGTCCCATATTGAATATATGTCAGTAAATGCTCCTGATGTTGCTCTTGATGAGGCAGCAACGTCGTCGCAAATTTGCATGAGAGGTCCAGAATCAGAGCTTGTCAATATTGGACCCATCCGTTGATGGCACAGCGAATGTCTGCTGGATATTTCACAAACATGTATGCATTAGTGAGTATATATGCTCTATGAACTATCTAAACTAATTACGACATTTTAAACCAATTTTTCTAGTATTTTTTATGGTTTAGCATCATATTTTTGAGTTTTCTGGTCCAAAAAATTGGGTTCCTTTAAAAAGGCTTATAAACGCAAACGCGGCTAAATGCAGGTGCCTGCGTTTAGCCGTGTTTAGCTGCGTTTTGTGTCTGAAACGCGGAAAAGCAAAGTGTCTGAATGCATTTTTTTGCTTCTGGAAAAACGAGGTTAAACGCAACTGCATAAAAACAGGAAAAAACTAGACTGTGTACATGGACACATAGGATAACATTGCATGCGTTCAGGTGCAGTTGAAAAAAGTGTCCAACTGCATCTGAACGCGCGTTTAACAGCGTCTCGTGTGCATGAGGCCTAAGAGTGCATCATAACCAGTATAATATTATTTTAAGAAAGTGTTTATGTTCTGCTACATGAATGATACATATTGGAGGCTGATTTACTAAAGGCAAATAGGCTAATCCCTTTGCAAGGGAATATTCCTTTAGCTTGTGAATGAGGTGAAACTATGCTGACCTACATCATTAATTTATATACAATCAATTTTTTTTTCTCTGCACATGATTATGTATTCTTTAAGTTAATAATTACCATTTTTTCTAAGCTAATGGAAAATTCCCTTGGAAAGTAAAAATCTTTTGAAAAGTGAACAGCTGATTTCTCTTTATTAAATTAACCCATTTGTGTGGATGAGTATACAGAATCACTTTTTTCATATTATTATGGACAACATGTAACGTAAAGTCCTGTCATAACTAGCTCATTTCGCTATTAGCAATTAGGTAAACTTACAGAATAGTTGTTTTTCCAGCACCATTAGAGCCCAGGATTGAGGTAATTTCATTGTTGTAAAAATTGAAGCTTAAATCTTTTACTGCTATCAGGTTGTTTGAATATAGTTTGCTGATAGAAACTAAAGACACTCCATTTTCTATGACAGGCAAACACTTATTTTGTATTTGATGTATATATCCTGTAAAGATCAAGACCATAGAGTAGTTATAGTACACCTAATATATTTTTTCAGATATCAACAATGTAAACTCAGTATATATCAGTGGCATATATGTAAATATATTTACATATGTATATAAATCATAAATTAGAGATCCTAAAATATTGTAAAACTGATTTAACTTTCCTAATTTACATGTCTCATGTTTAAAATACTGCAACACAAAATTATTAACCATATCTGGGGTTTTTAGACAGTTTCTAGAACCATGCAAGATTTTTCAGGTCTTAATAGGACTAAGAATTCTAATTACAAATTACCCCTGCATCATCAAAAAAATGAAAATATGGTAATACCACCAAACTGATTCTTTTTCTGTAACCACAGTGACATCCAAAAAGGAAATTTGCCAGGTAAGTTTATCAAACACTGTATATGAGAGCAAAATGAAGTTCCGAGTACTCAGTCTGTAGGGGGATCACCTGACAGATAAAGTGTTTATGTACAATATTATTTAACCTTGAAATCTCTATTACATGCCAAACCTAAAAAAGGTAAATTTCAAAACTCTTGCAAAACTACTTACCTTCATTGTGTTCATCTTTTTCCTTACTTCTATCCAGATTTTCACTCTGCTTGCACTGAGCCCCAAAAAGTTGCTTCCAGTAAGTAATTGTAAGTGGGAAATTCCAAGGCCTTTTCTGACCAACAGGTCCTAAGAAGTATATTAAGAAATAATAAACAATAACATAAATCTTTTATCCTTACTTAAGTCTCTCCTCATTAACGGCTTGCCGTCCGCCCTATAGCTGTTCTACTGCTACAGGGCGGCAGCTCAGGATCACATATATATGATTAGGGGGCTCGCATGTGCGCCACTGGCGGTTCACTTTCACTGTGATTACACACAGCGGAAGCCAATTGGCGGGTGCTGGGTTCGCCAGCACCTGCCAATCGTCAGGTAGAGAAACACATGACTGCAATCTGTAAACAAGGCAAATTGACGTTCTGACTGGGGGAAAGGGATAGAGTTTGTGTCCCTGCAAAGCTGCAAATAAATTCCATTTCTTTTCCAAGTAAAAGCACTTCACACAGTTCACATAAACACTGGTTAGGCACACAGTTAACCCTTTGATCACCCCTGATGTTATCCCCTTCCCAGCCAGTGTCATTAGTACAGTGACAGTGCATATTTTTTAGCACTAATCACTGTATTACTGTCACTAGTTCCCAAAAAGTGTCAAAGTCAGAATGTCCACTGCAATATTGCAATCTCGCTGTAAGCCAATGAGCACCACCATTACTAGTAAAAAATAAATAAATAAAAAATTCCATAGTTTGTAGCTATAACTTTTGCGCAAACCAATCATTAAAAGCTTTTTTGGATTTTTTTTAACCAAAAATATGTAGAATGATACATGTAAGAGAAATTTATGAAGGCATTTTCATTGGATATGTTTCTATAGCAGAAAGTAAGAAATATTGTTTTTTTTTTTTTTTCAAAATTGTCAGTCTTTTTTTGTTTATATCAGATAAAAAAAAAAAAAAAAAAAAAACGCAGAGGTGATAAAATACCACCAAAAAAGCGCATAAATCGTATTTGGGTACAGTGTTGCACAACCGCATAATTTTCAGTTAAAATAACGCAGTGCCGTATAACAAAAAATGGCCTGGTCATGAAGGGGGGTAAATCTTCCTGAGGTCAAGTGGTTAAACATTGTTCTATTGTCTATATTTGTCAGCTGGTAAACAAGAAAAGCTGAGGTAGTAGTGGTAGCTACAGTCAAGTCTGCATAAAGTAATCTAAGGCTGGATTCACACCGATGCAGTTTTAGTGCTTTTTGCATTTTGCAGATTTGCACTACAGAACGTGTTCCATAGGAAACCATGTTAAATGGACTGTAGTGCAAATCTCCAAAATGCAAAAAGCAATAAAACTGCTTAGGTGTGAATGCAGCCTAAGCAATCACCATCTGGAGAAATTTGCCCTACATATCCTAAAAATTAGCATTGAGATGGTGTCATTTACTGAGGTGTATAATCATTATTGCCCACGGTAGGGTCACATGTGAAATATTGGAGAATTTAAAAAGTTATTTTCAGGCTCTTACCAGGCATTATGTTTCCTATATACCATCCAAAAGCAAAGTACATAAGTGAATCTATAGGAATCATTCCACAAATCCACAAAAATGACATTGATTCAGCTTCTCGCAGACAAAGGTTATTCCACTGAATACCTAAAAAGAAAGAATTATGTGTTATTAACTTCTCATTTATCCCTCCCCTAAATCCCAGGAAAAAAAATTAATTTAATAAACCTAACCTCTACACTCCCCCCTTTCTCCACAGCTCCTTGTACTGTTCAGTGTATGGTTTAGGATGCTAAAGGGTTTGGTAATTTTTTACATTTAAAAGAAAAAAAATATATTTTTAATGTGCATAGCATGTAAGTGCTCTTGCTACATTTTGCACAAATGCAACATAAACATACTCGGTGCACATTTTTTCTCACAGCATGTCCAAGCTCTTTCCCTGAATTTCTATATTCTCTCTTTGTACATTTATTGTATGCCCTATGAAAGACTTTCAACCCTTGTGTTTGTGTGCCTCTAAGACCAGCCATATACAGTTTGAATCACGGCTGGTTCACCAGGAAACAGTCGGGATTCAAACTAATAATGAGCAGGCTAAATTTACCAAGTTGATCGTTTGATCAACTTGGGTACAACCAGCCTGCCAAATTTGCTTGCGATTATCGCAATCAGCTGCAATAGCTTCTAGCGATAACAACGGTCTTCCCCTGGCATGGCGGCTTACTCCGCCCCCCTGCCGGGAGAAGACAATGGCATGGCAGGAGGGATTTCTGCATCAACACTGTCTGTGTTGATAGGGGAATCAAGCTAATCTCTTTCCTGCAACCTGTCAGTGCAAGAAATAAATTTGCTCTGTGTATGACTGTGTAAATATTCCACGTACATTTAAAAATACAAAGGTCTTGGTATGAAAATACTGTGAACTATGTTAGGAAGCATACTATTTTGTCTCAGCCCTAACCTCTTTGTTTTGTTCTATTCATGTAATACACTGAAAAAAAAAAAACGATATTTAATTTTCTCCTCTCTACTTTTATATGGAGCTGTGCCAAACATGGATGACCTATCCGATGTTTGAAACACACCTATGGTATTATGAAAAGGAGGGGAAGGGCTGCAAAACTAAAAAAAAAAAAAAAAAAGCACACACTTAGGCAAAATGAGAGCAAAAAATGTAATAGATGGCAGTTTTTTCCCCTCATTTTGATTTGGTGATCTTGCCAGTGACACACTTTTTATTCTAAGGTGATAACCCTCACTCACTGTATCTTTCAAGGAGCAGCATTACCACTATATGGTGCATGGTGTAAGTTTATTAAACTGTGAAGTTTCCTGCCTTTACACATTGTGGCTCTTCACCTTGTATAAAGCTCTCAGCGGAGAGCTGGTTTATGAGTATGATATGTAGTAGAAGTGATATTTGAGATACATGATTTCACAAGATCAGAGGCTCAGATATTCTTGAATGAAAAAAAAACATATAAAAGGTGAAAAAATTTAATGAAAAATGTAATTAAAATGAATAAAAGATCTATGTAAGAATGGCCATTCATAAATGTGTTTTTATTTGTGTCAAGACATTCCTGTGCCACTTGTAACCAAGTGTATTTAAATAGCCATAAATGCACTCAGTTACAAGTGTCACAGAAATGTGTTTATATAAAACATAGACACGCACACATAATATTATAAATATACAGTGTATATATATATATATATATATATATATATATATATATATATATATATATATATATATATATATATACACATATATATATATGGCCACGATGTACCCCTGCTTCCTCTGAACCACATTAAAACAGGTTATGTAACCTTTCTTAACTCTTACAGGGGCTGCTGAGGTGGAGTATCAGGCAGCCAGAAAACTGCCAGCATCACACCTTATTAAATTGGTCATTTATACAAAAAATACAATGGCTGCTTCTCATTGATCTATAAAGATAAGTGGGGAATATAATCTCCACTCCTCATCATAGTTTATTAAACCGCTCCACAGTGAATATAAGTTGCAATAGTCCCTATCGTGGTTTATCCCAGTTTAATAAACGTACACCTAAAGCCCCATACACACGGTCGGACAATCCGCGGACCAGGTCGGTCGGATCCTGTCCGTCATACTTTGTCTGATGTTGGTTTTGCGTACACACGGTCGGACAAAGTTGTCGGAAAATCCGATCATTCTGAACGTGGTGACGTTTGTTGCCTACGACGGGACTACGTAGAGGCTAGTAGCCAATAGCTTTGGTCTTGTAATGTGATCTGAGCATGCGTAGCACTTTGTCCGGTCGGACAACCGTACACACGATCGGATTTGGTGTGATCGGACCGTGTTGTCGGCAAATCTATCCAGCAGGAGATAAGACTTTGTCCGTCGGACAATCCGACGTACACTGTCCGATGGTGCATACACACGGTCTGATTTTTCAACAACATTGTCCGATCGGACAGAATCCATGAAAAAGTCCGACCGTGTGTATGGGGCTTAAGTGTGTTACAACTACATAACCCCTTCCTCCTCTCCATAACATAGGAGAGGTGTTCTGTAGTTCATGGGGAGAACAGGGAGTAATGGTAACTGATATAAATCAGCAGTGGCAGAGAGCATCGGATGTTATCAGCACACAGCTCACAAGGTTTCTGACAGGATCCACATGTCATTTTATCAAACAGCTATAATAAAATGTTTACAATGGTATATTTAACAGACCAAAAGTTAGTAAGAAAAGATAATTGCTAGCATATACATATACTTTAGTAGGCAGGTTTAAAAATACAGTAAATCTGTATTACCTACATCAGTGAATGTAGGTAAATCTTTCAGGTGCATGCGTTTTAAATAAAAGTGATTGATTTACCACTAGTAAATGTTTGTTGAAAGTCACATTCACCACTTTAAATATGCCCCTAAAGTATGGTGCATTATATCTTCACAAATTTCTGTGTCCACCATATTGGCTCAAACCATAACAAATCCTGGCTTGGACAAATTGATTTAATCATCAATATTTTTGTATCCTAATTTGTATTATACAGTATAAGCTTCTTAAAAGCATTACAACACATTAATTGCATCAAATATACCCAATACCTATTTTTAAATGTGTTCCTTTACTATACACCTCCCAACAAAAACACCACACATAAACCTAACTATTTTTTTTTCTTAAAGCCCCCCTTTTTTTTTACAAAACTAGCAGAAAATAATAATTAGTTATTCTTACATTTTAAAACACAAGGAGCACTATAAAATATATCTCATACCTGTTCCCTCGGTTTCAAATGTTGTTATAAGGAAAATGCCTTGGCCAAAAGCAGTTGTTGATAATAGACACTAACAAAAAGATGGAAAGGGTTGTTACTATTGATAGTAAAAGCATCCATTCCAAAAAAGATATTTACCGCAACTACAGCTTGCTGTACAGGCTCAGGGCAGCAACACATTATGGAAACAGAATCCTACCCCCCTATATTTAACCTAATTCAGAATACTACTAATATGAGAGGATGTATCTCCAGATGCTATGCATCATTATTAGCTACTTATTTTGAAACAACACCCCCTGAGGTTAGTGAAACTGGGGGAAGTTGATGTGGGGTCCTTTGAGGAGGAGCAATGCAAGGAGGCACTGGAGGCAGTCCAAATATCCCCCTTAATGTTACACAAAAGCTTATACAGGTATATATTTTGTTACGGGCTCACTACACCCCTAAGAAACTTTTTCAAATTGGAGTTTTGAAAGATCCCATATGTACACACTGTAGTGTTGCCCTAAACTGCTACTGGACAGTTATAGTAAACACACTTATTAGGGTGTTTCAAGCATCACTAAAATTTAACCCTAAACAATGTCTTATAAGCATCTTAAAGTGTTACTAAACTCAGGACCCTGCATTCACTATTTCTGGTGTCCCACAGTACACAGGACATGGAAATACAATTATTTTAGTAAATATAAACTGCTAAATACCTTTCCTCGTCAGCAGTATAAAGCAGTCTTATGACTTCTATCAGTGTCTTGTTAATGCTTGTAGGAGAAGTTTTCATTCTACTCTGACTGTCCAATGAGGCTGCAGGACCTTGACCTTCTGTCTGGACAGTGCTGATTGGCCCTGTGCCAATCACATGCACCCTCCCAAGAAAAAAAACCTCTCTAGCAATACACACCAAACTGAGCATGCCTCCAAAGGCTCTGCTTATCAGGAAAAGGATTGGGAACAGTGGAAGAAGGGGAGGATCAGATTAGATAGGATCAAACAGCCTTTTTACACAATGCAGAGTATTAACCCCTTAGGTTCCACAGTGAGTATAATAAACTTGCTTTACTGCATATACAGACTGATTTTACTGTTGTGGGTTTAGTAACACTTTAAGCATTTTACAATTGCAAACCATTACTATGAAGGCCATTAAAAGGGGGCCATGTTTCAAGTATGTAGGCTTATATTAACAACTGGAAATCAGCTGACCCACCCACACATTCTGAATTGGTGAAGCAGATGGGAGAGACCCTCAGATTGGAATGATTTATCTACCAGCACCGGGGGTGCATGGGACAAAAGCTATGGGCTCCATGGTTGGATAAAGCAGGCCTTTAATTATTGACCGCATTATTTTATGAGTTTGTCTATACCTGGAACTTAGACTAATGTATGATGAAGCACTGCAGCTGTACTAGCTATTTATACACTGTTTCAGACTGTACCTACTTTACCTACTGGTACCTACCCTGAATATACCATATACTTTCACAGATAAGAAAAAGATACCATTGTAATAAAGTAATTCATAAGAATAGGTGCATACATAGGAACAGGGGTCTCTGCTTTCACTTATGTGACTGGGTCCTTACTTCAGGCAAGCCTGTACCAGTTCCTAAACTAAACCCATTTTTGCCCAAAAAAACTAACATTACTGCATAAAGGGCCTGCAGAATTTAGATTGTATTTTCTCAAGAGAATCAAATGCAGAGATGTGCAAGGAAGTTATTCTGGCCATTCAGTGTTAAGATGCTTTCTCAAGCATACCCTGTGCTGGCCTTGTAACTTTCTTGCGCATCTCTAAACTGGATCAGTGGACAAACTCTTTATGTAAACAACTGTATGTACCTGTAGAGATACTTTTTTTGGTGACATACTAATCCACACATTACAATAAAGTTATTGCTATGAATTGTTCTGCAATACAGTTTTATTTTAAGTTCTGACTAACACATCATAATATTTCCAGGATGCAAGATAGATTTCCAATAACAGAGGCAGCAGCGGGAAAACAAACTCCCTGCTGATTCAGAACTATAGCTCTTAATGTAATGCTTACACTCACTGGTGGATTGGAGAGCTATAAGTCTTACTCCGCAAGTGTTGGACCATTACAGAGACTGCTATTCTCACAAAGAGAGCAAGGATCCTTAGCTTCATGCTACTGGCACAGGACAGGTTTTATTAGTGAGAATGGGGTGTCTTTCCACGAATATGAAAGCTAAGACATAGAAAATGTGTTAGTTTGCTATACTCATAAATTATAATTGCAGAAGACAGCTTAGCTTTACCCATACCTATATTCTGACCACAGACATTTTTTACTGTACCTAGTTGCTTTGTTGTTACGCCCCTGCCTGTGTAACAATGAAACTATTGTTTATCTCTCCCTTATTAGGCCATGGTTTCACAATTTGTTCAATGTGTTCCTTCCCTGTTTTTGTAGGAAAATGTTTCTTTTTTTTGTGTAGCACCTGCCTTACAATGTTTAATGCTGGTTTGTGAATATTTATATGGCACATTGGTCAGATTTTGCCTTAAGGCTATAGAATATCATCGCAATTAAAAAGATGCTACCTTACCATTAAACATTGTGTTGCGAAACTGAATTGCTTCTGCAGGACAAGTAGTATTATATATGGTAGAAAGTTGATCATGTACAATATACTGCCACAAAATGCTGCAGTATTTGCTTTGTTAAAAAATCTGCTGACCAGAAAACTAAACATTATGACTGAAATTCCAAATTCCAGAAAAAAAAGAAAAATGATGATTCCATTGCTGTGAACAAGGATTCCACTTAGTTTAAGAATCAATACAATGATAAAGCTGTTGATTGCCATTATTCCAATGTTTTCCAGCAGCCAGGCAAGACAATTTGTTGCTTCATGAACACCCATCATCTTCATGTACTGAAAACAGCAAATAAAAGTTGTATATTTAGATTAGTAATTTACATGTTTAATAGTCACATTTTATTATACAAATGGTGTTTAAATTTGCTGGAATTAAATCTATTAAGTCATTTTCAACAATCTTTATATGAAAGTCAGAAATAGTGCTGGAATGTGAAATCTGTTGCCACGTTTAAAAATAAAGGGGAGGCACTGACCTGCACTACAAAAGGGGGTTTTCTCTAGTTATCATATCAGGAAGAAACAATCATCAGACACCTGTTATCAGCTATGCGTTTTTTTGACAAGGCCAGCTTTAAACATACAATAGCTCCAACATGAGGTTCGTCCATCTGCACTGTCTAGCATGAATGGAGGAATCCACTTTTTTGTGTTTTTGAGAAATTGTACAACCTCTGTACCTTAGATAAAGGATGCTGTACTCTTTGCACCTGCCATACAACTCACCTTTGCCATACATAACATAGTCCTTTACACTCTGTGTCTCTTTAAAGCACTGTCATTTCCCACACTCATAAAGTTTATAATACAATATACTCATGTTAAAGTACATAAAAGGTGATGTTACAAAATTCAAGTGCACATATGGGTGTAGTCAAATAGTAGAAATATACTAACGGTTCAATAGTGTAAAAATAATATATATATGTGACAGACCTAGCCGGGACACAGGCTTTTTGAGAGGACTAAATGCGAGCCTCCTGCCAACCGATTATGGGCCCTGGATTTTAAGGGGCACAGGGTGAAGGAGAACCCCAGTCAGATTCAATGCTGTATATATGTGTATATATAATGTGTGTGGTCTCATGCTGTTGGGACATACACTCTCAGATGCTAGTGTCATGAACTCAAGATGTTAATTGAGAGAGCTGATCACATTGTCCTCTGTACAATGCAGGAGACGGTCCGTCTGTTACTGGTGGTCTCCTGCTATTGTGATGAAATGTCTTGTGGTGGTAATTATGATAATTTATAAACAACTGTGTTTATCTCGGTGACAACAAGCCTGACTTGTAGTGAAATCCTGATGAGTCACATCGGCTGCTTAAAGGGATTAGTTAATTTGTTTATGTTAAGTTGTTACAGGTGTATTGTTAGAGTAATATGAGCAGGAGGGGGGATCTCCTCTCTTACTGTGTATAAATGTGAGTTTGGCTTTGTAATAAAACAGTCCATGTTGAGCAACTAAGCAAGTGTCGTCTCGTTTAGTGCTTGGGAGCGGTTGGAATATCTGATATCTATATCCAGACCGGAAGGAAGTTATATATGAAGAACGCACTCAAGAGGAGTGTAGGGACGTTCCGTCACGTTCCGTCACGTTCCGTCACGTTCCGTCACAATATAATATTTAGAATTTTACTCTATCATAAAAAGTATTCTGTCAGCAAGATACATATTATATAACCTTATTAAGGCATTGTGGGTATAAGATGGGATGTGCAAAACATAAAAGGTAAGATGGGTAGAATATGTAAATATTTATAAGAAAAAACAATGTTAACGTAAAGATATTTCCCAGGATATCATTTTTTTTCTTAAAGATGTGCATGGTGTCAAAAGGTATATGATGGATACATTCTGAGAGTTTGATTTGTTCCATTCTGTCTATGGCCAAGGAATGGAGGTAGAGCGCCAATTGAATGCTATGGTCCAATGGATGGAGATAAATAGGGTATGGATAAGTCTAGTGCAGGCAATAGGTATATCTGGTATGGGTGTGAACAAAAGACACATCTGTGGTGTTAAAGATATGTTTCTATCCCTTAATTGTTTTATTTGAACCTTTGTTTGTTGCCATATGGATTTGAGATGTTTGCAGTTCCAAAAGATATGTAAGAAAGTACCTTGCTCAGGGCCGCCTCTAAAACAGAGGGGGTGTGTTGATGGGTAGAAAGAATTAATTTTGTCAGGGGTTAGATACCCTCCCCTATCTCTTGGTGAGGATAAATATATTTGTTCAAATTGTGAAAAGGGAGCTTGAAGGGTGAGAGAATAATATTTTTGAAAAAAATTGCTTAAATTTTGTATAATTTGTTTGTTCTGATTGTGGGGGATTATAATCTGTTTGTAAATTAATAAAAGAGCAAAATTTGTTGTTTAGGGTAAAGGATCTTAAATGAATTTGTTTGAGGGTTTGCCTTATGACCAATGAATTGTGGTTTTATTGTAAGTAGGGATGAGCTTCGAGTTCGAGTCAAACTCATGTTCGACTCGAACATTGCCTGTTCGCCTGTTCACCGAACAGTGAACAATTTGGGGTGTTCGCGGCAAATTCGAAAAGCCGTGAACACCCTGTAAAAGTCTATGGGAGAAATCTAAAGTGCTAATTTTAAAGGCTTGTATGCAAGTTATTGTCCTAAAAAAAGTGTTTGGGGACCTGCGTCCTGCCCCAGGGGACATGTATCAATGCAAAAAAAAAACTTTTTAAAATGGCAGTTTTTTTTCGGGAGCAGTGGTTTTAATAATGCTTAAAGTGAAACAATAAAAGTGTAATATTCCTTTAAATTTCATACCTGGGGGGTGTGTATAGTATGCCTGTAAAGGGGCGCATGTTTCCCGTGCTTAGAACTGTCCCTGCACAAAGTGTAATTTTTGCAGGAAAAAAAAGACTTTTAAAATCACTCGCGGCTATAATGAATTGTCGGCTCCCATAATACAGAGAACAGTCATTGAAAGTCATTGATAAAAAAAATATGCGTGGTGTTCCCCCCAAATTCAATTACCAGGCCCTTCAGGTCTGGTATGGATATTAAGGGGAACCCGGGTCAAATTAAAAAAAAAATGACGTGGGGTTCCCCCTAATTATCCATACCAGACCCTTCAGGTCTGGTAGGGATTTTAAGGGGAACTCCACACCAAATTAAAAAAAAAATGGCGTGGAGTTCCACCCAAAAATCCATACCAGACCCTTTATCCGAGCACGCAACCTGGCAGGCCGCAGGAAAAGAGGGGGGGGGGAACGAGAGAGCGCCCCCCTGCTGAACCGTACCAGGCCACATGCCCTCAACAGGATGCGCTGCGCTGGACGTCATTGGAAGAGATCAGCCGTCGCTGGACCCCGGAGAAGAGATCACCCATCTCTGGATAGCAAGAGTGGATTACCACCGCTGGAATCATTTTTTTATTTTTTTTATTTTTAATAAAGGACTTTTCCCAACGGTGTCAGTGTGTTTTTTAACATTTTTTTACACTTTCTTTGTGAAATGGTAGGGGTACTTTTGTACCCCCTTACCATTTCAAACAGGGGGGGCGGGATCTGGGGGTCCCCTTGTTAAAGGGGGCTTCCAGATTCTGATAAGCCCCCCGCCCGCAGACCCCCACAACCACCGGCCAGGGTTGTGGGGATGAGGCCCTTGTCCCCATCAACATGTCACAGACCCCAAAGCATCCTCCCAATATTGAGAGCATGTGGCCTGGTACGGTTCAGGAGGTGGGGCGCTCTCTCGTCCTCCTCTTTTCCTGCGGCCTGCCAGGTTGCGTGCTCGGATAAAGGGTCTGGTATGGATTTTTGGCTGGAACTCCACGCCATTTTTTTTTAAATTTGGCGTGGAGTTCCCCTTAAAATCCATACCATACCTGAAGGGTCTGGTATGGATATTTAGGGGGAACCCCACGTCATTTTTTTTTAAATTTGACCCGGGGTTCCCCTTAATATCCATACCAGACCTGAAGGGCCTGGTAATTGAATTTGGGGGGAACCCCACGCATATTTTTTTTTTTATCAATGACTTTCAATGACTTTTCTCTGTATTACGGGAGCCGACAATTCATTATAGCCGCGAGTGATTTTAAAATACTTTTTTTCCTGCAAAAATTACACTTTGTGCATGGACAGTTCTAAGCACGGGAAACATGCGCCCCTTTACAGGCATACTATAGACACCCCCCAGGTACGAAATTTAAAGGAATATTACACTTTTATTGTTTCACTTTAAGCATTTTTAAAATCACTGCTCCCGAAAAAACATCAGTTTTTAAAAAAAAAATTGCATTGATACATGTCCCCTGGGGCAGGACCCAGGTCCCCAAACACTTTTTATGACAATAACTTGTATATAAGCCTTTAAAATTAGCACTTTTGATTTTGAACGTTCGAGTCCCATAGACTTTAATAGGGTTCTAAAGTTCACATGAACTTTAGGTCTGTTCGCAGGTTCTGGTGCAAACCGAACAGAGGGGTGTTCGGCTCATCCCTAATTGTAAGCTGGGGGTAAGTTCCATACTCTGAGCAATCCAGGCTGTACTGTGTTTTACAGAGCTGTGAATCTGACATGATTCCAGGCACTTGCGGTGGTTTACAGAAGGTGAGTGCAGAAATGGCTTCAGCAATGTGATCACATGGAGTCTAGTGAGCAGGCATAGAAATGGACAAAGTTGTAAAACAATATAATGGTTTTGCCCTCCAAGCTATATGTGGAAATCACAAAAGTAATTCAATAGAAATAATTGGCAATTAAAATGCACTTATATGTGTTTCACGTATGAATTTATTTATTTTAGACTGGAAGCCTGCTTTAGGTCTGCTGATCCAGTCATAAGCCCCATACACACGCGCGGATTATCCGAGGACCAGGTCGGTCGGATCCTGTCCGTCGTACTTTGTCCGATGTTGTTGTTGCGTACACACGGTCGGACAACGTTGTCGGAATTTCCGGTCTGCAAGAACGTCGTGACGTAAGTCGTCTTCCACGAGACTAGAAAAGGGAAGTTCAGCACCACGTCAGGCACCCGTGTGGCTCCTTCTGCTGATCCCGTGTTTATCGCGAGTTAGTCGAAGTTTGGGGACTTAAGATTTGCGCTTCTCAGTTTTCTGACTCAGATCGTTACTGCTCTTCAGTTTGTGCTTGTCGTGCGTATCTGTTTATTAGTGCGTGTAGTCAGTTCGCATTTGTTGGTCATTGCGGCCTATATCTTGATATAGGACGCTTTGATTTGCACTGCTTATTGTCTGCTCGTTTCTGGTATTCATTTCGTTCTTTCAGGCCTTGCTGTTTATCGGTGCTTTCTGTTTGTCCGTTCTAAACAGCCGACCTTTTGTGAGCTTGTGAGCGATGTTTCCCATGTGTACTCGTCGCCGAGTTCATGCTGTACGCGGAATTGGTGTCAGGCTTTTAGCTTTGACCCAAGACCTGTCCATGAACAGAGTGACGAGGAGTATGTGGACCAAGAATGTGGATCTCGCACATGCCTTTGCTTCGTGAGATCCGGAAGAATAATCCTGATGATTTCAGGAACTTTCTCCGGATGACGGACCCCGTTTTTCACCATCTTTTGGCTTTGCTGACCCCTTTTATCAGCCGGCAGGATACCTGCATGAGACAAGCCATCACTCCGGAGCAGAGGCTTGTTGCTACGTTGAGGTACTTGGCGACAGGGAGAAGCCTTCAAAATTTGAAGTTCTCTTCAGGTATCTCTCCCCAGGCCCTGGGAATCATTATTCCAGAGACCTGTTCTGCCATCATCGAGGTCCTGCAGGAGGACTATATTAAGGTAACATTTCTACTTTACTATTCCCTTCTATGTATGCTCTGTTTGCTAATGTCTTGTATTTTTGTCCTCCTTCCAGAATTACCATGCTTGCAATATGTTCTAAAATGTTCTAATATGCTGTGCCCCTTTTCTCCTTCATGCATTTTTCCCTTCACTTACCTCCCCAGCATGCTCTTCTGGCCCAATAGACACCTATGGCCTAGTCCCTTAAGCAATGTATTTTGTCTGCCTCATAGTATTGTTTTCCCCCAAACACCCCCTAAAACATGCACCAATGTTTGCTGTGTTTTTTACTTCATGTAGAGCCCCTTTTTTTTTTTTTGTGGGGGGGGGGGGTTGCAAACTCATTAGGAACCCCCTCCCCCAACTGCTCTGTCAGATGTTAACAATCCTCAATCTGCTGCCTTTCACAGGGTCAATACACACTAGATACCTACCTCTTTATAGTGGGCATCTTTAGTGATGAATTCAGCAAAGCATGTAGTGCAAGGGGCTGGCTCCATACTTTCCATTTCCTCTTTTTTTGTGTTCTTTCCCTCCTATTAGCTTGCTTGGTAATTTCAGAATGTCACAATGTGCGTTCCTTTTTGGGGGGGGGTTTGAAATGTTATTTTATCCTTCCTGGGGGCTGCCAATAGTGTTAAGTACAGAGGGTCTGGCCAAACTAGCACACATTATTGAGCCATTTGGCAATCAATGAAGTGCAGAGGGTTACCTGTCCAACACCCCCCCAAAACCCTAGTTATTGCCAATGGCCCATCAGAAGTGGGGGGATTGATGGGTGGTGAGTAATCTGCGAAGGGGACCCTCTACTTTTCTGTGCAAATACTTTCCAGCCTAAAAGGTTAAAGTATGCTCTTGTTCCAAGATGTTGATTGTCTAATCTGCTTGCAATGTTTCTGTACAAAGTGACTAATTTTGTTTTATTGTTTCACTCCACAGTTCCCTTCCACGCCACAGGAATGGCAGACTGTGGCCTCCCACTTTGCCAGCCGTTGGGACTTTCCTAACTGCGGAGGGGCAATTGATGGGAAACACGTCCGCATCGTCCCACCGCCCAACTCGGGGTCCTACTATTATAATTATAAGGGGTTTAATAGTGTAGTGATGTTGGCGGTGGTGTCGGCAACATACGAGTTTATGTATGTGGACGTGGGGATGAACGGCAGGATCTCGGATGGTGGTGCCATTGCGCACACGGAGTTCTACTGGCGTCTCCAAAGTGGCAGTCTGTGCTTGCCACCTCCAGAGGAGAATGCTGAAGGACTCCCCTTCGTCTTTGTCGCAGATGAAGGGTTTGTGTTGACTCCCCATCTGATGAGGCCCTTCCCGATGAGGACCCTCACCCCAGACCAGAGGGTCTTCAACTACAGGCTGTCCAGAGCCCGAAGAGTGGTGGAGAACACCTTTGGCATCCTGGCCAGCCGCTTCCGCCTGTTCTTGACGGCTATTAACTTGGCGGAATACAAACTGAACCACATAGTTCTTGCCTGTTGCATATTGCACAACTTCCTCAAAAGACATAACAGGAACTATGTGGTGCCCGTTGGGCCAGATGTGGAGGGCCCTCCAAATGCTGACCTCACAGCCCTTCAAGCGACACGTCCAGGCCTGCCCCCTCTAAATGCCTGCGCGGTCCGCGAGCAATATATGGACTACTTTGTGGGTAGGGGGGCCATTGCTCTGCCTGACGATGTGTGAGAGGCATTTTTAAATAAATATTTTTTTTCAACCAACCTATGATTTCTTGTCATTTCCGTATTATTGCTTATTTGACCTTGAATTTTTGTCCCTTTGGCTTCGACAGTGGGAATGCACTTTCTGGGCAAAAGGAGGTAACAGTCTCTTCTTCCCAAAAAGATTCTTCTCATGTGGTTTGTTTGATACCTAATCTTTGCTCTAGAGAAGGTTTGTAGTGCATAACTGACACCCAAAATACTCCTTTTCATCATGACAGAAATGTGTGTATTCACAAAAATGGTGTGCTACGTGTTTTCCAACAAATCACTGTGGGTGTCATTTACATAAGTCAAATCCACTATGCTCTACAAGTGCAGTGCAAAAGTGCCCTGGAAAAAATACTTGCAGTGCAAACTGGACTTGCCTTTAGTAAATAACACCCATTGCCCCCCAAATCATTTACATTTGACATACATAATGCTTTTTTGTCTTTAAAAAAGGAAGCCACACATTTAGAATTTTAAAAAAGTTTACTTGCAACACATTCCCAAGTGCGTTTACAAACTTCTTGCCAAAACTGACAAGATCTGGGTTTTTACAACATTGTTTACAAACATTCCCCATTTGGTAAAACCAGGCATGGAGCAAAACAGAACATAGGAACTCGGAAAGATGAACTTCTGTAAAGTGAAGACAAGATCAGACATGACTATATGTTAAAAGTGTGTTTGATCTTGCCTTCATCACATGGGGGGTCACCCCTGGAAACTGGAAATTTAGAACATGCACACAATTTTGGTCAGAAAATGGTCATTAGATGGTAAAACACATGCCTAAAAGTCTTCAAAAGTGCCATTTTCCATCATGGGGATGAATGGACGTTTTTGGGCAACCCCTTCACCACAACCACTTTAGTAGTTCGTAAAGGTGGTTGCACCCCCAAAAAAACTTTGTCATTCATCCACCATGATGGGAGCTAGCACATGTGTACACAATGTGTGCATGTTTCAAATTTCACACAGTTCTTAAGTTGCAAATGTGTTCAGAAGCAGTCACAAATGTGTGTTAATTACTTGGTGCGTTTTCATATTTTTCCTAAAACATCAATGATGTTCTTCAATTTTTGTTGAACATCATTGATGTTTTGCTTTATGTCATCTAGATCTCTATTGCACACCATTATCTCCCCGATGAGTACGTGGGCACTCTCTGTGGTAAAGTGCGATTCTTCTTCCACAACATCCACGTCACCTAAAAACAAACAAAAACCAAAAAAATGTATTGGAAATGAGGCAGGCATACATTGATTAGCTTACCAGTAGCTGTGTTCTCCCACACTCACCTGTTGTGGTGACAAGTTCTCCAATTTCTATGATCTCTCCTTCCTCCTCCTCTGCTTCTGGTCTTTCCCCTTCTTTGGGAGGTGTTGGTTTGGTGGTTTCCTCTGACGTCACGTGTTTTCGCTCCCCTATGAGAAGGTACAAAAGGAAGATTTAGCAACACAATCTATTGAGGGCCGAAATAGGAAATGTCAAACATTGCTTGAAAGTGAGGGACAATATTTTTGGTGGGCCAGTTACAAATGACAACAACATTAATGTAGACACTTTTTAAAGGTGCTAAACTTTGTAGCTTTTTGGCAGAAGTTGGTTTGATGGAGACCCCCCTCTAGTATCCACTGGAGCACATGTGTAGAAAAGCATAATAAAAAGTGGGTTTGGGTGTCCCAGCACTAGTGCTCTAGAGTCCAGATGGGTAATCAGCTACTGGGTCACCTCTCCTTTACATCGAATAAATTGGCTTTACATTCTTGATGACATTTGTAATGAGAACAAACTTCCTTTCTCCAAAAAAAACAACAAACCTCGTATTATAAGTGTCCGAACGATCGAGGTTGAGTACGATCGAATGGACACACACACGAACATGACAGTGGCAGAAAGATCGAGGTTGAGTACGATCGAATGCACAGACGAACATGAAAGTGGCCATTTTCTAATGTACAACTTTGGAAAAAGACAAACACATGGAGCAGTATGCAAGCAAGAAATAAAACACAAAACACAACTACTTACTTTTTTGAAGAACTCGCTTGATCTTTCTGTACTGATCGGGCTCCCTCAGTTTCAGGTCTGACCAGCATTTCCTCAGTTGCTCCTTGGATCGTTGTACCCCAAAATGATTGTACAGCCTCCTCACAACTTTAGACATGATCTTGGCCTTTCGGACATTGGGGTTGAGGTAAGGCCCATACTTCCCATCATAGTCGCTCCCCTTTAATATGTCCACCATCTCCAACATTTCTCCAAATGACATATTGGAGGCCTTGAATTTCAGGCTCCGGGATCGGGACGTTTCTGCCTCCAGACTTTCCTCGTGCTCCTCCTCGTTGGTGGGATATTTCGGGCGCACCTGCTGTGTCCCCGCCATGTGCTCTCCTCACTGCGCCGTAAAGAGAAGGGGTGGGTAATAGACGAGAAAGATCGTCAGGGGCGGGCGGAGTTTGACGCATGTGCACTGTATATAAAACGTCACACGCCTGTGTCGTAGCCACGATCTGTGCGACGAGGGGAGAGAAAGCTCACGCACGAGACGATCGCTATAACGAAGGTACAATTTGACTTTGGTACATAACTAGCCTAGACTGATTAGACCTTGAGGCTTCTTTATGGAGAAGATTAGGAGAGTTAAGCCTGACATTATTTATAGTGTTTTGTGTGGTGTTGTGTCTTGCAGAGATTATGCAGGGATTCAACGACGTGAGTTTTCTCCCCCTCTTTATTGAGAAATACAGGGAAATTCCCCTCTTATGGCAGGCCAAACACCCCAATTACGGCAGCAAACCAATGAGGTACGCAGCCCTGCTGGAACTTGTGGAATTTGTAAAGCCAAGGTTCCCCACGGCAACTGTTGGTGATTTAAGAAAGAAAATTGGCAGCCTGAGGAGTGCGTATATCAGGGAGCGCAAGAAGGTCCTGAAGTCCCTAGAATCTGGAGTTGCAGCAGATGTCTATGCCCCCAAGCTCTGGTACTATGACAGTCTCCATTTTCTCAAAGACCAGGCTGATTCTCGCCTCCTCCTTCCATGCTTCCTTGCGTGCAGGCCACCCCTGATGAGGCTTCCGAGGAGCAACCTGGGCCTTCCAGTCTGGAAGAGGTGGAGGAGCCCAGCTTGTTCCAGGTATAGTAGTTTGGGAACCATTTTTGTGAAAAAGGAATGATGTTCACTGAATTCAGGATCACCAATTGCTTAGTTCATAACGTGTTTGACATATCAACTGACAGTAGTGTTGGAGACAGTTGGGGCAAGAATCTAAACTGCAGGGCTGAGAATTGTATGGTTTGCGATTTGTAACCATTTTGCAACAGTCACTAGATGAGAATTGTGTGTGTTTGATGAACAAATAACTGAAACTATGTCCCTTTTTCATACACAGGAAGACCTCAGCCAGGAGGAGGCTGTGGAATGTGGCAGTCAGGAGGAGGAAGGGGTTAGTGGCAGCCAAGAGGTGGGTAGTGGCAGCCAACAGGGGGGTAGGCCTCGGAGCCTGACTGTCTCCCAAGTCCCTCCCCTCCGCCTTCCCTACAAAAGGGCGAGAAGGGTGGGTGAGGCGGGAGAGTCAGCGCTCTGGATGATCCGAGAGGCTTCAGCATCCCTATATGCCACACCCACCGACGAGGAGGCCTTTGGCTCCGTGGTTGTCACTAAAATGAAGGATATGGAGGTGAGGCAACGCAACATGTGTGAGGGGCTCATCCTCAAGGTCCTAAATATGGGTATGGCTGGGGAGATGACCCCACTCACACATGTTTGCCATAGTGACCATGCTCCGCCTCCTCCTCCTCCTCCTCCTTCTGCCACCCCACCAGCAACACAGCCACAGCGTGCAAGGAAGCGTGGAAGGAAGACCTGAGAGTGACGACCTGGATTCAGTCTGGTCTGAGAGAAGATGGAGCCTCTCGTAGTACCAGAGCCTGGGGACCTAGATGGAATCTGCTGCAGTTCCGGATGTTTTGGACTTCAGGACCAGATTGCACTCCCTTATTATTTAGATACGTACTCCTCAGGCCCCCAATTTTAGACACTTCAAAAATGATGGTTGCCGGGGGGGTCCAAGGCTTTGCAAATTCCCCAAGTTTCTTCATCGCTGCGTTCCTCTTTGGTTTGTTGCTGACACCTAAATAAAGGTCTTTTTGATTTGAAATAATCATTGCCTATGTATTTTACTTTTCTACAATGACAGTTTATTTGTGAGTAGGCAGGTACATTTCACTAATCATAAAGTATAATTAACAAGGGGCACCAACAACCAACAAACTCCTAGTAAATTTAAGCAACAAATACAAATGTTAATAAAGTTGTTTTGCTAAGTTGAGACACAACCCCCCTCCAAAAAAAAATAAAAGCTTCTTAAAATATGTCTTCCAACAAAAAAAAAAAATGACAAATCATCCAAAAAAAATAACAAAGATTCTTTTACGATCTGAGTACAAATAAACATGTAGTGTAGAAATCCTGAAAACTAATAAAGAACTAAGTTTGTGAGAAGTGCGGGTGAATAGGAGCAGCTAAAACATGTCATTCTTCTTGCATTGTAAAGAAAAAGAGAATGCGCTGCATTAAAGACATTTTAACATTGCAGCGTGACGAATGTGCTGTGTCGATTAGGAAAGGTAGTTTTACCTGATCGAGCGCTTCCGTCACAGAATTTCTTCTGAGCATGCGTAGCACTTTGTCCGTCGGACTACCATACACACGATCGGATTTGGTGTGATCGGACCTTGTTGTCCAAAAATCTATCCAGCAGGAGATAGGACTTTGTCCGTCGGACAATCCGACGTACACTGTCCGATGGTGCATACACACGGTCGGATTTTTCGACAACATTGTCCGATCGGACAGAATCCATGCGAAAATCCGACCGTGTGTATGGGGCTTTAGTGGGTTTTCAGACCCAGTCCTGTTTTTTTTTTTTTTGTAATTCCTTTATTTAACAAAAAGTTGCATTTCCAAACGTGCAAAAATAGTGCATAAAAAGGTCACGTGAATTGACAGACTGATAAAAATCTGTGGTAATACAATTCTTTTTTAAAACAATCTACTGAGCTGGCCAGAACCAGCTCTTGAGGGAGTCTATTCCACATTTTCACAGCTCTTACTGTGAAGAAACCTTTCCGTATTTGGAGATTAAATGGCAAGAGTGCCCCCTTGTCCTCTGCAATGACCTTAAAGTAAATATTTTACCACAAAGTTCACTATATGGACCAATTATGTATTTATACATGTTAATCACATCCCCCTTAATCTCCTCTTCTCAAGAGAAAATAAATTCAGTTCCTCCAATCTTTCATCATAGCTGAGCTCCTCCATGCCTCTTATCACTTTGGTTGCTCTTCTCTGCACCTTCTCCAGTTCCCCAATATCCTTTCTAAAAACTGGTGCCCAAAACTGAACAGATTACAGATGAGGTCTGATGATTTTTACAGGGGCAAAACTATATCTCTCTCTCTGGAGTCCATACATCTCTTAATGCAAGAAAATACTTTGCTCGCTTTGGAAACCGCAGCTTGGTTGCATTGCATGCTATTATTAAGCTTATAATCTACCAAAGCACCCAGATCCTTCTCCACCATTTATTCCCCCAGTTGTATTCCTCCTAGTATGTATGATGCATGAGTCTTAGCCCCCAAGTGCATAACTTCACATTTATCAAAATTAAACCCCATTTGCCACACACTTGCCCAATTAAACAGTGCATTGAGGTTGGCTTGTAAGTTGGAGACATCTTCTAGTATGTTATTCCACTGCATAGTTTGGTGTCTTCTGAGCCTTCTCAGAAGATCCACAAACATCTGGACCAGAAGGTGGAACACTTGTAGGTCAAAGGGGAGCTATAGGTATCGCTGATACCCTCTCCTATTGTATTTTCAACAGGGTGGATCAAGGCTGTCAGAGGGATCAGATGCAGCAGAGTAGTAAATATTCAAGGTTTAGGAAATGACATCCTACCCAAGGGTTTGTGGTCAAAAGTACTGCGAGAAAACCATTAGAATCAGGGTGTTTGTAGATGCCATCATTTCCATCTCCAGGCCTCTCCATAAGGCACATATGTTTCTCAGAATGATAGAGTTCAATACCCGCTGGGTGTGACTTGGGCAGGTAAGAGGTATTGTGGTCCTCTGGGTATTCCTCTGCCTAGGTAGTCCTCCAGGTATTCCTCTGCCTATCTGAAGTAGTTGTACACTCCTTGCTCCCACTTATCCCATAATATATGAAACTGACATCCTATTTTTCATTAATAACTTCACCCAGCAACCCTGTATTACAGGCAGAGAAACCTTCAAGGCATTGCCAGACCACCTTTAGTTCTAGAAGATTGGAGCAGTGGGGAATAAGAGATACCCAGTGTCAGAAACCATGAAATCAGGCCATGGCAGAAGTACAGTGACATGTGACATATGTGATTGAGTGCCCGTGCCACTTGCAATGCGTGGGCAGGACCACACGCCCCTTGTTCGTGCGCATACGGGAACATATCTACAATATAAAAAAGGGTTTCCCAAAACACAACCTATCCCGCCACTTTGATGAATTCCATAATAGAGACCCATCAGGTCTGATCTTCTATGGTATAGACTGTATCAAGGACCATTGGAGAGGGGGAAACAAAACTACGTTAATATCCCAGAACAAAACAGCCTGGATATACAGGTTGGGGTCCAACCTCGATATTGACTTAAACTGTTTTATAGCTAACCCTTAGGGGCCGGGGGGGTTCTCTAACCCTTGAGGGACATACACATGGGGATGACATACAGCATTTTGAATAGCAGCTGATGGATAGAAGCTAGGCATATTATTTTTCTGAATATACACACAGCATTGTCTAAGCCAGTTTTGATTAACCCCAATGTTTTGGGGACATCCGGACCATATCTTTTGCTGTCCAGCTGTATGCCTACATCCCTACACCCATACATCTGAGGCCTCTGTTAGGGTTTTATGTCTACCTGCCCCTATACCTCTAATTTTGTTTACACCTTACATTATACTAAAATTAGGATGAGTTGGTTCAATACTTCATCTTCTCTTCTTGATGGTTTAGATTCATGCTTAACACTAACGGGCATGTGTATTCTTCTGAACATACTGACCCTCCTCTCTATAAACCATGGCTTCCATGGATACCTATATATTTATAGATACATTATCCTAGATATGTCTTGCGATACTACAAGTAATGATATATCTAACACTAGATTCTGGTATATACGGTTATTTCCTCATATAGGGAACTTCTTGTACACCTAGAATCTTGGCATCCCTGCTCTTCACAGCATCCTAAGGCTCAATGAATTTAATTAATTCAACGCTCTTAGACATTTTTGGTCACGACCAGTGGGTGATCCCGCGTGGATCGTTTCTAATATGCTGATGTTGCGTGCATGTGTACATGTTTGTGAATATAAGCACAATATATGCACTTGCACATATGTTTTCTATAGGGTTGAATTATGCTGCACTCTCGTATATATATTTATAAAACATTAGTCTTTCCTATGATACCCTTGATATGCATACACTATTGCTGAGTAGGGATGGGCCCGGTGTTCGATTCAAACCCACGTTCGAATCGAGCACCGGGCGTTCGCCCGCTCGGCGAGCCCAGAACTATTTGGGCCGTTCGCATCACATTCGTGTGATGCGAGCGGCCCGCAATGCATTGCGCCAGGCGCAGTGCATTGCTGGCTGGTGATTGGCCAAGCATGCACTGTGACCCCGCATGCTTGGCCAATCACAGCGCCGGCAGCGAGGAGAGCAATAATTGGCTACAGGCAGGACGCCTTATAGCTCAGGGGCTTTAGTACACACCCCACTGTATAACAGGCTGCCGCGCCGTCGGCCTAGTGCACATGTGTTCCGGCTTTGATTGAGTGAATAGGCAGACTGCTGATTCATTGCTAAACCATTGCTGATTACCATCGCTGATTCATTGTGACTACAGATAATTTCTGCTGATTGCACTGCTGCTGAGTGTGACATTATCTGCTGCTGGGAATTAGTCTGGTGTGTGTGTGCTGTTAGTACAGCATTGCAGTAGCACCCATTGCAGTGCTGTTAGTACAGCATTGCACCATAACCTGTCCCAACCCTCTGTCCCATCCCAGGCAGGCAGGGATTTATAGGAGCTAGTGTGTGTGTGTCAGCACACATAGGAGCTAGTGTGTGTGTGTGTCAGCACACATAGGAGCTAGTGTGTGTGTGTCAGCACACATAGGGGCTAGTGTGTGTGTCTCAGCACACATAGGAGCTAGTGTGTGTGTCTCAGCACACATAGGAGCTAGTGTGTGTGTGTGTGTGTGTGTGTCAGCACACATAGGAGCTAGTGTGTGTGTCAGCACACATAGGAGCTAGTGTGTGTGTGTCAGCACACATAGGAGCTAGTGTGTGTCAGCACACATAGCAGCTAGTGTGTGTGTGTGTGTCAGCACACATAGGAGCTAGTGTGTGTGTGTCAGCACACATAGGAGCTAGTGTGTGTCAGCACACATAGGAGCTAGTGTGTGTGTCTCAGCACACATAGGAGCTAGTGTGTGTGCGTCAGCACACATAGGAGCTAGTGTGTGTGTGTGTGTGTCAGCACACATAGGAGCTAGTGTGTGTGTCTCAGCACACATAGGAGCTAGTGTGTGTGTGTGTCAGCACACATAGGAGCTAGTGTGTGTGTGTCAGCACACATAGGAGCTAGTGTGTGTGTGTCAGCACACATAGGAGCTAGTGTGTGTGTGTGTGTGTGTGTGTGTGTCAGCACACATAGGAGCTAGTATGTGTGTTTGTGTGTCAGCACACATAGGAGCTAGTGTGTGTGTGTCAGCACACATAGGAGCTAGTGTGTGTGTGTCAGCACACATAGGAGCTAGTGTGTGTGTGTGTGTGTGTGTGTCAGCACTCATAGGAGCTAGTGTGTGTGTGTGTGTCAGCACACATAGGAGCTAGTGTGTGTGTGTCAGCACACATAGGCACTAGTGTGTGTGTGTGTGTGTGTGTGTGTGTGTCAGCACACATAGGAGCTAGTGTGTGTGTGTCAGCACACATAGGAGCTAGTGTGTGTGTGTGTGTGTCAGCACACATAGGAGCTAGTGTGTGTGTGTCAGCACACATAGGAGCTAGTGTGTGTGTGTCAGCACACATAGGAGCTATTGTGTGTGTCTCAGCACACATAGGAGCTAGTGTGTGTGTGTGTGTGTGTGTGTGTGTGTGTGTGTCAGCACACATAGGAGCTAGTGTGTGTGTGTGTGTGTGTGTGTGTGTCAGCACACATAGGAGCTAGTGTGTGTGTGTCAGCACACATAGGAGCTAGTGTGTGTGTGTCAGCACACATAGGAGCTAGTGTGTGTGTGTGTGTCAGCACACATAGGAGCTAGTGTGTGTGTCTCAGCACACATAGGAGCTAGTGTGTGTGTGTGTGTGTGTGTGTGTGTGTCAGCACACATAGGAGCTAGTGTGTGTGTGTGTGTGTCAGCACACATAGGAGCTAGTGTGTGTGTGTCAGCACACATAGGAGCTAGTGTGTGTGTGTCAGCACACATAGGAGGTAGTGTGTGTGTGTCAGCACACATAGGAGCTAGTGTGTGTGTGTCAGCACACATAGGAGCTAGTGTGTGTGTCAGCACACATAGGAGCTAGTGTGTGTGTGTCAGCACACATAGGAGCTAGTGTGTGTGTGTCAGCACACATAGGAGCTAGTGTGTGTGTGTGTCAGCACACATAGGAGCTAGTGTGTGTGTGTGTGTCAGCACACATAGGAGCTAGTGTGTGTGTGTGTCAGCACACATAGGAGCTAGTGTGTGTGTGTCAGCCCAGTTCTTGTCATCTAAGGCAGCCTCTATCTGCCATAAGGCCCTGTTGCTGTCATCTAAGGCATCCATCTGCAGGAGTTAGTGTGTGTGCTGTGTGACTTCAGCACAATATACACTACCCGCTACAATACCTGGAAGACGGCCAAGGAGAGGCAGACAGTCCCGAGGCAAGAACACAGGGCAAGCAGGCTCTGTTTCTAGAGACAACAGTGCTGGCCGTGGAAATGGTCGTGCATCGTCATCAGCACATGGGACACGCTTGTCCTTGTTTTCGGCAGCTGGACATGTTGAGCCGCATCATGCCGAAGGCTTGGTAGAATGGATGACCAAGCCCTCCTCATCCTCCTCATCCTCTCTTACCCAGGCTCAGGGTACTGGCAGAGCAGCTGCCAATGCGTACTCAATGGCATCATCAGGCACCCCTTCCCTAGACCCACCATGTCCCCCTGAGGAGTCCCCCGAACTGTTTGAGCACAGTGTTGGGTACATGCTCCAGGAGGATGCCCAACGTTTTGAAGGCTCGGATGATGATACCCAGCTTGAGGAAGGCAGTAGTGTGCGCGCGGAGAGAGGGGATGCTGAAGGACAGCAATCTGGCAGTCATGTTCCACCAGCTGCAGCTTACTGCCAGGTTTGCTCCAGTGGTGAAGAGGGAGGGGATGATGAGGTCACTGACTCCACGTGGGTGCCTGAACGGAGAGAGGAGGAGGAGGAGGCGGCGGCACATGTCCAACGAGGCAGGATGCCCTCCGGAGGCCAGCTAGAGGCCAGCACACCAACTGAATCACACCGCAGAGCTCCGCCTGTGCAGGGCGCTGCCTCTGCACGTTATCACAAAAGTTCTTTGGTGTGGGCCTTTTTTGAGACGAGTACATAAGATCGCACCACTGCTATTTGCAATATTTGTCTCAAGCGTATCTCGCGTGGCCAAAACATCAGCTGCTTGGGCACCACGAGCATGACCAGACATATGTCGACCTGCCATGCAGCTCGTTGGCAAGCGCACATTAAAGACCCACACCAAAGAACAAAGCGGACCTCTCCTTGCTCCTCATCAGCTGGGATCTCCAACCCCACTATATCTTCAGTCCTCTCTGAAAGCTGCTCTGAGAGGACTGAAGGTGTAGAATTAGGTGTGTCACAACCAAGTACTTGCAGTACACCGACGTCCTATTGTAGCAGGCAAATTTCCCTGCCCCAGCTGCTGGGCCGTCGAAAGAAGTTTAGTCCCAGCCATCCACATGCCCAGCGGTTGAATGCTAGCTTGGCAAAATTGCTAGCATTTCAACTGCTGCCTTTTCAGTTGGTAGACTCGGCCCCCTTCATTGAGGTTGTTCAATGTGCGGTTCCTCAGTGGCAGGTTCCCAAACACCACTTTTTCTCACGGAAGGCGATTCCGGCTCTCTACCGCATGTGGAAGGCAATGTCCATGCCTCGCTGGACAGGGCGGTCAGCGGTAAGGTGCATATTACCGCTAACTCATGGTCCAGCAGGCATGGACAGGGACGTTATCTGTCTTTCACGGCCCATTGGGTCACTCTATTGGCAGCTGGGAGGGATGCAGGACAAGGTGCAGTAGTGTTGGAGGTTGTTCCGCCACCACGCCTCCAAAATGCTACTACTGGTTGTGACACACCTCTCTCCTCCACCCCCTCCTCTTCTTCTTCCTCCATGGCCTCTTCGAGTGCTCTGTCCTCGGAACCAGCGGTGCTCCTTAGGCGTACAAGGGGCTACGCGTGTAAGCAGGCAAAAAGATGCCATGCCGTGCTTGCGCTGGTGTGTTTGGGGGACAGGAGCCACACTGGGGAAGAGGTTCTGGCAGCTCTGCAAGGGCAGGCCGAGAGGTGGTTGACGCCACGCCAGCTTAAGCCAGGAATGGTGGTTTCTGACAATGGCACCAACCTCCTCTCCGCCCTGCGACAGGGGCAGCTCACCCATGTGCCCTGTATGGCTCACGTCCTCAACCTGGTGGTGCAGCGTTTCTTGGGCAGGTACCCAGGCTTACAGAATGTCCTGAGGCAGGCCAGGGAAGTCTGGCTGAACTGCAAAAGGAGTTGAACCTGCCCAAGAACCGCCTAATATGTGACATGCCCACCAGGTGGAACTCAATGTTGGCCATGCTGCAGCGACTGCACAAGCAGCAGAGGGCCATCAATGAGTACCTTTGCGACTACGGCACCAGGACAGGGTCAGGGGAGCTTGGATTTTTTTCCCCACGCCAGTGGAGCATGATCAGGGATGCATGCACTGTCCTGTCACCATTTGAGGAGGCCACGAGGATGGTGAGCAGTGACAGTGCATGCATCAGTGACACTGTACCTCTTGTCCACCTGTTGGAGCATACGCTGCGTGGGATAATGGACAGGGCACTTGAGGCAGAACAGAGGCAGGAAGAGGAGGACTTCCTTGCCTCTCAAGGCCCCTTTATCCAGACAGTGTTCCTTCTGTCCCACCCATCACACAGGAAGAGGATGAGGAGGAGGAGGAGGATTGTGTGAGCATGGAGGTGGAGCCTGGCACTCAGCATCAGCAGCAGCAGTCTTTTAGGGATGATGTACAGTCCCAACAAACCAGTGGACTTGTACGTGGCTGGGAGGAGGTGGCTGGTGATCATGTCGTCCTCAGTGACCCAGAAGACTCCAGACCGAATGCCTCAGCTAACCTACGTTGCATGGCCTCCCTGATCCTGCAAAGCCTGCGGAAGGATCCTCGTATTCTTTGGATCAAGGAGAGGGACCATTAATGTCTGGCCACTCTCCTTGATCCACGGTACAAGGGTAAGGTTGCAGACCTTATCTTGCCGTCGCAGAGGGAGCAGAGGATGAGACATCTCAGGGAGGCCTTGCAGAAAGGTCTGTGCAACGCGTTCCCAGAAACTGGGAGGTTACAAACTCCTGGTCCTGGACGACGAGTTGCTGAGGCTTCGGTCAGTAGCAGAAGGAGCGGTGGGGAAGGTGGACGTCTGACCGATGCGTTCAGACAATTTTTTAGTCCGCAGCCCCAAGGTATGATCGGTTCCAGCAACCATCGCCAGCGTCTGATATACATGGTGCAGGAATACCTAGGGGCAAGGTCAGACTTGGACACCTTTCCCACCGAAAATCCTCTGGCTTACTGGGTCTTGAGGATGGATCACTGGCCAGAGCTTGCACAGTATGCAATTGAGCTACTGGCCTGTCCTGCATCCAGCGTTCTTTCCGAACGCACATTCAGTGCTGCTGGAGGATTTGTCACTGATCACAGGGTGCGCCTGTCCACCGACTCGGTTGATCGACTGACCTTCATAAAGATGAATCAGTCTTGGATCACCACCAGCTACCAGGCACCTGAAGCGGATATAACTGAATAATTTATAATGTCACATCCCTTCAAGACTGCCTATGCTGATGCTGAGTGACTGTCCTGTTATGTTCACTGACTATCCTCTTCCTCCTCCTCAAAAATCCATTCCTTGATAGCTTGGAAGAACATTTTTGTTTCTGGGTGCCACCACACCAGTGCCTAAGGCACAATTTTTCAGCCCCTGTATAACAGGGGCGTGTAATTACAATTTTTTAAGCAATGCTTCACAACAGGTCTGACTGCTGTGCTCCAAGTACAGTATCTGTGAGGGGTTGCAGTGTTGTGGCACCAGTGCCTAAGGCACAATTTTTCAGCCCCTGTTTAACAGGGGCGTGTAATTACAATTTTTTAAGCAATGCTTCGCAACAGGTCTGACTGCTGTGCTCCAAGTACAGTATCTGTGAGGGGTTGCAGTGTTGTGGCACCATCACCAGTGCCTAAGGCACAATTTTTCAGCCCCTGTTTAACAGGGGCGTGTAATTACAATTTTTTAAGCAATGCTTCGCAACAGGTCTGACTGCTGTGCTCCAAGTACAGTATCTGTGAGGGGTTGCAGTGCTGTGGCACCAGCACCAGTGCCTAAGGCACAATTTTTCAGCCCCTGGTTAACCACTTTCAGACCGGACCAATTTGCAGCCAAAGGACCAGGCCCCTTTTTGCGATTCGGCACTGCGTCGCTTTAACTGACAATTGCGCGGTCGTGCGACGTGGCTCCCAAACAAAATTGACGTCCTTTTTTTCCCACAAATAGAGCTTTCTTTTGGTGGTATTTGATCGCCCCTGCGGTTTTTATTTTTTGCGCTATAAACAAAAATAGAGCGACAATTTTGAAAAAAATGCATTATTTTTTATTTTTTGCTATAATAAATATCCCCAAAAAATATATAAAAAAACATTTTTTTCCCTCAGTTTAGGCCGATACGTATTCTTCTACATATTTTTGGTAAAAAAAATCGCAATAAGCGATTATTGATCGGTTTGCGCAGAAGTTATAGCGTTTACAAGATAGGGGATAGTTTTATAGCATTTTTATTAATATTTTTTTTTTATTATTAATGGCGGAGATCTGCGATTTTTTTTGTGACTGCGACATTATGGCGGACACATCGGACATTTTTGACACATTTTTGGGACCATTGTCATTTATACAGCAATTAATGCATTTAAATGCATTGATTTCTGTATAAATGACACTGGCAGTTTAGGGGTTAACCACAAGGGGGCAGTGAAAGACTTAAGTATGCCTAGGGGTGTATTTTTTACTGTGGGGGGGCGTGGCTGTCAGCTAGTGAATGCTGATCTCTGCTCCAATCACAGGGAGCAGAGATCGGCGTCACTAGTTGCTAGGCAGAACGGGGAGATGCTGTTTATCTCGGCATCTCCCCGTTCAGCCGCTCCGTGAGACGATCGCGGGAGTCCCCGCGGCGATCGAGTCTGCGGGGACCGCGGCCGGACTCACGGGGGTCCCGACCGGCGCGGGAGCGCGCCGCTCCCGGCGCGCTCCTGATGGCACGGACAGGCTAAAGGAGGGACGTATATATACGCCCTCCTGCCTGTACGTGCCATTCTGTCGACGTATATCGTCGTGCGCCGGTCGGCAAGTGGTTAACAGGGGCGTGTAATTACAATTTTTTAAGCAATGCTTCATAACAGGTCTGACTGCTGTGCTCCAAGTACAGTATCTGTGAGGGGTTGCAGTGCTGTGGCACTAGCACCAGTGCCTAAGGCACAATTTTTCAGCCCCTGTTTAACAGGGGCGTGTAATTACAAATCTTGATCTAATAATTCACAGCAGGGCCCATTCCTGCGCCCACCAAGAGTAACTGTGAGGGCTTACAGTCTTGTGGCAACACCGTCCACCACCACCAAAGGCCCAATTTTTCTGCCCTGTTCAACAGGTGCATGCAATTACAAATCTTGATCTAATAATTCACAGCAGGGCCCATTCCTGCGCCCACCAAGAGTAACTGTGAGGGCTTACAGTCTTGTGGCAACACCGTCCACCACCACCACCACCAAAGGCCCAATTTTTCTGCCCTGTTCAACAAATCTTGATCTAATAATTCACAGCAGGGCCCATTCCTGCACCCTCACAACACCGTCCACCACCACCACCAAAGGCCCAATTTTTCTGCCCTGTTCAACAGGTGCATGCAATTACAAATCTTGATCTAATAATTCACAGCAGGGCCAATTCCTGTGCCCACCAAGAGTAACTGTGAGGGCTTACAGTGTTGTGGCTACACCAACATCTAATGGGGCAAATTTCTGCAGAGTATATACGGCAGGCCCCTACTTTCAAACATACAACTTACAAACGACTCCTACTTGCAAACGGAAGGAGAAAACAGGAAGTGAGAGGAAATCTACCCCTAGGAAGGGAAATTCTATCCTGTTACATTTAATTTGGGAAAAAGGTATCTCCTCTCTACTGATGCTTTATCACCAATCCTTGTTTCAATTAAAACCCCACTTTTCCAAAAACATTTGTCATTGGGACGGAAAGTGAGGTGAAATGTTCTGAACAGATGTGCAAAGACAGCAAATGTTACAGGGGTGATAACCCCTCCCTATGTTCTCCAAAAAGCTTAAAAATAGATTTTTTTTGGATGGAGCTACAATTTAAAATGTACCTGTTCATATTCTACTTAAGAACAAACCTACAGTCCCTGTCTTGTTTGCACCGCCTATATACTGCTGTTCAGAGTATATAGGGTTGTAGGTATAGGGTTTTATTTTGGGTGCGGGGTCCCCCTTAATATCCATACAAGACCCAAAGGGGCTGGGGTGGGGGGGGGGTCGATGGGGTAGCCATGCAATTTTTCTCAAGGATTTTAAGCCATATGGCCAGGACAAGACATGACATTAAAGCCGCACTATCTGGGTTTGTCCATAAGTTCCCCTCCTCCCTGCTGATAAATCCCTGGTTGTGGTACACTGGTTCTGCCCATATGTGGCGCTCTATGAGTAGATGGGGGCGTATTCTTGAGCAGGGTTGGGGGGAATCATTGCTATGCTTTGGACATACCCATTTTATATATATATGAAGGGATAGATGAAATGTGCGTTTTTACGCTTAATGCTGTTGGTCTGTTTTTTCCTGTGTTTAATTTGCACTTAGGCAATGCGCACCTAAAACTTCCCAAACAAATTAATAATTTGGCTCTGCGAGATGGTAACTTATATAAACTAATCCAGCCTGTGGTTAACGCGCCCCTTTGACCTTAGTGGTTCGGCCCTATTGCACACTAAATTCTTTATTGGTGTCCCGGCTTGCAAGGGGCGGATTTGTTTTGGTTGACTGCCTACATATAGCGTCAGGTGTAGTTGCGTGGTACCGTCACTGAGGATGTCTATGACGAAACGCGTCCGACTGAGCCACGCAATTACGCCATTACGTCATTTCCGGGAAGCACGAGCTGTTGGAGCACAGGTGGAGCGCAAGCCGTTCGCCCACAGCTGTTAGCTTCCTATTGAAAGACGCCAGTGTATGCCGCTAGCCCTGTAAGCAGGGATCTCTTTTCTTTTTCTTTTTGTCCTTTGCTAAATAGCAGGTGCTCTTGGCAACACTCTTTACTATTATTTTTAGCCCATTATATATATTTTTTCTGTAAATTTTTACACATCGTTTTCTAATAAACTAGTCATGTTTGGCAAATTACTGCACTATGGGGGTTTTTTTGCTTCTCCCTCTATGAGGATATCACCAAACACTGCACCATATCCAAGTGCCTTTACATCATCAAGGAGATCTTAGGAGTGGAGCAATAGGATTTGGAGCCAAGACCCGCCAGAGACCTGACTGAGCCACAGCGTGTTCTACGTGCTTGTTACCCCTGCAGGGGTGCAGGCAGCTGGTGAGTGGGAAATCCTGAGGGGGAGCACCGAAGTCACTTGAATTGTACGAGCACAACCCAGTCACTTATTTCTGGAATTTCTAGTCTCGGACCTTCTAAACCTAATTAGTGCATGCGCTGGACTCCTTTTTGCATATTGTTTATCTGTGTTTTGCGTTTATATTGCATTGGTTATGCCTTTGGCACTATAATTAGTGGGAGTATAAGGATTTAATTACAGGAACAATTATTATTTCTTTTTGGACCACACATTTCTTTTCTGTATCACACCAGCACATATGTTTAGATGTTTATGTTTATTTTTATACATTCATTGATATATTTTTACACGGGGTAACATACTTGTATATGTATAACACACACAGAGACACCTTACCTTACCACTCATAGCCCTCAGTGGGGTAGAGACCCCTATGTATATGGTGATCTATACAATATATGAAATACCACAATATATGAAGCACTTTGTCATTAAATGTGCACACTACTCAGCACTGTGTTATTAATATTGGTTTACACTGTGCAGTTGATGTAGGCACAAACAATTTTATGTTTTACCCTTTCTGTGTATATCTGTTTCCTTTACACTTTGGTCTAGGTGCCTAATATTGAGCCAAGCCACATTGGGTGGGTTATTATTATGTGTTTCACATGTTGTCTTCACGATTAGTAGTATAGCTATAGAATTTCTGTGTTTTTCAGAGCACTATTGTGTACATTACAGTAGCCCATACAGTAGTATAAGGGCATGAAAAAGGACTCTTTCACCACCAGTTACATTAGGTGACGCATCTCACTCTACTTACCCATATTATAGGTAGCGCCTGACCTTAGCATTACCAATTAGAAGTACAGTTAAATCACACTTGTTTGATAATAAAAGTAAAAAAACATAGCCAAAGTTCAGTAACCGGAATGGATAGTTAGTCAAGCCAGAAGTCAGGGATCAATGTAGTGGAACAGCAAACAGGATTTGGAGCCAGAAGGGATGTCACCAAAACAAGTCTTGAACAGGATCGCAGGAGATAGTTTCTGTGATGTTGACCAAGTCGAAGGCAGAGCTCCTCTGGACTGAATGGCTTAAGTAGGAGCAGGATATCATCAATAGCTAAGTAACTGTTGAGAGATAGGAGCTGGCAATTAGCTGACAGCTGAGCAGCCAGCTCAGAGAAGGAAGGGCTGAGCCCAGCCCTGACAGTACCCCCTCCATAACGACCCCTCCCCCTCAGAGGACCACTGGGCTTGAGGGGAAAACATCTATGGAAATCACGGAGGAGGACAGGGGCATGTATGTCCGAGGATGAGACCCAAGAGCGTTCCTCCAGGCCGTACCCTTTCCAATGCACCAGGTACTGTATGCGCCCAAGGAACCTACAGGAGTCAACAATGGACTATACTTCATACTCCTCATGGTTCTCAACCAGTACAGGGTGAGGACGTGGCACGAGGTGGTAAAGTAGTTTTAGACCAAAGGTTTTAATAAGGAGACATGAAATACATTTGAAATAATATCATATTAGAAGGAAGGTCTAATGCATAAGCCACTGGGCTAATCCTGCAGATGAAGAATACAGAAAGGCCCAATAAACCGAAGTGCGAACTTCAGTGAGGGAACACGAAGTCGAAGGTTGAGAGATGACAGCCAGACCCTGTCCCCAACCTGGTAGGAAGGCGCAGGCAGGTGTTCTTCGGTCAGCATGGAGTCTGTACCTATCATTAGCATGTTGCAAGGCCTTCTGGACTTGTGCCCAAGTGGAATAAAGACCACGGAGATGATAATCTAATGCAGGAATTTTTGGCGGAACAAACGAGTCAGGCAACATGGAAGGTTGGAAACCATAATTCGCCATAAACGGGGACAAAGGGGAAGCAGAATTCAAGACACTGTTGCGAGCAAACTCTGCCCACGGTAATAGGTCTGAGCAGTTGTTATGATGGTCAGAAATATAGAAACGTAGGAATTGCTCCAAGGACTGATTGACTTGTTCTGTGGCCCAATTAGACTGCAGGTGATATGCAGAGGAGAAAGCAAGATGAATTCCCAACTGTGCACAAAAGGCTCGCCAGAACCAAGACACAAGCTGACTACCCTGTCCGTAAATCTGAATATTCGTAAATTTGAAAATGCATAATTCGTAAATTTGAACACTCTAAATTCTGAAATTAGAAAATTCGGACATTAGAAAATTCGGACATTAGAAAATTCGGAATTAGTAAATAATTCCTAAATTCTGAAATTTGGAAATTCAAAAATTTGGAAATTCAAAAATTTGGAAATTCGAAAATTTGGAAATTCGAAAATTAAGAATTCGTAAATTCGAAAATTCTAAATTTGAAAATTCGTAAATTCGAAAATTTGAAAATGCGTAAATTCGAAAATTTACGAATTTTCAAATTTACGAATTTTCGAATTTTCGCATTTTCAAATCTTCGAGTTTACGAATTTATGAATTTTCAAATTTATGAATTTTCAAATTTACGAATTCATAAATTCGTAAACTCGAAGATTTGAAAATGCGAAAATTCGAAAATTTGTAAATATGTCAATACGAAAATTCAGAAATTCGAAAATTTGGAAATCATAAATTCAAAAATTAAGAATTTGTAAATTCAAAAATTCGAAAATTTTTAATTAGTAAATTTGAACATTTGAAAATTCGTAAATTCCAAGATTCGAAAATTCCAAGATTCGAAAATTCCAAGATTCGAAAATTGTAAATACTTCGTAAATTTAAAAATTCGAAAATGTGAAAAATCGTAAATTCGTCAATGCAAAAATTAGAAAATTCGGAAATTTGAAAATTCGAAAATCAAGAATTCTAAATTCGTAAATTCGAAAATTCGGAAATTTGGAAATTCAAAAACTCATAATTCGGAAATTCGGAAATTCGAAAATTTGAAAATTCTTAAATTTTTCAATGAGAAAATTCGGAAATTAGAAAATTCGGAATTTGTAAATTTGAAAATTTGTAAATATGAAAATTTGAAAATTAAGATTTCGAAAATTCGTAAATTAGAAACTTCAAAAATTCTAAATTCGGAAATTTGAAAATTCTAAATTCGGATATTTGAAAATTCTAAATTCGGAAATTTGAAAATTCTAAATTCGGAAATTTGAAAATTCTAAATTCAAGTCATCGGAATTCGGAAAATTCTAAAATCAGAAAATCCAAAAATTACAAAGAACAAATAGCTAAAAATTCTAAATAGTAACTAACTAATAATAACTATTAAATTATAGGTATTGGAATTCCCTTTCAAATTTGGCTGTTAATGAATGTAACGAATACGAATTTATCTAAAGTTATGAATTATCCGAATAAAGAATGGTGCATCTAAACAAATGGAACGAAACTAAATAATATTTTTTTCTATTATTATGATTATTGTTATTTATTATTAATAATTTGTTACGTTCCATTCGTTTAGATACGGCATTTGTTATTTCGGATAATTAATAGTAGAAGAAGAATTACACTTCAGCTTCAACGCACATTAAGTACCTACTGTTTCAACAAGCTTTTTCAACAAGTTTTTGATGCTTCAGTGGTGCTTTGATGATGGTTCGGTGGTGCTTCAATGAAGCTTTAGTGATGCTTCGGTGAAGCTTCAGTGATGCTCTTTTGAAGCTTTGTTGAAGCTTGGCAGATGACCTGTGTGTGTGTTGATATCTCATACTTGCAATTTCCCCAAAACAAAGCAAAGCTACAGCTGAATTAAAGCTTCTCAAAAGCTGCAAGTGCTTCAAGCGAGCTTTGCTATAGACTTCTATGGGAGCTTTAAATATGCTTTGAAGCACCACTAAAGCTATTTTCAAATTTACGAATTTTCGAATTTTCGCATTTTCAAATCTTCGAGTTTACGAATTTATGAATTTTCAAATTTACGAATTTTCAAATGTACGAAATTTCAAATTTACGAAATTTCAAATTTACGAAATTTCAAATTTACGAAATTTCAAATTTACGAATTCATAAATTCGTAAACTCGAAGATTTGAAAATGCGAAAATTCGAAAATTTGTAAATATGTCAATACGAAAATTCAGAAATTAGAAAATTTGGAAATCATAAATTCAAAAATTAAGAATTTGTAAATTCAAAAATTCAAAAATTTTTAATTAGTAAATTTGAACATTTGAAAATTCGTAAATTCCAAGATTCGAAAATTCCAAGATTCGAAAATTCCAAGATTCGAAAATTGTAAATGCTTCGTAAATTTAAAAATTCGAAAATGTGAAAAATCGTAAATTTGTCAATGCAAAAATTAGAAAATTCGGAAATTGTTATTTATTATTAATAATTTGTTACGTTCCATTCGTTTAGATACGGCATTTGTTATTTCGGATAATAAATAGTAGAAGAAGAATTAGCGCTCATTTACACTTGCTTCAGCTTCAACGCACATTAAGTACCTACTGTTTCAACAAGCTTTTTCAACAAGTTTTTGATGCTTCAGTGGTGCTTTGATTAAACAGGAAAAACTGCGCTAAACCAATGGGGTGGGGAGGGGAGGGATGGGGGTGGGAAAAACAAATGGGAAATGTGGGTGACACAATAAAAAGATAAAATAAATTAAAGCCCGGCTGCAGAATAGTGGGATAAACACAATACAATAATAGAAAAGAAAAAACTGCGCCAGGTAAAATAGCTAAATATCCCGTAGGGTGATAATGACAGTCCAAATGGGAACTACTGATACAGGACCAGTGGGTAAAAATGTATGAAAATGTATATGAACACAAATTCTTATTATAATCATAGGTATCTGGAGATGATAATGCAATAAATGACTGGATGGTTAGCAATAGCACAATGTGACAGAGCAGTCCTATACTGTAGTCACACACTAGACAGCATGAGGATAAACCTGTAAATAGAAACAGTTCACAAGCTGAATATCATCCTGAAGATATGAATTCCTATTCTTGGAGACCGGGAACTACAGGTTTTTAAACTTTTGTCACACCGCTGTGCTCCACACCACACGAAAGTGCCGCCACCAGTATAAAATCTCCTTACCAGATGGTTGGCAAAATAAAGCGACTCGGACTAAGCACGTATAGGAATCCCGACTTCCAGGAAAAGGACGAAAGCCAGACAAACGATATCCCAGAACCTGCCACTCACAGCGGACACAAGACTTCCGACCAGACCCAGTATGGAAATCTAATCCGGAAAATAGCACTCGGCGGTGCATCCAAATGTTGCCAGAGGAAAAGGAGGGCAGACCATAGTATAATATTGTTTTTAAAAGTAATGAGTAGTTTATTATTGAAAAGGTACTCACATTAAATGAAAATAAAAGAGCATAAACAGGCTCCAAATGGATAGATACAGACGCCGGCCGGCATCGACAACGAACCCTTCCTCCTTCCAGAGACGCTAAACGCGATGACGTCACTGCACGCCCTCCCAGACGCGTTTCGTCATACAAGACGTTTTCAATGGGGATAGGGCCGTGCAGTGAGTCATCTCGTTAAATAGCGCGAAGCCTCGTTATGGGAGGCAAGGGAGCGGAGGAAACTCCATCTTTACTAAGGGAAAGGATGCCCATAAGTGTCAGATTTACAAGGAGACAATGTATTAGTGTCATATTATTCCTAGTCACTGAAAGCGGTCAATTGCTCAGTTGTTTGATATGAGAAACCAGGAATGTGAGGACGTGAAATATAAGAATGTGAAATATAAATATAAAGTTAAAGTTATATGTAGCCCGTGAAGGTGAGTGTTTAAACATATACTATAAAATAGGAAAAAATGTTAGTGATCTGAACTAATATGTTACAAAACAGTGTGAAAAATGACTAGGAGTGTTTGTGACCACATCCCCTATATTCATCAAATAAAAATTCTCTCTAATAAACAAAAACCAAACCAAACTAAACCAGAGGGAATTCTTGTACACCCGAGGTGATTAGAAGTGTACCCCAACATCTATAAGCTAGATGTTAGATAGGTATAATAGCAGCTAAAACCATAGATATGTGTGATAGCGTGATAAGTTGTTTAAATATAAGTATATATAAAAAACTAAGTGTAGGTGAAAAGAAGGGGGGGGGGTGTCAAGTATTAATAAAACCCATCCCTATACGCCAAGACTTCCACAGAATCGGAAGGAGGGAGAGTCCGTTGATACCAAACATGGAACTTAATACTGTACATATGGTCATTAATCAATAAAAATGGCACCATATCTCGGGGATCCAGATCTCATGACATAAATGCTAATATGTTAACATATTGAGGCCCGTCCTTATACAACTGAAACATCCATATGTTGAAGAAAGGAGGAAAGGGGGGGAACCCCGAATCCTGTTACAGAAAAAAGGTGGCAGTAAAGGAATAAATTATCTGAATGGCGGAAAAAAAGGAAATTTGAAAATACAAACATTGTTCCTAATCACAGGAAGTTTGTATTTATTTAATAAAAACCAATTCACAGGTAAGGAAAGAAGGGGGGAGGGAGGGGGGGGGGAAGCATGATCTTAATCCCCGAACTAAAGTGGCCATATACAACAAACTTACATCTGTTCAAACCAGATGATGAGTTGAACAGTGTTTACATTGTCTTATTTTGAATATGTAATTTGAACATACAGATTTCTTTGAATGAATTACAAAGACTCAGGCATTATTGATAAAGGCGTTAACGTCTGTCTCAATGTTCATTCCATAAGGGACATATGTTTTTAATCGATGAATCCAAGCCATCTCCAATTTGGAGATTTCTCTAACCAAAAGATCACCTCTCCAGTTAGGCTTGTGTTTATCAATACCCAGAAAAAGTGTATTGGAAGGGTCCCTATTATGTACTAAACGGTAATGATTGGAGACCGAATGGTTCTTAAAACCTGAGATGATGTTTGTAATGTGTTCATTTAGGCGCACTTGTAGCGGACGTTTAGTGCGGCCTACGTACTGCAAGCCACAAGGGCATTTCAATAAGTAGACAACTCCAGTGGAGGCACAAGTAATACACGGTTTGATCGTGAATGTCCTCTGTGTGGCTGTGGATAGGACAGAGGTAATCCTTCTAGATGGATTAGAGTTGAAACGACAAACTCTACATCGTTTGCATTGGTAGAATCCACTCAGATGGTCAAAGAAACCCTTACTTCTCACCGGAGGATTAAGAACATTTGGAGCCACTTGACCCTGTAGGGACTGTGCACCCCTAAAAATAACCCTTGGTTCTGATGGTAAGATACTGCCAAGAATGGTATCATTAGTGATAATGTGCCAATGTTTCTTGATTAGTTGTTTAATATTATTATGTTGTATGGAGTAAGTTGTAATAAATGGTACAACTGGAACGGTCCCAGATGTGTTCCCAGGGGCCTTCTCCATCAACAATTCTCCTCTATTCTTGGCACTTACAGCTTTGAGTGTTTCCCGGAGGTCACCCTCTGGATAGCCCTTTTCAGCAAACCGACTAACCAGGACCTCGGCCTGTGTAAGGAACTGCTGGTCGTCAGAGCAGTTCCTCCGAAGTCTCAAAAATTGGCTCTTGGGGATTGCCTTTAACCAGGAGTTGTGGTGACAGCTCCCAACTGGGATGTAGGAATTTCTGTCAGTTGCTTTAAAAAAGGTGGAAGTGGTGAAGGCACTATTCCTAATGCTGATGTTCAAATCGAGGTAGTGGACATCCAACTGACTGGCCTCAAACTTGAGAATGATTCCTCTTTGGTTGACATTGAGGTCATTCATGAATTTTTCCAAATCCCCATAATGGCCATCCCATAGGAGGAGGATGTCATCTATATACCTGACCCAAAGGGCAACTTGGGGTATATTTTGGGAATAGATGACATCCTCCTCCCATTTGGCCATAAACAAATTTGCCAAACTAGGGGCATATTTGGCACCCATGGCTACTCCAGTGTCCTGTCTGTAGAAGTTGCCATCAAACCAAAAGTAATTGGATGCTGCTGCAAACTTCAAGAGTGACATTAAGAACTTCACCTGTTTCTGGGGAAGGCCCGAGTCCCTATCAAGATAGGTTTGTACAGCCTCAAAACCTAAATCGTGAGGGATGATGGTGTACAGGGACGTTACATCTATGGTTGCCATCCACATCCCACTGGAGGGCGACTTACTGGACAGAAGAGTGATAATATGTCTAGAATCCCTCACGTAAGAAGGCATGGATCGCACTAGGGGCTGTAAGTAGAAGTCAATATATCTGCCCACCCGGGACGTGATGGAATCGATACCACTCACAATAGGGCGCCCCGGGGGGCAGATAGGGTCCTTATGTACTTTCGGGAGATAATAGATAGTCGGTGTTTGAGGGGCTTTCGGGATAAGAAACAGCCTTTCTTTGGCAGTAAGTATCCCTTCATAGAAGCCCTCGGCAACCAAGGCTTCAAGTGCCCTAGTATATTTCAACTTGGGGTCACAGGCTAGAGGGGTGTAGGTATTGGTGTCTCCAATTATTCTAGACATTTCGGCCATATAATCAGTCTTATCCAGGACCACAATCCGACCCCCTTTGTCCGCAGGTCTCACCACCAGATCTTTGTTCTGGCAGAGTGATTCCAAGCCTTCTTTTAGGGTTTTATTAAGCTTTGCTCTCTTCACTTCCATGGCATCTAAGTCCCTAAGGAGCACGTCCCTAAACACTCGAAGGGGTGGTGCTAATGTGCCTGGGGGATTAAAAAGAGAAGCATTCCTTAAACCAGAGTGTGTAAACTCACTAACTGTGTCCTGACTAATTTGGGGGATTCCGGACATATATCTTTTTATATTAAGTTTCCTTATAAAAATATGTATGTCCATAAACGTCTGGAACTTGTCCAGACGTTTGGGGGGGGGCAAATTTAAGACCTTTATCAAGCAGACACTTTTCAGATTGGGACAAGGTTTTCGAACTGAGGTTAAAAATACCCTGTCCCGCTACATCCGAGGTCTTTTGAGTTGCTCTAATCCGCCTCCCCCCTCTGGTTCCTCTTCTCTTTCTCCCAAACTTTTTTGCCCTTGTACAGGTTTGTGAAAACCCCAACTGTCACGCAGGCCGGGTGTCTGTGGGGCCTGAGGTCCCAAGGGCCTGCCCAAAGTCCTACTAGTGGCACCAAGATTCGGTGCCAACCTTTGTTCGGAGGGATACTCAAAAGAAGGGTCAATACTGGGAATGTCCTGCTCTCCAAGAGGGTAAAAGGAATTTTGTAAGGGGGTATGATAGTCCCATCCTAACTCTGTGTGATACCAAGGGGGTGGTTGTGGGTCCCAGTATTCATAGGCACTAGGCTTCCAGCCCTCCGAACGATCAGTATGGGTCCCCCCACCTCTCTGGTCGTGCGAATGGCCTCTCCCCCTTGTATTCCCCGAATTCCAGCCTCTACCCCTAGGGGTCAAACCTCTCTGTTTGTAAGGAGGACCCGGGGGGGGTATGTTTTTGGATCCACAGGGCCATAATTAGGCCTGGGGACCCTATAAGGATATGCTTGGTTCACATGAGACGAACCGCCTCGAGGGATATTATTCCTAGGGGATTGTGAACTCAAATTGCCTCCTGTTTTATTTTTTGGTTGGGCACGTTTAGGGACAGTGGATTGTGTTGGTTGTGACCCCACTCCTAACGTTTGCGAAGGGGGCGCAGAGGTATCCATTTCTGAAGAAGCTATCTTTGCTAAGTCATCCAAAATCTTCTTTTGCCAATTAAAGACAATATTATTTTGGTAGTCAGCAAGGTCTCTATTAAACTTCTTCTTCTTTTTCAACCTCTGATCCCTATCTTCTTTCTCAAGTACCTTAAGAAGATTTCCAGATTTCTCCTTATATTCATCACCCTCTTTAACAGGGTTTAATTTGTTTTTAATGAGCTTAATTTCATCATCCAGTTTGGATAATTTAGCAGTCTTTCTCTCAACCAGAAAGCGGAGGAAAGAGATACCGGACTGGTTAAAATACTTGAACCATTCTTCCAAGTCCGCGTCTCCCTTCTGGGGTGCTATGTCCCATCGAAGGCTCCTGGGGACCATAAGGTTTTTGATATAGGTCTCTAAGTAGGCTATATCCCACTTAGTATGATTCTCTGAAATCATTAAATTCTTTAGACGGGTGAAGATGGCAGTTAGGTCACCCTCGTCGTCTTTGTAAGCCTCAAAGACGCCCTCTATATTAACGACCTTAGTGGCCCTAAACTCAAAAATGTCCATTCTAAAAATGGGGGGTGGTTCACTATGTCGGGTTTTGTGCAGCAGTAATAATATCAGAGACAAAGTATAAACAGGAAAAACTGCGCTAAACCAATGGGGTGGGGAGGGGAGGGATGGGGGTGGGAAAAACAAATGGGAAATGTGGGTGACACAATAAAAAGATAAAATAAATTAAAGCCCGGCTGCAGAATAGTGGGATAAACACAATACAATAATAGAAAAGAAAAAACTGCGCCAGGTAAAATAGCTAAATATCCCGTAGGGTGATAATGACAGTCCAAATGGGAACTACTGATACAGGACCAGTGGGTAAAAATGTATGAAAATGTATATGAACACAAATTCTTATTATAATCATAGGTATCTGGAGATGATAATGCAATAAATGACTGGATGGTTAGCAATAGCACAATGTGACAGAGCAGTCCTATACTGTAGTCACACACTAGACAGCATGAGGATAAACCTGTAAATAGAAACAGTTCACAAGCTGAATATCATCCTGAAGATATGAATTCCTATTCTTGGAGACCGGGAACTACAGGTTTTTAAACTTTTGTCACACCGCTGTGCTCCACACCACACGAAAGTGCCGCCACCAGTATAAAATCTCCTTACCAGATGGTTGGCAAAATAAAGCCACTCGGACTAAGCACGTATAGGAATCCCGACTTCCAGGAAAAGGACGAAAGCCAGACAAACGATATCCCAGAACCTGCCACTCACAGCGGACACAAGACTTCCGACCAGACCCAGTATGGAAATCTAATCCGGAAAATAGCACTCGGTGGTGCATCCAAATGTTGCCAGAGGAAAAGGAGGGCAGACCATAGTATAATATTGTTTTTAAAAGTAATGAGTAGTTTATTATTGAAAAGGTACTCACATTAAATGAAAATAAAAGAGCATAAACAGGCTCCAAATGGATAGATACAGACGCCGGCCGACATCGACAACGAACCCTTCCTCCTTCCAGAGACGCTAAACGCGATGACGTCACTGCACGCCCTCCCAGACGCGTTTCGTCATACAAGACGTTTTCAATGGGGATAGGGCCGTGCAGCGAGTCATCTCGTTAAATAGCGCGAAGCCTCATTATGGGAGGGAAGGGAGCGGAGGAAACTCCATCTTTACTAAGGGAAAGGATGCCCATAAGTGTCAGATTTACAAGGAGACAATGTATTAGTGTCATATTATTCCTAGTCACAACTGAAAGCGGTCAATTGCTCAGTTGTTTGATATGAGAAACCAGGAATGTGAGGACGTGAAATATAAGAATGTGAAATATAAATATAAAGTTACAGTCATATGTAGCCCGTGAAGGTGAGTGTTTAAACATATACTATAAACTAGGAAAAAATGTTAGTGATCTGAACTAATATGTTACAAAACAGTGTGAAAAATGACTAGGAGTGTTTGTGACCATATCCCCTATATTCATCAAATAAAAATTCTCTCTAATAAACAAAAACCAAACCAAACTAAACCAGAGGGAATTCTTGTACACCCGAGGTGATTAGAAGTGTACCCCAACATCTATAAGCTAGATGTTAGATAGGTATAATAGCAGCTAAAACCATAGATATGTGTGATAGCGTGATAAGTTGTTTAAATATAAGTATATATAAAAAACTAAGTGTAGGTGAAAAGAAGGGGGGGGAGTGTCAAGTATTAATAAAACCCATCCCTATACACCAAGACTTCCACAGAATCGGAAGGAGGGAGAGTCCGTTGATACCAAACATGGAACTTAATACTGTACATATGGTCATTAATCAATAAAAATGGCACCATATCTCGGGGATCCAGATCTCATGACATAAATGCTAATATGTTAACATATTGAGGCCCGTCCTTATACAACTGAAACATCCATATGTTGAAGAAAGGAGGAAAGGGGGGGAACCCCGAATCCTGTTACAGAAAAAAGGTGGCAGTAAAGGAATAAATTATCTGAATGGCGGAAAAAAAGGAAATTTGAAAATACAAACATTGTTCCTAATCACAGGAAGTTTGTATTTATTTAATAAAAACCAATTCACAGGTAAGGAAAGAAGGGGGGAGGGAGGGGGGGGGAAGCATGATCTTAATCCCCGAACTAAAGTGGCCATATACAACAAACTTACATCTGTTCAAACCAGATGATGAGTTGAACAGTGTTTACATTGTCTTATTTTGAATATGTAATTTGAACATACAGATTTCTTTGAATGAATTACAAAGACTCAGGCATTATTGATAAAGGCGTTAACGTCTGTCTCAATGTTCATTCCATAAGGGACATATGTTTTTAATCGATGAATCCAAGCCATCTCCAATTTGGAGATTTCTCTAACCAAAAGATCACCTCTCCAGTTAGGCTTGTGTTTATCAATACCCAGAAAAAGTGTATTGGAAGGGTCCCTATTATGTACTAAACGGTAATGATTGTAGACCGAATGGTTCTTAAAACCTGAGATGATGTTTGTAATGTGTTCATTTAGGCGCACTTGTAGCGGACGTTTAGTGCGGCCTACGTACTGCAAGCCACAAGGGCATTGCAATAAGTAGACAACTCCAGTGGAGGCACAAGTAATACACGGTTTGATCGTGAATGTCCTCTGTGTGGCTGTGGATAGGACAGAGGTAATCCTTCTAGATGGATTAGAGTTGAAACGACAAACTCTACATCGTTTGCATTGGTAGAATCCACTCAGATGGTCAAAGAAACCCTTACTTCTCACCGGAGGATTAAGAACATTTGGAGCCACTTGACCCTGTAGGGACTGTGCACCCCTAAAAATAACCCTTGGTTCTGATGGTAAGATACTGCCAAGAATGGTATCATTAGTGATAATGTGCCAATGTTTCTTGATTAGTTGTTTAATATTATTATGTTGTATGGAGTAAGTTGTAATAAATGGTACAACTGGAACGGTCCCAGATGTGTTCCCAGGGGCCTTCTCCATCAACAATTCTCCTCTATTCTTGGCACTTACAGCTTTGAGTGTTTCCCGGAGGTCACCCTCTGGATAGCCCTTTTCAGCAAACCGACTAACCAGGACCTCGGCCTGTGTAAGGAACTGCTGGTCGTCAGAGCAGTTCCTCCGAAGTCTCAAAAATTGGCTCTTGGGGATTGCCTTTAACCAGGAGTTGTGGTGACAGCTCCCAACTGGGATGTAGGAATTTCTGTCAGTTGCTTTAAAAAAGGTGGAAGTGGTGAAGGCACTATTCCTAATGCTGATGTTCAAATCGAGGTAGTGGACATCCAACTGACTGGCCTCAAACTTGAGAATGATTCCTCTTTGGTTGACATTGAGGTCATTCATGAATTTTTCCAAATCCCCATAATGGCCATCCCATAGGAGGAGGATGTCATCTATATACCTGGCCCAAAGGGCAACTTGGGGTATATTTTGGGAATAGATGACATCCTCCTCCCATTTGGCCATAAACAAATTTGCCAAACTAGGGGCATATTTGGCACCCATGGCTACTCCAGTGTCCTGTCTGTAGAAGTTGCCATCAAACCAAAAGTAATTGGATGCTGCTGCAAACTTCAAGAGTGACATTAAGAACTTCACCTGTTTCTGGGGAAGGCCCGAGTCCCTATCAAGATAGGTTTGTACAGCCTCAAAACCTAAATCGTGAGGGATGATGGTGTACAGGGACGTTACATCTATGGTTGCCATCCACATCCCACTGGAGGGCGACTTACTGGACAGAAGAGTGATAATATGTCTAGAATCCCTCACGTAAGAAGGCATGGATCGCACTAGGGGCTGTAAGTAGAAGTCAATATATCTGCCCACCCGGGACGTGATGGAATCGATACCACTCACAATAGGGCGCCCCGGGGGGCAGATAGGGTCCTTATGTACTTTCGGGAGATAATAGATAGTCGGTGTTCGAGGGGCTTTCAGGATAAGAAACAGCCTTTCTTTGGCAGTAAGTATCCCTTCATAGAAGCCCTCGGCAACCAAGGCTTCAAGTGACCTAGTATATTTCAACTTGGGGTCACAGGCTAGAGGGGTGTAGGTATTGGTGTCTCCAATTATTCTAGACATTTCGGCCATATAATCAGTCTTATCCAGGACCACAATCCCACCCCCTTTGTCCGCAGGTCTCACCACCAGATCTTTGTTCTGGCAGAGTGATTCCAAGCCTTCTTTTAGGGTTTTATTAAGCTTCGCTCTCTTCACTTCCATGGCATCTAAGTCCCTAAGGAGCACGTCCCTAAACACTCGAAGGGGTGGTGCTAATGTGCCTGGGGGATTGAAAAGAGAAGCATTCCTTAAACCAGAGTGTGTAAACTCACTAACTGTGTCCTGACTAATTTGGGGGATTCCGGACATATATCTTTTTATATTAAGTTTCCTTATAAAAATATGTATGTCCATAAACGTCTGGAACTTGTCCAGACGTTTGGGGGGGGGCAAATTTAAGACCTTTATCAAGCAGACACTTTTCAGATTGGGACAAGGTTTTCGAACTGAGGTTAAAAATACCCTGTCCCGCTACATCCGAGGTCTTTTGAGTTGCTCTAATCCGCCTCCCCCCTCTGGTTCCTCTTCTCTTTCTCCCAACCTTTTTTGCCCTTGTACAGGTTTGTGAAACCTGTACAAGGGCAAAAAAGGTTGGGAGAAAGAGAAGAGGAACCAGAGGGGGGAGGCGGATTAGAGCAACTCAAAAGACCTCGGATGTAGCGGGACAGGGTATTTTTAACCTCAGTTCGAAAACCTTGTCCCAATCTGAAAACTGTCTGCTTGATAAAGGTCTTAAATTTGCCCCCCCCCCCCCAAACATCTGGACAAGTTCCAGACGTTTATGGACATACATATTTTTATAAGGAAACTTAATATAAAAAGATATATGTCCGGAATCCCCCAAATTAGTCAGGACACAGTTAGTGAGTTTACACACTCTGGTTTAAGGAATGCTTCTCTTTTTAATCCCCCAGGCACATTAGCACCACCCCTTCGAGTGTTTAGGGACGTGCTCCTTAGGGACTTAGATGCCATGGAAGTGAAGAGAGCGAAGCTTAATAAAACCCTAAAAGAAGGCTTGGAATCACTCTGCCAGAACAAAGATCTGGTGGTGAGACCTGCGGACAAAGGGGGTGGGATTGTGGTCCTGGATAAGACTGATTATATGGCCGAAATGTCTAGAATAATTGGAGACACCAATACCTACACCCCTCTAGCCTGTGACCCCAAGTTGAAATATACTAGGGCACTTGAAGCCTTGGTTGCCGAGGGCTTCTATGAAGGGATACTTACTGCCAAAGAAAGGCTGTTTCTTATCCCGAAAGCCCCTCAAACACCGACTATCTATTATCTCCCGAAAGTACATAAGGACCCTATCTGCCCCCCGGGGCGCCCTATTGTGAGTGGTATCGATTCCATCACGTCCCGGGTGGGCAGATATATTGACTTCTACTTACAGCCCCTAGTGCGATCCATGCCTTCTTACGTGAGGGATTCTAGACATATTATCACTCTTCTGTCCAGTAAGTCGCCCTCCAGTGGGATGTGGATGGCAACCATAGATGTAACGTCCCTGTACACCATCATCCCTCACGATTTAGGTTTTGAGGCTGTACAAACCTATCTTGATAGGGACTCGGGCCTTCCCCAGAAACAGGTGAAGTTCTTAATGTCACTCTTGAAGTTTGCAGCAGCATCCAATTACTTTTGGTTTGATGGCAACTTCTACAGACAGGACACTGGAGTAGCCATGGGTGCCAAATATGCCCCTAGTTTGGCAAATTTGTTTATGGCCAAATGGGAGGAGGATGTCATCTATTCCCAAAATATACCCCAAGTTGCCCTTTGGGCCAGGTATATAGATGACATCCTCCTCCTATGGGATGGCCATTATGGGGATTTGGAAAAATTCATGAATGACCTCAATGTCAACCAAAGAGGAATCATTCTCAAGTTTGAGGCCAGTCAGTTGGATGTCCACTACCTCGATTTGAACATCAGCATTAGGAATAGTGCCTTCACCACTTCCACCTTTTTTAAAGCAACTGACAGAAATTCCTACATCCCAGTTGGGAGCTGTCACCACAACTCCTGGTTAAAGGCAATCCCCAAGAGCCAATTTTTGAGACTTCGGAGGAACTGCTCTGACGACCAGCAGTTCCTTACACAGGCCGAGGTCCTGGTTAGTCGGTTTGCTGAAAAGAGCTATCCAGAGGGTGACCTCCGGGAAACACTCAAAGCTGTAAGTGCCAAGAATAGAGGAGAATTGTTGATGGAGAAGGCCCCTGGGAACACATCTGGGACCGTTCCAGTTGTACCATTTATTACAACTTACTCCATACAACATAATAATATTAAACAACTAATCAAGAAACATTGGCACATTATCACTAATGATACCATTCTTGGCAGTATCTTACCATCAGAACCAAGGGTTATTTTTAGGGGTGCACAGTCCCTACAGGGTCAAGTGGCTCCAAATGTTCTTAATCCTCCGGTGAGAAGTAAGGGTTTCTTTGACCATCTGAGTGGATTCTACCAATGCAAACGATGTAGAGTTTGTCGTTTCAACTCTAATCCATCTAGAAGGATTACCTCTGTCCTATCCACAGCCACACAGAGGACATTCACGATCAAACCGTGTATTACTTGTGCCTCCACTGGAGTTGTCTACTTATTGCAATGCCCTTGTGGCTTGCAGTACGTAGGCCGCACTAAACGTCCGCTACAAGTGCGCCTAAATGAACACATTACAAACATCATCTCAGGTTTTAAGAACCATTCGGTCTCCAATCATTACCGTTTAGTACATAATAGGGACCCTTCCAATACACTTTTTCTGGGTATTGATAAACACAAGCCTAACTGGAGAGGTGATCTTTTGGTTAGAGAAATCTCCAAATTGGAGATGGCTTGGATTCATCGATTAAAAACATATGTCCCTTATGGAATGAACATTGAGACAGACGTTAACGCCTTTATCAATAATGCCTGAGTCTTTGTAATTCATTCAAAGAAATCTGTATGTTCAAATTACATATTCAAAATAAGACAATGTAAACACTGTTCAACTCATCATCTGGTTTGAACAGATGTAAGTTTGTTGTATATGGCCACTTTAGTTCGGGGATTAAGATCATGCTTCCCCCCCCCCTCCCTCCCCCCTTCTTTCCTTACCTGTGAATTGGTTTTTATTAAATAAATACAAACTTCCTGTGATTAGGAACAATGTTTGTATTTTCAAATTTCCTTTTTTTCCGCCATTCAGATAATTTATTCCTTTACTGCCACCTTTTTTCTGTAACAGGATTCGGGGTTCCCCCCCTTTCCTCCTTTCTTCAACATATGGATGTTTCAGTTGTATAAGGACGGGCCTCAATATGTTAACATATTAGCATTTATGTCATGAGATCTGGATCCCCGAGATATGGTGCCATTTTTATTGATTAATGACCATATGTACAGTATTAAGTTCCATGTTTGGTATCAACGGACTCTCCCTCCTTCCGATTCTGTGGAAGTCTTGGTGTATAGGGATGGGTTTTATTAATACTTGACACTCCCCCCCCCTTCTTTTCACCTACACTTAGTTTTTTATATATACTTATATTTAAACAACTTATCACGCTATCACACATATCTATGGTTTTAGCTGCTATTATACCTATCTAACATCTAGCTTATAGATGTTGGGGTACACTTCTAATCACCTCGGGTGTACAAGAATTCCCTCTGGTTTAGTTTGGTTTGGTTTTTGTTTATTAGAGAGAATTTTTATTTGATGAATATAGGGGATGTGGTCACAAACACTCCTAGTCATTTTTCACACTGTTTTGTAACATATTAGTTCAGATCACTAACATTTTTTCCTAGTTTATAGTATATGTTTAAACACTCACCTTCACGGGCTACATATAACTGTAACATTATATTTATATTTCACATTCTTATATTTCACGTCCTCACATTCCTGGTTTCTCATATCAAACAACTGAGCAATTGACCGCTTTCAGTTGTGACTAGGAATAATATGACACTAATACATTGTCTCCTTGTAAATCTGACACTTATGGGCATCCTTTCCCTTAGTAAAGATGGAGTTTCCTCCGCTCCCTTGCCTCCCATAACGAGGCTTCACGCTATTTAACGAGATGACTCACTGCACGGCCCTATCCCCATTGAAAACGTCTTGTATGACGAAACGCGTCTGGGAGGGCGTGCAGTGACGTCATCGCGTTTAGCGTCTCTGGAAGGAGGAAGGGTTCGTTGTCGATGCCGGCCGGCGTCTGTATCTATCCATTTGGAGCCTGTTTATGCTCTTTTATTTTCATTTAATGTGAGTACCTTTTCAATAATAAACTACTCATTACTTTTAAAAACAATATTATACTATGGTCTGCCCTCCTTTTCCTCTGGCAACATTTGGATGCACCGCCGAGTGCTATTTTCCGGATTAGATTTCCATACTGGGTCTGGTCGGAAGTCTTGTGTCCGCTGTGAGTGGCAGGTTCTGGGATATCGTTTGTCTGGCTTTCGTCCTTTTCCTGGAAGTCGGGATTCCTATACGTGCTTAGTCTGAGTGGCTTTATTTTGCCAACCATCTGGTAAGGAGATTTTATACTGGTGGCGGCACTTTCGTGTGGTGTGGAGCACAGCGGTGTGACAAAAGTTTAAAAACCTGTAGTTCCCGGTCTCCAAGAATAGGAATTCATATCTTCAGGATGATATTCAGCTTGTGAACTGTTTCTATTTACAGGTTTATCCTCATGCTGTCTAGTGTGTGACTACAGTATAGGACTGCTCTGTCACATTGTGCTATTGCTAACCATCCAGTCATTTATTGCATTATCATCTCCAGATACCTATGATTATAATAAGAATTTGTGTTCATATACATTTTCATACATTTTTACCCACTGGTCCTGTATCAGTAGTTCCCATTTGGACTGTCATTATCACCCTACGGGATATTTAGCTATTTTACCTGGCGCAGTTTTTTCTTTTCTATTAGTGGTGCTTTGATGATGGTTCGGTGGTGCTTCAATTAAGCTTTAGTGATGCTTCGGTGAAGCTTCAGTGATGCTCTTTTGAAGCTTTGTTGAAGCTTGTGTGTGTTGATATCTCATACTTGCAATTTCCCCAAAACAAAGCAAAGCTACAGCTGAATTAAAGCTTCTCAAAAGCTGCAGGTGCTTCAAGCGAGCTTTGCTATAGACTTCTATGGAGGCTTTAAATATGCTTTGAAGCACCACTAAAGCGATTTGGGGTATCATTTTTTTGAAGCAAAGCCGAAGCAAAGCAAATGCAAGGTGTAAACAAGGTGTAAACAGGACTGTAAGCTAACCATTTTATTTAGTGACAGGGGCTTTGACTGACGTTAAGAGAGCTTTAAATCGTGTCTGAAGCCTTGTTTTGAAGCAAGTGTAAATGAGCCCATAAAGTCACGTCAAGAAAATAAAACCTGGACACTCACAGAGCTCCCTCCTACATGGAGCAACCACCAGGGTTTGAGCAAGGAGACAACCTTGTGTGTAAACTGCAAGGATGTGGAATGAGATAGTGAACAAAGTACTTATCAGAGATCAATCCTCAAAGTAAAGCAGACCCCTGTCTCTACAAAATCAAGAAGACATCCTTATCCATGTTGGTGACATTGTAATCGGTTTTAAACAAGAAGGGGATTCCAATCAGATAGTTCACAAGCTGAAAGAAAAGAGCTTGGGAACATTAGCTACAATCTGGGAATCCAAATAGAGAGAGAAGAAGATGGAAGCTATCTTCTCAACCAATCTCAGAAAATCTCGGAAATCTTGGAACAATTCCATATGCAAGATGCAAAGGAAGTGAAAACTCCTATTGACCCAGGCTGTCAAAATTGCAATGAAGCAGAAAACTTGCTACCCAACAATGACATGTATCGCAGAGCAATCAGTAAACTGCTATATGTTGCCACTGTGACAAGACCAGACATAACCACAGCAGTAGGCATACTATGCAGGAAAGTTCAGCTCCCTTTCAGGGTGACTAGAACGCAGTAAAAAGAGTGATGCAATACCTAAAAGGAACAATTCAGATGAAGTTGCGGTTACCAGCAACATCAGATTCAAAACTGTTTGGATATGTGGATGCTGATTGGGCCGGGAACTGCACAGACCGCAAATCCACAAGTGAATTGATCTTCTGGTATGGGCAAGGAACCATAAGTTGGTATAGTCAAAAGCAAGCAACTATCGCTCTATATTCAACTGAAGCAGAGTACATTGCAGCAGAACACGCATGTCAAGAAGTGATATGGATTTGTCAACTTTTTGTGGACATTGGGATAGACATGTCAAAACCAATTCCCATTTTTCAAGACAACCAGGCTTGTATAAAGCTTACACAATCAGAGAGGGTCAATCCTAGGACCAAACACGTCGTCGTCAAGTATCACCTACTGAGGGAAAATCAAGAGCAAGGTGTTATTGGCATTCAATACTGCCAGTCAGAGATGACTGCTGATGCACTCACCAAACCTTTATTGAAAGAATGTCACAGTTATATTCAGAAGAAGCTAAATGTAATTTGACAAAGCAAATTTGTAAATTCGAAAATTAAGAATTCGGAAATTCAGAAATTAGAAAATTTGTGAATTAGAAATTTCAAAAATTCTAAATTTGGAAATTTGAAAATGAGTAAATTAGAAATTCGGAAGTTAGAAAATTAGTAAATTTGAATTTTCGGAATTCGAAAATCTGAAAATTCAAAAATCCGAAAATAAGGAAGGACAATCCAAAAATGACAAAGAACAAAAATCTAAAAATTCTAAATAATAACTAACTAACTAAAAATAACTAACTATTAAATTATAGGTATTGGAATTTCCTTTCAAATTTGGTTGTTAATGAACGCAACGAATACGAATTTATCTGAAGTTATGAATTATCTGAAATAAAGAATGGCGCATATAAACAAATGGAATGAAACTAAATAATAATAAATAATAATAATAAGTTTTTATTATTATGATTATTGTTAATTTTTATTATTAATTTGTAACATTCCATTCGTTTAGATACGGCATTTGTTATTTTGGATAATTCATAACTTCAGATAAATTCGTATTCATTAAGTTTACTAACAGCCAAATTTGAAAGGAAATTCCAATACCTATAATTTAATAGTTAGTAATAGTTATTTCTTAGTTAGTTATCATTTCCAATTTTTGAGTTTTCGGGTTTTGGAATTTTTGGATTTTCATTCTTATTTTTGGATTTCCGAATTTCCAAATTTTCATATTTTTGGATTTTCGAATTTCGAATTTCCAAAAAATTAGAGAATTCTCGAATTTCAAATAATCTGAAAAATTTGGAAATTGGAAAATTCGGATATTTCCGAATTAATGAATTTGTCTAAATTAGTTAAAAAAATAATTTGAAACTAAACAAATTGCACATGTCTAGCACTCGGTGCAGGGGAGTGCCATGCTGCTTGGCTGTGTCTGAAATATCTCTGGTATTTGGTGGCTGAATTGTGAGCTGGGATCACTCAGGGAATGCGAGCGGGGTGTGGAGCCACTGCCGGAGCTTTTCTCCATGATTAGGCTCGCTCAAAATCTCAGCAGGTAAAGATTTCCCCTTCTTTGGTCGGAGCTCAAGGCTTAAGTGGCCATCTTTGTCTTCATCCCGGCCAAGCCCCTGTATTATATTTATATATTTATGGAACCTATTTTTTTTAGATGGATCTGATTACCAACAATTATATTTTATTGCATACCATGAACACTGTCCTGAAGAAGCAAAAGGACCACAAAACGCATTGACATTAGAGTGCAAATATTTAGTTACAATAGAATGTTGGAAAATTCATATCTTTAACACACAATTTTGAATATACAGTAACACACAATTTGCAATATACAGTATGTCTACACATTAAGTTATTTTAAGCTTTTTTTTTTATAATTTTGCACTAAAATAAGTCCAAATATAAAATACTATTTCCTGGGAAATCATTAACTTTGCAGGAGAGAACTTGGAATGAGCAACCGTATGTGTTTATAGTTCTCAAACTCACTGTCAATCAGAAAAATTAGTCATAGAGGTAAAGTGAAGTTAACTGATGCTGCAAATTTTTCTCCGAGCGCCAAAGTCTCAAAAAATTCTGGCCATGAAAGAGTTATAGTGCAAATATAGGCAGATATAAAAGACTTAATTAATAATAATAAAAAAAGAATTAAACACAAGTATGCATTTTTTAATTATTATTCTGTCTGCTGTCTTTGTAGATCTTTGTAATTATTCACACATAAGCATTGTATGACAGAAAAATAATAAACTTCCTTTAATTTGGGCATGCAGACTCTAATTGAAATGCTAAAACAAATAAAAAAACTGTTATTTTTTTTCCATACAGCAGTTTTAGGATTAAACTTGAATATGTATTTAGCTTTTTCTGTCAATTCAAAAAATGTCATTACCTCTTCAAGACGAATTTCCTTTTCATAAACCAATTTTCGGACCATACTAGCAATACTAATCACCCATGTGAGCATCATTATTAATGGGAAGAAAAAGCCAATGTGGCTGAGGAAGCTACACAAAAAAAATAATAATAATAATCTTAGAAAAATAGTTGCAAAAGTTTGACCATTGCCACAGTGGGCTTTTATTCAGATTAAACAAAAATCATAACATATAGAGAAATTATTATATAGAGCATATTGGTGTCAAGATTGAATTTAAATGAGGAAAGCGTGAACTCAGTCTAGTTTTTATGGTACATTAACAACATCATGTTTTATTTCAAGGTTTGAATGATGGGCTTTGTGGCAATTTAGCTTCATTTCCCATATCATAGAAATAACATATTTCTAAAATTAACAGATCCTATGGAAATAAAACTGCATTAGTTCAATAGAAAGTATCTGTGTCACAGTACATTTGCATAACCTGTTACTTAATATCACAATGGAAACAAGATTTTGTAATCAAATATGTACTAAGTTATCTGTCAAATAAGATGCATCTCTATCATTTGTTTAATATTTAATGGATTTAAAAGATAGCTACTAAACTACTACTGAAAAAGACACACTGAGTGCAATTATTAAACATTTGCAGAGCTGTTTTTTTCTTTTTAAACTGCATGTACATTCATTATGTGTGAATGGGGGCAAAATCAAATGTTCTTAGGCAATTAGCAATTCTAGTCTGACATTCATCAACTGTGAAGTGTACCTTGCGACATCTGCAATGGGTAATATGAAAACCAAACCAAGCTGGCCCAAAGCAATCCTATTTTTGCTTCAGATAACCAATTAACTTAGTTAAGTCAGTTATTCTGGTCAGCAAATTGGACAAAAGGTCCAAAAGGAACATAGTTTGTTTACATGTTTACAGAGCTCAGGTTCCTAGTCCCTTACTGCTACTAACCTCAACCTGACAGTATGAGAGGTAACTTTTAACCACTTGACCTCTGGAAGATTTACCTCCTTCATGACCAGACCATTTTTTTTTCTTCTTGGCACGGTGTTATCTTATTATTTATAAAAAGGAAGCAGTTAAACCTATAATTCCAATAACACTCGACATCCACTAATTTAGCAGGATCCAATCAGCTTGAAGTTTTCCATAAATATCCAAAAAAAAAAAACCTTCCCTTATTACCGTGTTACCATTTATTGGATTCTTTTTTTTAACAGTTGTTTGTAATTTTAATGTAATAAGGGAAGGTTTTTTTTTTGGATAATAAAAAGCTTTGAAGCTTTACACTATGAGGCTCCCTCTTTCCTTCCTTTGCCAGAGTATTATGGAAAGCTTCCAGCTGATTGAATCCTGCTGAATTAGTGCATGTTGAGTGTCTGTCTACATAATGGCTGATCGTGTAGTAAGGACTGGACGGATGTTCATCTGGCAGTGATCGTTGCCACCTCATATATATAATAGGCTTTTATCAATCTACAATTTGGTGAGTGCAATTCCTATTTTTTTGATTTTATTGGAATTATAGTTTTAATTGCTTCCCTTTTAGAAATGTTTAGTTATATTATAGCAGCTGCTTCTCTAGTATAATAATTTCCCTAAGCACTGGATAAGTGATCCTTTGAGAACTTCTTGGTGTTATCTTATTAACTGAAAATTGCGTGGTCATGCAACACTGTACACAAATAAAATGTATTACATTTTTTTCCCACAAATAGAGCTTTCCTTTTATGGTATTTGATCACCACTGTGTTTTTTTTTTGTGCGATTAATGAAAAAAGACAAACAATATTTTTTTACTTTCTGCTATAAAACATATCCTATAAAAAAACTAAAAAGCAAATCTCTTAATAAGGCCTCTTTCACACTGACGGCCCGTTCAGGTCCGCCTGTCAGTTTTGACGGCGGACCTGAACGGGCGCTTCATGCTGGTCTATGGAGCGACGGATGTCAGTGGAGACATCACCCAATGCTGCTACTGTAGGTCACGCCGCCTCAGCTCCGGCGGTGGAGTCGATACCTCTGACCCACTACATGCCGTTCACTGCATGCCGCACTCACCGCCAGGCTTGGTAAGTGCGTTTGGAAAGTTTTCTTTTAACCTTTTTACCACTCATTATATGAGTGTGGCTCATTATATCTATATTTATACATTTCACAGGAATCTGTCGCATCAGCTCCTGATGAGTGGAAATGCATCCACGAAACGCGTCGAGCTACAATCGATGCTACAGTGATACTTACTACGTCCTGACGACTTTATCAATTTTCTATTTAATATGACTATACCTTATAATGTGACCATTATTATGACTACGAACAGAAGTACCGGGCACACCGTTTGTGGGACTTGGGGACCACATTATTGTCTCATTTACTTTTATGTATCCATCTTGAATCATGTGTTCATTTATCTATACCTTTGCATTATCATGTCTATTCCTTGTGATTACTACATGTATATATATGAATTAACTTTTTTACTGTGTTATATATCTATGGGGAAAGAGGGGCCAATGGGACTTTAAATGAAGCATGTCAATTGGAAAATAAATAAATAAATGAAGATAGTAAAACCATGCGAGTGGGTAAACTGATTTGGATTTAATTTAAAGTCAAAGACCCCTAGGGGTGGTCCTTAAAGTAAATGACCCCTAGGGGTAGTCCATGATTATAAAGCATACAGTATTGTAAATGCAAATATAATTAGAGAAAGAACATACATTGTAGTCATAATCATCAGAGGATCTAGGTGCAAACAAATCAATGGACATACAGAGATGCAATTCATAATAGAAATACACAAATTAAAATTGCCAATCAGAGTAACAAAATCGCATGAGATGAGTACAAACTCTACGAAACAAAGTTGATAATATCAGGGATTAAAATAGACTTGATTGAGCATCCTAAGTTTGAAAACCCGATGCGTTTCTTGGCTTCATGCCAGTCATCAGGGGTGGGATGCATATTTGATGCTAAAAAAGCAAAAGGATATAACAGATATTAAACTCTTTGATGATTATGATTACAATATATGTTCTTACCTTGATGATACATGCATTTACACCATTGCAGGCTTCAAAACTATGGACCACCCTTTGGGGTCTCTGACCGTAAATTAAACCCAACCAATTTACCTACTCGCATATGTTTATCATTTATATATTCTTTTTCAATTGACATGCTTCATTTAAAGTCCCATGTGCCCCTCTTTTTCTATATATATGTGTTATATATCTGTGATCAATTAAAATTACTTTACTCCTACCCCCGCATTCCCAACCATTTCATCTAAAGTCCCAAACTCCCTTTTGATTGTCCGCTGACATCCGACCCGGTCCGATCCACCAAAAGCAGACTGATGGCCCTACGTCCAGATTCGTCGCTGGCAGATTGGGTGAGATCTGATGAAAACGGACACACTGTCCACTCCATAGAGACCAGCGGCGCTGGACAAGCCCCTCCCCGCTCAGTGAGCAGAGAGGGACCTGTCATCCGCCGGCTCAGCGGAGATCAACGGAGAGATCGCCCGCTGAGCCGGCGGACAGAGGTGGACTCCATGCAAGCGGAGTCCGCCTTGTGTGAAAGGGGCCTGAATGTTGGCCAAAATGTATTTTGCTACAGGTCTTTGGTAAAAAAAAATATCCCAATAAGTGTATATTGATTGGTTTGCATGAAAGTTTTAGCATCTACAAACTAGTATATACTGGATTTTATTTATTTATTATTTTATACTAGTAATGTAGTAATACTAGCGGTGATCAGCGAATTATAGCGGAACGACGTGAAATCTGACACTAACTGAAACTTTGTGGAAACGAACTGCCACTGTCATCACCAGTGATATTATTACAGTGATCAGTGCTAATAATATGCTCTGTCACTGTACTAATGACACTGGACAGGAAGGGATTAACATCTAGGGTGATCAAGGGGATACATGTGTTCCTAACAAGTGTTTATGTGTGTACTGTGTGCTGCTTTTACTGGGGACCTAGTTGTTTTGATCTCCTGCTTAGCAGGGAATGAAAAACCAACTAGATCCCCTGTCACTGAACATAGCTCTGTGCTATTTACAGTCATAGAACAGTGTTCTGTGAGACTCGGAGCCGATCGGCGGTCGAAACCCGGTGATTGGCATGTGCTGTGATGAATTGCAGCACAGCCATGTGGGCGCAGACACATACGCTCTCTTACCCAGAAATGCCTAATTATGTATAGAGGGCTTTTTTTTTGCAGGAATGCAGGGGAACGTAGTTCCAGCACCACCAGAGCTGAATTTATGTAAAGCAAGGGGTGCTGGAGTGTCTATTGATGCTGGCTGCTGGGAAATCTATTGTTGCTGGAGGGGATCTAGTTTTGTAGAGGAAGTAGGGTCTATTATTGCTGGGGAGGTCTTTTGTTGCTTGTGAGGGATCTATTGTTGCTGGGGATAGGTCTTGTTGCTGGGGGTAAACCAATGCTGGGAGGGATCTACTGTTGAGCAATGGGACTTTGTTGCTGGCTGCTGGGGGGAATCTTTTGTTGCTGAAGGGGATCTATTTTTGCCGAGGGGTCTATTGTTACTGGAGAGGTCTATTGTTGCTGGGGGTGGGTCTTATGTTGCAGGGGGTCAATCGTTGATGGGAAGGATATACTGTTGAGGGAGGGGTCTAATGTTGCTGGGTGGTCTATTGATGCTGGCTGTTGGAAGTTCATTGTTGCTGGGGTGGCTCTATTGTCGCTGGGTGTCTATTGTTGCTAGATCTATTTTACTGGCTTTCTTGTGACATGGGACTTTGTTGCTGGCTGCTGGGGGGATCTATTGTTGCTGAAGGGGATCTATTTTTGCTGAAGGGGTCTATTGTTACTGGAGAGGTCTATTGTTGCTGGGGGTGGGTCTTATGTTGCAGGGGGTCAATCGTTGATGGGAAGGATATACTGTTGAGGGAGGGGTCTAATCTTGCTGGGTGGTCTATTGATGCTGGCTGTTGGAAGTTCATTGTTGCTGGGGTGGCTCTATTGTCGCTGGGTGTCTATTGTTGCTAGATCTATTTTACTGGCTTTCTTGTTATCATTAAGAAATTCCATACAAGATATAAAATACTTAAGAAAAAATGAGGCTTGGTTTTGTATTTTCTAAAAGGAGTGGTACTGGGAGGTGGGTAAGGGGTGTAATCAAAGAACAGTGCTCAAAAGTGGATAGAGGGCAGGGTCAAGGGGTGACTCACTAGGGAGGAGTTCCCGAGGAGGGTCAAGAAACAGAGCTTAAGGAACCACCTGGTCTTCTCCAGAGCTCCTGAAGGTAAAGCTGGGTTGTGATTCAGATAATCCCCAGATTGTGGTTCTTGGTCTTACCCAAGAAGGTAGCTACTGGGATCTAATGGGCAATAACAAATAAGAATTCCTTGCAATGCTGAGGTGCAGAAATCACAAGACAGTAGGAAGTACAGCCAAAGCTGGAAGGTGTGCAAGGAAACACACAGTCGTTGGGAAAAGGTGCACAGAGACACGCAAGACAACCAGGAGTAAGTAGCGATGCAACAAGGGGCATACAGGAATCGCCAGGAGCAGGAAGAAGTGCACAGGTACACCAAGCAGGGAACAGAAAATAAATACACTGAGAGAAGTGGGTGCTGCAAATGTGCAGCAGACAGGATTACACTGGAAACCAGAGAGAAGCTGGAAGACAGAAAGCTGGCAAAGGTACACACAGAAACCAAGGCACAATAACACTGGAATACACAAAGGACACACCAGGTGCAAGGATACAGATAGCAAGCAGGAACACATTTAGAGTCACAGGAGACAGGCTGGAAGACACTGAGGGTACATAGATCACCCTGAGAAATACTGGGAGACACCAAGAATAAGAGGAATCTGGCCAAAGGGTCACTAGGATTATTGGGGCCACAAGGAGTCCTCTCAGGAAGCCAGGGACACAGGGAAACACTGGGGGATACATTAACAATTAGGGTTGAGTGAACCCGAACTGTAAGTCGTACCGGACTTTTGGGTTTTTGGTACCCAGACCCGAACCCGAACAATTTACTGTATGTTCGGGTTCCAAGATCTGTGTTTGGCAATGTAATGGCGCTTTTTAAAAAGTTGCAGGGCAGCCAATCAACATTCGTTTAACTCGTGTGCCCTTAGAAGCCATCACAGCCATGCCTACTAATGGCATGGCTGTGATTGGCCAGTGCAGCATGTGACGCAGCCTCTATATAAGCTAGAGGCACATAGCACAGCACGTCACTTTGCTTTAGATAGTGTAGGGAAAGGTTGCTGCTTCCGCTTTGAGGGACAGAATTAGATAGGAGTCTTTATTCAGAAATCAAATTACTTAGCGATCTACCTTGTTTTTTTTGTGTGGGTTGTGCACAATCTTTTTACACTGCCCTGAGCCCAGTCACAGAGAAAAGATAACTTTTATTCAAGCTCAGTGCACCAGCACTGCATATGTTACTGTGAGATACCCCCTTTAGCTACTGTTGGTCTATTCTGCTATTCTAAATACGCCCATTTACTGTAGGGCAAAAAAAATATATTTTGCAGTGTTTCCTGCATATCTCAATGTGTGAGATACACACTTCAGATACTGTTCTTCTATTCTGCTATTCAAAAAAAATATTAATTTGCAGCGTTTCCTGCATATCTGTAAGTGTGAGATACACCCTTTAGATACTGTTGCTCTATTCTGCTATTCTAAAAACACCCATTTAGGGCAAAAAAAATATTTTGCAGTGTTTCCTGCATATCTTTAGATACTGTTGTTTTATTCTGATATTCAAAAAATAATAATTTAGGGCAAAAAAAATTAATTTGGTGTGTTTTCTGCATATATGTACCTGTGAGATACACCCTTTAGATACTGTTGCTCTATTCTGCTATTCAAAAAAAACACATTTAGGGGAAAAATCTTAAATTGCGGCCTAGTCGGTATCTGTACGTGTGAGGTACACCCTTTAGATACAGTTGCTCTATTCTGGTATTCAAAAAAAAAACATTTAGAGCAAAAAATATTAATTTGCAGCGTTTCCTGCATATCTGTACGTGTGAGATACACACTTTAGATACTGTTCCTCTATTTTTCTATTCAAAAAAACACATTTAGGTGAAAAATCTTAAATTGCGGCCTAGTCTGTATCTGTATGTGTGAGATACACCCTTTAGATACTGTTGTTCTAGTCTGCTATTCAAAAAAAACACCCATAAGGGACGTGGCCCCGGTCGTGGTGCTGCTGGTGGAGCTCCTGTTGCAGGGAGAGGATGTGGTCGATCTGTGCCAGCTACACGCACAAGTGAAACACCTTCCTCAGTTGTGAGTAGGCGGCAGAGCCTGCAGTGGTATTTGGTCGGGCCTAATGTGGCTCTACGAATGTTGAGGCCAGGACAAGTACAAGCGATAGTAGATTGGGTTGCTGACAGTGCCTCCAGTTCCTTCACATTAGAGTTGGCACCTGCAGCCGATGTCCATCAGTCTTTCCCCTCACCCCCTTGCAAATCAGCCAAGCAGTCTGAGCCCCAAATCATGCAGCAGTCTCTTCTGCTTTTTGATGACTCTGTTAGCAGGGTTTCCCAGGGCCATCCACCTAGCCCTGCCCCAGAAGTGGAAGAGATTGTGTGTACTGATGCCCAACCACTTATGATTCAAGATGAGTACAGGGGAGGACCATCGCAGCACGTCTCGGATGATGACGAAACACAGGTGCCAACTGCTGCTGCTTTTGCAATTGTGCAGACCGACAAGGAGGGCAGGGGTGAAGACTGGGTGGAAGATGATGTGGAGGATGATGAGGTCCTCGACCCCACATGGAATCAACGTCATGCAGGTGACCTGTGTAGTTCGGAGGAAGAGGCGGTGGTCGCACAGGGCCACCAGCACAGCAGAAGAGGGAGCAGGGTGCAAAAGCGGAGCGTCCGTCCCCTAGACGGTATGTCTGCTACTGCCCAACGCAGCAAGGGACCGAATACACCAAAGCCAGGTCCAAGGAGTTCCCTAGCATGGCAGTTCTTCAGACAATGTGCTGATGACAAGACACGAGTGGTTTGCATGCTGTGCAATCAGAGCCTGAAGCGAGGCATAAACGCTCTCAACCTGAGCACAACCTGCATGACCAGGCATCTAAGTGAAAAACACAAGCTGCAGTGGAGTAGACACCTCAAAAACCAAGAAAGGTCCCTGGCTCCTCCTACTTCCTCTTCTGCTGCAGTCTCTGCCTCTTCATCCACCTCTGTAGTGACAGTGGCACCTGCCACCCCGCAAACAGAGGATCTGCCAGCAACACTACCACCTGGGTCACCAACCATCTCCACAATGTCCCATGGAAGCGTTCAGCTCTCTATCTCCCAAACACTGGAGCGGATGAGGAAGTACCTCCCTACCCACCCGCGATCCCTGGCCCTGAATGCCAGCATTTTTCAAAATGCCTGGCCTTTGAAATGCTGTCATTCCGTCTGGTGGAGACGCAGAGTTTTAAAAGCCTGATGGCATTGGTTGTCCCACAGTACGTCGCGCCCAGCCGCCACTACTTTTCCAGTTGAGCCATCCCTTCCCTGCACAACCAAGTGGGGGACAAAATCAGGTGTGCACTGCGCAACGCCATCTGTGGCAAGGTCCACCTAACTACGGATACGTGGAACAGTAAGCACGGTCAGGGACATTATATCTCCCTAACAGCACACTGGGTAAATGCAGTGGCGGCTGGGCCTGAGGCCGATAGCAGTTTGGCGCATGTCCTTCCACCACTGAGGATTGCAGGGCACTTCAGTTTGCCTCCTGTTGCTAACTCCTCCTACTCCGCTTCCTCATCCTCTACTGTCTCCTCATCCGGTCAGCGTAACACCTTCAGCACCAACTTCAGCACAGCCAGGGGTAAACAACAGCAGGTAGTTTTAAAACTTTCACCGCGCAGGAGTTGTGGAGGGACATGGAACCACGTTCCCCATGACTAAGTCACTCTTTGATGAAACGGATGTCGGGAGGGAGGCGTGCTGACGCCATCGCTGTCTGGCAAGGGTGTCTACAAGCCGGCCGGCTTACTTCATTTTACACACATGCGTTTTTAAACATTTTAAATGTAAGTGCATTACTTTTTTGTATTACAAATTGTTTCCTGAAATTGAGTTACACTATGGTGAGCTTTCTTTCCTTGCTGAGATCGTGATTGCTGCCTTTGGACTGCCTATCGATTTGGGACTCCCTGGTTTGCTCTCAGTGTATTCGCAAGAGGTGATCTGAGGTCTTGATGCTGTGTTGATACTACAGGCTCTATATGGCTTGCCTTCTGTTAAGCGCATATGCTGCATGGTGGTGGTTCACTCAATTGGTGGTGTTTTGTGTTAATCACAGAGAAGATAATTCATTTATAGAATTTTCTGTCACCTTCATCACTGGACTTTAATATATATATATATATATATATATATATTTCATCAATATGAGTATTTTGTTTTTTGTTACTTGCTGGGTTTCATCTAACATGTTTTGCACATAGCAATATTGCATTATATATTTGTTGTATTGGTTTATATGGTCACATCAACAGTCAGTCTTGATATCATATTTTTTTAAATTGTATTTAATTTGTGCGCAGCTTCCATTCCATGTTCACAGCAGGATGGCACCCAGACCAGCTCATGGCCATCACTGGTGCGTGGCTGGGGGGATACAGAGGACACAGACGATACACCTCTCACAGAGGGCCGCTTTTCGTTGCCTCTGGGCAGACTGGCACACATGAGCGATTACATTGGGTGGCCACGCTGCTGGATACCTGTTACAAGGACAATGTACCATCCTTAATTCCCTAACTAGAGCGTGATCGTAAGATGCGCGAGTACAAGCACGCGCTGGTAGACGCGCTGCTGGTGGCATTCCCACCTGACAGTGGGGGCACAGTGGAAGAACAAGGCGAAGGCAGAGGAGGAGGAAGAGGTCGCCAACGCAGCCGGGGCACCGCCAGCACCTCAGAAGGCAGGGTTAGCATGGCCGAAATGTGGAAAAGCTTTGTCAGCAGGCCACAACAACCAGCACCACCAGCTGATATGGAACGTCCTAGCAGGAGGCAGCATTTCACCAATATGGTGGAGCAGTATGTGTGCACACGCCTACACATACTGAATGAAGGGTCTGCCCCCTTCAACTGCTGGGTCTCCAAATTGGGCACATGGCCTGAGCTGGCCCTTTACGCCTTGGAGGTGCTGGCCTGCCCTGCAGCCAGTGTATTATCTGAACGTGTATTTAGCACGACAAGGGGCGTTATCACAGACAAGCACAGCCACCTGTCCAGAACCAATGTGGACAAGGTCACGTTCATTAAAATGAACCAGGCATGGATCCCACACTTGTCCGTACCTTGTGCAGAATAGACATGTATACCGGCCTTACCCAGCCATTTTGTATTTTTGATCTTTCTCACTCTTTTGGGGTGTACCCTAATTAAAAAAAAAAAAAATTTAAAACAAAAACCAGTGTTGGCTACCTCATCTTCCTCCACCGCCGCTTCCACCTACACCGCCACATCCACTGCCACCTCAACCTTCTACTCCATATGGTCCTCGTCCTCTTAGGTCAAGATTATTATTTTTTATTTTTATGTATTTTGTGTTATTTTATGTTATTTCCCAATCCACATTTGTTTGCAGCACTTGTCGTGCTCTTAACAACATTTTGCTGCCATTTTCAGCCCTCTAGCCCTTTCCATTACTTTTTTAGAGCCATTTTAGTCCTCAAAAGTTCATGTCCCCATTGACTTCAATGGGGTTTGGGTTTGGGGTCAAGTTCGGGTCCTGAACTCGAACTTTCTTGCGAAGTTCGGCCGAACCTGTCGAACCCGAACATCCAGGTGTCCGATCAACTCTACTAACAATCTTCTGAGAAATTCAGGGACACAGGGAAGCATTGGGAGTACATTAGGAATAGTTTTGGAAATCACTAGGGGACATGGCACTAAGAAAAGTCACCAGGGCAAACCCTGAGGGAAGTAGCCCAGCTTAAATGAAAAGAAACATGGTTGAGCTGGTCTGAGTGTGTAGCTAACTGAATCAACAACAGGTGGTTAACCCATCCTGAACACAAGTCTTGTGGGATAACAGATAACTATGGAACTACATTTACCAGCATACCTGCTAAACTTTGGGAGACAGAGGAGACAGATCTGCAGGAAATCTGCAGATCTGTGACACAATTAGATTAAAGGTAGCCCTGGATATTCTGACTGGAAATACTAACATTCTTTGAAAACTAAGAAACATGCATACACTCTGTATCAAATGTGTGTTAAATAAAGATTGCATGCAGATAATTTAAAATAGATGTAAAACATCAATGAATCTGCAAACCCTGTAAATGTCCAAGCAAAAAAAAATATATATACTTATCCTTAAAAACTCACAGGTCTCTGGTGTGACATGGATAAGGCATTGCTTGCACCTGAACTTCTGGCTCAAATATGTGCATTCCTGTATGCACAGAAATGATAGCTCTGTCAATCATATCTTGGATTGGAGTGAATACATGGTTGTATGTTATACCACTTCCTGGAAGCTGACGGGGATGAGATCTCCAAACTGGATTTTTGAGTATATCTGTTTTCATACTGTAAAATGCATTTGTTCGAATTGTATACTTCACATGAGGCGGTAGTCTACCACTTGAGCGATGTTTCTGAGCCGTTTTAATTGAAGAAGACAAATTAAATATAACACCTAAAGAACAAAACAATTAGGTTATACACAAAGTATGAAATACAAGATTTTTAAGAGATCTCTTGAGGGCAAAAGGGTAGCAACAGGGACCTATGGTATAGTTATTCACTGTTTAAATGGCTCCTATTCTTATGCTGGCCATACATGGGTCAAATTTCGAAAGAACTTTCTTTCGAAAATCTTATCTAAGAATTTTCGTACGAATTTCGCACCATTACTGGGCTGCAGTAACGGACGATTTTCATGCGGCCATAGAATTTTAATAATCGGACATGTTGGAAATTTAAAAAAAATCAATGATGGGAGAATCGTGCGAGAAATGTAATCGAAAAAGAAATGCGCATGAATGCAAGAAAAGAAAATTCCCAGACATGAAAATTCTCTTCTGTAGGAACATGAGGTGAAATTGAAGGTTTGGTTGGTCGAATTTCGAAATCAATGGTGGCACCATCGAATCACAAAACGCACAAATTTTCTGATTTTCAAAAGAAAGTTCTTTTGAAATTTGACCCGTGTATGGCCAGCATTAGAGTATCTAAGGGAATATTTTATATTATTTTTAGACTCTTTTATTTATGCTGCTATCTTTCTTATAACCTACAAGTGCTTATAGGGGAGAAAACGTGCAATTGTAGGACATATACCATGAAGCATCCTTAGACAAATGTGAACCAAGGAGCTAAAGGTACTAATCATCTGTACAGTCATAATATAATTTATATTGGGCTTAGTTATCAAATAAGTGTAAAGTGCAAGTTGACTTTTTGCTGGAATTTGCGCACTTCTTTGTTCCACTTTAAGGCATAAAGAGATCTGTCATAGTATGAAAATGATCCAACAATTGGGTTCGGTTGGCTTAGTATGTTTTTTTTTTTCGGAAAAATTACTGAAAAATTACTGAACTAAACTTTTAGTCTTGAACATAAATCTAGAACAAATAAAAATATTATAAATAATATGCATATTGAACTGGTATAGACATGAGGATAAATTACAATATTTATATAATGTCCTCTTTTTGAGCACAATAAATACAAGGGATAATTGTTAAATACAAAAATAAAAGTTGTCTTTATTTCTTTGGTTGAAATAACTGCATTTAGTAGCAAGGTAACATAGTTGGAAAGCGATTTACATTAATGACAATTTTCAAACATTTAAATTCCACTCTTATCCCTATCCTGACCCTTGGCAACAGCAAACCTGAAAAGCAGTCACTAGGATACACCATGAACAAAAAAACTGAAAACTGCACTATTATTAACAAAAACATCAAAAACTCTACTGTGAGATATAGCGCAGTTCCAAAATAGAAAATCCATACAAAGTGTTGTGCTAAGAAGTATTCAGTCAAACACCAGTAGAAAAAATACAGTCCCAAAAGTGGTATGAAGGGTTCAGTGATAACATCCACACCATCCGCCACCTTTAAAAATATGATCCAGTGTCAATCACCACCATCATAGGCAAAATAGTCGCTTACCCGATTGCACGGACCTTCTATCTTCCCAGTCAGGAGCCGGCCTTTAAAACGTCCCAGAAGTCTTGTAGAATCCCCTTCCAGTTATTGATGTCACAGACGGTCCCAAAAATATAAATGACTAGCCATAGGGTAAAAAATCCTTAAAATGTTAATAAAGGTATAAAATATTGCACTTACGACATGGAGAGCATGTAATCACATTGGAAAACAGAAGAAAGCCAGACGGTTATTCGCAACTATCCTTCCTTCCAGGACCTGAGAAGCCTGGTGACGTCAGCACGTCACTTTGCCCTCCGTGGTTTGTTATATGTCGTTGCCCCAGACAGCGTCCTCATGACAAAACGCGTAGGTGGGAGCAACATGCTGATGTTACCATGCTTCTAGGATCCTGGAAGGATGGGTCGTTTTGAATAACAACTCCTTCCAATGCGATTACATGCTCTCTATGTCATAAGTGCATTATTTTGTACCTTTAATAAAGTTTTAGGATTCTTTACACTATGGTGAGTCTTTTTATATTTTGGAGACCATCTGTGACATTGATACCTGGAAGCCCTACAAGCCCTAAGAGACTTCTGGGACATTTTAAAGGCTCTGGCTAGGGTACACCTTGGGCTGCAACACCGACGTTAGAATTTTACCCAATCCAGTCAAAAGTGAAAGCTATCTAAAGGCAAGCAAACATCCAATGCATCTGGGTGAGATATGGCCAAGTCACTTTAAAGTGACAATTAGGATTAGTAACCTCTAGTAATCATAGATGTGCGCAGCCTATTACATTACCCAAAAGCTCAAACACACATCTGCATGGGGCAGTGAATGAATGGTAAGTACTCTTTGCTGAGCGGCTTCCTGTTCATTCACAAACTGAAGTATAGTAAACACAGTTTACTATGCTTCAGTTATGAATGGACATAGTGAGCAAATGTGTTCATTTAGAAAAGGAAGGGGCAGGTAAATTGCATATTTACTACCCCCTTCCCCTGCTCTTCCTCCTGAAACATCCTCCATAGTAGCTGGGGGAGAGGAGGGAAGCCAGCAGGACTGTGGGGTGGGGGGCCAACAATGGGGGGCCTGGGCAGTGGGGGGAATCAGCACACCTGGCACACCCCCTGCAAACACACCCTGCTAGCAATACTATTTAACCAAAAATGTATGTCTGCAGCCAGTAAAAAATAATAAATATAGTAACAGCTACTGTATTAAATGTTGCAATCCATTGCAAATCTTGCAAGTATTACAATGTGTAAGTATTACACGTTGTAACTGGTAGTGCTGAAGGTGCTGGCCAACCCTTCTGGCCTGTACCAAGGCCCAGAGTTGGCTCTCTAATTAGGAAAATTAGGCGGTCGCCTTAGGCCTCGCCCTCACAGGGGCCTCGCGGCCGCCTAATTTGCCTGATGTGTGTGGGAGAGTGGGAGGTAATGTTCCCAGTCAGTGTCCCCAAGCTGGCGTGGTGAGCGGGCCGGACTGGAAAAGCGTATTTTTGTATACAGTGCTGCCTGCTTGTAGGGGTGGAGGCAGGGCCACTGTTGAACACATCAGGAGGTAGGGGCGGACCGGGCTGGGGAGCAGGGAAGACTCTGATGCCTCGTAAAAAAGGCTGCTTGCTCCGCAGTGCTGCAGATAGGCGTGACACCCGCCGGCCGCCGCTACCCTGTGTTCTGAGCGATGCACATAGTTAGTATTCTATGTGCACCAGCACACAGAGGTGTCCTTTTATGAAGCAGTGAAATCTATTCTCTGGCATTCACAGAGGAGATCTTTCTCCTCTGTGTGCCTGTTTGTGAAGCGGAGTAGATCGCTTCACCCTTGGAGGAGTGGAGCGATCTACAAACGCTTCTAACACTGGAGAACGGCCCCTGATACTGGAATCTTGTGAGACTTTATGAGATTACAGTACCAGAAATTCACTGAAACACCGAGATGTCAGTTTATTAAGCAGTGATAAATTATCACTGCTCAATACACGGACAGACGGTGTGATTAATGTTAATAAAATAAAGAGTCCCCCTACATTATATATACATGTATACATACACACACATTATATATACATGTATACACACACACATATATACATGTATATACAGACACATTATATATATATATATATATATATATATATATATATATATATATATACATATACACATTATATATATACTGTGTATATATATATATATATATATATATATATATATATATATATATATATATGTTGTGACAGTAGGAGATGCCGTCAAGGTAAAATTGATAATTTGGGGTACACAGGGTATGCACATTTTCTTGGTGCAAGGCTACAAAGCATAAATGTGGACTGGAGAAAACTGCTTTTGCAGCTTTCTCCAGGTTTTGGTATTTGGTCATGGGGCTCTGTAGTTTGGAGATTCCATAGTGTCTTGGGTGGGACGGGATCTCCAACCCTGTGTCCAGACTTTGTAAATTACCAGCAGGGTGTGTGCTCAGGTGAGCACAGCACTTATAATGAGAGTATGGGAAGACTTCATGGCTCCCAGTTGGAGACTGCTCCACACCCAGAGAGACAGGAGGTCTCCAGGAGTCAGAGAGGTTGCAGGAGGCAGCCAGAACGTGCGACTGCAAGAGGCAGTGCAACCGCCTGAGGACTAAGGCCAGAGCGGAGCTGTGTGCTCTAAAGAGAAGCCATTCACATTGAGGAATCCTGTGGTCTGTGTGATCAGGATAAAGAGCAGAGGTACTGCTAAAGAGCCCGGTGGGCTAGCATTTTTTGTGTGTTTATTTGCTGGAGAAGAACCCCTGTGTGGGAAACCTTTATGTCACAGACTTTTATTTGCCTTTTTAATAAAAATGGGCTACCATGCCCTTAAATATAGTTCCTGACTGGCTTGAATCACTAACAAACGCATCTGCCACGAGAGCTAATGGTCCCCCATGTTACAATGTATACACATACATATGACAGGGGGACATGGTTACAGTGTTGGGGGGTTTGAACGAGGCATAGGGAAGTTAATAATCTTCCTCTTTCCTCCTCAGATCCCCCCAGATTCTCTCTTCACTCCCCGCTTCACCACCTCTGAGTTGGTGAATCGGAGAGTGTGAATTCTGGCACAGATCGCCAGTGAAGTGCTCAGATCGCAGCTTCATAAACTGGCCGTTACTGTGTCAGTCAATGAGGATTCTCCATGTGCAGAGATAATCGGCGGGAGAACAAGTTCAAACACTTCTCCCCCAATTATCTCTGGTTCATAAACTGTTTATGGGCTGTGATCAGTGGCGATCCTCGGGATCTCCGCCGATCACTGCTTCATAAAAGGACACCAGAGCCCAAAGCAATCACTTCTGTGAGGCGGAGTGATTTCTGCCCGATAGGAGCTTTCTAGTCCCGCCAAGCGTGATGTCATTCACAGGCGGGAGGCGGGATGAAAAATGCAGAGGAGAGTGAGTGCTGCTGCCAAGACCTGCGAGGAGCCAGTGAAGCCCCGTGCAAGTGAGTTTGCAGAGGCTAAAACCCTAAGGCACTGTTGTGTCAGTATCTTAGTTGTGTGAACTGCCTGAAATGATTAACTCTTTGGGGGGGTCGTTCAGTTGTAATGCTATTAGTAATATGCAGCATTGAGGGGGTTAATATAATGCCACTGGCCACTGATGCATTATTGACCAGTGGCAATTAATTAACCCCCTCTGTGCTGCATTAGTGGCACCAGTGTCAGAGTTTATTAACCCCTGTATGCTGCAGCATGAAGGGGTTAATAAACCCTGACACTGGTGCCACTAATGCAGCATGGAGGGGGTTAATTGACTGCAACTGGTCACTAATGCATCAGTGGCCAGTGGTGTATTTTATGTTTGTGCTACCCTAGGCAAACTAAAATTGGGCACTCACCCCCATCTAAATTTGTCCCACCCCAGGTGTAGTATACTGTAATTGTCTCAGGGTCTGATGGAGAAGCCACAGCCATTCACTGTGAACAGCTGCAGCTTCCTCATTAGACCTCAAGACATGAGGGTAGAAGATGGGGTTAGCAGGACAGAGGATGTGACAGCACTGGTGGGCACTGATAAGGAGGCAGTGAGGAAGCTGCACTGATATGCGGCACTGATGGGCACTGGTTGGCAATGATAGACGGCACTGATGGACACTGATAAGGAGGCTGTGATGAAGCTGCACTGATGGGCACTGGTTGGCACTGATAAGGAGGCAGTGATGAAGCTGCACTGATATGCGGCACTGGTTGCCACTGATAAGGAGGTAGTGATGAAGCTACACTGATATGCGGCATTGATGGGCACTGGTTGGCACTGATAGATGGCACTGATGGGCACTGGTTGGCACTGATAAGGAGGCAGTGATGAAGCTGCACTGATATGCATTGATAAGGAGGCAGTGATGAAGCTGCACTGATATGCGGCACTGATAGACAGCACTGGTTGGCACTAATACACAGCACTGATGAGCACTGTTGGGGCTGCACTGATCATCAGGACATGGACGATCAGTGTCCTGATTATCAGTGTAGATGTCCCCTTTTACATTAGCCATTTACTGTCTCTCTCCTCTTTTCACGCTGTGACAGCATGACGAAAGGAATGTCGATAACCGGCAAGTTTACATCGTGATCAGGGATGATTGAACTCAGCTGATCATGTAGTAAAGAGCTGCTGTGATTGGCTTTTAACCCCAATTTTTGATTAGATGTTCTAAAGGACACTTTGATCAGAGTGCACTGGGTGTGAGCCGCACCAGGGTGACCACACTGTAGCCGTCATTCGGTTTGAGTGCGGTCCCCTGGGGGGTGACACCACTCCAGGCAAATGCCTTGTCTGCCTCACAGAAGATACTCCCCTCCATGCTTCCTATTACAAATGGCATTGTAAGTTAAATAACCTCCACTCAGCCAACCCCCCCCCCCCCCCCCCAAACAGTTAAAATTGTTATAAAGCTGGCCATACACTATTCAATTTTTATTTGATTTATCTTTAACTATGTAGTGCAAGGGCCTGCCTGACTGCATATAAACTGAAAGTGTTTAGATTTGACCTCCTATATATATATATATATATATATATATATATATGGTAAATCTAAAGGAAAGTTGTATAATGTATGGCCAGCCTAAAAGCTGTAGGTTTTTTACTTTCATGCATGAGTCCTTTCCCAGTACTGTGCACAGGAGCCTCAAATCTTTAGGGTCTCTCTCTCCTTATACACTCCGCACTCCTCATGTATATACTACCCGCCATCATAGCCTCCACTTTGCTTTTCCTACTCAGGTTTGCTGCCATTGTAGAATGCCATCATAATAGCACTAGGCACTGGTTGGCATTTGAGTGTGGCTAAATTATGCTTCATATTGGGCATGGCTTTTTAGTTTAATTAGAAATTTTTTTATTATAATTTTTTTAATGTTTTATGTTTTTTTGGTTTCTTTGGTGAGATATCAGGTGTCTAAACAGAGCCTTGATATCTCACTTTTGAAACCGAGAAAGGGACTGAGAACCCAGTCCTTCTCTGTAGCCTCAGATGTACTGCAGTTTATTGAACAGGAGACAGAGGCTCCTGTTAATTCATAAACAAAAGCATAGTAAACACAATTTACTATGCTTCAGTTATGAATGAACACAGTGAGTGATCAGTACCGATCACTCACTGTTTTAATTTAGAAAAGGAACGGGTTTGTAAATTACATTTACCAGACCCTTTTCCCAGCCTCCATCCTAAAGATCCCCTAGCAGTCAGCGGAAGAGAAGCCAGCAGCGCTGTGGGGGAGGGGCACACAGTTATTTTTTATGGCTTTTATTATTTTTCCCATTATGGGCGTGAGTGGGGCCTCATTTCTAAGTTTTGCCTAAGGCCTCACAAAGCCTAGAGCCGCCTCTGATAATACGGTACAACATTTTAACATTAGGAGCAGATGCGTTTTTCCACTGTAACAAAATCTATTTCCTAGCATAAAAACAATACTATGTGGGCCAGAGTTTGAGCATGGGTCCTGTGTAGGAAATCATTCAGCACACCCAACAGTCCGACTTCTGGAGTGTGAGGTAGTGGTAAATGTAGGGTGTCTTCAAAAAAGAGTCATTCCAGAATGTTGACAAGGCTGAGTAGTACCAAAACATATGCATATATCCAGCATCAGTGGAGCCACACTTGAAACAGGAGGCAGCGGAGTCATACCAGATACGGGCGAGCCTGGCAGGGGTATAGTGCAACTGGTGTATAAATTTAAACTGCACATATTGGTCATTAGACCCAATAAGATCCAAACAGCAGACCTTCGAGGCCTCCTCCCACCCCTCCTCAGACAGCCCCGGGATTTCTATTACCAATTTCCGCTGAGCAATCTGGAAGGGTTTAACCCCAGCAGCCTGCAGGCGTGAATAGATAGTAGTGACCAGTTTTTCAATGTCCAGGTATGAAAATAGCACTTCTATAGGTAATTCAGTGAGCTCCTGGGTCAAACCATTGAATTGAGCCTGGATGGCATGACTTAATAGCAGATATTTAAAAAGAATTTGTTTGTCACTCCACACCATGCCTTCAAGTCTTTGAAGGACATGAATGTATCATTAACAAAAATATGAGAGACATGGGTGACACTGAGTCGTGTCCACCACAGGGAATCTGGGTGATCCAGGAGCTCTAAGAAGTTATGGTTGTGCCATAAGGAGGCTTTGATAGACACCCCACCTGAGTTTGTGATCACCTTATTTCCCTCATGCCAGGCTAGCCAGCTAACTTCTATCAGAGAGCCACGGGAGCAATGTTTAGTTACAGATTTATGTAGTATAACAATAAGTGAGGCTCCAGAGCCAGCGAGAGCATTAAATAGAGTGGTGGAGCAGGACGAGGAGGCCCCCAGGAACCAGTCATGAACATATGCGAGCCGTGACGCTATGAAGTAGTGTCATAGGTTGGGGCAGACTAACCCCCCGTCAACCTTAGTGGCCTGAAGGGAAGCCCTAGCAGTTCTTGGGTTTGACCCCTGCCAGAGGAAAGAGGATAAAAGTGAATTAATTTTGTTGAAAAGTTTTTTAAACAAAAAGATTGGGATGCCCGGAAACATAAAGAAATTTAGGCAGGTATACCATTTTAAAAATGTTTACACGACCAATTAAGTTTAGTGGTAGGGAGGCCCAGGTACGCAGCCAGGTCTCCATCAGTGGCAGCCCTGTACGTGCACCATGCCAACGTGAACCATGACAGCCTGTTCTTCCCCAGCCCCTTCCAGTAATCTGTCCACCAGATCCGTGATGTATCGAACCCGAGCACCTGGTAGACAGCATACAGTTCGGCACTTCAGGTCTTTGTCATAGATTGCCCACTCTGTCCTTCTAAAGCCCCATACACACGCTCGGACAATCCGCGGACAAGGTCGGTCGGACTTTGTCCGACGTACTTTGTCCGATGTTGGCGTTGCGTACACACGGTCGGACTACGTTGTCGGAATATCCGGTCCGGAAGAACGTCGTGACGTAAGTCGTCGTCCACGAGATTACAAAAGGGAAGTTCAGCACCACGTCAGGCACCCGTTGGGCTCCTTCTGCTGATCCCGTGTTTATCGAGAGTTAGTGGAAGTTTGGTGACTTAAGATTCGCGCTTCTCAGTTTTCAGACTCAGATCGTTACTGCTCTTCAGTTTGTGCTTGTCGTGCGTATCTGTTTATTAGTGCGTGTAGTCAGTTCGCATTTGTTGGTCATTGCGGCCTATATCTTGATATAGGACGCTTTGATTTGCACTGCTTATTGTCTGCTCGTTGCTGGTATTCACTTCGTTCTTTCAGGCCTTGCTGTTTATCGGTGCTTTCTGTTTGTCCGTTCTGACCAGCCGACCTTTTGTGACCTTCTGAGCGATGTTTCCCGTGCGTACTCGTCGCCGAGTTCGTGCTGTACGCGGAATTGGTGTCGGGCTTTTAGCTTTGACCCAAGACCCGTCCATGAACAGAGTGATGAGGAGTATGTGGACCAAGAATTGGTTGCTTCAGCGTGACCAGTTCTCGCACATGCCTTTGCTTCGTGAGATCCGGGAGAATAATCCTGATGATTTCAGGAACTTTCTCAGGATGACGGACCCCGATTTTCACCGTCTTTTGGCTTTGCTGACCCCCTTTATCAGCCGGCAGGATACCTGCATGAGACAAGCCATTACTCCGGAGCAGAGGCTTGTTGCCACGTTGAGGTACTTGGCGACAGGGAGAAGTCTTCAGGATTTGAAGTTCTCTTCAGGTATCTCTCCCCAGGCCCTGGGAATCATTATTCCAGAGACCTGTTCTGCCATCATTCAGGTCCTGCAGGAGGACTATATTAAGGTAACATTTCTACTTTACTATTCCCTTCTATGTATGCTCTGTTTGCTAATGACTTGTATTTTTGACCTCCTTCCCTAATTACCATGATTGCAATATGTTCTAATATGCTGTGCCCCTTTTCTCCTTCGTGCATTTTTCCCTTCACTTACCTCACCAGCATGCTCTTCTGCCCCAATAGACACCTATGGCCTACTCACTTAAGCAATGTCTTTTGTCTGCTGCATAGTATTGTTTGCCCCAAAACACCCCCTAAAATATGCACAAATGTTTGCTGTGTGGTTTACTTCATGTAGAGCCCCCTTTTTTAGTTCTTTTGGTGGGGGGGGGGGGGGCAAACTCATTAGGAACCCCCTCCCCCAACTGCTCTGTCAGATGGTACCAATCCTTTATCTGCTGGCTTTCCCAAGGTCCATACACACTATATACCTACCTCTTTATAGTGCGCATCTTTAGGGATGAATTCAGCAAAGCATGTAGTGCAAGGGACTGCCTCCATACATTCCATTTCCTATTTTTTTGTCTTCTTTCCCTCCTATTAGCTTGCTTGGTAATTTAATAATGTCACACTGTGCCTGCCTTTTTTGGGGGGGGGGGGGGAAATGTTATTTGATCTTTCCTGTGGCCTGCCAATAGTGTTAAGTACAGAGGGTCTGGCCAAACTAGGCCACATTATTGAGCCATTTGCCAATCAATGAAGTGCAGAGGGTTACCTGTCCACCACCCCCCCCCCCAAAACCATAGTTATTGCCAATGTCCCATCAGAAGTGGGGGGATTGATGGGGGGGTGAGTAATCTGTGAAGGGGAGCCTCTACTTTTCTGTCTAAATACTTTCCAGCCTCCAATTTTATACAATGCTCTTGTTCCAAGATGTTGATTGTCTAATCTGCTTGCAATGTTTAGGTGCAAAGTGACTCATTTTTTTTTCTTGTTTCACTCCACAGTTCCCTTCCACGCCACAGGAATGGCAGACTGTGGCCTCCCACTTTGCCAGCCGTTGGGACTTTCCTAACTGCGGAGGGGCAATTGATGGGAAACACGTCCGCATCGTCCCACCGCCCAACTCGGGGTCCTACTATTATAATTATAAAGGGTTTAATAGTGTAGTGATGTTGGCGGTGGTGTCGGCAACATACGAGTTTATGTATGTGGACGTGGGGATGAACGGCCGGATATCGGATGGTGGGGCCATTACGCACACGGAGTTCTACTGGCGTCTCCAAAGTGGCAGTCTGTGCTTGCCACCTCCAGAGGAGAATGCCGAAGGACTCCCCTTCGTCTTTGTCGCAGATGAAGCGTTTGCGCTGACTCCCCATGTGATGAGGCCGTTCCCGATGAGGACCCTCACCCCGGACCAGAGGGTCTTCAACTACAGGCTGTCCAGAGCCAGAAGAGTGGTGGAGAACGCTTTTGGCATCCTGGCCAGCCGCTTCCGCCTGTTCCTGACGGCATTTAACTTGGCGGAATACAAACTGAACCACATAGTTCTTGCCTGTTGCATATTGCACAACTTCCTCAAAAGACATAACAGGAACTATGTGGTGCCCGTTGGCCCAGATGTGGAGGGCCCTCCAAATGCGGACCTCACAGCCCTTCGAGTGGCACGTCCAGGCTTGCCCCCTCTCAATGCCCGCGTGGTCCGGGACCAATATATGGAATACTTTGTGGGTAGGGGGGCCATTGCTCTGCCTGACGATGTGTGAGAGGCATTTTTTAATAAATCTGATATTTTAACCAACCTCTGATTTCTTGTCATTTCAGTCTTCTTTTTAGCTTATTTTACTTTGACATTTTTTTCCCTTTGCCTTCGACAGTGGTAATGCACTTTCTGGGCAAAAAGAGGTAACAGTCTCTTCTTCCCAAAAAGTTTTTTCTCATGTGTGTTTGCTACCTAATCTTTGGTCTAGAGAAGGTTTGTCCTGCATAACTGACACCCAAAATACTCCTTTTCAGCACCAGGTGTGACATGTGTGTATTCTCCAAAATGCTGTGCTCCGTGTTTTCGTACAAAGCACTGTGGGTGTCATTTACATAAGTCAAATCCGCTATGCTCTACAAGTGCATTGAAAAAGTTCCCTGGGAAAGGAAATTGCAGTGCAAAGTGGATTTGCCTTTAGTAAATAACACCCATTGCCCCCCATATCCTTTACATTTTACATACATAATGCATTGTTTTATTTAAATAAGGAAGCCACACATTTAGAAAATGTAAAAAGTTTACTTGGAAAACATTCACAAGTGCGTTTACAATCTTCACGCCAAAACTGACAACATCTTGGTTATTTACAACATTATTTACAAAGATTACGCAATTTGTAAAACCAGGCATGGAGCTAAGCAGAACCTATGAAGTAGGAAAGTTCAACTTTGTAAAGTGAAGACAAGATCAGACATGACTATATGTTCAAAGTGTGTTTGATCTTGCCTTCATCACATGGGGGGGGCACCCCCGAAAAGTGGAAATTTGGAACATGCACACAATTTGGTTCGGAAAATGGTCATTAGATGGTAAAACACATGCCTAGAAGCTTCAAAAGTGCCATTTTCCATCATGGGGATGAATGGACGTTTTTTGGGGGTGCAACCCCTTCACCACAACCACTTTCGTAGTTCGTAAAGTGTTTGCACCCCCAAAAAAACGTTGTCATTCATCCACCATGATGGGAGCTAGCACATGTGGACACAATGTGTGCATGTTCCAAATTTCACACAGTTTTTAAGTTGCAAATGTGTTCAGAAGCTGGCACAAATGTGTGTAAATTACTTGGTGCTTTTTCATATTTTTCCTAAAACATCAATGATGTTCTTCAATTTTTGTTGAACATCATTGATGTTTTGCTTTATGTAATCTAGATCTCGATTGCAGACCATTATCTCTCCGATGAGTACGTGGGCACTCTCTGTGGTAAAGTGCGATTTTTCTTCCACAACATCCACGTCACCTAAAAACCACAAACCAAAAAAATGGGGTGTTGGAAATGAGGCAGCCATACATGGATTAGCTTACCAGTAGCTGTGTTCTCCCACACTCACCTGTTGTGGTGACAATTTCTCCAAGTTCGATGATCTCTCCTTCCTCCTCCTCCTCCTCTGCTTCTGCTCTTTCCACTTTTTTGGGAGGTGTTGGTTTGGGGGTTTCCTCAGACGGCCCAAGTTTTCGCTCCCCTATGAGAATGTCCAAAAGGAAGATTTAGCAACACAAGCTATTGAGGGCAGAAATAGGAAGTGACAAACATTGCTTGAAAGTGACGGACACTATTTTAGTTTGGCCAGTTACAAATGTCAACTACATGAATGAAGTCACTTTGTAAAGGTGCTAAACTGACTAGCTTTTTGGTAGAAGTTTGTGTGATGGAGACCCCCCTCTAGTATCCACTGGAGCACATGTGTGGAAAAGCATAATAAAAAGGGGGTTTGGGTGTCCCAGCACTAGTGCTCTCGAGTCCAGATGGGTAAACACCTACTGGGTGACCTCTCCTTTACATTGAATAAATTGCCTTTACATTCTGGATGACATTTCTAGGGAGAACAAACTTCCTTTCCCCCAAAAAAAAACACCAAACATCGTATTATAAGTGGCCGCACGATCGAGGTTGCGTACGATCGAATGGACACACACACGACCATGACAGTGGCAGAAAGATCGAGGCTGAGTACGATCGAATGCACAGACGAACATGAAAGTGGCCATTTTGGAATGTACAACTTTGTAAAAATCAAACCACATGGAGCAGTATGCAAGCAAGAAATCAAACACAAAACACAACTACTTACTTTTTTGAAGAATTCTCTTGATCTTTCTGTACTGATCGGCCTCCCTCAGTTTCAGGTCTGACCAGCGTTTCCTCAGTTGCTCCTTGGATCGTTGTACCCCAAAATGATTGTACAGCCTCCTCACAACTTTAGACATGATCTTGGCCTTGCGGACATTGGGGTTGAGGTAAGGCCCATACTTCCCATCATAGTCGCTCCTCTTTAATATGTCCACCATCTCCAACATTTCTCCAAATGACATATTGGAGGCCTTGAATTTCAGGCTCCGGGATCGGGACGTTTCTGCCTCCGGACTTTCCTCGTCCTCCTCCTCGTTGGGGGGGATATTTGGGGCGCACCTGCTGTGTCCCCGCCATGTGCTCTCCCCACTGCGCCGTAAAGAGAAGGGGTGGGGAATAGACGAGAAAGATCGTCAGGGGCGGGCGGAGTTTGAGGCATGCGCACTGTATATAAAACGTCACACGCCTGTGTCGTAGCCACGATCTGGGAGACGAGGGGAGAGAAAGCTCACGCACGAGACGATCGCTACAAACGAAGGTACAATTTGACGTTGGTACATAACTAGCCTAGACTGATTAGAACTTGAGGCTTCTTTATGGAGAAGATTAGGAGTGTTTAGGCTGACATTATTTATATTGTTTTGTGTGGCGTTGTGTCTTGCAGAGGTGATGGAGGCGTTCTACAACGTGAGCTTTCTCCCACACTTCATTGATAAATACCGGCAATTCCCCCTCTTATGGCAGCCAAAACACAGGGATTATAGCAACAGACCAAAGAGGTACGCAGCCCTGCTGAAACTGGTGGCATTTGTAAAGCCTACCCTGCCCATGGCAACCGTCGCAAACTTAAAAGTGAAGATAAACAACATGAAGACTACCTATTTCCGGGAGCGCAATAAGGTCCTGAAGTCACAAGCATCTGGAGCTGCAGCAGCTGATGTCCATGTCCCCACGCTCTGGTACTATGACAGGCTCCACTTTCTCAAAGACCAGGCTACTGTCAGGAAGTCACTCTCGACTCTTCCTTGCACGCGTCCTTCCACGCACGCCACCCCGCGTGAGGCTTCCGAGGACCAACCTGGGCCTTCCAGTCAGGAATATGTGCAGGTGCCCAGCTTGTTCCAGGTATAGTAGTTTTGGAACCAGTTTGTTGAATAATGAATGATGTTCAGTTAATTCTGGATCCCCAATTGCTTATTTCCTAACGTGATTGACATATCAACAGACAGTGGTGTGGGAGACATTTTTGGGAAGAATCTAAACTGCAGGGCTGAGAATTGTATGGTTTTGTATTTGAAAACATTTTGCAACAGTCACTAGATGAGAATTGTGTGTGTTTGATGAACAAATAACTGAAACTATGTCCCTTTTTCAGACACAGGAAGACCTCAGCCAGGAGGTGGCTGTGGAAGGTGGCAGTCAGGAGGAGGCAGGGGGTAGTGGCAGCCAAGAGGGGGGTAGGCGTAGGAGCCTGACTGTCTCCCAAGTCTCTCCCCTCCGCCTTCCCTACAGAAGGGCGAAAAACATGGGGGAGGTGGGAGAGTCAGCGCTCCAGCTGATAAAAGATGCCTCAGCCTCCCTCTATGCCACACCCACCTACGAGGAGGCCTTTGCCTCCTTGGTTACAAGTAAATTTACGGGTATGGAGGCGGGGCAACGCAGCATGTGTGAGGAGGTCATCCTCAAAATCCTAAATGAGGGGATGGCTGGGGAGATGACTCCCCTCACACATGTTTGCGAGAGTGACCTTGCTCCGCCTCCTCCTCCTCCTTCTGCCACCCCACCAGCACCAGCACCACGGCGTGGAAGGAAGCGTACAAGGAAGACAAGAGAGTGACAACCTGGACTCAGTCTGGTCTGAGAGAAGATGGAGCCTCTCGTAGTACCAGAGCCTGGGGACGTAGATGGCATCTGCTGCAGTTCCGGATGTTTTGGACTTCAGGACCAGATTGCGCTCCCTTATTATTTAGATAGGTAGTCTTCATGCCCCCAATTGTTTAAGTCTGTAAAATGATGGTTGCCATGGGTGCCCAAGGCTTTGCAAATTCCCCAAGTTTCACCATGGCTGCGTTCCTCTTTGGTCTGTTGCTGAGACCTAAATAAAGGTTTTTTTGCTTTGAAATAATCATTGACTATTGTGTTTTACTTTTCTACAATGACAGTTTTTCTTTGAGTAGGCAGGTACATTTCACTAATCCTAGAATTAACAAGGGGCACCAACAACCAACAAACTCCTAGTAAATGTAAGCAAGAAATACAAATGTTAATAATGTGGTTTTGCTAAGTTGAGACATACAAACCCCCTCCAAAAAAAAAAAAACCTCCTTCAAATATGTATTCCCCCAAAAAAAATAAATCTGGGTAAAAAAATAAGAAAGATTGTATTACGATCTGAGTAAAAATAAACATGTAGTGTATAAATGCTGCAAAGTAATAAAGAAGTAAGTTTGTGAGAAGTGCGGGTGAATAGGAGCAGCTAAAAGATGTCATTCTTGTTGCATTTTAAAGAAAAAGAGAATGCGCTGCATTAAAGACATTTTAACATTGCAGCGTGACGAATGTGCTGTGTCGATTAGGAAAGGTAGTTTTACCTGACCGAGCGCTTCCGTCACAGAATTTCTTCTGAGCATGCGTAGCACTTTGTCCGTCGGACAAGCGTACACACGCTCGGATTTGGTGTGATCGGACCGGGTTGACGGGAAATCTTTCCAGCAGGAGATAAGACTTTGTCCGACGGACAAACCGACGAACACTGTCCGATGGTGCATACACACGGTCTGATTTTTCAACAACCTTGTCCGATCGGACCAAATTGATGAAAAAGTCCGACCGTGTGTATGGGGCTTAAGAATTGAGTCCCCTACCACCAGAATCTGTTTTTCCTTTCTCTCCGCTCCCCCCCCCCCCCCCCCCCACTCTCACTGGAGGAGTTCTTCCCCTGGCAGATAGGGGAGTCCCTCAGCTCCAGCAGTGTTGGTCCCTGAATTGTTTCACCAATGTCACTCAACTGGGTGTACTTATTGGGATGTTCCAGCCCGGTATTACCTCTTTCCATAAAAAATGTAAAAAGTAAAACAAACACAACCATATTATAAAAAAATTAAATACACAATGTCCCTGTGGTATAAATTGAACACCAATCATGCCATCCAATGATGTAGATCAAATGTCAGTCACAATGATTGACACCTGACAATTTTAATCTGGCACCGTGACAACCATCACCATGGGTGCACCACCATCGCTTCCATTAACATTAGATTCAGGTCAAACTCATCTTCAGCCCGAACCCAAAGCTCATCACTAGTCTGTATAATCTCAAAAAATGGCAAACATGCTTCTGCAATGCTTCAATAAAGGGCCAGGGGTTGTTTCTGATTATTAGCTTACCTGTCTACTAGAGTACAAAGGTGGCTGAGACAGCTGAAAGGCAAACATGGGCAAGCCCACCTAACAACAACCCGATGTAAAAATTGTTTGAAATAGTTGACAAAAACACAGTTTAAAACATTAACCTCTCCTTATATAAATCAGCCCAAATCTGCTCATCTCTAGCAGTAACCCACATATAACAGTAACCAATCAGATTTAATTTCCTTGCAGTCAGATTAGTGAAACTGTAATTTTGGACGTTACAATGGGATATTTAGTTTGCCACATCCCAAAAAAAGATATCAATTATCATTTGCCTTTCATATTTTTTCTGAAAATAATAAAAAATGAGGTCAGATAGTAAAACACTCCCGCCATTGTAAACTAATGCTGTCTTCTTGTTATTTCTATATAACCCTTATGGCTGCAGGCACCCCTTCCCCCATAAACACTGATAGGTATTAATAATGCCTAGAAGCATCAGGGAGGTTGTTTTCTTAGAATATCTAAGGCCAAGTTCCAGTTGAAAAAAATGCAAAAAAACTGAGGGGCAAAAATCTTTCTTTCTATGCTGAGAAAGAGATTGAGGCTAGATTTAAATACTAGCATGCATTAGCATGCCCTTTAATGAGGCATCCCATTAAATTCACATGGGCTACCAATGTATCACAATGCTTCCAAGTAAGGATGAGCCGAACACCCCACCCCCTCCCTGGCACCAGAACATCCGGACAGGCAAAAAAATTTGGAAAAACACACAAACACCGTTAAAGTCTATGGGACACAAACATGAAAAATCTGAAGTGCTCTTTTTAAAGGCTTATATGCAAGTTATTGTCATAAAAAGTGTTTGGGGACCTGGGTCCTGCCCAAGGGGACATGTATCAATGCAATAATTTTTTTAAAAAAACTAACGTTTTTTCGGGAGCAGTGATTTTTTTAATGCTTAAAGTGAAACAATAAAAATGAAATATTCCTTTAAATATCATGTCTGGGGTGTCTATAGTATGCCTGTAAAGTGGCGCAGTTTCCCCGTGTTTAGAACAGTATCACAGCAAAATGACATTTGTAAAGGAAAAATTGTCATTTAAAACTGATTGCGGCTGTAATGTAGTGTCAGGACAGGGATGAGCCGAACACCCCCCCGTTCGGCTCGCACCAGAACCCGCGAACGGACCTAAAGTCCGTGCGAGCTTTAGAACCCTATTAGTTATAATGGATGCGAACGTTTGAAATCAAAAGTGCTAATTTTAAAGGCTAATATGCATGTTAATGTCATAAAAAGTGTTTGGGGACCTGGGTCCTGCCCAGGGGGACATGTATCAATGCAAATTTTTTTTTTAAAAAACAGCCGTTTTTTCAGGAGCAGTGATTTTAATAATGCTTAAATTGAAACAATAAAAGTGTAATATTCCTTTAAATTTCGTACCTGGGGGGTGTCTATAGTATGCATGTAAAGGGGCGCATGTTTCCCGTGTTTAGAACTGTCTCTGCAAAAAGTGTCATTTTTGCAAGTAAAAAAGCTATTTAAAATCACTCGCGGCTAATGTGTATTGACGGCTCCCGTAATACAGAGAACAGTCATTCATTGAAACTGAAAGTCATTCATAAAAAAAACGTCATTGATAAAAATAAAAAAAAATGAAAAAAAAAAAAGTGTAGGGGTCCCCCCAAATTCAATAACCAGGCCCTTCAGGTCTGGGATGGATATTAAGGGGAACCCCAGCCAAAAAAAAAAAAAAAAAATGGCGTAGGGTCCCCCTCAAAATCCATACCAGACCCTTGAGGTCTGGGATGGATTTTAAGGGGAACCCTAGCCCAAAAAAATGGCGTGGGGTCCCCCTCAAAATCCATACCAGACCCTTATCCGAGCACGCAACCTGGCAGGCCGCAGGAAAAGAGGGGGGGCGAGAGCGCCCCCCCTCCCGCCTGAACCGTACCAGGCCACATGTCCTCAACATTGGGAGGATGCTTTGGGGGTCTAAGACCCCCAAAGCACCTTGTCCCCATGTTGATGAGGACAAGGGCCTCATCCCCACAACCGTGCCCGGTGGTTGTGGGGGTCTGCGGGCGGGGGGCTTATCGGAATCTGGAAGCCCCCTTTAACAAGGGGACCCCAGATCCCGCCCCCCCCCTGTGTGAAATGGTAAGTACCCCTACAATTTCACCAAAAAAGTGTCAAAAATTGTAAAAATGACAGGAGACGGTCTTTGACAATTCCTTTATTAAAATCTTCTTTCTTCTTTCTTCATCCTTCGGTTTCTTCATCTTCTCCTTCCGTCATCTTCTTCCATCTTCTTCTTCCTCCGATCCGCTTCTTCTTGCGCTGGTCTTCTCGTCCTTCTCGTCCTTCTCGTCCGGCATCTTCTTCCGTCGGTGTCGATGTCTCTTCTTGGGCCGCTCCGCGCAATGGGAGGCTCCCGCTGTGTGAGGCTCCACTCCGTCTGACAGGTCTTTTATAACGGAGGGCACCTGGTGACCCCGCCCCCCTCTGACGTCATGGGGAAAGCCATAGGGAATTCCCCATGACGTCCCCGTGCGTCAGAGGGGGCGGGGTCACCAGGTGCCCTCCATTATAAAAGACCTGTCAGACGGAGCGGAGCCTCACACAGCGGGAGCCTCCCATTGCGCGGAGCGGCCCAAGAAGAGACACCGACACCGACGCCGACGGAAGAAGATGCCGGACGAGAAGGACGAGAAGACCAGCGCAAGAAGAAGCGGATCGGAGGAAGAAGAAGATGGAAGAAGATGGAAGAAGATGGAAGAAGATGGAAGAAGATGACGGAAGGAGACGATGAAGAAACCGAAGGATGAAGAAAGAAGATTTTAATAAAGGAATTGTCAAAGACCGTCTCCCGTCATTTTTAAAATTTTTGACACTTTTTTGGTGAAATGGTAGGGGTACTTTTGTACCCCCTTACCATTTCACACAGGGGGGGATCTGGGGGTCCCCTTGTTAAAGGGGGCTTCCAGATTCCGATAAGCCCCCCCGCCCGCAGACCCCCACAACCACCGGGCACGGTTGTGGGGATGAGGCCCTTGTCCTCATCAACATGGGGACAAGGTGCTTTGGGGGTCTTAGACCCCCAAAGCATCCTCCCAATGTTGAGGGCATGTGGCCTGGTACGGTTCAGGTGGGAGGGGGGCGCTCTCGTCCCCCCCTCTTTTCCTGCGGCCTGCCAGGTTGCGTGCTCGGATAAGGGTCTGGTATGGATTTTGAGGGGGACCCCACGCCATTTTTTTTGGCTAGGGTTCCCCTTAAAATCCATCCCAGACCTCAAGGGTCTGGTATGGATTTTGAGGGGGACCCTACGCCATTTTTTTTTTTGGCTGGGGTTCCCCTTAATATACATCTCAGACCTGAAGGGCCTGGTTATTGAATTTGGGGGGACCCCCACGCTTTTTTTTTTTTTGTTTTTTATTAATGAATGACAGTTCTCTGTGTTACAGGAGCCATCAATTCATTAGCTGCGAGTGCTTTTAAATAGCTTTTTTCCTGCAAAAAATGACACTTTTTGCAGGGAAAGTTCTAAGCACAGGAAACCTGCCCCCCTTCACAGGCCACCTATAGACACCCCCCAGATGTGATACTGCAATGCTGTTCTAACAGCACGCACACACAAATCCCCAGAAATATAGCATATCTTGTCAGCAGTCAGCAACACACTGACACGCTGACAGTGACTGAAACATAATATGCGAGGCCGCCGCCGCGGCGGCCTCTTATACCGTGGGGGGTGTACTAAAGCCCCTGAGCTATAATTGGCTACAGGCATCCTGCCTGTAGCCAATTATGGCTCTCCTCGCTGCCGGCGATGTGATTGGCCAATCATGCGGGGTCACAGTGCATGCTTGGCCAATCATCAGCCAGCATTGCACTGCGACTAGCGCAATGCATTGCGGGCCGCTCGCATCACACGAATTTGATGCGAGCGGCCCCAATAGTTCTGGGCTCGCCGAGCGAGCGAACGCCCGGTGCTCGATTCGAACATGGGTTTGAATCAAACACCGGGCCCATCCCTAGTCAGGACTAGGCAATATAGATAAAACTCATTGAAAAACAAGGACATGGGTTCCCCCCCCCCCAAGTCCATTACCAGGCCCTTTCGGTCTGGTATGAATATTAAGGGGAACCCCGAACCAAAATAAAAAAAACTGAGTGTTGATCCTCCCAAAATCCATACCATGCCCTTCAGGTCTAGTATGGAAATTAAGGGGAACCCGGAGACAAATTAAAAAAAAATGGCGTAGGGGTCCCCCCCAAAATCCATACCAGACCCTTATCCGAGCACACAACCTGGCAGGCCGCAGGAAGGGGGGCGAGAGAGCTTCAACATGGGGAGGGTGCTTTGGGGTCTGACCCCAAAGCTCCTTGTCTCCATGTTGATGGGGACAAGGGCCTCATCCCCACAACCCTTGCTCAGTGGTTGTGGGGGGTATGCGGGCGGGGGCTTATCGGAATCTGAAAGCCCCCTTTAGCAAGGGGACCCCCAGATCATGGCCTCCCTTATGTGAATTGGTGACAGGGTACATTGTACCCCCTTATATAAAAAATACAATACTGTGCTATCTGTGAAACAACAATGGTTTAACCTCATGAAAATATATAAATTCAAAATTAAGATTCTGCTGCAACTTTTTGTGAGACACACACAATAACATACAAAATAAAAAAAAAGTTGCGCTGGTGAATGGCACGTGATCTGTATGATACCTTATAATAGTGACACGTAAACAAATTATTAGAAATGGCCTGGATACACAGGGTACGATGTTACACTCCATAAGGCCTCAATGTTGATGTTGACGTCAATGCGTTCACTGATAATGCATGAGGCTATAGCATACCATGTGTGAATGCAGAGGCGGCTCTAGGCTTTGTGAGGCCTTAGGCAAAACTTAGACATGAGGCCCCCCTTACACCCATAATAGTAAAAATAATTCAAGCGATAAAAAATAACGTTGTGCCCCCCCCCACAGATCTGCTGACTGCTGTGGGGGGGAGTCTTCAGGATGGAGGCCGGGAAAAGGCCCCTTCCTAAACGTACACAGTGAGTGATTGGAACTGATTTGTGTTTACTATGCTTTAGTTTATGAATTAACAGGAGCCTCTGTCTCCTGTTCATTCATCTGCAGTGCAGCTGAGGCTACAGAGAAAGGAACTGGGGAATGCGTTTCCTCATTTACTTTCTCTGTCTCAAAAGTGAGACTTCAGCGGTCTGTTTAAACGTAAAAAATAAATAAAAAGATTGTAAAAAATGTAATAATAAAAACACTGTAAAAAAAAAGACTAAAATGTCTAATTAAACTAAAAAGCCATGCCCAATAGGTAGCATAATTTAGCCACACATACAAAAGTTTCTGTATGGCATGGGTCACCCTCTCCCTAGTAGGGGCCCCTATTTGTACAATGGCAATAAACTTGAGTAGGAGAGGAAAGTGGAGTGTATGGTGGTGGGTAGTATGTACATGAGAGGGGTGTGGAGTGTATGGTGGTGGGTAGTATGTACATGAGAGGGGTGTGGGGGTGTATCGTGGGGGTAGTATGTACATGACAGGGGTGCGGAGTGTATGGTGGTGGGTAGTATGTACATGAGAGGGGTGGGGGGTAGTATTTACAGGAGAGGGGTGCAGAGTGTATATGAGTGGGTAGTATGTACATGAGAGGAGTGTATGGTGGGGGTAGTATGTACATGAGAGGGGTGCAGAGGGTATATAGGTAGGTAGTATGTACATGAGAGGGTACGGAGTGTATGGTGGGGTAGTATGTACATGAGAGGGGTGCGGAGTATACAGTGGGGGTAATATGTACATGAGAGGGGTGAGGAGTGTATGGTGGGGGTAGTATGTACATGAGAGGGGTGCGGAGTGTATGGTGGGGGTAGTATGTACATGAGAGGGGTGCGGAGTGTATGGAGGTAGGCACTATTAAATACACCACTGGCCACTGATGCATTAGTGACCAGTGGCAGTTAATTAACCCTTGTGTGCTGCATTAGTGGCACCGGTATTAGAGTTTGTGAACCCTTTCATGCTTATAGGGGTTAATTAACTCTGATACCGGTACCACTAATGCAGCACAAAGGGGTTAATTAACTGCCACTGGTCACTAATGTATAGTAATGCAATAACCCTCTCCATGCTGCATATTAAAAATACCAATGTAAATTAGCCCCCCCCCCTAAAGAGTTAAACACTTTAGGCAGTTGACACAGCTAAGCCACTGTGACAACAGTGCCTTAGGAAAGGTTTTAAGCCTCTGCAAACTTACTTGCACTTTTGCACGGGGCTTCACTGGCTCCTCGCAGGTCTCTGCCCTTTCATCCTGGCCTGTGAATGACATCACGCCGGGCGGGACTAGGAAGCTCCTGTCGGGCTCCTGTTCGCCTGACAGGGAAGTGAATGCGTCCGTTGGATTCAGCATTCTCGCACCAGACGCTCTGCTGCAGATTTAACAGATTTAAAGTGCAGCGGCGGCCGGCAGGTGTCACGGCTGTCTGATGCAGAGCGGACTACGGAGCAAGCAGCAGACAGTTTTATGAGGCCTCCCTGCCCCCAGCTCAGTCTGCCCCTTTGTTCTGACGGGTTCAGCAGCGGCCGGCCTGGCAGCTCCGCCTCCACCTCCTCTACAATTTGTTTGCAGCAGGCAGCGCAGTAAATGAAAGATGGCAATCCTTTACCGGCCCTATAACCCTACCAGCTTGGGGACACTGACCGGGGACATTCCCTCTTATTCTCCCACACACATCAGGCAAATTAGTTTGTTTTGAGTTCCTAGCTGTATATATCATTGGATCATTTCCATTGGGGGTTGGATTATTTTATATTGCTAGTGCGGGGTGAATGGGGGGTTTGACAGCATTGTTCGTTTGTTAGTTTTGACATGGAGGTTTCTGTGTTGACTCTGCAGTGTGGGCATGGTGGTCACTCCCTCCATTCATTTATTATTTCCTGTATGTTGGCTATGTATAATTTTCTGTAGATATGGATGATCACCATTGCTTTACACCAGCGATATGATCTGGTGGTATTTCTTACTATCGAATCATATCATAACACATGAGTTGTTAGTGTAGATTTTTTCATTAATTACGTCATTTTGCATTATTGGAAAATAGTTTTTACAGGTCACCTATTTATAAATTTGTTTACGTGTCACTATTATAAGGTATCATACAGATTACGTACCATTAATCAGCGCAACTTGAATTTTTATTTTACATTGTACCCCTACCATTTCACAAAAAATGTGTCAAAAATTGTAAAAAAGACAAGAGACAGCTTGGGACAAGTCCTTTATTAAAAAATAAAAAAATTAAAATGTCCAGCGATGTAAATTCACGCCGTCCAACAGACTGAAAAAAGAAAGAAAAAAAGCCACAACAGTTCCGCCTCCATGGGAGGCTCCCGCTGAGTCACGCTTCTTCTGGGTGACAGCTGTTATATAGATGAGGGCGGGGCCACCCGGTAACGCAAATGGGTGACCCAGCCCCCCTCTGACACCACAGGGAAGCCACGGGAAAGCCCAGAAGAACAGAAGAAGCGTCACTTAGCAGGAGCCTCCCATGCAGGCGGAACTGTTGCGGCTTTTTTCTTTCTTTTTAGGTCCGTCGGGCAGCATGAATTTACATCGCTGGACATTTTATTTTTTAATAAAAGACTTGTTCCCAGCTGTCTCTTGTCTTTTTTAAAAAAAATTGACACTTTTTTGTGTGAAATGGTAGGGGTACAATGTACCCCGTTATCAATTCACATAGGGGGGAGCAGGATCCAGATTCCGATAAGCCCCCCCGCCCGCATACCCCCACAAACATGTTGAGGGCATGTGGCCCGGTACGGTTCAGGGGGGAACTCTCTCATCCCCCCTCTTTTCCTGCGGCCTGCCAGGTTGCGTTCTTGAAAAAGGGTCTGGTGTGGATTTTGGGGGAACCCCACACCATTTTTTTTTTATTTTGGGGCAGGGTTCCCCTTAAAATCCATACCAGACCTGAAGGGCCTGGTATGGATCTTGGAAAAAAATATTTTACCAGTGAGGAGGCCTACAGCATCAGAAGACAAACGTGTGCCCATGAAAAGAAGGCGTGGAGAAGCAACCTACTACCAGCGGTACAGGGCCATCCACCTTGAGCGCAGGGCCATCCACCTTGAGCGCAGTGCTACTGCAACAAAGGCCAAGCACCAGTAGGGTGTCATCTCAGTCCCAAAGAGATAGGGGCCATGTCAGCCTTCCCTATGCCCTTCAAAACCCCCTGTGGCTTCCCCCTAATTCCGGAGCAGCAAACATCCCCCTTTTCACCACCCAGTCAGGTGTCCAGGTGAACACCGATGATTTTGCCATGCTTGATTTTATGTTATGCCCGTACGTTTATATGGAGAGAACTTACCGTAGAGGAATTACAATTTTGGGGGTGAGTCCCTTGTAAAATTCTCAGGCAGACTGGCCATCAAACAGTTTATCCCCAGCAAAAGGGCCCGATATGGGGTTAAAATGTACAAACTTTGTGACTGAGCAATGGGTTATATCTACGCCTTCGTGGTGTATGAAGGGAAGGACTCCCAACTGCATCCCCCTGAATGCCCAGAGTACATCGGAGCTCTGGGAGCTTGTCTATCCACTACTTGAAAAGGGATACCATCTTTATGTGGATCATTTTTATACAAGCTTGCCCCTCTTCCGCAATTTTCACCGGAGGGACACCCCAGCATGTCGTACAGTAAGAGCCAATAGAAAGGTTATCCCGCAAAAACTCATCAATGAAAGGCTACGACAAGGGAAGACGGCGTCTTTGCGGAACCAGGAGCTATTGGCTGTCAAGTGGAGGGACAGCCGATACGTCCACAGGCTCACGACAATCCATAATGACACCTACGTGGAAATCTCAAGAAGAAATGGCCCAATCCAGAAACCAGCTTTATCTATGACTATAATTTGTTTATGGGGGGAGTGGACTTCAATGATCAGATGATTAAATCCTACCTTTCCACAAAAAAAAATAATAAAAATAATAAAAAAAAAAAAAAGTGTCCATTTATTTTTTCAGTTTGGCCATATATAACACTATTTACCAAATGATTTACCAAAAATCTACTGAGACCCCTGTATCCTATCTGCACTACCAGGAACAAGTAATCTCCACACTTTTGTACCCTGAAAGCCCACCAGAAAATATTTGCTCTGATTCCGTGAGCAGACTCCACGAACGTCGCTTTCCTGAGAAACCCCCCCCCCCCCCGCGCGCGTGAAACAGGCCAGACGTCAGAAGAAATGCGGGCGACTATGGACAATATTCCTGCCTGGACAATTCTGGACAACACTGTCGCTGACCATGTCCCTGCCTGCTGCCTGGATCAGGGCTCTCCTCCTGTGGACAACTGCACTACTAAAACCACAGGTAATCTTTTGTTTACCCTTTACCCTTTGCTCAGCAGAATGTATTTTAGGGTGTAATTCTTGGTGTGTTCATGCGTTAGAAATATGTTAGAAATATGAAGGTCCTTTAAAAATGTGATAGATTATAAGGAAATTAAATGTGTAATCTATGCTCCTAGAACCCTTGAATGTGCTACTTCAATGTTGGGCCTCTGTATGTGGCCAGGCTGTGTAAAAGTCTCACACATGTGGTATCGCCATACTCAGGAGTAGCAGAATATATTTTGGGGTGTAATTTTTTCTATGTACATTCTATGTGTTGGAAATATCTTAGAAATGGACAACTTTGTGTTTTTTTCCACATTTTCCAAAAATATTTTCCAAAAACTTCTGGAAAAAAAAACTAACTGTTTAAAAGACTCATTATGCCTCATAGATTATATATGAATGTGCTACTAAAATGTTGGGCCTCTGTATGTGGACAGGCTGTGTAAAAGTCTCACACATGTGGTATTGCCATAGGAGGATATATTTTTGGGTGTCATTTGTGGAATGTACATGCCATGTGAGAGAAATAACCTGTTATAATGACAATTTGGTGTGAAAAAAATAAAAATAAAAAAAATCTTAATTTTGCAAAGAATTGTGGGAAAAAATTACAACTTCAAAAAACTAACCATGCCTCTTACTAAATACCTTGGAATGTCTACTTTCCAAAAAGGGGCCATTGTGTACATATTTGTACTTTCCTGGCTTGTTAGGGTCTCAAGAAATGAGATAGGCCTCAGTACATCAGGTGTGATCAGATGTGATCAATTTTTAGTGTTTGGCACCATAGCTTGTAGACTCTATAACTTTCACAAAGACTAAATAATATCCACCAATTTGGGTTATTTTTACCAAAGATATGTAGCAGTATAAATTGTGCCCCAAATTTATGAAGAAAAATTACTTATTTGCAAAATCGTATAATAGAAATTAAGAAAAATGCCTTTTTTCATTTATAGCACAGAAAATAAAAAACCCAGAGGTGATCAAACGCCACCAAAAGAAAGCTCTATTTGTGTGAAAAAAAAGGACGAAAACTTCAAATGTGTACATTGTTGCATGACTGAGTAATTGTCATTCAAAATGTGAGAGCACTGAAAGCTGAAAATTAGTCTGGTTAGGAAAGAGGTTTAAGTGCCCAGTGGTCAAGTGGTTAAAGGAATATTTCATTGTTATGGTTTCTCTTTAAGCATTAAAAAAAATCACTGCTCCCGAATAAACATCAGTTTAAAAAAAAAAATGTGCATTGATACATGCCCCCTGGGGCAAGACCCAGGTCCCCAAACACTTTTTATGACAATAACTTGCATATAAGCCTTTAAAATTAGCACTTTTTATTTTTCATGTTAGTGTCCCATAGACTTTAACAGTGTTCCGACGGCTTTCGAATTTGCCCTGAACACTTCATATTGTTCAGTGTTCGCCGAACATCCCGAACAACCAAAGTTCGGCCCAAACCTATGCTCGGCCCGTACCGCTCGCCCATCCCTACTCCCAAGAATGCACTTTTTTTTTACATATATATGTGACGGTTCTGTCACTTAGGCTACTTTCACACTGAGTCGCTTTACAGGCGCTACAGCACTAAAAATAGCGCCTGTGTAGCACCTGTAAAGAGCCTCTCCTGTGTCTCCAGTGTGAAAGCCCGAGAGCTTTCACACTGGAGCGGTGCGCTTGCAGGACGGTCAAAAAAGTCCTGCAAGCCGCATCTTTGCAGCGCTGTAGGAGCAGTGTATTCACCGCTCCTGAAGTTCCCCTTCCCATTGAAAACTATGGGGCAGCGCCGATAAACCGCTGGCTTAGCGCCGTTGCAGCGGCGCAATGCGGGCGGTTTTAACCCTTTTTTAGCTGTTGGTGGGGGTTAAAACAGCCCCGCTAGCGGCCGAATAGCGCCGCTAAAATGCCGGTAAAGCGGTGCTAAATATAGTGCCACTTTACCGCCGACGCCCACAATGCCCCAGTCTGAAGGTAGCCTTAGACCTTCTGTGAGATAATGAAGAAGCTTTTCCTGCAAAGTACTACCATATACTGTAGCTCTCAGTTGATGTGGAGGCAATGTGCACCTTTTACATTTATATTTTTCTTCTGAACAGAATAATTAATAAGCATTAGTTACCCAATTAGTTAATAAACATTAGTTACCTTACTAGTTATCTAGTTAGTTACCTGCTAGGAAATCATTCTTCTGAATCAATTCCTTAGCCTTTTCTTCAAAAGTATCAGACACGTTGATGGGCAGAAATCGATCAAAACAGAAACATGAAGAAATATTTACAACAAACTGGGACAAATAGTCAATTTGTTGGACCATTGAATTGTTAAGCATCTTTGCACTGTTGAATTCTGAAAATAGGAGATAAAACATAATGCACAATTTACTTTTTTTTTTTTTAAATCAAACATTACAATTGAATTGTGCAGTGTGGTGGTAAATGCAAAGGAGACTGTACAGCAATTGTACAATAAGATTTAAACATGTGTCTAGCTTTATCCTAATAAACCCACTACTGATGTGTAACCTTAATTCATAATTAACTTCAGTTTCCTTATCCATCACTCACAGGGAGCATTCCAACTTTTGCAGCCAGGGTTTCCACATCTTTACATACTTGCTATAATTACCACGTCTAGTAAAGGTTACTTTTTCCTTCCATATTAACATATTTATGGTCATAACCCACTCTTCAGGAGTCGGGGGTTCTAGTGATTGCCAGTTTTGTGTGATTAATTTTCTTGCCTGGTATAGACATCTCGCAATCGCTGTTATGGTACCTACTGACCCTGTGTCTTCTTCTATGTGTCCCAAAATGCATACTCTAGGTTCTAATTCTAGTGTAACCCTAAACGTTGCATTTATAACATTTAGTATCTCTGTACAATAACGGAACAGTTTTGGGCATCTCCACATCGTGTGTATAAGATCCCCCGTCTCTCGACACCTATGGCACTTGTCAGCAGGTCTACGGCCAATCATATACATTTTCTTAGGGGTATAATAAACTCTGTGCAATAAAAACAAATGTGATACTTTTTGTGAGGGAGAAACCGACACCAACGGTCCAAATTCTAAAATCCTCTTCCATTGCTCCATAGATATTGCTCTTACATCCTCTTCCCATTTTTCTTTATTTTTAGAGTACCCTGCTTGAGTAGTGATTCTGCCCATTATTTGCATGTACACCTCTGATATAAGACCTTTAGAGATATCTGCCTTAATTATTTTTTGGAGAAGAGGAATCTTGCTCCATTCTAATGACTGGTTACTAAACTGGATACCCAAAGCATGTCTGATCTGTAAGTAATATAGAATGATTTGATATCCCATACTCGTTTCTCAACACTGCAAATGATTTTAAGGTATTACCCTCATACAATTGGGTCAACAGGTTTATACCCTGCCTTTCCCATTCCTTAATCCTCCCTATGGTCAATAATTCTTGCAGGTGTTTATTATACCAAATGGTCAGTAACAAGTAATAGGTATACAAATAATAAGTGATAGAAACCAGGGAATAGTAAGTACACTGGAAACTTGTATCCCCCATAGGTAGGGTAAGGGGAGGGGTTAGAGGATGGATAGTATTGCAGACACAGAAGTATGAAATAATAGAGGGTGGGGGATAACTATAAAAAGTAGAATAAAATAAAAAATAATAAAAAGTAGAATGTAATGTTTAATTGTATGTTTTAAATCTGTGAAAATAATAAAAACGTATTTGAAATAATTAATTCATAATTAAAATCTATAGAGATCTATTTATCAATGTGTTCAACCAAGATTCAAAGAACTTTCATCCATGATTCACATATTTGTCTAATCAAATCTTAAACTTTTGTGGGAGGAAAAAAAATAGCAAATAAAGAAAAAATAATATAGATACAAGTCATATTGTAATTGGATGTTATTAAAAAAATACAATTCCTTTTCAATCTGCAGCCTCTGTAATTTTCTATAAATGCAATGCAATATGGCTACATGGAGTTGTTCTCCAGAAACATAATTCCCTGCTTGTGTAATTGGCTCACCAGTTTTCCCAAAAGTCTGCCTAACATACAAGTCAGATTTCAGGCATCTCCTGCAACAAAAATGTCATTTTTGGTGAGATATTTCCAATAGGAACACATCTAAAGGGATTCAGGCCCAGAAGATTCCTGTCAGAAACCATGAATCAGACTGAGACAGAAGTACAGTTAAATCTCACTTGTTTAATAATAATAAAAAAGGTAAATCCAAAGACATGCAGGTAGGTTAATTGGCTTCTGTCCAAAAAAATAAAAATAAAAATTGGCCATAGTATATGAATGGGGACCTTGGATTGTGGGCTCCTTGAGGGTAGGGACCAATGTGAGTGTGCAATGTACAGGGATGGGGACAATTGTAGACACTCACTCAGGTTGAACTGGATGGACTGATGTCTTTATTCAACCTTACTAACTATGAAACTATAAACAGAGTAAACATAGTGAAAACATAGCCAGAGTTCAGGAACCAAAATGGATAGTCAGACAAGCCAAAACATCAGGGAGCCAGAGATGAGCGTAGTAGAACAGCAAGCAGGATCTGGAGTCAGAAGGAATGTCAGCCAAGCAAGTCTTTAACAGGAACACAGGAGAGTGTCTCTAGAGATGTGACCAAGGAGAAGGCAGAGATCATTTGGGCAGGAAGGCTTAAGTAGACAGGATTGACGAGCAGGATATCATCAACAGGTGAGTCACTGTGGAGAGATAGGAGCAGGCAATTAGCCAGCAGCTGAGCAGCCAGCTCAGAAGGAAGGGCTAAGTCCAGCCCAGACACTTCCTCATTAGAGCCCTGCAGCTGCCAGATAATTATGAAACCACTCCCATTAGACCTACTCAGAACAGAGGCACACACAAACACACATGGATTTCTTCAGAATAACAAAGGGTAGGAATCTGCAACAAAGGTTGTTATAATCCTTGCAATGTACATAGATAACCCAGGGGGGGGATGTTTTTTTATCAACAAAAGTGGAGTTACACTTTAAGTGAAAATGTGTGAATCTTAGGTGAAAACATTGATAAACCCCACAGTCTTTCTGAAGTTTCACAGTGAAACATCAAGCAATTTTAAATATTCTAACATCAAAGATCTATTATCTAATACAGGGGTATTCTGAGGAAATGTTTTTTTTACATTTTTAAACACCATTCTTACAGAACCATAAAGTAATTGTTGTAAGAAATATAGTACATTTCCATGTGATACAAAGTGAAACATTTTAGAAATGACTTGACCAGGATAAATAAATACATACAGTATATACTGTACATAACCTGGAAATTGTAGGTATCTTCTTCTTTATAATGCTAGAAGAATGAAGTTGTTTTGCTGCTGATATTCACACAGAGTTCTCACAAAATTATTTTTTTATTATTTCTCGTCATTTCCTGAATAATATTATTATTTTTTTCGTCAGATCTCCATAATAATGTTTATAATTTTTCTTTTTTTTTTTTTATCAAGATCTACTTTTTTTTTTTTATAGGGATCTCCCTAAAAAAAAATATTGTTTTGTGTGTCAAGTTACCACAACACCATTATTATCTTGTATTTTTTAATCTAAAGGAGGTTTGTGTCCCTTGTTAATTTGACATTGTATTTTTGAAATGTACCTGCCTACTCACAAACTGTCCTTTTTGAAGTTAAACACATAGGCAAGCATTTCTGTAAAAAGATATCCTTTTTTTATGGGTCATAACAAAATAAAGAGGAAGGCAATGCTGGAGAAACTGCTAAAATTGGCGAAGCCTTTGTACCCCAGGGCACACATCAGCTATTTGCCAGCCAAAATTGGTGGCCTGAGGAGTCCAAATAATAGTGAGCACAATCCAGTCCAGGAGTCCAAGAGATCAGGAACAGCAGCAGGTGACATCTATGTCCCCAGGCTGTGGTCATACCACAGCCTGCGTCTTTTGCCAGACCAGACTGAACCCAGGCCATCACTTTTTTGTCTTCCTTACATGCTTCCTTCCAGGCTGTGGCTGTGGAGTTGGAGGTATGGCAGGAGGAGGAGGATGGTCCAACTCACACAGATGGGTTTTGGGTGTGAGTTGGCCCCTCAACCCCTTATTTTGGGTGATGACCATAATTTCCTCACACAAGAGGCATTGGCCCTCCTCCATTTGCTGCATTTTGTATGCAGTAATGCACGCAAAGGCCTCTTGGAGAGTGGGGGTGGTTCTGAGGGCCTCATTAGCCTCCCTAATAAGCCTTGGCGCTGCCTCCTCCACATTACTCCCCTTCCTGGCCCTTTTGGTTTGAAGGCGGAGGGGAGGGACCTGAGATTGTGTGAGGCTCCTACTGGGCAGTGGGCACGGCCACTTCCTGGCTGACACTTACCCCCCCCCCCTCCCGGCTGCCACATTCCACAGCCACCTCCTGGCTGCCACATTCTACTCCCTCCTCCTGGCTGAGACTTTCCTGTGAAAAAGGGATAAAGGGACAAAGGGACATAGTTTTAGTTTTTGGTCCATCAATCACACACAATTTTCAGCTTATGATTGTTGCAAATTGAATGTTAATAAATAGAAAAGACTATCATTCTGACCCCAGCATTTTTCATTCTTGTCCCAAACATTTTTGCCCACTACTGTCTATTGATATGTAAAACACTTTATTAAATCAGCAATTAGTGATCAATAATAACATATAGTTACCATCATTTATTTTACGACAAGAAATATGTTGAACAATGCTATACCTGGCTAAAGCTGTGCTCCTCCACATATTCCTGGCTGGAAGGCCCAGGGTGGGGTTGGAAGTGTGGAAGGAAGAGTTGAGAGGGATTCCCTGACTTCAGTCTGGTCTGACAGAAAATTAAGTCTCTCATAGTACCACATCCTGGGGACATAAATGTAATTTTCTGCTGCTCCTGATCTCATGGATGTCTGGACCTTAGTACGCTCACAATTATATGTGCTCCTCAGGCCACCAATTTTTTTTTTTTTAAATAGTTGATGTCTGCCGTGGGCATCTGCGGCTCCAGCAGTTTCTCCATCGCTGCCTGCCTCTTTATTTTGTTATTATAATGTGGATGTTTGACCTGCCACAGACAGGGCAGCTCCCTGTACTTGTCTATGAAGATTGGGAAAAAGCTGTGGTCTTTGAACCCATCCAGACAAACCCTAATGTCAGGCTAAACTCTCATAATCTTGTCCCAATATAGGCCTCAATCTAGAAGTAGTATAGGCCACTGATGCACAAAGTTCAAATTGTACCTTCGTTATAACGATCGTTGCTTCCGATACCCCGTCCTCCGCTCACAGATCGTACATATGATGCACGCGGGTTACGCTTTATATACACTGCGTATGTGAAACCCTCGCGCGCCTCTGACGTTGTTTCTAGTCTTTTCCCCGCATCTTCTCTTTTGGCGCAGTGGGTAGAGAAAATGGCGGAGACACAGCAGGTGCATGCAGAGGAGAGCAGCAACGTCGAAAGCCCGGAGCCACGAACGTCTCGATCCCGGAGGAGATTTAAGGCCTCAAATATGTCCTTTGTAGAGATGGTGGACATCTTGAAGAGGGCCGACTATGATGGGAAGTATGAACCTTACTCAAACCCAAATGTGAGAAAGGCCAAGTTGTGAAGAGTCTGCGCCGGAATTTTGGGGTACGGCGATCCAAGGATCAACTGAGGAAACGATGGTCAGACCTCAAATTGAGAGAGAATCAAGAGAGTTCTTCAAAAAAGTAAGTAGTTGTCGCGTGTTCCTATTTTTCTTATTACGTTTGTGATGTTCCATGTGCTTTTCTTTACTGTTGTACAGTTTAAAGTGGCAATTTTCATGTTCATGGGCACAGTAATCGGTCCTAGGAAACATCAATTGTTCGCCCACTTATAAGATGTTTTGGGCAGATGCAGGTTAACTACATTTGTTCAGGTCTATTTGTATTAAAATAAGTTTGTTGTCTAGATGGGTTTGTACTAGAATGAAATGCTGTTTACACATCTGGACGCAGGAGCACTAGTGTGGGACACCAGAACAACCTTTTTAGGGTGTCCCACACAGGTGCTCCAGTGGATACTAGGGGTGTCTCCATGTGTGATACTTTAACAAAAAAGGTAAGTATTCCAGCTTTATAAAGGAACTAAAAATTTCTTCAGCTTGGAACTCTGCCAAAACAGACAATTGTACGACACTTACAAGCAATGTTTCATATTCCTATTTCTGCCCTCAAATATCTGTGTGCTAAGTATACCTATTTTTTTCTTCACATAGGGGAGAACAGTCTCGGGACATCTGAGGACATCACAAACCCCACACCTCCTAAAGAAGGGGAAATCCCCAAACCACAAGCAGAGTATGTGAAGAGAGACGTTTATGAAGTGTGCGAAATTGTCACAACAGGTGAGTATCTGAGACCACAGCTTCAGGTAATAGATGGTTGCCTGCATATTTATAATACATGGTGTTTTTTTTTTTTTAGGTGATGTGGATGTTGTGGAAGAAGAATCAAATTTTATCAGTGAAAGTGCCCAGATCCTCATCGGGGAGATAATGGGGTGCAATCGTGATTTAGAAAAGATAAAGGAAAACATCAATGATGTTCAACAAAAAATGAAGAACATCATTGATGTTTTAGGCAGAATATAAAACACAAAAAATGTACCGATTTATTATGTATTTTTGCTTTTAAAAACAAGTTTTAAAGTATTTTAAAAGCCAAATTTTGAAGATGCACACAGTGTGTCAACATGTGCTATCTGCAATCACGGGATATCAATGTACACGTTTTGTGGGTGCAACCCCTTCCTCGTAACTGAAGTAGGTGAGAGGAAGGGGTTGCACCCCCAAAACAAGTCCATTGATCCCCCATGATGGGAGCTAGCACATGTTGACATTAGGCATGGGATCAGGAGGGAAATCCCCATTTTGAATCCCAATTTGTGTGCATCTTTAAAATTTGGCTTTTACATGGGTGACATCGCCCCATCTGATGAAGGCAATAGCAATACAGTTTGAACATACTAATGACTGATATTGCCTACACTTTATCAGTTGAACTTTGTAAGTTCCTGAGTTGTGTATGTTATGTTTGGAAACATGCCTGTTGACCCAAAAAATGGATATTTCCAATGTGACCAAAAAAAAATGTAATACACAAAGATGTTGGTTTGTTCAAAAACCCTTTTCTAACGCACATGTGAATGTGCTTTGAGTAAAATGTTTTCTACTCAACAATCTGTGGCTTCTTCTTTCAAATGCTCAAAATCAGTTTTTGTAGTAAGTTGGTGTTTACAGTGACCATGGGGGTTATTTACTAAAGGCAACTCCACTTTGCACTACAAGTGCACTTCCATTGCAGTTTCAAGTGCACTTGGAGTGCAAAGTGGATTTTCCTTTAGTAAATAACTCCCACAGTGCTTTTTAATTTGTCACAATCACGCCATTTTCGTGACTACCAAAAAATCAAAAAAATACAAGGAAATACAAGGAAATATGATTTCAGTTTACCCAAAAAATAATATTTTAAAAATGTTTCTTGATTGTGTGGCATATCAATGGCCCCCCTACCCGCAAAAATTACAACAATACAAGGAAATACAAGGAAATATTAGTTCAGTTTACCCAAAAAATTATATTTTTAAAAATGTTTCTTGATTGTGTGGCATATCAATGGCCCCCCTACCCGCAAAGTACTCCAGATATTTTTCTAAATTATCTCACTTTGCGTGTGCTTTGGGGGGGCAAGTCAGAACGGCCAGCTTCAAGTGCCATCAGGGTTGAAGTATCAGGAAAGCCGGCCTCAGTCCCAACTGAGACCAAATAGTTTGTTGCATTTTTTAAAAGAAAATTGTGCAGAATGCAGCAGGCAAGCACTATATGGTTCAGTTTATATTCCGTCATGTGAATTGGTGTCAGAAATAGGTGGAACCGGCTGGCCATTATCCTGAAAGTGTTCTCCACCACTCTTCTGGCTCCGGCTAGCCGGTAATTAAAAACCCCCTGGTCCGGAGTGAGGGTCCTCATAGGGAATGGCCGCATTAGATGGTCCCCCAGCGCAAATGCTTCATCCGCGACGAAGACAAACGGGAGTCCTTCCACATTGTCTTCTGGAGGTGGCAAGCCCAAGCTGCCATTCTGGAGCTGTCCGTAAAACTCCGTCTGGGCGATGACTCCACCATCCGACATCTGGCCATTTTTCCCCACGTCCACATAGAGAAAATCATATGTCGCCAACATCACTATACTATTATACCTCTTGTAATTATAATAGTATGACCCCGAGTTGGGGGGTGGGACTATGTGGACATGTTTCCCATCTATTGCCCCTCCGCAGTTGGTAAAGTCCCAACGCTGGGCAAATTGGGAAGCCATTCCTGTGGCATTAAAGGAAACTTTGGAGTCAAACAAGAAAAAATATACCGTATATACTCGAGTATAGGCCGACCCGAATATAAGCCGAGGCACCTAATTTTACCACAAACAACTGGGAAAACGTATTGACTCGAGTATAAGCCTAGGGTGAGAAATGCACAGCTACTGTAAGTGGAAAAGAGGGTCAAGGATGCCCATTTGCAGCCTCACTGTGCCCATGCAGATGGACACAGTTGACCGATTTGGGGCCCTGTATCTCGGGGTCACTTAGTGCTAGGAACCCCATCTTTGGATATGTTGTAGTGATAATTCCATTGGGTTGGAATACAACATTTGGGGTCCCTAGCATTAAGTGTCCCCGAGATATGGGGCCCCAAATTCGGGTCAGAAAATCTCAAGCACTTTTCTGCAGCAGAGAATGACATTTTCTGAACCGACTTTGGGGCCCTGTATCTCGGGGCCACTTAGTGCTAGGAACCCCATCCTTGGATATGTGACACTTTGTGCAGGGACAGTTCTAAGCATGGGAAACATGCGCCCCTTCACAGGCATACTATAAACACCCCCCAGATACGAAATTTAAAGGAATATTACACTTTTATTGTTTCACTTTAAGCATTATTAAAATCACTGCTCCTGAAAAAACGTCCGTTTAAAAAAAAAAAAAACACAAGATAAGCAGAAGGATCCCAAAGGGTGGCGCACTTGGTATTGAACTTCCTCTAGTCCCGTCGTACGTGTTGTACGTCACCGCGTTCTTGACGTTCGCAATTTCTGAACAACTTTGTGTGACCGTGTGTATGCAAGACAAGTTTGAGCCAACATCCGTTGGAAAAAAAAACATGGATTTTGTTGTCGGAATGTGCGATCGTTTGTACGCAGCATTAGAGTGGAATTCCTTCACTTAGTAGAAATGTCCTTTCCCATCCTGTGGCATATTCAGGGAAGAATAAAGGTAAATATCACCAATCTCACAGGAAGCAAAAAATTTACTGACAGGGAATTTGGACCTTACCTATACTAAGCAGAACTGAAAAATTCAGTTTTAGGCTTCATGCACATGGGCGTTTTTACAGCCTTGTTTAAGAGCTTTTTTTACAGCTTAAAAATGCCTCTCAATGTTATTCAATGGCCTCGTATACACACAGGCATTTTTGAGCTGTAAATGGCATAGGCGTTTTTAAGCTCTAAAAAACCCCCAGGACCAGCGCATTCTGAGGCTCCAGCGATAGAGCTGTAAAAACGTCAGACGCCGGTAAAAGCTGTTAAACATGGTTCGTCAAGCGTTTCTCTGCCTTTATTCAAAATCAATGGTTTCCTGTGGGAGCCCATTGATTTGAATACAAGTCGCACCACAAGTCGGATCATGATGGTCCAACTTGCGGTATGACTTGTGTGCTGAGGATATTGAAGGGGAACCCCTCGCTAAAATTAAAAATAAAATTGGCATGGTGTTCCCCCCCAGCATGATACCAGACCCTTCGGTCTGGTATGGATATTACCAAACCCTTATCCAAGCAAGCAGCCTGGCAGGTCAGGAAAGGGGGGACCATACCAGGCCACATGATCTTAACATGGGGGGTGGGTGCTTTGTGGCACCCACCCCAAAGCACCTTGTCCCCATGTTTAAGAGGGCAAGGGCCTCTTCTCGACAATTGAACCCGGGCAGTGATATCACAAGGGGGTGGAGTCTCTGGATGATGTCAGTGGGTGGCCCCGCCCAATGCCAATATAAGTAATGGAACAAGGCGGACCCAGCATTACACCGGGAGATCACGTCGAGTCAAAATTGGAAGAAGAACAGAGGGAGAAGAACTGGCAAAAGAGCGAGAAGATAGCAGAGAGAGAAGACCTGGCAGAAGAGGGAGAAGACAGTGCAGAGAGGAGAAGAACCAGAGAGGGAGAAGAACCAGCAGAGGGAGAAGACATTGCCAGAGGAGGAAGAAGAGCCAGAGGGGATAAGAAATCGTAAGAGACACCAGGGCTGATTTAATAAATTACTTTTTTATTCGTTTTTATTGAGTCTTGCAAAATTTAAAATGCGAAATGTCAAAAACTTTCAACCATAGGTTTTTTCAGAATCAGAATATTAGTACAGTAATCTACTTATTGTTTTATGAAACAAGGATTAATATTACTTGGATCAAAGAAATGGTTGTCTATATGAAAACCGTATACAACATACAGTATATAAGGGTGGTGGGAAGGATGGGGGGAAGGGAGAGGAAGGGGAGAGAGAGCATACAGGCAGGATAAACAGGTTCAAATGGTTTCAAATAGGGATGGGCCCGGTGTTCGATTCAAACCCATGTTTGAACCGAACATCGGCCGCTCGTCCGCTTGTCGAGGTCAGAACTCTAAGGGCCGTTCGCATCAAATTCGTGTGATGTGAACGGTCCACAATGCACTGTGCCAGTCGCAGTGCATTGCTGGCTGATGATTGGCCAAGCATGCACTGTGACACCGCATGCTTGGCCAATCATAGAGCCAGCGGCGAGAAGAGCAATAATTGGCCAAAAAGAGTATTGGGAAAGAGTATTGCTAGGCAGGGACAGTGTACTGTACACTATATGTGAATCATTTCTGTGTGGGGAAGGTGTAGAGAAAGAGGAAAAATAGGCAGGGATAGTGTATTCTTCTCAGCCTTTGCGTGTGGGGAAAGTGTAGGGAAAAAGGAAAAATAGGCAGGGATAGTGTGTTCTTCTCAGGCATTTGCGTGTGGGGAAAGTGCTGTTCTCTACCAATCCAGCCATCTGCAGGAGTTAGTGTGTGTTCTGTGTGAGTCTAGCACAGCACACTAAATCACCTGAACCTGTATCTGCCCTTCTGCCCTGTTGTCATCTAAGACAGCCATCTGCAGGAGTTAGTGTGTGTGCTGTGTGAGTCTAGCACAGCACACTAAACCACCTGAACCTGTATCTGCCCTTCTGCCCTGTTGTCATCTAATACAGCCATCTGCAGGAGTTAGTGTGTGTGCTGTGTGAGTCTAGCACAGCACACGAAACCACCTGAACCTGTATATGACCTTCTGCCCTGTTGTCCTCTAAGACAGCCATCTGTAGGAGTTAGTGTGTGTGCTGTGTGAGTCTAGAACAGCACACGAAACCACCTGAACCTGTATCTGCCCTTCTCCCCTGTTGTCGTCTAAGACAGCCATCTGCAGGAGTTAGTGTGTGTGCTGTGTGACTCCAGCACAATATACACTACCCAATAGCTTTTTTTCCCATCTCCCTGTAGGCCATTACAAAGTCTGGAAGACCAACAAGGAGAGGCAGACAGTCACGAGCCAAGAAAACAGGGCAAGCAGGCTCTGTGTCTAGAGACAACAGTGCTGGTCGTGGACGCGGTGCATCGTCATCAGCACGTGGCCATGGGACACGCTTGTCCTTATTTTCGGCAGCTGGACATGTTGAGCCGCATCATGCCGAAGGCTTGGTAGAATGGATGACCAAGCCCTCCTCATCCTCCTCATCCTCTCTCACCCAGGCTCAGGGTACTGGCAAAGCAGCTGCCAACGCGTACTCACTAGCATCAGTCACCCCTTCCCTAGACACACCATGTCCTTCTGAGGAGTCCCCCGAGCTGTTTGAGCACAGTGTTGGGTACATGCTCCAGGAGGATGCCCAGCGTTTTGAAGGCTCTGATGATGATACCCAGCTAGAGGAAGGCAGTAGTGTGAGCACAGAGAGAGGGGATGCTCAAGGACAGCAATCTGGCAGTCATGTTCCAACAGCTGCAGCATACTGCCAGGTTTGCTCCAGTGGTGAAGAGGGAGGGGATGATGAGGTCACTGACTCCACGTGGGTGCCTGAACGGAGAGAGGAGGAGGAGGAGGAGGAGGATGCGGCACATCTCCAACAAGGCAGGATGCCCTCCGGGGGCCAGGTTGAGGGCAGCACACCAACTGAATCATACCGCAGAGCTCCGCCTGTGCAGGGCACTGCCTCTGCGCGTTATTACAAAAGTTCTTTGGTGTTGGCCTTTTTTGAGACGAGTGCATCAGATCAAACCACTGCTATTTGCAACATATGTCTCAAGCGTATCTCGCGTGGCCAAAACATCAGCCGCTTGGGCACCACAAGCATGACCAGACATATGTTGACCTGCCATGCAGCTCGTTGGCAAGCGCACCTTAAAGACCCACACTAAAGAACAAAGCGGACCTCTCCTTGCTCCTCATTATCTGGGATCTCCAACCCCACTATACCCTCAGTCCTCTCTGAAAGCTGCACTGAGAGGAATGAAGGTGTAGAATTAGGTGTGTCACAGCGGGCACTCTGCTAGCCCTACACCGACGTCCGATTGTACCAGGCAAATTTCCCTGCCCCAGCTGCTAGACCGTCAAAAGAAGTTCACTCCCAGCCATCCACGTGCCCAGCGGTTGAATGCTAGCTTGGCTAAATTGCTAGCACTTCAACTGCTGCCTTTTCAGTTGGTAGACTCGGCCCCCTTCCGTGAGTTTGTGCAATGTGCGGTTCCTCAGTGGCAGGTTCCCAAACGCCACTTTTTCTCACGGAAGGCGTTTCCGGCTCTCTACCGGCATGTGGAAGGCAATGTCTTAGCCTCGCTGGACAGGGCGGTCAGCGATAAGGTGCATATTACCGCTGACTCATGGTCCAGCAGGCATCGACAGGGATGTTACCTGTCTTTCACGGCCCATTGGGTCACTCTTTTAGCAGCTGGGAAGGATGCAGGACAAGGTGCAGTAGTGTTGGAGGTTGTTCCACCACCACGCCTCCAAAATGCTACTACTGGTTGTGACACACCTCTCTCCTCCACCCCCTCCTCTTCTTCTTCCTCCATGGCCTCTTCGAGTGCTCTGTCCTTGGAACCAGCGGTGCTCTGTAGGCATCCAAGGGGCTACGCAAGTACGCAGGCAAAAAGATGCCATGCCGTGCTTGCGCTGGTGTGTTTGGGGGACAGGAGCCACACTGGGGCAGAGGTTCTGTCAGCTCTGCAGGGGCAGGCCGAGAGGTGGTTGACGCCATGCCAGCTTAAGTCAGGAATGGTGGTTTGTGACAATGGCACCAACCTCCTCTCTGCCCTGCGACAGGGACAGCTGACCCATGTGCCCTGTATGGCTCACGTCTTTAACCTGGTGGTGCAGCGGTTCTTGGGCAGGTACCCAGGCTTAGAGGATGTCCTGAGGCAGGCCAGAAAAGTCTGTGTGCATTTCCGCCGATCATATAATGCCAGTGCTCAGCTGGCTGAGCTGCAAAAGGAGTTAAACCTGCCCAAGAACCGCCTTATATGTGACATGCCCACCAGGTGGAACTCAACGTTGGCCATGCTGCAGCGACTGCACATGCAGCAGAGGGCCATCATCGAATACCTGTGTGACTAAGGCACCAGGACAGGGTCAGGGGAGCTAGGATTGTTTTCACCACGCCAGTGGAGCATGATCAGGGATGCATGCACTGTCCTGTCACCATTTGAGGAGGCCACGAGGATGGTGAGCAGTGACAGTGCATGCATCAGTGACACTATACCTCTTGTCCACCTGTTAGAGCATACGCTGCGTGGAATAATGGACAGGGCACTTGAGGCAGAACAGAGGCAGGAAGAGGAGGACTTCCTTGCCTCTCAAGGCCCCCTTTATCATGACAGTGTTCCTACTCTCCCACCAATCACACAGGAAGAGGATGAGGAGGAGGAAGAGGATTTTGTCAGCATGGAGGTGGACTTGTACGTGGCTGGGAGGAGGTGGCTGCGGATCATTGCGTCCTCAGTGACCCAGAAGACTCCGGACCAAATGCCTCAGCTAACCTATGTTGCATGGCCTCCCTGATCCTGCAAAGCCTGCGGAAGGATCCTTGTATTCTTCGGATCAAGGAGAGGGACCATTACTGGCTGGCCACTCTCCTTGATCCACGGTACAAGGGTAAGGTTGCGGACCTTATCTTGCCGTCGCAGAGGGAGCAGAGGATGAGACATCTTCGGGAGACCTTGAAGAAAGGTCTGTGCAAAGCGTTCCCAGAGACTGGGAGGTTACAAAGCACCCAACTCCTGGTCCTGGACGACGAGTTGCTGAGGCTTCGGTCAGTAGCAGAAGGAGCGGTGGGGAAGGTGGACGTCTGACCGATGCATTCAGACAATTTTTTAGTCCGCAGCCCCAAGGTATGATCGGTTCCAGCAACCATCGCCAGCGTCTGATATACATGGTGCAGGAATACCTAAGGGCAAGGTCAAACTTGGACACCTTTCCCACCTAAAATCCTCTGGCTTACTGGGTCTTGAGGATGGATCATTGGCCAGAGCTTGCACAGTATGCAATTGAGATACTGGCCTGTCCTGCATCCAGCGTTCTTTCGGAACGCACATTCAGTGCTGCTGGAGGCTTTGTCGCCGATCACAGGGTGCGCCTGTCCACCGACTCGGTTGATCGACTGACCTTAATAAAGATGAAACAGTCTTGGATCACCACCAGCTACCAGGCACCTGAAGCTGATATAACAGAATAATTTATTTTGAAATGTCACATCCCTTCAAGACTGCCTATGCTGATGCTGAGTTACTGTCCTGTTATGTTGACTGACTATCCTCTTCCTCCTCAATGATCCTGATGATAGCTTGGAAGAATATTTTTGTTTCTGGGTGCCACCACTAAGGCCCAATTTTGCAGTGTTGTGGCACAAGCACCAGTGCCTAAGGCCCAATTTTTCAGCCCCTGTTTAACAGGGGCGTGTAATTACAATGTTTTATGCAATGCTTCGCAACAGGTCTGATTGCTGTGCTCCAAGTACAGTATCTGTGAGGGGTTGCAGTGTTGTGGCACCAGCACCAGTGCCTAAGGCACAATTTTTCAGCCCCTGTTTAACAGGGGCGTGTAATTACAAATCTTGATCTAATAATTCACAGCAGGGTCCATTCCTGCACCCACCAAGAGTAACTGTGAGGGCTTACAGTGTTGTGGCAACACCGTCCACCACCACCACCAAAGGCCCAATTTTTCCTAACACTGTTCAACATTGGCATGTAATTACAATTCCTGATATAATAGTTCACAGCAGGACGTTCCAGCACCCACCAAGAGTAGCTGTGAGGGCTTACAGTGTTGTGGCAACACCAACATCTAATGGGGCAAATTTCTGCAGAGTCTATACGGCAGGCCCCTACTTTCAAACATCCAACTTAGAAACAACCCCTACTTGCAAACGAAAGGAGAAAACAGGAAGTGAGAGGAAATCTACCCCTAGGAAGGAAAATTCTATCCTGTTAGATTTAATTTGGGAAAAAGGTATCTCCTCTCTACTGATGCTTTATCACCAATCCTTGTTTCAATAAAAACCACACTTTTCCAAAAACATTTGTCATTGGGACGGAAAGTGAGGTGAAATGTTCTGAACAGGTGCACAGACAGCAAAACAAATATTACAGGGGCAAATTTACCTGTTCAAAATTACAAAACAGATTCTACTTAAGAACAAACCTACAGTCCCTGTCTTGTTTGCACCGCCTGTATACTGCTGTTCAGAGTATATAGGGTTGTAGGTATAGGGTTTTATTTTAGGTGCGGGGTTCCCCTTAATATCCATACAGGACCCAAAGGGGCTGGTAATGGGCTGGGGGGGGGGGGGGGTGATGGGGTAGCCATGCCATTTTTCTCAAAGATTTTCATCCATATTGCCAGGACAAGACATGACATTGAAGCCGCAAGCAGTTTTAAATGGCTTATTTTTTTCCTTTACAAATGTCATTTTTTGCAGGGACAGTTCTAAACACGGGAAACACATGCCACTTCACAGGCATACTTTAGACACCCCCCAGATACCATATTTAAAGGAATATTTCACTTTTTTTTCATCATTAAAATGACTGCTCCAAAAAAAAACGTCCGTTTTTAAAACTTCTTTTTGCATTGATACATCTCCCCTGGGGCAGAACCCGGTTCCCCAAACCTTATTCATGACAATAACATGCATATTGGCCGTTATAATTAGCACTTTAGATTTCAAACGTTCGCGTCCATTGTAACTAATAGGGTTCTAACGTTCGCGCAAACTTTCGGTCCGTTCGCAGGTTCTGGAGCGAACCGAACCCAGGGGTGTTCGGCTCATCCCTAGTTTCAAATATGTTTGTATTCAGGTGACAAGTCTATCGTACCAGTGCTTCCAGGGGTGCGATAGTTTGAGGAACTTTGAGTATGCATTTTTTTCTTGTGGCATTAAACTTTCATAGGAGTGGTGAATATGTACTAATGTTATCACATCTAGTACTGATGGTGTGATTTTTGTCTTCCAGCATCTTGTAATGAGTAGGGATGAGCCGAACACCCCCGGGTTCGGTTCGCACCAGAACCTTCGAACCGACCGAAAGTTCGCGCGAATTTTCGAACCCTATACGTTATAATGGACGCGAACGTTCGAAATCAAAAGTGCTAATTACAACGGCCAATATGCATGTTAATGTCATAAAACAGGTTTGGGGACCCGGGTCCTGCCCCAGGGGACATATATCAATGCAAAAAGAACTTATAAAAACTAACGTTTTTTCGGGAGCAGTCATTTTAATGATGCATAAAGTGAAAAAAAAAAAAGTGAAATTTTCCTTTAAATATGGTACCTGGGGGGTGTCTAAAGTATGCCTGTGAAGTGGCATGTGTTTCCCGTGTTTAGAACTGTCCTTGCACAAAATGACATTTTTAAAGGAAAAAAAGAAGCCATTTAAAACCACTTGCGGCTTTAGGTTTGTTCTTAAGTAGAATCTGAACAGGTACATTATGAAGTGTAGCTCCATCCCAAAAAAATCTATTTTTAAGCTTTTTGGAGAACATGGGGAGGGGTTATCACCCCTGTAACATTTGCTGTCTTTGCACATCTGTTCAGAACATGTCACCTCACTTTCCGTCCCAATGACAAATGTTTTTTGGAAAAAGTGGGGTTTTAATTGAAACAAGGATTGGTGATAAAGTATCAGTAGAGAGGAGATACCTTTTTCCCAAATTAAATCTAACAGGATAGAATTTCCCTTCCTAGGGGTAGATTTCCTCTCACTTCCTGTTTTCTCTTTCCATTTGCAAGTAGGAGTCGTTTGTAAGTTGGATGTTTGAAAGTAGGGGCCTGGCGTATATACTCTGCAGAAATTTGCCCTATTAGATGTTGGTGTAGCCACAAGACTGGTGGGCACAGGAATGGGCCCTGCTGTGAGTTAATAGATCAAGATTTGTAATTGCATGCACCTGTTGAACAGGGCAGAAAAATTGGGGGGTGTGGTGGTGGTGGTGGACGGTGTTGCCACAAGACTGTAAGCTCTCACAGTTACTCTTGGTGGGCGCAGGAATGGGCCCTACTGTGAGTTATTAGATCAAGATTTGTAATTGCAAGCACCTGATGAACAGGGCAGAAAAATTGGGCCTTTGGCGGTGGTGGTGGACGGTGTTGCCACAAGACTGTAAGCTCTCACAGTTACTCTTGGTGGGCGCAAGAATGGGCCCTGCTGTGAGTTATTAGATCAAGATTTGTAATTGCAAGCACCTGATGAACAGGGCAGAAAAATTGGGCCTTTGGCGGTGGTGGTGGACGGTGTTGCCACAAGACTGTAGGCCCTCATAGTTACTCTTGGGGGGCGCAGGAATGGGCCCTGCTGTGAACTATTAGATCAAGATTTGTAATTACCCGCCCCTGTTAAACAGGGGCTGAAAAATTGTGCCTTAGGCACTGGTGCTGGTGCCACAACACTGCAACCCCTCACAGATACTGTACTTGGAGCACAGCAGTCACACGTTTTACAAAGCATTTTTTTAAAAAATTGTAAGTACACGCCCCTGTTAAACAGGGGCTGAAAAATTGTGCCTTAGGCACTGGTGCTGGTGCCACAACACTGCAACCCCTCACAGATACTGTACTTGGAGCACAGCAGTCACACGTGTTGCAAAGCATTTTTTTAAAAAATTGTAATTACCCGCCCCTGTTAAACAGGGGCTGAAAAATTGTGCCTTAGGCACTGGTGCTGGTGCCACAACACTGCAACCCCTCACAGATACTGTACTTGGAGCACAGCAGTCACACGTGTTGCGAAGAATTTTTTTAAAAAATTGTAATTACCCGCCCCTGTTAAACAGGGGCTGAAAAATTGTGCCTTAGGCACTGGTGCTGGTGCCACAACACTGCAACCCCTCACAGATACTGTACTTGGAGCACAGCAGTCACACGTGTTGCGAAGCATTTTTTTAAAAAATTGTAATTACCCGCCCCTGTTAAACAGGGGCTGAAAAATTGTGCCTTAGGCACTGGTGCTGGTGCCACAACACTGCAACCCCTCACAGATACTGTACTTGGAGCACAGCAGTCACACGTGTTGCGAAGCATTTTTTTAAAAAATTGTAAGTACACGCCCCTGTTAAACAGGGGCTGAAAAATTGTGCCTTAGGCACTGGTGCTGGTGCCACAACACTGCAACCCCTCACAGATACTGTACTTGGAGCACAGCAGTCACACGTGTTGCGAAGCATTTTTTTATAAAAATTGTATGTACACGCCCCTGTTAAACAGGGGCTGAAAAATTGTGCCTTAGGCACTGGTGTGGTGGCATGGATCATTGAGGAGGAGGAAGAGGATAGTCAGTGAACATAAGAGGACAGTCACTCAGCATCAGCATAGGCAGTCTTGAAGGGATGTGATATTAAAAATTATTCGGTTATATCCGCCTCAGGTGCCTGGTAGCTGGTGGTGATCCAAGACTGATTCATTTTGATGAAGGTCAGTCGATCAACCGAGGCGGTGGACAGGCGCACCCTATGATCGGTGACAAATCCTCCAGCAGCACTGAATGTGCGTTCGGAAAGAACGCTGGAGGCAGGACAGGCCAGTAGCTCAATTGCATACTGTGCAAGCTCTGGCCAGTGATCCATCCTCAGGACCCAGTAAGCCAGAGGATTTTCGGTGGGAAAGGTGTCCAAGTCTGACCTTGCCCCAAGGTATTCCTGCACCATGTATATCAGACGCTGGCGATGGTTGCTGGAACCGATCATACCTTGGGGCTGCGGACTAAAAAATTGTCTGAACGCATCGGTCAGACGTCCACCTTCCCCACCGCTCCTTCTGCTACTGACCGAAGCCTCAGCTACTCGTCGCCCAGGACCAGGAGTTTGTAGCCTCCCAGTTTCTGGGAACGCGTTGCACAGACCTTTCTGCAAGGCCTCCCTGAGATGTCTCATCCTCTGCTCCCTCTGCGACGGCAAGATAAGGTCCGCAACCTTACCCTTGTACCGCGGATCAAGGAGAGTGGCCAGCCAGTAATGGTCCCTCTCCTTGATCCGAAGAACACGAGGATCCTTCCGCAGGCTTTGCAGGATCAGGGAGGCCATGCAGCGTAGGTTAGCTGAGGCATTCGGTCCGGAGTCTTCTGGGTCACTGAGGATGACATGATCGCCAGCCACCTCCTCCCAGCCACGTACAAGTCCACTGGTTTGTTGGGACTGTACATCATCCCTAAAAGACTGCTGCTGCTGATGCTGAGTGCCAGGCTCCACCTCCATGCTCACACAATCCTCCTCCTCCTCCTCCTCCTCCTCCTCCTCCTCATCCTCTTCCTGTGTGATGGGTGGGACAGGAGGAACACTGTCCGGATAAAGGGGGCCTTGAGAGGCAAGGAAGTCCTCCTCTTCCTGCCTCTGTTCTGCCTCAAGTGCCCTGTCCATTATCCCACGCAGCGTATGCTCCAACAGGTGGACAAGAGGGACAGTGTCACTGATGCATGCACTGTCACTGCTCACCATCCTCGTGGCCTCCTCAAATGGTGAGAGGACAGTGCATGCATCCCTGATCATGCTCCACTGACGTGGGGAAAAAAAACCAAGCTCCCCTGACCCTGTCCTGGTGCCATAGTCGCAAAGGTACTCATTGATGGCCCTCTGCTGCGTGTGCAGTCGCTGCAGCATGGCCAACGTTGAGTTCCACCTGGTGGGCATGTCACATATTAGGCGGTTCTTGGGCAGGTTCAGCTCCTTTTGCAGCTCAGTCAGCCGAGCACTGGCATTATAAGATCGGCGGAAATGCACACAGACTTTCCTGGCCTGCCTCAGGACATCCTGTAAGCCTGGGAACCTGCCCAAGAACCGCTGCACCACCAGGTTGAGGACGTGAGCCATGCAGGGCACATGGGTGAGCTGCCCCTGTCGCAGGGCGGAGAGGAGGTTGGTGCCATTGTCAGAAACGACCATTCCTGGCTTAAGCTGACGTGGCGTCAACCACCTCTCGGCCTGCCCCTGCAGAGCTGCCAGAACCTCTGGCCCAGTGTGGCTCCTGTCCCCCAAACACACCAGCGCAAGCACGGCATGGCATCTTTTTGCCTGCGTACTTGCGTAGCCCCTTGTACGCCTACGGAGCACCGCTGGTTCCAAGGACAGAGCACTGGAGGAAGAAGAAGAGGAGGGGGTGGAGGAGAGAGGTGTGTCACAACCAGTAGCAGTAGTAGCGTTTTGGAGGCGTGGTGGCGGAACAACCTCCAACACTACTGCACCTTGTCCTGCATCCCTCCCAGCTGCCAATAGAGTGACCCAATGGGCCGTGAAAGAAAGGTACCGTCCCTGTCCATGCCTGCTGGACCATGAGTCAGCGGTAATATGCACCTTACCGCTGACCGCCCTGTCCAGCGAGGCATGGACATTGCCCTCCAAATGCCGGTAGAGAGACGGAATCGCCTTCCGTGAGAAAAAGTGGCGTTTGGGAACCTGCCACTGAGGAACCGCACATTGAACAAACTCACGGAAGGGGGCCGAGTCTACCAACTGAAAAGGCAGCAGTTGAAGTGCTAGCAATTTAGCCAGGCTAGCATTCAACCGCTGGGCATGTGGATGGCTGGGAGTGTACTTCTTTCTACGGTCCAGCAGCTGGGGCAGGGAAATTTGCCTGCTGCAATCGGACGTCGGTGTACTGCAAGTACTTGGTTGTGACACACCTAATTCTACACCTTCAGTCCTCTCAGAGCAGCTTTCAGAGAGGACTGAAGGTGTAGTGGGGATGGAGATCCCAGCTGAGGAGGAGCAAGGAGAGGTCCGCTTAGTTCTTTGGTGTGGGTCTTTTATGTGTGCCTGCCAACGAGCTGCATGGCAGGTCGCCATATGTCTGGTCATGCTTGTGGTGCCCAAGCGGCTGATGTTTTGGCCACGCGAGATACGCTTGAGACAAATATTGCAAATAGCAGTGGTGCGATCTGCTGCACTCGTCTCAAAAAAGGCCCACACCAAAGAACTTTTCTGATAACGTGCAGAGGCAGCGCCCTGCACAGGCGGAGCTCTGCGGTGTTGTACAGTTGCTGTGCTGGCCTCTACCTGGCCTCCAGGGGGGCACCCTGCCTCGTTGGACATGTGACGCCGCATCCTCCTCCTCCTCGTCCTCCTCCTCATCCTCTCTCCCTTCAGGCACCCACGTGGAGTCAGTGACCTCATCATCCCCTCCCTCTTCACCATTAGAGCAAACCTGGCAGTAAGCTGCAGCTGGTGGAACAGTACTGCCAGATTCCTCAAGCTGGGTATCATCATCCGAGCCTTCGAATCGTTGGGCATCCTCCTGGAGCATGTACCCAACACTGTGCTCAAAGAGTTCGGGGGACTCCTCAGGAGGACATGGTGGGTCTAGGGAAGGGGTGGCTGATGATGCTCTGCCAGTACCCTGAGCCTGGGTGAGAGAGGATTAGGAGGATGAGGAGGGCTTGGTCATCCATTCTACCAAGCCTTCAGCATGATGCGGCTCCACATGTCCAGCTGCCGAAAACAAAGACGCGCGTGTCCCATGGCCACGTGCTGATGACGATGCACGACCACGTCCACGGCCACGTCCACTAGAAACAGAGCCTGCCTGCCCTGTGTTCTTGGCTCTGCACGCTCTGCCTCCCCTTGGCGGTCTTCCAGCCATTGTAGTCAGTAGTCCTGTGGGTGCTGCTGAGAAGAAATATATAGGAGCTCTGTGTGATGCCACTAACACACTAGAAGTCCTGTGGGTGCTGCTGAGAAGAAAATATAGGAGCTCTGTGTGATGCCACTAACACACTAGAAGTCCTATGGGTGCTTCTGCAAAGAAAAAAGAGGAGCTCTGTGTGATGCCACTAACACACTAGAAGTCCTATGGGTGCTTCTGCAAAGAAAATAGAGGAGCTCTGTGTGATGCCACTAACACACTAGAAGTCCTGTGGGTGCTTCTGCAAAGAAAATAGAGGAGCTCTGTGTGATGCCACTAACACACTAGAAGTCCTGTGGGTGCTGCTGAGAAGAAAATATAGGAGCTCTGTGTGATGCCACTAACACACTAGAAGTCCTATGGGTGCTTCTGCAAAGAAAATAGAGGAGCTCTGTGTGATGCCACTAACACACTAGAAGTCCTGTGGGTGCTGCTGAGAAGAAAATATAGGAGCTCTGTGTGATGCCACTAACACACTAGAAGTCCTATGGGTGCTTCTGCAAAGAAAATAGAGGAGCTCTGTGTGATGCCACTAACACACTAGAAGTCCTGTGGGTGCTTCTGCAAAGAAAATAGAGGAGCTCTGTGTGATGCCACTAACACACTAGAAGTCCTGTGGGTGCTTCTGCAAAGAAAATAGAGGAGCTCTGTGTGATGCCACTAACACACTAGAAGTCCTGTGGGTGCTGCTGAGAAGAAAATATAGGAGCTCTGTGTGATGCCACTAACACACTAGAAGTCCTATGGGTGCTTCTGCAAAGAAAATAGAGGAGCTCTGTGTGATGCCACTAACACACTAGAAGTCCTGTGGGTGCTTCTGCAAAGAAAATAGAGGAGCTCTGTGTGATGCCACTAACACACTAGAAGTCCTGTGGGTGCTTCTGCAAAGAAAATAGAGGAGCTCTGTGTGATGCCACTAACACACTAGAAGTCCTGTGGGTGCTGCTGAGAAGAAAATATAGGAGCTCTGTGTGATGCCACTAACACACTAGAAGTCCTATGGGTGCTTCTGCAAAGAAAATAGAGGAGCTCTGTGTGATGCCACTAACACACTAGAAGTCCTGTGGGTGCTTCTGCAAAGAAAATAGAGGAGCTCTGTGTGATGCCACTAACACACTAGAAGTCCTGTGGGTGCTGCTGAGAAGAAAATATAGGAGCTCTGTGTGATGCCACTAACACACTAGAAGTCCTATGGGTGCTTCTGCAAAGAAAATAGAGGAGCTCTGTGTGATGCCACTAACACACTAGAAGTCCTGTGGGTGCTGCTGAGAAGAAAATAGAGGAGCTCTGTGTGATGCCACTAACACACTAGAAGTCCTATGGGTGCTTCTGCAAAGAAAATAGAGGAGCTCTGTGTGATGCCACTAACACACTAGAAGTCCTGTGGGTGCTGCTGAGAAGAAAATATAGGAGCTCTGTGTGATGCCACTAACACACTAGAAGTCCTATAGGTGCTTCTGGGAAGAAAATATAGGTCTGTGTGATGGGACTAACACACTTCAAGTCCTATAGGTGCTTCTGGGAACAAAATATAGGATCTCTGTGTGATGGGACTAACACACTTCAAGTCCTATAGGTGCTTCTGGGAACAAAATATATGATCTCTGTGTGATGGGACTAACACACTTCAAGTCCTATAGGTGCCTCTGGGAAGAAAATATAGGTCTGTGTGATGGGACTAACACACTTCAAGTCCTATAGGTGCTTCTGGGAACAAAATATATGATCTCTGTGTGATTGGACTAACACACTTCAAGTCCTATAGGTGCTTCTGGGATCAAAATATATGATCTCTGTGTGATGGGACTAACACACTTCAAGTCCTATAGGTGCTTCTGGGAACAAAATATATGATCTCTGTGTGATGGGACTAACACACTTCAAGTCCTATAGGTGCCTCTGGGAAGAAAATATAGGTCTGTGTGATGGGACTAACACACTTCAAGTCCTATAGGTGCTTCTGGGAACAAAATATATGATCTCTGTGTGATTGGACTAACACATTTCAAGTCCTATAGGTGCTTCTGGGAAGAAAATATATGATCTCTGTGTGATGGGACTAACACACTTCAAGTCCTATAGGTGCTTCTGGGAAGAAAATATATGATCTCTGTGTGATGGGACTAACACACTTCAAGTCCTATAGGTGCTTCTGGGAACAAAATATATGATCTCTGTGTGATGGGACTAACACACTTCAAGTCCTATAGGTGCTTCTGGGAACAAAATATAAGATCTCTGTGTGATTGGACTAACACACTTCAAGTCCTATAGGTGCTTCTGGGAACAAAATATATGATCTCTGTGTGATGGGACTAACACACTTCAAGTCCTATAGGTGCTTCTGGGAACAAAATATATGATGTCTGTGTGATGGGACTAACACACTTCAAGTCCTATAGGTGCTTCTGGGAACAAAATATATGATCTCTGTGTGATGGGACTAACACACTTCAAGTCCTATAGGTGCTTCTGGGAACAAAATATATGATCTCTGTGTGATTGGACTAACACACTTCAAGTCCTATAGGTGCTTCTGGGAAGAAAATATAGGTCTGTGTGATGGGACTAACACACTTCAAGTCCTATAGGTGCTTCTGGGAACAAAATATATGATCTCTGTGTGATTGGACTAACACACTTCAAGTCCTATAGGTGCTTCTGGGAACAAAATATATGATCTCTGTGTGATGGGACTAACACACTTCAAGTCCTATAGGTGCTTCTGGGAACAAAATATATGATCTCTGTGTGATTGGACTAACACACTTCAAGTCCTATAGGTGCTTCTGGGAACAAAATATATGATCTCTGTGTGATGGGACTAACACACTTCAAGTCCTATAGGTGCTTCTGGGAACAAAATATATGATCTCTGTGTGATGGGACTAACACACTTCAAGTCCTATAGGTGCTTCTGGGAACAAAATATATGATCTCTGTGTGATGGGACTAACACACTTCAAGTCCTATAGGTGCTTCTGGGAACAAAATATATGATCTCTGTGTGATTGGACTAACACACTTCAAGTCCTATAGGTGCTTCTGGGAAGAAAATATAGGTCTGTGTGATGGGACTAACACACTTCAAGTCCTATAGGTGCTTCTGGGAACAAAATATATGATCTCTGTGTGATTGGACTAACACACTTCAAGTCCTATAGGTGCTTCTGGGAACAAAATATATGATCTCTGTGTGATGGGACTAACACACTTCAAGTCCTATAGGTGCTTCTGGGAACAAAATATATGATCTCTGTGTGATTGGACTAACACACTTCAAGTCCTATAGGTGCTTCTGGGAAGAAAATATAGGTCTGTGTGATGGGACTAACACACGTCAAGTCCTATAGGTGCTTCTGGGAACAAAATATATGATCTCTGTGTGATTGGACTAACACACTTCATGTCCTATAGGTGCTTCTGGGAACAAAATATATGATCTCTGTGTGATTGGACTAACACACTTCAAGTCCTATAGGTGCTTCTGGGAACAAAATATATGATCTCTGTGTGATTGGACTAACACACTTCAAGTCCTATAGGTGCTTCTGGGAACAAAATATATGATCTCTGTGTGATTGGACTAACACACTTCAAGTCCTATAGGTGCTTCTGGGAACAAAATATATGATCTCTGTGTGATGGGACTAACACACTTCAAGTCCTATAGGTGCTTCTGGGAACAAAATATATGATCTCTGTGTGATTGGACTAACACACTTCAAGTCCTATAGGTGCTTCTGGGAAGAAAATATAGGTCTGTGTGATGGGACTAACACACTTCAAGTCCTATAGGTGCTTCTGGGAACAAAATATATGATCTCTGTGTGATTGGACTAACACACTTCAAGTCCTATAGGTGCTTCTGGGAACAAAATATATGATCTCTGTGTGATTGGACTAACACACTTCAAGTCCTATAGGTGCTTCTGGGAACAAAATATATGATCTCTGTGTGATGGGACTAACACACTTCAAGTCCTATAGGTGCTTCTGGGAACAAAATATAGGAGCTCTGCCTGCCTGCCAGGAACACACTACAAGTCCTATAGGTGCTTCTGGGAAGAAAATATAGGAGCTCTGCCTGCCTGCCACGAACACACTACAAGTCCTATAGGTGCTTCTGGGAACAAAATATAGGAGCTCTGCCTGCCTGCCAGGAACACACTACAAGTCCTATAGGTGCTTCTGGGAACAAAATATAGGAGCTCTGCCTGCCTGCCACGAACACACTACAAGTCCTATAGGTGCTTCTGGGAACAAAATATAGGAGCTCTGCCTGCCTGCCAGGAACACACTACAAGTCCTATAGGTGCTTCTGGGAACAAAATATAGGAGCTCTGCCTGCCTGCCACGAACACACTACAAGTCCTATAGGTGCTTCTGGGAACAAAATATAGGAGCTCTGCCTGCCTGCCACGAACACACTACAAGCCCCTCTTTCTAAATCAATCTTTGTAAATGAATCTATCTAACTCAATCTCTCTAAGTAAATCTCTCTAACTAACTAAATCCAGCAGAGTGTCACAGATCTATCCTGCTCTATCTGCGCCGGAACAGCATGTGACCGGCGCAGACGGCGTGGCGGCCTTTTATAGGGGGGGGGCGTGTACTAAAGCCCCTGAGCTGTAATTGGCTACAGGCGTCCTGCCTGTAGCCAATTATGGCTCTTCGAGTTTCCGGGGCTGTGATTGGCCAAGCATGCGGGGTCACAGTGCATGCTTGGCCAATCATCAGCCAGCAATGCACTGCGCCGGCCGCGCCGGCCGCAATGCATTGCGGGGCCGCTCGCATCACACGAACGTGATGCGAGCGGCCAAAATAGTTCTGGGCTCGCCGAGCGAGCGAACACCCGGTGCTCGATGCGAACGTGGGTTCGCATCGAGCACCGGGCCCATCCCTAGTAATGAGTAATCTGGCTGCCTAAAGTATGTGGGTATATACCAATCTAAAGTGGGGTGGGGATGAGTCAATGTCAATGTTTAAAATGGCCAATTGGGGAGTGATTGTGTATTGTATTTGTGTAATGTCAGTTATCAACTTCTATATGCCTTTCCAAAAATCTTCCAGATATGAACATAACCAAAGGATATGGTAGAGGGTACAGTGATGTTTGCAATTCCTTCAGCATAAGGGTGAGGACTGTTTGTGGAACTTTGCAAGTCTGGGGTGTAAAATACCACTGCAGAGATATTTTCAGGGTCAGTTCCCACAGAGATGCGCTACTTGTGGCTACGTAGATCGAACATAGAGCTGTTTGCCATTGTTGCTCAGTAAATTGTTGTTGTAACTCTTCCTCCCATGTCTTGAAGGGCATGGTTTTAGAAAATATTATTTTTTCATGTAGAATTGAGTATATTAAGGAGATGCCTTTGTGTCTCCGATCGTTAGTGAAGTAGAAGTTCCACAGGGCAGTAGGTATAGTACCCTTGAGGTAGGGGTAGGAAGAGAGACAATGTTGGACCCTATAGTAATTAAGGAAGTCTGGCACGAAGTTCAGAGGTATGTTTCACTTGTCCCTTTAGCCAGATAGGTATAGTTAAGTCTGGGGATAGCATTTGAAAGGATTCAAGAGGTATTGGAAGAGTTTTTGTGGAAATGTCTGATCATTTAGAGGAAGGTAGAGAATTTCAGGCATTAACAGTTGCCTGAATAGTCTGGGAGAGGGATTTAAGGCCAGGAAGATTGATAGTTGTACTGAATAACCAGGTTTTAAGATTACCGCCTGGTTTCAAGGTAGCTTCTATGTTACCCCATAGTGTTGTGGGGGGGGGTGAAGACATCCAGTCTTTCAGTTGTGACAGTATGGTGGCGGTATAGTAGTCCTTTATGTCTGTAAAGCCTGTTCCCCCTGCCAGTCTGTGTTTTATGAGCCTAGCATGACTGCATCTGGATTTTCTATGCAACCAAATGTATCTATGCATCTATCTATCTATCTATGATTGCTGGAAGAGATTTAAGGTAAGTGTGAGGTAGTGGAATGGGAAGTGTACGGAAAAGCCTTCCTGTCTAGGAAAATCCAAATTTGGATAGTTTTGTAATTTCTTGGGTTAGCATGTGTTTTTCTTCTGCATAATTATTGGCCAAAAAGGTGTTTTGTAGACTTAGTGAGTGTGATCCCTAGATAGGAGATACCTGTATCAGCCCAACATGTAGGTGTACATGTTGTGCAGTAGGTTACTAGCGATGCTGTCTAGGCCTAGGTCTAATAATATGTATGACTTACTTTCATTCACCTTATAATAAGAAACGTTGCTAAATCTTTGCAGAATAGATTGTACCGAAGCCAGGGAGGTAATCGGGTTTGTGATTATTAGTATCACATCATCGACGAACAAATACATTTTATGTTCCTTGGGGTCAATTTGAAAACCAGATATATTCATGTGTGATCTGATATGCTCTGCAAGAGATTCCATCACTAGATTAAATATAAGTAGTGATAAAGGGCATCCCTGATGAGTTCCATTAGTTATATGGAATGGTCTGGACAACATCTCTGATGAATAGACTTGAGCTGACAGGGATGTATAAAGGGCCATGATGGCAGAGAGAATATTACCCTGGAGCCCAAACTTGCAGATCCCAATATTAGGGCTTACCTGCAGGTACTGTAAATATCTGTATGCGCACTGAAAAAACGGCTTGCTCTTGTTGTTTCTTCAGCAGCGTGTCGTGACCGGCGGAAGTGACCGGAGCCCATGAACAAGGAAATAACTTTGGGAGACATGTTGGCGGTCACAGCGGGGCCGCTGCAACAGCTTTGATCTAAGGTAAGTATTTCATAATGAGCTAGTATGCGATGCATACTAGCTCATTATGCCTTTGTCTTACAGGGTTTGTTTTTTTTTTGTTTTTTTTTTCAGGTTTACAACCACTTTAACTATACAAACACTTTATGTTTGAAACATTAGAAAGACTGATCAAGAAATTGAACTCCTTGGATGAGACATATTGGATGGAATTGGAACTTCGTGATGTCAACATGCATGCTGAGGGTACACACATGTGACCAGTAAATTCTGTACAACCCTTACATGAGAGTAATGCCGCGTACACACGTGCGGACTTTTCCCGGCGGACCTAGTCCAGCGGACAATCCGCCGGACTTTCCAGCTGGCTTCGCCGGACTTTCCGAGCGTGTGGACTTGCCCACACACGCCCGGACTTCTCCGGCGGACAATCCGCTGGACAAAGTCCGCGAGACTTTTGAAAATGAACGGACTTGCCCACACACGGAGCAGTCCGTTCATTTAGAACGTAACTTCAGGTACGTAGCTAGCGTAGGCAGTAAATGCCGACGCGCTAGCTCCGTCACCTGGCATGGATTTAAAGGGAATCCCCAAGCCGAAAAACGGTTCCCCCCAAATCCATCTCAGACCCTTATCCGAGCACGCAGCCCGGCAGGCCCGGAAAGGGGTGGGGACGAGCGAGCGCCCCCCCCCCCCCTCCTGAGCCGTACCAGGCCGCGTGCCCTCAACATGGGGGGTGCCCTGGGGAAAGGGGGGCCGTGCGGCCCCCCCCCCACCCCAAAGCACCTTGTCCCCATGTTGATGAGGACAAGGGCCTCTTCCCGACAACCCTGGCCGTTGGTTGTCGGGGGCTTATCGGAATCTGGGAGCCCCCTTTTATAAGGGGGCCCCCAGATCCCGGCCCCCCACCCTATGTGAATGAGTATGGGGTACGATGTACCCCTACCCATTCACCTAAGGTGTAAAATGTAAAGTAAAAAAAACACACACACTTTTGAAAAAATATTTTATTGCACTGCTCCGGGGGTCTTCTTCCGTCTTGGGGGTCTTCTCGCCAGACTTCTCCGCCATTTACCAAGCTCTTTTACAGAGCGGAGAAGTCCGGCTACCTTCTTCGTCGTCGCTGCCGTCGTCTGGGGGTCTCGATCCGCCTTCGGGGGGTCTTCCGGGGTCTCTTCTGTTCTTGCCGCTGTCGTCGCTTTCTGCGCCTCCGGCGCCGCCTTCTTCTTCTTTTTCTTCTTGTTCTTCTTGTTCTTCTTCCGATGTTGACAGGTCGCTCCCTCTGGCCGGAATGCCAGAGCCGCGCTGTGCTGGCACTTATATAGGGACAAGGGGACAGGGTCACATGCTCATGTCACATGGTGACCCCGCCCCCTTGTGATGTCACAGTCCCGGAGGATGCTGGGACTGTGACATCACAAGGGGGTGGGGTCACCATGTGACATGAGCATGTGACCCTGTCCCCTTGTCCCTATATAAGTGCCAGCACAGCGCGGCTCTGGCATTCCGGCCAGAGGGAGCGACGTGTCAACATCGGAAGAACAAGAAGAAAAAGAAGAAGAAGGCGGCGCCGGCGGCGCAGAAAGCGACGACAGCGGCAAGAACAGAAGAGACCCCGGAAGACCCTCGAAGGCGGATCGAGACCCCCAGACGACGGCGGCGACGACGAAGAAGGTAGCCGGACTTCTCCGCTCGGTAAAAGAGCTTGGTAAATGGCGGAGGAGTCTGGCGAGAAGACCCCCAAGACGGAAGAAGACCCCCGGAGCAGTGCAATAAAATATTTTTTCAAAAGTGTGTGTGTTTTTTTTACTTTACATTTTACACCTTAGGTGAATGGGTAGGGGTACATCGTACCCCATACTCATTCACATAGGGTGGGGGGCCGGGATCTGAGGGCCCCCTTATAAAAGGGGGCTCCCAGATTCCGATAAGCCCCCGCCCGCAGACCCCGACAACCAACGGCCAGGGTTGTCGGGAAGAGGCCCTTGTCCTCATCAACATGGGGACAAGGTGCTTTGGGGTGGGGGGGCCACACGGCCCCCCTTTCCCCAGGGCACCCCCCATGTTGAGGGCACGCGGCCTGGTACGGCTCAGGAGGGGGGGGCGCTCGTTCGTTCCCACCCCTTTCCTGGCCGGCCGGGCTGCGTGCTCGGATAAGGGTCTGAGATGGATTTGGGGGGAACCCCCACGCCGTTTTTCGGCGTGGGGAGTCCCTTTAAATCCATGCCAGGTGACGGAGCTAGCGCGCCGGCATTTACTGCCTACGCTAGCTACGTAACCTGAAGTCACGTGCTAAATGAACGGACTTGCCGATGAGCGGCAAGTCCGTTCATTTAAAAAGTTTGGCGGACTAGCCTACTAACGGCGGGATTGTCCGCCGGACTGCCAAGTCCAGCGGATAATTTTAAAACCAAACTTAAAACTTTGGTCCGCCGGACTTTGGCGCCAAAAAGTCCGCCGACGCCCACACACGAGGGGATTGTCCGCTGGACTTGAGTCCAGAGGATAATCCCGCGGGATTGTCCCTTCGTGTGTACGTGGCATAAGTGAATATTCCCTAGTGCTGTATGGTAAGCACTAGAAGGCATAGATGCATTTTTACCTGTTTTTATTTAAGTTTAAAAAAAGTTGTCCGTGTAAAGAGTCTCTGCCTTTCCCTTTCTTTACTGTATGAGGTTATATGAGAGGAAAGTAGTGGATATCCTTCTTTCTGAGGTTATCTGTATGTCTGAAGGAGTAAATTTACCACTTCTCTGACTGACCATCTTAATAATTTAAGTGGTCAAAAATAGGAGGGGAATCTAACACCACCTGGGTAATCATGGGAAACTGACAAGATTGTTTGGAGGTATGGGAGCTTGGACTGTTCACTTTATATCAACAATTGGATTATTACATTTTACACTTGGTTATTATGAATGGATTTTGTACTTTTTAGATAGTTCCCCCTCTCGCCGCCCTCCAGTGCTTCTACCGACTCACTGCTGCCATCGGTAAGTTGGAGACAGGATCTGCCGACCCCGGATGTTTACCATAGAGATTTTCCGCATTACCAGATGGTCGCTGGAGTCTCTATGATCGTTCGGAGGCCAGGCACGATGTTATGATGTCACACCCCACCTCTGCATTCAAACAAACGGCGCCGCCTCGGCTGGGAAGCTGACAATATTCTTTTTTTGTTTTTATTTCAGCTGTCCCAGCCTAGAGGTGAGATGTGGGGTCTTATTGAGAGGTCCGATCATGCCATATTCCTATTACAAGGGATGTTTACATTCCTAGTAATAGGAATAAAAGTGATCATAAATATATATATTTTTTTTTAAAGTGTCAAACTAAAAAATTAATAGTAAAACTAACAATAAAAAAATGTCAAGTGCCCCTGTCCCCGTGTGCTCACATGCAGAAGCAAACTAATACGTAAGTCCTGCCCACATATGAAAACGGTGTTCAAACCATACATGTGAGGTGTCGCCGCAAACGTTAGACCAAGAGCAATAATTCTAGCCCTGGACCTCCTCTGTAACTCAAAACATGTAACCAGTAAAAATGTTTAAAGCGTCGCCTATGGGGATTTTTAAGTATCGAAGTTTGGAGCCATTCGTCGAGCGAGTGCAATTTTGAAGCCATTGCATTCTCTAGGGTCTCTGCTAAAAAATATAATATAATGTTTGGGGGATCTATGTAATTTTCTAGCAAAAAAAATTAAGATTTTTACATGTAGGAGAGAAATGTCAGAATTGGCCTGGGTGGCAAGGGGTTAATAACTCAAAATATGTGGTAACTGAAAACATACTATGCTTTCCCTTTAACTAAAGAATACAGTATTTGATTCTTAGTTTTCAAGCTATATTATAGATATAAGTCATTATACGATAGCACAAAAGCAATAAATACAGCGTATAATGTAAATTGGAATAACAGTTTTAAAATTCATGGTACTATGAGTTTTAAATAAAAGTTAAAATTGCTGTCTACTAAATGAAGTTTATGTACATAGAGAACTGCTCATGTACAACAATATCCACTGTCTTATGCAACATTATATACTTGAACACTTGGTTGAATAAAATTCAAATATTTTTGAAGAATAACAAAATCCAATCATGTTCTGCACCAGTGGTTGTATGGTTCAGTTGACATGCTTTTCACCAATATGCTTTAGCATTTAAATTAATGCATTGCCAACTTGAAAAGTTAGTAAAGAAGACTGTTGGCATAATATAAAAATGTAGAAGTTGAAGAATTCACTTTATATTCTATATAATTATATATTATATTCTTATATTCTAAAGTCAGATATTCTAAAATATTCTCACTGGAGAATATAAAATCCTGAAATAGTGACTTTATTGCCTTACTTTTAAAAAATAGTATACTGTTTGGCTGTACAGTAGCTTAGCTTTATACTCAAAGATTATGTTTGCAGAATAGATTTAGTATTCATGGTAGCTACTTGATAAGGCATGTAGAAACCACTGATGGTTTACAGAGTATTGAAAAAACTAAACATTTATGTTTTTTTTATATAGAATACCACATTGTTAAATTGCCTTAGGTTATTCATGAGGTACTAAACTCTGAATATTGTTGTTTGTTATAGCCATGTAACAGTATGTATTTAAGTATGTATTTGGATGAAATATTTATATTCATAAATGCAATTTTGTGACGGCCAGTATAAGAAACCAGAGGTGTTAGTAGAATGTCAGCAGTAACACAACAATTGAGTTGGAATACTAAAAAGTAAAGCATACCCAGCCTCCTTGTACTACAAGTGATGAAAGAGGAGTTATATTTTTTTACAAATATATGGAAAATGCAAATGTATTGCAATTCAACCATCTGCATAATACCAGAAAGGAATCCCTATTGCTAAAGCCCTTTCAATGTAACACAATATGGTTATATAGGGTAGCACCCCTGTAGAAGTGAGAGGCAACTGTTGATCACATATGTTGCTATAGCCATAATGGAATAATAATTAATTATAAAATAAACTAGCATCTCAATCATAAGAACTGTTGTTAAAAAATGTGGATGTTGTGAATATAACATTATCTAATGATTTTTGTATGAATGTCATAAACTGTAGAATAACTGGTAATAACATCATCAGAAATAAGGAAGTGAGTTTTGACCCTGTTTACAATAATTTACTTAATCCACAAACTGGCTAATGACCAGTCATCCAGTGGTTTGAACTCACCCACCCAATTTATTATGTATGTACGTATATTAAAAAGTCCTTTCAAGAAGTCCTTTCAAAAACTCTGTCGCTGTCACCCCAAATTAAGAAAACTATCCACCTAATTTGCTAAAAAGTCCTTTCAAAAAGTCTTTCCCCTGCAGGTGTCACTGTCACCCTAAATAGGGAAAACTTTCAACCAAATGGGCCAAGATAACATTCATATCAAATTAAATCAGCCTGGGGTAGGTGACACATTTAAAAGTAATATCTGCCTTACATTAATCCTGTTTTTTGTTTTAATGTAACTATTTTTATTTTATTTTATACTAGGGTTTAAAAACACAGAATACATATATTTCCATCTCCTCTTCTCCCCCTACCAAACTGATCCTGTACTTTTGCACTTTCCCCTACTTGCCCAATCCTGCACATCTAGCTGTCCAATTCTTTCTTCTAAGGGAACACCACACATGCGTAGAAGGTGCAGCACAGTGTGCCTGAAGCTCCCTGCTGGTACAATATATTCCACCAGTGTTATACAGTACAACATGTGCATGGCCAGCTGTTTCATAACTCCCCAATCCACAGCAATAGATACACATCTGGCTCAGACTAAAGAAATTCTTTTCCACCTCCACCCAGAACCTCTACTTTTTACATTAATACTTATTTACCAGATCCTGTTATCTTCTAACAAACTGCTTTCTACCATATCATTTAACTCTCATCATTTCCAAATTAATTTAAAATATAAATTAATATATGTAAATGTAGTGATATAGCAAGATGAACTAAACTGTCCAGCACAAAATTTGACCATTGGGTTATATCGCCTCTGCAGGAGTAGGACTAGGCAGAACATAAAACTTGGCTATGCCCCTTGGGCAGTCCTCAGTCAGCATATAACCCCCCTCCATGCTCTAGGTATTCAGTTTAGTAGCAAGCAGTAATAGACGTTCCATAGAGGGGTGGGTGCTGTGTCCGTTGATGAACTCGAGTACAAAAATCCCATTTTCTCCTTAGTTCATTGACAGACACAACGCCCCCTTATCTTGACCATTGGGACGTCCAAAAGCAGTGCCAAAAAATGAGGGGTGGGGGAAAATAACCCAAGGCTAACCACGAGAACCCTAACCAGGACACAGGAGCCCCATCTGAAAAATAAAAATTTGACGAAAAACGTAAACTGCTGCTTGCAAAACCTTGTGGCCAAAAGAAGCATCCACAGATGACAAAATATCTACTTTATAGAATATAATAAAGGTATGCACTGACGACCAAGTGGCCGCCTTGCAAACCTGTGATATTGACGCTTGATGACGGAAGGCCCAAGAAGTACTAAGCGCCAGAGTAGAATGTGCCGTGACAGGGAAAGGAGGAACCTGACCTTTAATAGAATAGGTCTGAGTCACCGTCTGCCTGATCAATCTGGAGATGGTAATGTCAAGGCTGGGCTCAGCCCTTCCTTCTCTGAGCTGGCCGCTCAGCTGTCAGCTAATTGCCAGCTCCCATCTCTCTTCACAGTTACTCAGCTGTTGATGATATCCTGCTCGCCAGTCCTGCCTACTTAAGCCATCCAGTCCAGAGGAGCCCTGCCTTGATCAACATCACAGAAACGATCGCCTGAGATACTATTCAAGTCTTGCTTTGCTGACATCCCTTCTGGCTCCAGATCCTGTCTGCTGTTCCACTACATTGATCGCTGACTTCTGGCTTGGCTGACTATCCATTCCGGTTACTGAACTTTGGCTATGTTTTGACTATGTTTGTTCTTTTTACTTTTATTATTAAACAAGTGTGATTTAACTGTGCTTCTGTCTCGGCCTGATTTCATGGTTTCTGACAGGTAACCGAGGAAGCAGGACACAAGCATGGCAACACAGCGTCCTCATTCAAATGGAAGGCAGAGACAACCTTGGGCAGAAATGATGGACAGGGCCGAAGAACCACTTTATCCCTATTGAGTACCAAATACGGACTATGACAGGATAATGCCGCCGACTCTGAAACCCTATGGGCCAAGGAAATAGCCACCAAGAATGCCACCTTCTGGGACAACATAGGTAAGGGAATCTCCCGGATATTCTCAAATGGAGGTTTCTGGAGAACCAATAGTAGTACGTTTAAATCCCATGGTGGCAAAAGAGACAGTGCCAGACTCCTTGAATGAAGGTATGAACTAAAGAGTGAGTGACTAGTGGTCGCTGAAAGAAGATTGCCAAGGCAGACACCTGGCCATTGATGGTACTCAAGGCCAGCCTCTGCTCAACGCCCCGTTGCAGAAGGGCCAAGATCCGACCTTTAGAAAAGGAGCGAGGATGAGCGCCAATCGACTCACATACTATACAATGGTATATCTTACCTCGAAGTCGACTTCCTCGCCTTTAACATAGGGATCACTAATCCTGACAAACCTCTATCTCTTACTACCTGGCTTTCAATGGCTAGACCATTAAAACCAGCAACTGTAAAGCAGGAAGGTAAATCAGCCCCTGGAACAACTGGTCCTCTCTAAGAGGTAGCTCCCAAGAGACTTTTACAGCCACCAGAATGACCAGAAGACTTTCGCCCTCGGTCCTTCGCAGGCACCACAGAAGAGGAAGGTGTTGGCACCGCAGTGGCACTAGGACGACTGTGGTGTCTACCAGAGGTACCCGCAAGATTTACACGAGTCTAGGTAGCTTGCTGTTGAACTAATCCTGCTAAAGGACCAGAAGTTTGAGTAGAAAAAAGACGACCCTGGTCAGTATTAAATCCAGAGTCTGACCCAGGTAATTCAATTTCCTGGACATGGATAGTGTCATGAACTAGGTACTCACCGAGGCCAAGATGCCGAGAGCGGTTGCCCTTGCGACTCGGCGCCCACTGCCCTGAAAGTGATACAGGGACGGTTGGCACCAAGAGGCACAAGCCACCGGTGGGATGGTGACCAGGCGTGGGCTCCTGATGTTGTAGAGAAGGGTAGACTGGAACAGGATAGTACGTCCACGAATTCCTAGTTAGAAACACGGCAAGCAGACTGGGAATCAAACACAGGCAGGTTAGATGAATGCAGGCCGGGGGTCAAACACTGGCGGGTTAGGTACAAGGTATCCTTTAAGCAGGAGAGTCCAAGGCAGGCTGGGGATCAAACACTGGCAGGTTAGAAGGGAGTCCAGGGTACAGGCCAAAGGTCCAGGGCAGGAGAAGGTAACAGATCCAAATAGGCAAGCCGAAGGTCAAGGTCAGGAGAAGGCAGAGTAGTCAGGACGATCCGGGTTTGGCAACAGGTAAGACAATCTTCAAGGGTCAAGTACAGGATACAAACAGGAAGCAGCTGTCAGACGAACCAGCGTCTGTCTGGGCACAGAGGCCCTCCTTTTATAGGGCCGTTGAGGTCACATGAGGGGATGCCGCGCTACTGCGCATGCGCGCGCGCCGCTTGGCGGGAACAGCGGACGGAAACCCTGACAGTGCCCCCCCCTGAGGGGCGGCCTCCGGACGCCCAGGCTCTCCATCAATTCAGGGTGTTCTTGTCGGAAGATCTTGATTAATCTTGGGGCATGGAAGTTTCTGGATGGTTCCCAAGAATTATCCTCTGGTGGATAGCCCTTCCATTTTACTAAAAATTGAAGCTGACGACCCACCTTCCTGCAGCCAAGTAATGACTCTACCTCGTATTCTTCTACTCCATCAATTGTTATAGGTGGAGGAGGAACTTCTTCTCTGTTTGGAAAAGGACTGGGGACCAAGGGTCTCAGTAGCGAGGCATGGAATACTGGGTGTATTCTGTAGGAACTGGGTAAGGCAAGTTCAAAAGCTACAGGATTTACCATCTTCTTGATTTCGAATGGCCCAATGAACTTGGGACCCAACTTCCGTGCAGGACACGCGATCTTAAGATGGGTAGTTGCCAGCCATACCTTTTCTCCAATCTTGAAATGAGGGTTCTCCTTCCTCCCCTTGTTGTGATATTTCTTATATCCCTCCTGGGCCTGTTGCATGGCGTCTTGAAGTCTTTTGAAGTTGGTTTGAATGTAACTTATCCGTTCTTGTACAGCGGGAACCCGAGATTCAGAGACAACATTAGGGAGAAAAGATGGATGAAACCCAAAGTTAGCCCAAAACGGAGTCTGATTTGTGGTCGAGTGGGAAGAGTTATTATATGCAAATTCTGCAAAAGATAATAGAGAGGACCAGTCGTCTTGTGCGGAGGAACAGAAACACCGTAAGTATTGTTCAAGAGTTTGATTAGTGCGTTCAGTTTGTCCATTACTTTGTGGGTGGTAGGCAGATGAAAGACAAATGTTGATATCCAAGGTTTTGCAAAGCTCTTTCCAAAATTTTGAGGTGAACTGTGGGCCCCTATCCGAGACGATGCTCTTGGGTACCCCATGGAGTCTAACAATCTCCTTGACAAAAATGTTGGCGGTCTCCAGGGCAGAGGGGGTGCCGATCATGGGCAAAAAGTGGCTCATTTTGGACAGCCGATCCACTACCACTAGAATGGTAGTGAAGCCTTGCGATGGAGGCAATTCCACGATGAAATCCATCAATATGTCGGCCCATGGTCGTTCTGGAATGGGTAGAGGCCTTAGTAACCCCCATGGCTTTGTTCTAGGACCCTTGTTTCGCTGACATGTAATACAGGAAGATACGTATTTTTTGCAATCCTTTCTCCAGCCTGGCCACCAAAAGGTGCGAGAGATATGTTCTGCTGTTTTTCGTACCCCAAAGTGACCAGCTAGTTTATGATCGTGTAAAGTTCTCAGGACTACAGGTCTTACCTCTGTAGGGACAAAAATTTTGTCTTGGAGCCAGAATAGATTTTCACGTCTTTCTAGGGTGTCCAGAATGGGATCTTTACAGTGAGCCGAAGAAGTGGATAGAGCGGAGATCAGGTCAGTGGGTGTGAGTAGTAGAAAGTTCTGAGGGGTAAGAATGGTGCTGGGTTCTGATACCTGGGAGGACTCTGGGAAGATACGGGATAGAGCATCTGCCTTGCCGTTCTTTGACCCTGGCCGGTAGGAAATGTGGAATGTGAATCTTGAGAAGAAGAGTGCCCAACGGGCTTGACGGGGTCTTAAGCGTCTAGCAGTGCGAAGGTACTCAAGGTTTTTATGGTCTGTAAAAATGGTGATTGGATGAACTGCTCCTTCAAGGAGGTATCTCCACTCCTCCAGCGCGGATTTAATGGCCAATAGCTCCCGGTCACCAACATCATAGTTCTTCTCGGCCGGATTGAGTCTTCGGGAGGCGAAGGCCACTGGGTGTAACAGGGCTTTCGGCCCATGGCGTTGGGAGAGGATGGCACCTGTGGCAGACTCCGAGGCGTCCACTTCTAGAACAAAAGGTAGCAGTGGGTCTGGGTGCCGTAAGATAGGGGCAGACGTGAAGAGAGTTTTTAGTTTGACAAAAGCCTCCTGGGCTTCCTGGGACCACTGAAAACGGCTGTGTAGGCGGGTCAATTGAGTGATTGGGCCCACAATGGCAGAGAATCCGGCGATGAACCTCCTGTAAAAATTAGCAAAACCGATGAACCTCTGTACAGCTCTTTTGTCCTTAGGAGGTGGCCAGTCTACCACTGCCTTGACCTTTTGTGGGTCCATGGAGGTGCCCTTAGTGGAGATGATGAACCCCAGAAACTGTACTGTAGATCTTTCAAACTCGCATTTTTCAGCTTTAAGATAGAGCTGATGGGCTCTGAGGATGGTGAGGACCTTCTTGACGTGTTCCCGGTGCAACTCCAGAGTGGCTGAAAAAACGAGGATGTCGTCTAGGTATACGACTAAAAAGTCGTCCAACTATTTTCTAAAAATGTCATTAACCAGGTGCTGAAAAGTGGCTGGAGCATTACAAAGGCCAAATGGCATCACCAAGTATTCATAGTGGCCAAAACGAGACATGAAGGCTGTCTTCCACTCATCCCCTGCACGGATTCTGACAAGGTTGTAGGCCCCCCTTAAGTCGAGTTTAGAGAAAACTTTAGCTGACCGGAACCGCTGGAAGAGTTCAGGAATAAGTGGTAGAGGATATCGGTTTTTGATAGTAATTTTATTAAGTTCCCGATAATCAACGCAGGGCCTGAGTGAGCCATCTTTCTTTCCAACGAAGAAAATACCAGCACCTGCTGGAGAGGTGGATGGCCGAATAAAGCCTTTCTCGAGATTCTCATCAATATAGGCCTTGAGGGCCTTTAGCTCGGTCTCCGACAGAGGAAATATGCGCCCAAAGGGAATTGCGGAGCCTGTGAGCAATTCGATGGGGCAGTCATAGGCCCGATGTGGTGGTAGGTGGTCGGCCTTCTTTTTGTCAAAGACATCTTTAAAGTCCTGATAGACCGGGGGAATGTGCTGAAGGTTTTCTGATGTCGAGATAACCGATAGGATGGAGCGGGGAGTTGGAGAGATGCAGTGTTGGTGACAATATGGTGACGAGAAGGAGACCTCCTTCCTGTTCCAGTGGATTTGGGGGTCATGAGCTTGCAGCCAAGGAAGTCCAAGGATGATGGGAAACATCGGGGAAGATATGAGATCAAACCATAGGAACTCTTGGTGGCCAGAATCTGTGGTGGTGAGGATAGGTGAAGTCTCCTGAGTTACTGGACCAGATTGTGGAAGGGACCCATCAGCCAAATGGACCAATAGAGGATTTGTTTTGTTGAAGCAAGGAATGCGCCATTCCTTGGTGATAGAGATATCCAGGAAGCAGCTGCAAGCACCTGAGTCAATCACGGCTGGTAGCCGGATCTTCCTTCCCGCTACCTGTAGGGAGACAGAAAGAGTCACATAAGTTTGGGCCCGATTGACGGCTTGACAGTTCATGAAAGGCTGAGATGGCAACTTACTAGGCCGGATGGGACAATTCAGGAGGAAATGTCCGGAACCCCCGCAATAGAGGCACAGATTGGATCTCCGTCTTCGTTGCCGTTCTTCCTGGGTAAGGCGGGGACGAACTAGGCCCAATTGCATTGGCTCCCCTTCAGAGGCCGATGGACCGGATGGGACGGTTGAATAAGCAGCTGGCATCCTTGGGGGAACCCATATTGGTCGGGACCCTTGTACACGTTCTGAGCGACGTTCCCGCATACGTCGATCCAGCTTGGTGGCTACCTGGATCAACTCCTCCAAAGAAGTAGGGGGCTCAACCCGGGCTAACTCGTCCTTCAGATTTTCCCTTAATCCCAGTCGATACTGGTAGAGGAGGGCTGCCTCATTCCAGGTGGTGTCGGCAGACCATTTGCGGAACTCCGCCGTATAGTCCTCCACAGGCCTTTTACCCTGAGAGAGGGTATGCAGAGTGGCCTCAGCCGTGGCCTTACGTTGGGGGTCATCGTAGAGTTGGCCCATTGCTTCAAAAAATGTATCAACCGTATTAAGGAGAGGGTTCCTTTGTTTCATGAGGCCGTGGGCCCAAGATTGGGGTTCCTCGGATAGCAGGGAGATGATAAACCCGACCTTGACAATTTCTGAGGAGAAGGTTCGGGGTTGCAGGGCAAGGTACAGGGAACAAGCATTTTTGAAGGACCTGAACTTCCTGCGATCACCCAAAAATCGCTCTGGTATTGGTACCTTGGGTTCAGGCACGGCCATCATCATGGCAGGTGGAGGTTGAGCCTGAGGTGCGGAGGTCCCACTAGTAGACCCGGAAGCTGGACTTGCTAGGGGAGCGGCCGTGGTCAGTTGTTGGAGTCGAGTATCGACTTGGGCATAGCCTTCCTGTAGTTTCTGTACCGCTTCCGTGAGGGCAGACACCTGCTGACATAGCATGTCCAATGGAGAACCCGCTCTGTTGGCCTCTGTCATGGCTGGTTCGTACTGTCATGAACTAGGTACTCACCGAGGCCAAGATGCCGAGAGCGGTTGCCCTTGCGACTCGGCGCCCACTGCCCTGAAAGGGATACAGGGACGGTTGGCACCAAGAGGCACAAGCCACCGGTGGGATGGTGACCAGGCGTGGGCTCCTGATGTTGTAGAGAAGGGTAGACTGGAACAGGATAGTACGTCCACGAATTCCTAGTTAGAAACACGGCAAGCAGACTGGGAATCAAACACAGGCAGGTTAGATGAATGCAGGCCGGGGGTCAAACACTGGCGGGTTAGGTACAAGGTATCCTTTAAGCAGGAGAGTCCAAGGCAGGCTGGGGATCAAACACTGGCAGGTTAGAAGGGAGTCCAGGGTACAGGCCAAAGGTCCAGGGCAGGAGAAGGTAACAGATCCAAATAGGCAAGCCGAAGGTCAAGGTCAGGAGAAGGCAGAGTAGTCAGGACGATCCGGGTTTGGCAACAGGTAAGACAATCTTCAAGGGTCAAGTACAGGATACAAACAGGAAGCAGCTGTCAGATGAACCAGCGTCTGTCTGGGCACAGAGGCCCTCCTTTTATAGGGCCGTTGAGGTCACATGAGGGGATGCCGCGCTACTGCGCATGCGCGCACGCCGCTTGGCGGGAACACGAGTGCGCACGCGCCGCCGCATCTTCTCTCTGTCACTGGCTATGAGCCGGGAAGCCGAACCCGTGCGCCTGCGCACTAGCGTGCGCAGCGGACGGAAACCCTGACAGATAGAGGAGCCTTTGGGTAGTTCAGACATCCCCTGAACCTTTGCTGAAACTATATCCTTACAAGGAGACTCAGGGCCCCCTGAAGCGGATGAACTCTGCACCTCTTCTTTGGTACCCCCAAAAAGGATCAATTCATGGATCCCCTTGATGCTCACGAAGGAGGTCAACGAAGCTGGAAATCAGCGAAGATGTCCTCCCACCCAATTATGGGTGAGGGCAGACCTTCATGCTGAAGGGGTCTTGTCTGCGGGACTGGAGAAGCCAGCTTTAGGCTTACCAGACCAAGATTGCTTGGAACCTCCCAGGAAATACTTGAGATATCTGTTTCCTTTGTCTGCAGCGGGAGCTCAAATTAATTTCTTATGGGCTGAGAAGAAAGGCCCACGTTTGCGAGGGCCCTTCCCTTTCTTAGACTGTGGCAGGAAGGTACTCTTCCCCCTGTAACACTCTTAATGAGGACATCCAGGGTAGCCCCAAACAGGCAATCGCCTTAAAAGGGCAGATCAATGAGAGCTTTCTTAGAGGCTTGGTCTGCAGACCAGCATGTGTCTAATCACTACCGCTGAAATAGAAAGTTTGGACAGCAGGGGAGTTGCATCCAAAGATGCATCACATATAAACTGCAGCCCTTGGACCAACTGATCCACTAGATCAACATAAGCAGCTGGAACCTGCTCATTCCCCAGAAATTGGCGCAAAAGCTTGGCCCATTTGGTTAACCAATTCTCCCCCGCGCTATAGCCAAAAGACGGCTACAGTGCGGACACTCCCTGCCGGGAAGGCGTCCCTGGACATCCTCCTGTTTACTTCCGCAATGCGTGTTCCTGAGAGTGCGCATCGGGGAAGTTCTGTGCTGGCAGACACAGCCAGTCACAGATCGCTGTAAATGGCCAATCACAGCGGCCGTTTACAGCGCGATCGGCATGTCCAATGAGAGATGATCTCATATGTAAACATATGAGATCATCTCTCATCGCCGCTCTCCCTCCTCACACAGACAGCGGTTAGTAAAATAAATAAAAAAAAAATAAAGTGCCAATCTGTCCCCACTGCCATCTGTTCCCACTGCCATCTGTCCCCACTGCATCTGTCCCCACTGCATCTGTCCCCACTGCCACCTGTCCCCACTGCCACCTGTCCCCAGTAGACATGGGCACAACAAAAAAATTTGTTTATTTTCATTTTGTTTTTTTCGTTTCCGAAAAAAAATCGTTTTTTTTTTTTCGTTTTCGTTTTTTTTCGTTTCCGTTGATTCTTAACGATTCGTACATTCGTAAGCCGTCGGTGTTCGTATTCGTAACGATTCGTACATTTGTAAGAGTTATTTTTTTGTTGATTTGTTTTTTTCGTTAGTTTAATTTTCGGACGCATTCGTATTTATTCGTACATTTGTAACATTCGTAACATTCGTAGATTCGTAATCGGAGCATAATTCATAATTTTATGTAATGTGTATGCTATTATTACATTTTAATAATTTACAAATCGAAAAAAAAATTACGAATCGAAAAAAAAGTTACGAATGTACGAATTTTTTCGTTCAATAGAGACACGGAAAATTACGAATCGAAAAAAAAAAAGTTACGAATCGAAAAAAAAAGTTACGAATGTACGATTTTTTTTGTTCAATCCATTCGAAGCACGTTAAGCAGCACCATTGTAAGGTACACGGAAAATTACCAATTCAACAAAAAAAAAAAAGTTACAAATGTACGAATTTTTTCGTTTGTTTTCGTTTTTCGGATTTTCTTCATTCGGATTTTCGTTGTTTTTCGGATTCGTTAGATTCGAATGATTCGTTAATCGGATTCGTACAATTCGAACGATTCGTTATTCGGATTCGTACGATTCGATCGATTCGTTCATTTGTACGAAAACGAACGATGAAAATAACGAGAAAAGCGAAAAACGAAAAAAAATGAAACTAATTGCACATGTCTAGTCCCCAGTGCCACCTGTCCCCAGTGCCATCTGTCCCCAGTGCCATCTGTCCCCAGTGCCATTTGTCCCCAGTGCCACCTCTCCCCAGTGCCATTTGTCCCCAGTGCCACCTGTCAGTGCCATCTGTCCCCAGTGCCACGTATAGGTGCCACATAGTGCCATCTGTCATCATTGCCATATGAGTGTCAAGTGTCATCAGTGCCACATATTAGTGCCATCTGTCATCAGTGCCACGTATCAGTGCCATCTGTCATCAGTGCCACCTGTCAGTGTCCCGTGCCATCTGTTATCAGTGTCACGTGTCATCAATGCCACGTATCAGTGCCATCTGTCATTACATAGTTACAGAGTGCCATCTGTCATTAGTGTCACATGTCATCAGTGCCATGTATTAGTGCCATCTGTCATCAGTGCCACATATTAGTGCCATCTGTCATCAGTGTCACCTGTCATCAGTGGCCCGTATTAGTGGCCTCTGTCATCAGTGCCACATCAGTGTCACTTGTCATCAGTACCACGTATCAGTGCCATCTGTCATCAGTGCCACGTCAGTGTCACGTGTCATTGTCCTGGTGCTCCAGGGCCTTCAAAAGTGTAATAGGAAGTCAACAAGTTAGATGTGTAATTTATGCTCCTAGAACACGTGATGGCGCTCCCTGCATCAAAAAAAACATCAAAAACCTCACCATGCCTCTTACTAAATACCTTGGAATGTCTACTTTCAAAAAAGGGGTCATTTGGGGGGTATTTGTACTTTCCTGGCTTGTTCGAGTCGCAAGAATTGATAGGCCACCAGTACATCAGATGTGATCAATTTTGTATGATTTGCACCACAGCTTGCAGACTCTCTAACTTTCACAAAGACCAAATAATATCCACTAATTTGGGTTCTTTTTCCAAAGATATGTAGCAGTATAAATTGTGGCCAAAATGTATGAAGAAAAATTAATAATTTGCTAAATTTTATCACAAAAACAAAGAAAAATTTGGTTTTTTTTCAAAATGTTTGGTCTTTTTTCATTAATAGCGCAAAAAATAAAAAAACCCAGAGGTGATCAAATACCACCAAAAGAAAGCTCTATTTGTGGGAAAAAAAGGACAAACAATTTATTTGGGTAGAGTGTTGCATGACTGAGTAATTGTCATTAAAAGTGTGAGAGCACCAAAAGCTGAAAATTGGTCTAGGCAGGAGGGGGGGTTTAAGTGCCCAGTAAGCAAGTGGTTAAAGTCTGTGACACCAGGGCCAAGGCCAGGACCGGATGCATTGCTGAACCTGCCACAGTAAATATGCTGCGCACCATAGACTCCGCTTTCCTATTGGCCAAGTCTTTAAAGGCTGGTTCTTTAACCACTTTAATACAGGGCATTTCCACCCCCTTCCTGCCCAGGCCAATTTTCAGCTTTCAGCGCTGTCACATTTTGAATGATAATTGCGTGGTCATGCGACATTGTACCCAAATTAAATTTTGATAATTTTTTCCCCATAAATAGAGCTTTCTTTTGGTGGTATTTGATCATCTCTGCGTTTTTTTTTTTTTTGTGCTATAAACAACGAGAGTGACAACTTTGAAAAAAAAAAACACAATATTTATTACTTTTTGCTATAATAAATATCCCATTTTTTTAAAAAAATCTAAAAATGTGTCCTCAGTTTAGGCCGATATGTATTCTTCTACATATTTTTGTTAAAAAAAAAATCCCAATAAGTATATATTGATTGGTTTGCACAAAAATTATAGCGTCTACAAAATAGGGGATATAATTGTCATTTTTATTATAATTTTTTTTTTTACTACTAATGGCGTATATCTGTGATTTTTATTGTGACTGTGACATTACGGCAGACAGATCGGACACTTTTGACGCTGTTTTGGGACCATTGACATTTATAAAGCGATCGGTGCTATAAAAATGCACTGATTACTGTATAAATGTGACTGTCAGGGAAGGGGTTAACACTAGGGGGCGCTGAAGGGGTTAAATGTGTGTCATAGGGAGTGATTCTAACTGTGGGGGGAGGGGACTGATAAGGGGAGGAGACTGATCTGTGTTCCTCTGCACAAGGAACATACGATCAGTTCTCCTCTCCACTGACAGGACATGGATCTGTGTTGACACACACAGATCCACGTCCCTGCTCTGAGATGAGCAATCGCGGGTGCCCAGCGGACATCGCAGCCCAGCGATTCGGCAAGCGTGCTCTGCTGGCGACATGCGTGCGGTCTCCACATTTCCGGGAAGCCGAGGACATCATATGACGCCCACCCGGAGAGAGGAAGGGTTCCTGACGCCTTCATTTTACTATACGGCGGTAGGGAACTGGTTAAAGGATGGGGAATCCTCTAAATCATGGTTGCTTAATTAAATCTGGAAACCAGAGGGTCCACCACTGGTGGGCTGGTCCACTTTTTTAAAAATGATTCCTCAAAGGGGTAGCATACTGTAAAGCGTTTAAGGACTACAAAAGGTTGCTTTGGTTGCCCCCACTCCTTATATCCAAACGTGTCAAAATATGGCAGATAAGGAAACACCTTAGCTGCACCTGAGTGCCTTGTGTGTACCAAAAGGGACAGCCACATCTGTGGCCACATTAGCAACATCCTCCATTTTTTAAGTCTCATGCACCGCAGTAACAAGTGTGTCCACCAGTGTTTTTTTATTTTGCTGCTGCGACCGTGGCGAAGTCATTGTCAAGATCCAATGGATCAGGGAGCGTGGTATCAAGTCCCACTGGACGGGCCACGTTCACAGTAGCATCAGATTTAGAGTCAGATGAGACAGACTGAGCAGGAGAAGGCGGGGGATGCTTCCTGCCAGGCCTTTGCCCGCATGCCACTTCCACCCAGGATACTAGGGACTCTAGGACCACCGTCAGTGCATTAACAGGGAGCTGGGGTTCCAATGGACCAAGCGCCCCCAAGAGGGGATCAGTGTGGAGATGAGCCCCGAGGCTCCATGGAATAAGGAAGACCCTGCAGCACAAGAGGAGTTTTGGCACTGCTATAGTATAGTATAAGTATGTATTCCGGGAGGAAGAGGAGGGGCCCAGAAGCCCTGCAGATCACATGATCTGCTTGGTCTGTCTCTGCACAGCTCTGTCTCCAGCATTGTGCCAGACTAAGGGAAAATGGCCGCTGGCCGTGACGTCACAGACTACACCAATATGGCCGCCGGCCAAAGACCAAGCCAAACTAAGGGAATATGGCTGCCGAATGTTGCCAAATGCTGGCAGATCATTCCCAAAGTCCACAGAAGTCACCGCCGTGTCCTCTGCATTGGGACCCTCCTGCAGGTACTGTACCCACACTGGCACACGAGCACCCCCAGGGAACACTCACAGAGGGGGGGTGGGGAGAAAACCCTGCACTGGGACCCCCATGGCTCCAGGCACTGCAGCCCCACCTAGCAAAGCAGTATACACAGCAGCACATGAGTCCCCCCTCCCCCCACCTCAGGGTACACTCACAGAGGGGGGTGAAGGGGAGATAGGAAACCAAGCTTAATTGTGAGATGGGAGGAGGGGTCCTGCAGGCAGGTATGGGCCAGCCACTGTCCGTTAAGGCTATGTCATGGCCGACCTAGCACGTAGCTGTGGTCTGCACGCGCTCATTGGCTGGACTGGGGAGACCACTGGATCTAGATGATCCAGCCCATCACCCAGCCCAGCAGTTGGTTGTAGATCTCCCAGTAAAAAAGACGCACGGAAGGAAAAAAGAATAAAAAATTGCTAGGACCAAAAGATTCCAGCAAGGAGCTAGGTCCTTCCTCATGACTAGACAGAAAAAAAACTGAATACCTAGAGCAGGGAGGGGTTTATATGCTGATTGAGGACGGCCCATGGGCCATGCTTAGTCCTACTTCTGCAGAGGCGTTATAACCCAATGGTCAAGATTAAGGAGGCTCTGTGTCCGTTGATGAACTAGGGAGAAAATATATTTACATATTTTTTTATACATTTAGAACTTGCCTGTGTCAATGCCACAAAAAAAGCTTGGTGAGGCATGTCTAGGTGTTGTCGGGCATATTTAGCTGGGCTTTTTTGTGGCATTGGCACAGTGCTTTCTTTCACCTCGACAATGCAGCTCATTTTTGTTCAAGTATCATTGTATTGTTCTCCTTAATAACAACCACACCGTCTTTTCCCAGAGCAGCCTGTATTTCTCCTTAGGTTACCTGTGAGTTTTTCTTTATATCCTGATCAATTCTTCTGACAGTCATGGCTGCAATATTTCTTGGTCTAACTGACCTTCTCTTGGTATCAAGAAATCCCCAAATTTCTCACTTCTTAAAAAGTGATTGAACAGTACTTTGACTGGCATCTTCAAGACTTTGGATATGTTTTTATATCCTGTTGTACCTTGTTATGCATGTTTTTTGACAGATCTTTTCTGCTCTCCGTGGGTCAGTATCTAGCCTGCTCAGTGCATCCATGTGAAAGCTAACAAACACACTCATTGACTAATTATACACAGACACTAATTGCAATTTAAAAAGGCACAGATGCAAGAAATTAATCTTTAATTGCCATTTTAACCTGTGTGTCACAGTGGGGGTTATTTACTAAAGGCAAATCCACTTTGCACTGCAAGTGCACTTGAAAGTGCACTGATAGTACACTTGGAAGTAAAGTCACTGTAGATCCGAGGGGGATATACCAGGAAAATATAAAAACAGCATTTTAGCTTGCACATGATTGGATGATAAAACCAGCAGAACTTCTACTCATTTCAGATCTACCCCTTAGATTTAGAGCGAGTGCACTTTCTTTTCAATCTTATTTTATTGAAATGTGAGGGAATAACAAATGTATTAATCATGTTAAAAAATATTATAAACATGTAGCTTACATACAGCAGTAAGGTAAACCTTTACGGAATATGCACAATCTGAGGCATCTTATCTTTAGTATTCCTGATAGAATAGTGGTGCATCGCAATATAATAACATGCCACAAAGAGGGAATAACAACATGTGGATGGGTTCCAACCTACAATTCCATTCTGATTGAACACAGATCTATGATGTAATGTGGTCCATCCTAATTGGGATGGTATGCTGTAGGGATCCCTCATTGTCTTAGGGTAAATATTTAGTTCACAGATCTATACTGGGTATAAGACCTCAGTTCATATGCTTGGGTGTTTGGTTAAAGGTGGGAAGGAGAGCAAGTAGGGAGAGAGAAGAAAGGTTACATCAAGAGAAGGGATAAGGGAGGTTAAAGAGGTTAAAGATCACTCCAGCATGGCTAACCGGTAGCTGAGGTTGGGTCATCAGCAGCCCATAAAGTAAAGTCTTCAGAGTAACGAAACATTGACCACGAGGCCCAAGTGATGGGAAACTGTTCCTCCTTCCCGGTTTCCTGCGCCAACAGACGCTCCAGATCTCTTATCTGATCCACTTCAACAGCCCAATCTCCCAGGGAAGGTACATCCACTGTTCGCCAATGACAGGGAATTACCATCCTAGCTGCAGCCAGAAAGTGACGCAATATATCTTTTTTAATCGACTTGAGGGGTCCTGGGATCATAGATAAGAGGGCTACCTCTGGTGTGGGCTTAATTGAGGTCGCCATCAGCCTGCAATCTAAGTCAAAGACTTTTTGCCAGAATTTCCGAATAGAAGGGCAAGCCCATCAGATGTGGAGCATTGTCTCTCTAGAGGACAGGCATTGCCAGCAAGTATCTGGCAAAGAAGGGTTAAAGCGTTGTATAGTCGCAGGGCATCTGTACCATCTTGTCAACAGTTTAAACCCTTTTGCTTGAGTCTTAGTTGCTAGGGAAATCTTATGCGTCAAGATGAAGCACTTTTGCCAATCAGCAGTGTTGTAAGTCTACTTCCCATTTCTGTGTGTATGGTGTAAGGTCAGGGGTAGATATGTTCAGTAGTAGGGAGTAAATTAGGGATACCACGTGTGTCGGCAGGACGGGTTGTAGCAGCATTTTGTTGAAATTCGATGGGTCATATAGGATATCCGATAAGAAAGAAAGGGTACGTATATAGGACACAACTTGGCTTCTCTGTAGCCACATTGTTGGGTGCCTCAAAGCTGTTCTTAGAGATGAGTCCGTGCGAAGGACCTGAGCTAGGCGTCTATGGTTCTCCTTATTCCAGGGTCTGAATCTCCTTCCACGTACAGCTGAAGGGAAAGCCGGGGTCCCAAAGAGAGGAGTCATAGGGCCCTGTGGTTTACATATTTTACTAGCTGACACTATATGGTCCCACACCTGAAGTGTCGGACGAGTAAGAGCAGTAGAGAGCACAGCGTCTTTACGCTGGGCCATAGGAGTCCACAGCAAAGCGCAAAGATCAATCTCATTTATATGACTCTCCAGTTGAACCCAGAATTTGGACAAGGGGTGATGAAACCAGTCTGATACGTGTGAGTACCGCCGCCTTGTGGTATACGGAGGCGTCTGGGACCCCTGCTCCTCCCCGGGCCTTCGGAAGAATCATTGTATCATATCGTATCCTGGGACAGTCCACCGTCCATATAAATTTGGTGAAAATCTGACGGAGTCTCTTAAAGAACGAGGTGGGAACATAGATAGGGATGGTTTGAAAGAGGTATAAGAATCGAGGAAGAACATGCATCTTCAAAGCATTCACCCTACCCAACCAAGAAAGCTGTTTGGATGCGTAGATAGTCAGATCTGCTTGTGTTCTGAGGAACAGAGGGGTAAAGTTACTGGAAAAGAGTTGAGATGTGTCCATTGGGATGTGGATTCCTAGATAGCGAATAGAGATGGAGCTCATCTTGAAAGGGAAGGAAGACAAGAGTTGTTGAATGGCCTCCTTTGGAAGTGAAATATTGAGGATTTCCGACTTACTATGGTTAACTTTGAAGTTACTTACGCCTCCATATCTTCGGAACTCCTGTATAATTGAGGGCAGAGATACTTGCGGTTGGGTCACAAATATTAGCAAGTCATCTGCAAAGAGAGAAATTTTAGTATGGACAGGACCAACGTTAATACCATGGATAGCTGGGTGGTTCCTAAGGGCGATGGCCAGATGTTCCATGACAAGGATGTAGAGGAGGGGGGACAAGGGGCATCCCTGTCGTGTTCCATTGTGGATAGTAAACTTCGAGATAGGGATCCATTTAGTCTGATTCTAGCAGAGGGAGAAGAATAGAGGGACATCATATTTTGGCCCAATCATATCTGTTGCAGGGATAGGCGGAGGAATTGCCAGTCAACGCAGTCAAAAGGCCTTCTCTGTGTCGACTGTGAGGAGGCACAATGGGATACTGCGGGTACAGGCATAATCAGTAATGGGAAGTATTTTTAGGGTGTTATCTCGTGCCTCTCGTCCACTCACAAAGCCAACCTGGTCCAAGTGTATTAGGTGGGGCAACAATGGCTGCATTCTATTTGCCAGCACCTTAGCAAACACCTTCAGATCAACTCCTATCAACGCTATAGGCCAATAGTTCGCACACAGAGTCGGGTCTTTGTCCAGCTTTGGGATGAGGGAGATATGTGCTTCTGGTGTTTGCGGAGGGAACGCTGATCCCTCCGAGAGGGAGTTAAACACTTTTGTTAAGAAGGGGGTAAGAAGGGGGGCAAATTGTTTGTAGAAATTTGGAGTAAAGCTTGGACTTTTACCAGATGGGGTAGCTGCGATGGCACAAGCAACTTTGTCTTTCCGAGATTGATTCTTCAAGGTCCTCTATCGTATTGTCATCTAAAGTAGGTAATGCAGTTTGTGAAATATACAAGGCCTGGGCTTCCGCCCTAGTAGAGGGAGAGTCGATAGGGCTTGCTGCAGGTATGTTATACAGGGATTGATAAAAAAAAACCTGAATATCTGGCCCATTTTAGAAGTCGAGGAAATGGTTTCCCCAGATTTGTCCTGTATGTGGGATATAAAGGGGGTAGGTTGTTTAGTATGTAGGGTACGAGCCAATGATCTACCACATTTGTCCTGAAATTGGTATTGATGAAAGTTTGTTCGCTATACGCTGACGCTTTGTATAATTCCCTGAGCTGGGTGTGGGCGGAAGAAACCTCTGTAAGCGTATCCACCGTTGGAGAGCGCTTATGGGTAGTCTCCAGTGTCCTAAGCTTATGTACTGCGGTATCTATCGCAGTCGAGCGTTATCTCTTCAGGCGAGCTCCCATTTGGATAAAGCTTCCCCCAAACCGCCTTTAATGCCTCCCATTTAAGGGGTGGTGAAGTGTCGTCAGAAGCGTGATCTGCCAATGGTCGAGCAAAAAATAATCAAGGCGACTGTATGATTGGTGAACGTGAGAGAAGTGGGTGTAGTTTCGGGATTTAGGGTACAGTATTCTCCAGATGTCAATAAGATGCATATTATAGATGGCACGTTTCAGAGCCCGCAGCTTAGGAAAAGAAGTAGAAGAATGGGAAGTCGAGGAGTCAAGAAGTGGATCCAGGGGAGCATTAAAATCTCCTCCGAGTATGAGCTTGCCCTCCATGAAACCCGCCAAGGTCTTTAAGTATTGGAAGGCTGATGACATTTTGTGAGTATTAGGCAGGTATATGTTGGCTATCATAAATTTAGTCCCCGATATGGAAATTTTCACAAAAACTTATCTTCCCTGGGGGTCCGCCATATGATCGAATAATTCGATAGGGAGTGATTTATGGAAAGCAATAGATGCTCCCTTTGATTTTTGTGTCAGGTTGGTACTGTGAATCCATCTATTAAAGTATCTGTTGGAGCAGAAAGGGGTGGAGTCTGAGTGGAAATGGGTCTCCTGTAATAGAAGCTTGTTAAACTGATGTTTGTGCATTTGGTAAAGGATTTGTCTGTGTTTCGAGGCAATGTTGAGACCATTTGCATCATATGAACAGAATTTCAATTGCGGGCGAGAAATCACCATGTGAGCCATGCTGGAGTGTGAAAAGCTATATAAAGGGGGGGAGGGGGTAAAATATAGGGGTATAGGGAAGAAGGCAGTAGGGGAGAGTATAGAACAGAGAAGTGGAATGGGGAAGGGGGGGAGTAAAGTGTAGGGATAAAGGAGGAAGTAAGTAGATTTTAGATGGAAAGACACATAACAAGAAGCGTCTAAGGGTGCTAATGTGTTCGCGAAGATGAAGCACTGCGTGAAATGTCACGCTTTAGGCACAAACTGTGCCAGTCCTACTGTGGGAGAAAGGTCGAGATGGGTTGACCTGAGTCGTGATCCCGACAGCATAGCAGGCATAGATATTGGGTATTTGGCACACATAATATTTGACCCGTATATGAGGCACAGGGCAGTCGCTTCTGAGAGAAGTAGCCCTAAGAAGACAGTGTAGGCTCCTACCGTTACAGAAAAGGGGTGAGGGGATCCCTGTTATCTTTGAGGAAGCATCAGGCTCTTAGTCTCACTAAATAGATTGACCCAATGTTTTAGGGATTGCATATATGCTCCTACTTAACATAGTATATATAATCTCATAAGAACAATAAATAATAACATTCAACAAGATATGAGTATTAAAGTCCGATTGTTTAACCTAGGAGGATATACAATAGGTAATTATATTGGCTCCAGCTGACAGAGAAAAATTAAAAAGAAGAAAGTGGTATCGGAGGATCGACCTGCGGAGGCATTCAAGTTCACCATAAGTGTGGTGCGTGCCTCACCTGCAGCAGAAAATTATCAGGACTGGAGGCCATGTATTCTCCCAGAGTCGGTCCCCCTACTTCAGTGAATATCCACAGTCATGTGTCATATAGAGTGGAACATCATATGTAAAACATTCAGTGTATTCTGGCGTGACCTGGCGCCCATCACAGTGTGGAACAAAAAGTGTCTATTACCTGTGTTCTCTACCGAACCCCAGCCAGACAATTGTATTGGCAAAGGGCAGGAAAAGAACTAATAGTTCCGTCCCCTGTAGTCAAACAGAGCCTGACCAAGTATGTTGGAGGGCACGGATCACAAGGGCAATGTCACAGGCATGGGATCAGAGGACAGAGCAAACCTGCCAGGAATGCGTCAGAGCCGTTAGGATCCCCCGGTGAGGTAAATGGTGTAGAGGAAGGGGATAAGGCAGTGGTCTCCAATGCACTTCCAGGTCAATCTACTGGAGAGGTAGGTTGTCTTATTCCAGGGCCGGAAGACACCAATCTAGACCTAGGATGTCTATGGCATTGTGGAAATGGGCCATGTCCCATCTGTCTTGATCGGTCGTCTGGGGGCTCAAGCCAGGTCAGAACATCGACTGGTTCTTGTTCAAGGAAGAGGAAGAAGAAGTCAGGCAGCTGGTCTGGGTCTGATAGCATGGAGCTGCTGTCGCCTTAAGTCACCTTGAGGCTGAAGGGGTGGCCCCAGGTATAGGAAGCCCCAGCTTACCGTATGAGGCCAAGTATAGGGCACACCACACGGTGCATATACAGTGTATTGCGAGACAGATCTGGGAACAGGGGGATAGAGGCTCTGAAGAAGTCCACTGGGCCCAGGCTCCAAGCCTTCCGCATTATTTCCTCTTTTAGAGTGTAATAGTGGACCCCCCGGCCCCCCCACTCTGTAAACACGGTCCAGATCAATTGGTGATGAGGTCTCTCTTCCCAAAACTTTATTGAGGACGGTTATGACAGTGGGTTTCAGGTCTGCTTCAGATGTTGCTTCAGGTATGCCTTGCAGTCTGAAGTTGTTTCTGCGACTGCAATTTTCGCTGTCCTCTATGCGGAGTTGCTGGTGGCGCAAGCGACGGAGGTGTACCACAGATGAGGATTCAAGTGCTGTTATACATGCCTCATGGTCATCTTGAGTAGTAGTTAGAGCTGACACTGCCACCTCATTAGCTGTAACCTGTTGTTTCAGAGCGTTCAGTTCCACATGCAGGGAATCCTCCATTTTACTTGCCCATGATTCAAAATCTGCTCTAAAGGCAAAAAGGAAAGCTGTGGCTTCAGATCTAATGGGCTCCCCTGTCAGAGGATGTGTGCCCGTCTGGGATTCCCCTGTGCGTGTGTCGTGTGGAGTTACTGACCACACAGAGGAGGCTGAAGTGTCTCCGCTGGGATCCTGGAGTCCATCGGTGCTGTCCTCACACTTGTGCGCTGTTGTTGGAGTGGGAGTAAGAGGCTTGGTCTTCCCCCTGCTGCGGCCGGGCGTCATCTTATCTTTAGGGGTCCGTGGATCGAGTGGTGCCATTCTCAGCAGGTACCGCTGTATGGTGCCTTGTTGTAGGTCAGTGGGCTCAGTGGGGTGAGAGCTTGCTGCTGCCATGAAGATCGCGGGTGTGCGGTGTGTTTAAAATAGCCTGCAGCTGTCGGGAAGGCACGGAGCTCAGCGATGTGCATCTTCAGCCATCCATGATCGGCCATGCCCCCCCCCCCTCAGTGCACTTTCTAGTGCAGTTGCAGTGCCAAGTGGATTTACCTTTCGTAAATAACCCCCATTGTGTCTGTACCAAGGCCAAACATTCCAGGGTACGTAAACTTTTCTGACCAGGGCCATTTGGGGGGATTTCTGTTATCATTATGATTTAAATACCAGCCAAACAACTCCATGATGATAAAAATAGTTTCATAAGATCACTATCATTAAATTATTTTTTTAGCATGATCAGTCATATTTTCAATATCAATGCCAAAATGATTTCTGTCACGGTATGCAAATTTTTAAGCACAACTGTATGTACATAATATGGTTGATTTCCATATTGATTTTCTCATTATTGTATAGCACTGGGTGGGGAAAGCTTGTTTACCATTTAGCATATTATAAAACAGGGAAATCACTTTCAACTTAAGCAAACAGATTATAGAGAAGTGAATAGATAGGGATAGTAATCACACAGTCAGGGTCCAGAGTTCGGTCCAAATGTAAGTTCAGACAACACCAGCTGTTTGGTAGTGTTGGGCGACCAGTTCGGACCGAGCATAAGTTTGGTCCAAACATTACCCGTTAGCCTGTTCAGCAAAGACCCAAATTTGTGGGGTGTGCTGCACAGAGCATTCTAGGGCCCTAATTGGATAAAGCAATGCACCAAAAAGGCTTTGCCCAATCAGGGCACAGAGTCCTGTCAGAGCCCTGATTGGAAAAAGTCATGATGACTTTGCCCAGTCATGGCTCAGTGCTCATAGTCCCACTCCACACTGGCTTTTTTTAAAGGTGTTATAAACCCTCGTGTTTTTTCACCTTAATGCATCCTATGCATTAAGGTGAAAAAACTTCTGACGCTGATCAATCCCATCCCCCGTTTTACGCAATCTACGATCTACCTCTCTGCCCATTGTCTCGGCTCTTGATTGGATAGATTGATAACAGTACAGCCATTGGCTCCCGCTGCTGTCAGTCAAATCCAATGACATGGGTGGCGGGGGGCAGGGCCGAGTCCTGCATTCTGTGTGAATGGACACAGAAACAGGACTTGGGAGTATGCCTGCATGGGTGTCCACCTCAGGAGAGCCTTCTCCAAAGTGGGCACTCGATGCAGGGAGGAGCTACCAGTGCAGCCAGGGGACACCAGAAGAGGAGAACCGGTGCCACTCTATGCAAAACGAACTGCACAGTGAAAGTAGAACATGTTTTTTTATTTAAAAAAAAAGAAGAGGGTTTACAAGGTTTTAAGGTTTGTGTATAATGTACAAAAATATATGTTCTCACCGTATATATGTAGCTTCTTTACAAATTCTCCCACACTTAGGTTTAAATGACTTTCTACATAGTTATTTAAGAAAGAATTTCGCAACAGCATCTAGAAAGATATTATACAAGTTAATTTAACTGTAAAATACTTCAATAAACAGAGCTTGAAACTGTTAATTACAGTCACATGGATCTCTTAAACACTGCAAAAACATTATAATAACAAAAAGATACAATTAAATCTTATTAAACCTTTCTATTAATGTTCTATTAACAATACCTTAAAATAAAATAATGATTTTCTTTAATGCTGTATTTGTTTTTTTGCTTTTTTAAGATTGTAAATTGATGTGCTATATCTTTCATATACAATTTTTACAAATAAACATTTAATATATGGTAGACGCTGGGTTCAGAGAATGGTGTTTTTTTTGAGAAAAACGGCTTCTTCCCAGTCTCTGTCTTACATTGAAGCTCTGTACATTAAAAATGGCAGTAGCTGCCATTATTTTGACACATGCACAATCTCACATTTATATATATTTGAGACATACCTGCAAAGTAGAATCATTGAGGATTTGGTTGCTGCTTTTAAAAATTGCAGACATGGTGAGCCAAACCTTTGAATATGTCGTAATTTTTTCTAAAAAACTAAATGTACGATTCGCCTAATGAATACAAAAACAGGACATATTTTTTCATTTTTATTTATTATATTTAATTGAAAATAGTCACTGTTATAACATCCTATGTCTATTACCTATTATGGCTAAAGCCCCATACACACGGTCGGATTTTCCGATGGATTCTGTCCTATCAGACAATGTTGTCGGAAATTCTGACCGTGTGTAGGCACCATCGGACAGTTTCCATCGGATTGTCCGACGGACAAAGTCCTATCTCCTGCTGGATAGATTTTTCGACAACAAAGTCCGATCACACCAAATCCGATCGTGTGTATCGAATTCCGATGGACAAAGTGCCACGCATGCTCAGATCACATTACAAGACCAAAGCTATTGGCTACTAGCCTCTACGTAGTCCCGTCGTACACAACAAACGTCACCACGTTCAGAATGATCGTATTTTCCTACAACTTTGTCCGACAGTGTGTATGCAACACCAGTGTCGGACTAAATCCGTCGGACAAAATCCGATGGATTTGGTGGTCGGATTTTCCAACCGTGTGTATGGGGCTTTAGACTTTTTTGGTGGACCAAATAACATTTAAAAATTCCACCATGCTATTATTACACCACTTCTGAAATTTGTCTTAAATTGAGCTTGACTGTTCAGTAAAAGCTTTAAAGGATTAGCTTACCATGTGTAACATGTTACACCCATATTCAGCCACCGCTCTCCCCCCACCCGAGTCCCCAGTCCCCATTTTTACAGCAAGCGGGGGATTTTCTCCCTGGCTCGCAGTCACAGTGTAAAAAAAATGTGACCCACCCAGCCACATCATTCATTCACAGTGATCTGTGATCTGTGATTGGGAAAAATACACGTACCAACAGCCTTTTCAATTGTCGGCAGGTAGTTCTCAATGAACTACAAGGACACTGTTGATTGCTCTAGAGTTCACTAAGCTTCCTCGGAGCGTAACTGCCCACCCATATCGGTGGTATGGTCAGACAGCTAAACAGTCTGCAAGACTGTGGCATTACACCCGCAATCTGCTGATCATGGATGCAATGCTTTACAGGTCCCTAACAAAAATAAATAATACATGCATATTATTTTACCTGCAAAAAAAATGTGCATTTATTTATTGTTTTGTAAAAGTGAACCAATCCTTTAACCACTTCCCGCCCGGTCAATAGCATATTGACGTCCGGGAAGAGGTTTCGTTATCCTGACTGGGCGTCATATGACGTCCTTCAGGATAACAGCCGCCGCGCGCACGTGGGGGCGCGCATCGCGGCGATCGGTGGAGCGGTGTGTCAGTCTGACACACCGCTACACTGATCTCGGTAAAGAGCCTCCGGCGGAGGCTCTTTACCACGTGATCAGCCGTGTCCAATCACGGCTGATCACGATGTACACAGGAAGAGCCGTTGATCGGCTTTTCCTCACTCGCGTCTGACAGAGTAGAGGGGAGCCGATCGGCGGCTCTCCTGACAGGGGGGGTCTGCGTTGATTGTTTATCAGCGCAGCCCCCCCTCAGATGCCCACACTAGACCACTAGGGAAGCCTCCAGGACCACCAGGGAAGCCCCCAGGACCACCAGGGAAGCCCCCAGCATGTGGATGGCCAGGTACATCCCCCATGGCCATCCACATGTTAAAAAAAAAATAAAAAAATATGCCAATCAGTGCCCACAGATGGGCACTGATTGGCACATCATATTTAATTTTAAAAAAAGTAAAAAAAAGGGATGCCCAGCAATGCCACCCATAAGTGTCATCAGTGCCACTCATCAGCGTCCATCAGTGCCACCTATCAGTGCCCATCCATGCCCACCCATGCCCACCTATCAGTGCCCATCCATGCCACCTATCAGTGCCCATGCATGCCACCTATCAGTGCCCATCCATGCCACCTATCAGTGCCACCTATATGTGTGCATCAGTGCCACCCATAAGTACCCGTCAGTGCCGCCTATGAGTGCCCATCAGTGCCACCTGAGTGCCCATCAGTGCCGCATACCAGTGCCACCTATCAATGCCCATCAGTGCCGCCTATCAGTGCCCATCATCAGTGCCACCTCATCGGTGCCCCCTAATTGGTGCCACCTCATCGGTGCCCATCAGTGCCGCCTTATCAGTGCCCATTAGTGCCGCCTTATCAGTGCCCATCATTGAAGAAGAAAACGCACTTATTTACAAAAAAAATTAACAGTGACAAAGAAAAACTTGTTTTTTTTGCAAAATTTTCGGTCTTTTTTTGTTTGTTGCGCAAAAAATTAAAATCGCAGAGGTGATCAAATACCACCAAAAGAAAGCTCTATTTGTTGGAACAAAATGATAAAAAAATTGTTTGGGTACAGTGTAGCATGACCGCGCAATTGTCATTCAAATTGCGACATTGCTGAAAGCTGAAAATTGGCTTGGGCGGGAAGGTGTCTAAGTGTCTGGTATTGAAGTGGTTAAATAAACTATCAATATTATGTACAAACTATGTAGCTGCCATGTTCTAGTTGACACTTTTCCAATGTGTAGCACATTTGCATGGCAAGTCTCCAGCAAGATCAAAGTTGCAATGGTGAGTCTACAACAAGAGCTCTGCAAGTCACAGTGACCCCTGTGGTTGGATGACTATTGTGCAACAGAATTGAACCAGAACTTGCAGCAGATTTGCAGAATGTTTGCAAAGAGAGTTGATCTGGAATCATGCAATGTGGACTTGCTGCAATTGTGAAACAAACTTGTGAAGCCTGGCAAGTCTAGCAATAGCTTAGCAAGTCATTTTCAAACTTGCATCTCAATGGCTTGCTATCTGAGTTTCTAATAAAGGAGTAAAGTTTGTTAACTTTCCAAAGTGAATTTACTCCTGACTTAGAGAATAAGACAACGCTGTGTTCTCTTTAATTATCCCAAATCATTGTTTTTTTTTTCTCTTATTTTGCTTGCACATACTTGCATATTCAAAAAAGAGCATAATTTTAGCTTATTCACTTTGGTAATCTTTGCAATGTGAACATTACTACTCTTTTTTGTAGATAGGTTGAAAATGACAGCCTGTACTTCTTGCATGAAAAGTTACTCCTAAAAATGCAACTTATCTAAATTGTTATAAATATGATAAACATATGCATGTATTTGTATTTAAAAAAAAAATAATAAATAAAAAACAAACGGCAAATGTTATTATAATATTACCAGCATACTTATGCCCCGTACACACGGTCAGAAATTGCGACCACAAAATCCGTCGGATTTTTTCAGACGGATTTTGTCCGACACTGGTGTTGCATACACATGGTCGGACAAAGTTGTCGGAAAATCCGATCATTCTGAACGTGGTGACGTTTGTTGCATACAACGGAACTATGTAGAGGCTAGTAGCCAATAGCTTTGGTCTCATAATTTGATCTGAGCATGCGTGGCACTTTGTCTGTCGGAATTCTCTACACACGATCGGAAAAAGTCTGATGGGATTTTGTTGTCCGAAAATTTGAGATCAGGATTTCAAATTTTTTCCGTCTGAATTTTCGACGGAAAAAGTCCGATGGAGCCCACACGCGGCCGGATTTTCTGACAACATGGTCCGATCGGACATTTTCGGCCGTGTGTACGGGGCATAACACTGCTTCATTGTAAGCAGTTTTAAATACATTTAAAAAAAAGTGTAACCATTTGTATAAAATGGTTACATGTATAAATCATTCATGAAGATAAGATATTTTGTATCAAACACAATTCATGTTTTACATAACATGTAGACATACAACATACAACATAGACACAGGACTACTCACTTTGTATATGATCTCCATTGTTTCTGGAACATTTGGGGTATACAGTATCTTTCCATGCAATAAAGGTTTGAGAAATGTCCACTTAATAATACCATTGGATGATTGTAGAATATCATAATAGAGTTGTAAACAAAATGGAGCTGAACAAGTGAAAAATGGGAATTAATGGTTAGTAAACATATATGTAAACATTTACACTTGGGGAGTTAAACAGGAACTTAAAGTGGTTGTAAAGGCTGAAGGTTTTTTTACCTTCATGCATATGCATACAGGTAAAAAAAACCTTCAGTGTGCAGCTTTCCCCTCCCCCCCCCCCCCCCCCCCATACTTACCTAAGTAATAATAATTCATAATCCAGCAATGTGCAAGAGACCCGAGGCTCTCCTGGGTCTCTCCCTCCTGATTGGTTGAGATGCAGCAGCAAAAGCCATTGGCTCCTGCTACTGTCAGTCACAGCCAGTGAGGCGGGCGAGGGGGCGGGCCTTAACAACGCTCTGTGTTTTATGGACCAGAGCCGGTTCGGGAGTGAGCATGCACGAGTGCCCCCAAAACAAGCGGCTTGCTATAAGGCCACTCGCAAAGGGTGAGGGGCCCAGAGCACTAGTGGGGGACCCGAGAACAGGAGGATCAAGGCTCCTCTGTGCAAAACCACTGCGCAGAGCAGGCAAGTATAACATGTTTGTTATTTCTTTTAAATAAAAATTTTCCTTTACAATCACTTTAACCTGTCTCATAAAAATTACAAAAATTGGCAATCTATAAACATATACTTATAGATAATTGCATGCTTTTTTATTCTTTCAAACACAATTTTTATTTTTCTTCACATTCTTCTCAGGGTGGCAATTTTCACAAAGAACAGATAAATCCATCTCTCTTTACATCCTAGATCTCTGCCAACAAGTCTGGGTCTGCTTCCTGCAATATCTGACAGGTACTTCCTAGCATGCAGCTGTGCCTCACTCAATAATGATGTGGAAAACTAGTAATTGTAGGTAAAAACATTTGTATGAATCCCTTGGATACCCCCAGGTCACCAGAACTAGTGTCCCTATTGGAAGATTTACCCTCTATTACTTTTCTGGAGACAACTCAACATTTGGGATTTTCTTTACTTTCACTTTCAAGGATAAGAAAAGAATCACTCCCCTGTAATAAAATCACACTTAGTTGCTTTGCAGCCTGAAATTAAGACAGGCAGTTTTTGTTTTATCCAGCTGTGTTTACTTGTGCAACTTATAACATGTTAGTGAAAGATATAACACCAACATGTCATAAAAAAAAAAAATCAAAAATAGAATCACTGCCCCCCCCCCCTTATGTGAGTATTTTTTTAACAACTTTTTGCTTTAATTACAGCCTTTAGTCTGTTGGGATATGTATCTACTAACTTTGCACATCTAGACTTTTATTTGCTGTATTGGATTTCCGCCAGACATATCTTTTGGTGTTAGGCCAAATAATTCCATTTCAGTCTCATCTGACCATGACACCTTTTTCCATTTGGCCTCAGAATCTTCAAGGTGTGTTTAAGGTGGTCAGTTGAGACTAAAATTGTAAGCGTTTGTTAACCAAAAAAAAAAATCCTGTTCCTTTAAAGCATTCTATACATTCATTTGGCTCCCTGTAATACCTGTATTACCTGGCTGATCCTGCCTGGCTTTACCCTGCCCTTTGTGAACTGACCACGGTGTATCATGGCTGCTGAGCCCTGACACTGTGGTCAGTTTACGTGCCTCCGTCCTCTGCAGCCCTGCTATCTGTCTCCTCTGTGCTCTGTCCCCTCCCTCCCTGCCTGTTAGCCTGTGACAGTGCCTGCCCCTGCAACTCCTGCTGCTCAAATAACTTTGACATCTTTATACTATCCCCTCTCTGTTCTAATCCTGTGTCACCCTGTGTGAGTGATTTATTAAAAAAAGCCTGCTATAACTCATTTCACAGCTCTTCTCAGAGATCACATGATCAGCTGGCTCTCTCTCCTCGCCTACTCCTCTCCCGAGTAATGTCAACGGGGGAATTTTTGGCCTGCCCGCTGTATCTGTCAGATGGGGAAAGGAGAAAGCCAGCCGATCATGTGATCACCGAGAGGAGCTGTGAAATGAGGTATAGCAGGATTATTTTTTATATAAATCACTCACACACAGGAAAACAACACAGAGGGGATGGTATGAAGAAGTGAAAGTGGCTTAAAAACCACTTTAATTATTTGGCTTTAACACCAAATGATATGAAAATAGGATTCCCCTGGCTCTTGGCTCAGATCGGTACTCCGCCCCTCCAGCTCTCTGCACTGCAGCTCCTCCCACACTACATGAACACAGGAGGAGGGAGTCCGTGGAGGGACATGCAGCTGTGCCTATACCGCGCTGTTCTGAGGTCTGAACAGTGTACTGTATTTGTAGATGGACATATACTGGGGGCGCTATGGAAGGGTACGGGGGGACTACTAGCACAAGTTGAGAGGGGGGTCTATGCTGATGGAGGGGGGTCTGCACTGAGGTGGATCTATACTGATGGAGGGGGGGTCTGCACTTAGGGGGTCTATGCTGATGGAGGGGGGTCTGCACTGAGGGGCGTCTATGCTGATGTAGGGGGGCTGCACTGAGGGGGGTCTATGCTGTTGGAGGGGGTCTGCACTGAGGGGGTCTATGCTGATGGAGGGGGGTCTGCACTGAGAAGGGTCTATGCTGATGGAGGGGGGTGTATATGCTGAGGGAGGGGGGTCTATGCTGATGGAGGGGGGAGTCTGCACTGAGGGGGGTCTATGCTGATGGAGCTGGGTCTGCACTGAGGGGGGTCTATGCTGATGGAAGGGGGTGTATATGCTGAGGGAGGGGGTCTATGCTGAAGGAGGGGGGTCTGCACTGGGGTGGGTCTATGCTGATGGAGGGGGTTCTATTCTGATGCTGATGGAGGTTTATGCTGATGGAGAGAGTGTATATGCTGAGGGAGGGGGGTCTATGCTGATGGAGTGGGGGTCTATGCTGATGGAGGTGGGTCTGCACTGAGGGGGGTCTATGCTGATGAAGGGCTATGCTGATGAAGTGGAGTCTGCACTGAGGGGGGTCTATACTGATGGCGGGGGGGTGAATATGCTGAGGGAGGGGGTCTGCACTGGGGGGGGTCTATACCGATGGAGGGGGGGGTCTATACTGAGTCTGTACTGAGTGGGAGGTCTATACTGATGTAGGGGGGTCTGTACTGAGAAAGAGGGGTCTATACTGTGGGAGGGGGGTCTGTATTTAATGGGGTTATACTAAGGAAAGGTGGTCTGTACTGAGGGAGAGAGGTATATACTGCGGGAGAGGGATCTATACTGTGGAAGGGGGTCTGTACTGCAGGAGGGGGGTCTGTACTTAGTGGGGGGGTTGTAGTTAGTTGAGGGGGTCTGTACAGAGGGAGGAGTGGTCTGTACTGAAGGGGGACTATAGTTGGTGGAGGGGGGGTGACACCATATTTTTTCCCTAGTGATGCCACTACCTACAGTAAAAAACGGAGGTGGAAATATCCTGTTTTGGGGGGTGTTTCTCTGCAGCAGGGACTAGAGCACTTGTCAGGATAGAAGAAAAACGGATGGGACAAAATACCATCAAATTCTTGAGGAAAATCTGTTGCCCTTTGCCACAAAGTTGTCAGTGGGAAGAAGGTTTACCTTCCAAAAGGACAATGACCCAAAGCACACAGCAAAAATGACCACACAGTGGTTGAAGAAGAAAAGGGTGATTGTCCTTGCAATATCATAGTCAGAGCCCAGACTTACACGCCATGGAAAATCTGTGGAATTACTTGAAGACTGTAGTCCACAAACGGTCACCATCAACTTTAAGAGTGGGCAAATATTGCAAAGAATAGATGTGCAAAGTTAGTAGAGCCATATCCCAACAGACAAAAGCCTGTAATTAAAGCAAAATGTGGTCCAACAATATACTGACACAAGGGGGTGATCCTTTTTCCAACTCAGTGATTCTGTTTTTGATTTTTGATTTTTTTTTTTTAAATGTTGGTGTTATATCTTTCACTTGGATGTTATAAGTTGCACTAGTAAATACAGCTGGATAAAACAAAAACTGTGTATCTCTTGATTTTAAGCTGTAAAGCAACAATACGGGATTATTTTAAAGGGAGGGTGGGGTTGATTCTGTTCTATACCCACTGTACATCAAGATGGAGTGGATGTCAGTGGTGTAGTGAAAGATCTTCCCCCATCAGATGGGACAAATCATCTTGGTAGGTGGGAGTGCTCCCGCACCTATCAGTTAAAATCCTGTGTGTAGGGGATGGCTGTAGATCAGGGGTCTCAAACTGGTGGCCCTCCAGCTGTTGCGAAACTACAAGTCCCATGAGGCATTGCAAGGCTGACAGTTACAAGCATGACTCCCACAGGCAGAGGGATGATGGGACTTGTAGTTTCGCAACAGCTGGAGGGCCACCAGTTTGAGACCCCTGCTGTAGATACTCCTGGCAGGTATGGCGGGGGGCGTGGATGGGTGTAATGTTTCACCACTACGATTACATATGCAATTTCTTACTTTCAATAATAAAAGGTTTTACTGTGCTTAGTCTATGTGCTTCCTTTTTTTTCCCCATCAGCTATACCTTATACAAGATGGTGATGTGGAAACTGCAAGACTCCTGGGCAGTAGACATGGGAGCCGTCAGAAAATTTGTTTTGTTTCGTTCCGTTCCGTAAAAAAAAAAAATCGTAATTCGTGTACGAAATTTAATTCGGATTCGTACGAAATACGAATTTCGTACGAATCGTTACAAATCGTTACGAATCGTTACGAATCTCGACACTCTACGAATAATAACGAATTATCCGAAAACGTATTAACGTTACATAAGTAACAGTAAGTCTATTGTCTATTGTTCACCAATCACTTCATTTACGAATACGAAATTTCGTATTTCGGACTTCCTCTGAGTGATTGGTGAACAATAGACAATAGACTTATGTGTTATGTAACGTTAATACGTTTTTGGATAATTCGTTATTATTCGTAGAGTGTCGAGATTTTTGGATACGTTACGAATCGTTACGAATATCGACACTCTACGAATAATAGCGAATTATCCGAAAACGTATTAACGTTACATAAGTAACACAAGTCTATTGTTCACCAATCACTAAGAGGAAGTACGAAATCCGAAATTTCGTTTACGAATACGAAATTTCGTATTTCGTACTTCTTCTGAGTGATTGGTGAACATACTGAATCTCGAATTCATTTGAATCATTTGTTATATCCGCTATAATTTCTTTCATATTAGTTGAAATTCATCATTTGGTAGTTTGGATTCGAGTAATTTGGATCCAAAATTCGTAAACGAAATTTTGTATTTCGTACAGAATTCGTATTCGTAAAAATTCATAATTCGGATTCGTACGAAAGTACGAATTTTGAAAAATTAGTACGAATTTCCGATTCGTATGAAACTAATCGCACATGTCTACTGGGCAGTTTAATCTATTTTCTGGAACCATAGTGACAGCCCCCAGCTCTGTGTTTGTACACAGACTTTGGATGTCACAGATTTTTAGCAGCTTTTTTTTATTTTTTATAAATTACTGTTTTGTAAGGATGAGCTCAGGTGTGTTCGCAAACAGCAAGTGCAGAGCCCACCAGGAAGTCAGCACTGCGGAGTACTAATCAGAAGCAGTGAGACATTGTCCCAATGCATGGCTGCAGAGATCAAGAAATGTCTCACTGCTTGTGATTAGTGCTTCTTAGTGCCGACTTCCTGGTGGGCTCTGCACGTGCTGTTTGCGAACACGCATGAGCTCATCCTTACTGTTTTGTTAAACAAACTTTTGCAGAAAATGGACACATTGTCTCTAATAGAAAAATCAGTTGAACCACATGAGTTAAAAAATATTGCAGTGTGTTTTCAGATATTAAATCAAGTAGAATAATGATAACACCCAGGAATCCTCAGTTTTTAGCAAGCAATAAAGCATAACAGGAAGAGTCCTATGGTTTGTATATAGTTCAAAAAAGGAATTTTACATGTATTTCAAATCTCTCCTTTTCTTTGTCATATAGTTTAGGACACAGGTCAATTTATAGACAACTGAAACGTCCAAAAGCTATACAATGAGGGGTGGGCAACAAAGTAAAGAACCACCAATGGGCCCACAGAACAGATACTAAGAACCCCAGATTTAACAGTGGAACTTTATAGCCAAAAATAGTATCAAAAGATGCCTGAACATCCACCTGATAGAACTTAGTAAACAAATAAACAAAAAAGTAAAAAAATGTTTCCTTATCTGGTACAGCACTGAGCCCAGCCTAACTATATAAAATACATTTAAAAAAATAAATACGTGTAGTAGATGCAAAGCATCTCCCACGACCATGCCAAACTGACTGAGGCTTGAATCTCTTGCGGCCATGCCAAGCTGACCGAGGCTCTCATTGAAGGGAGAGCATGCCTGTCAGCTCCTGCAGGAGATTTCTCCCCTTCCTCTCCTCCTCTACATTGACTGTATGTGTAATGCGAGCAGCGATAGCACAGGGACAAGCAGCCACCCACTCTGCTCCCTCCCCTGCATCCTCATTGGCAGGAGAGGAGCCAATTAAAAAGGACTCCAGCTGCTGCAGAGGATTGTGGTACATGTAGTTCTCAATAAGGGCAGCCCCATTCTAATCCTTACTGATTAAAGATGAGAGACGTTTGGAGAGAGGCGGCTGTGTCCCTGGGAGTTGATTGTGGCCTACTATGACATCTAGTGCCACCGCTGTTCCTGTCCATGAGAACGGGACCTGCAGCGCCACACCAGAGGTCTCCCTGCAACATTGCTGATGGCAGATGGCAGCGATCACTGTAGGCCAACTGAGTGGTTGCATTGGGCCTATCGCCAGATGATGGACGAACTTGCATTGCTCCAGAGTAACTGCCTGTTGTCTTCAGGATATGATGAGCGAGCTCATGCCCAAGGCGTCTCTAAACTGACAGATTTAAATAGCATATAAACACTGCTAGCAGACAGCATAGCCTGGATGATCAAAGGACCTGACACATTATAAAATCAAGCATCTCTCTTCTGATTATTAACCCCTTTATGGAACCTACTGAGGATCCCTTGTTTACATCTGAGCTCCAACACTGTGCCGGTAAAGATAATCCTCATGCTTAACATCAGGACTACTACCATTATCCTTCCTTTGAGGGTAGTGGCTAGCCCTAATTTTACTCAATCTCTCATTAGGATCAGAGTAACTTAGACCAGCCCTTCTCTCCTTAGTGGTGGTGTAATTACATAGTTACATAGTAGGTGAGGTTGAAAAAAGACACAAGTCCATCAAGTCCAACCTATGTTTGTGATTATATGTCAGTATTACATTGTATATCCCTGCATGTTGTGATCGTTCAGGTGCTTATCTAATAGATTTTTGAAACTATCAATGTTCCCCACTGAGACCACCACCTGTGGAAGGGAATTACACATCCTTGCCGCTCTTACAGTAAAGAACACTCTACGTAGTTTAAGGTTAAAATGCTTTTCTTCTAAGTTTAATGAGTGGCCACGTGTCTTGTTAAATTCCCTTCCGCAAAAAAGTTACATCATATCCCCTCTCAAGCGTCTCTTCTCCAGAGAGAATAAGTTCAGTGCTTGCAACCTTTCCTCATAACTAATATCCTCCAGACTCTTTATTAGCTTTGTTGCCCTTCTTTGTACTCTCTCCATTTCCAGTATATCCGTCCTGAGGACTGGTGCCCATAATTGGACAGCATACTCTAGGTGCCGCCGGAACAGAGTCTTGTAGAGCGGAGTAGATCCCCTTTTTCATGCATGCCAATATTCTGTTTGCTTTGTTACCAGCCATTGCTGAGCCTATCATCTACTAGGACTCTCAGGTCCTTTTCCATCCTAGATTCCCCCTTAGGTTCTCCCCCCAGTGTAGAGATTGCATTCATATTTTTGCCACCCAAATGCATTATTTTACATTTTTCTATATTAAACCTCATTTGCCATGTAGATGTCCACCCCATTAATTTGATCATATATTTTTGCAAGGTTTCCACATCCTACGGAGAGGTTATTGCCCTGCTTATCTTAGTATTGTCCGCAACTACAGAGATTGAACTGTTTACCCCATCCTCCAGGTCGTTTATGAACAAATTAAATAGGATTGGTCCAAGCACAGAACCCTGGGGGACCCCACTACCCACCCCTGACCATTCTGTGTACTCCTCATTTATCACCACACTCTGAACTTGCTCTTGTAGCCAGTTTTCAATCCATGTACTCACCCTATGGTCCATGCCAACAGACCTTATTTTGTACAGTAAACGTTTATGGGGAACTGTGTCAAATGCTTTTGCAAAATCCAGATAAACCACATCTACGGGCCTTCCGTTATCTAGATGGCAACTCACCTCCTCATAGAAGGTCAATAGATTGGTTTGGCAAGAACGATTTTTCATGAATCAATGCTGATTACTGCTAATGATACCATTCTCATTACTAAAATCTTGTATATAGTCATCCCCTCCAAGAGCTTGCATACTATTGATGTTAGGCTAACTGGTCTGCAATTCCCAGGGATGTATTTTGGGCCCTTTTTAAATATTGGTTCTACATTGGCTTTTCTCCAATCAGCTGGTACTATTCCAGTCATTAGACTTTCAGTAAAAATTAGGAACAATGGTCTGGCAATTACTTGACCGAGGTCCCGGTGATTTATTAATGTTAAGTTTCTCAAGTCTAATTTTAATTTTAATCAGTCAAAGCTACTCCGATAGCCTTATTGCAAAGTGTTTAAGTTGCTGTGCACATTGGAGTATTTTTCACGAATGTCACGTCTACCCCAACGCAGGTTGTCAGACACTATAGCTAGCTACTGTGTGCTTCACCTATAGCAGCCCCTTTCCCTTAAGACAAGCAGGCCTACCGGTACTTGCTTGCCCCCAGGACTTATACACAATGCTATAGTGCCTGGCCACCACGCCAAAGCAGATGCGAACTTAGCAAAGCAAACAGATACTTGTAGTTTACAGACAGATAGCGTGGTACTATGACAGCCCAGGTAAAAGTTAGGCAGAGTTCAGGGAATAGTCCAGTATCCGATCCAGGTCATACACAGGGAAATCCAGATTAGCAAAGCAGGGCAGACAAATGGGAGGCTTGTTCAGGAGCAATGCAGGTATACTGTCTCTATCACAAACAAGAGATAGAGTGTTTGGTTTGCTTATATCAGGTGAATGACCAGATCAATCATCTTGCAGGTGAATACAGACAGGGAGAATGCAAAAGCCAACACCCGGATGTTGGAATGAGGAGCAGGAGCACTTAAGTGATCCTGACATTACCCCCACCCCCAACAGGGGCCCCCGGACCCTCAAAGGCAAGCTGGACATCCAGCACAGGACCATGAGACTGGGCAGAGGTCCGTGGATTCACAAGGTCAGGCTGGTAGGCAGGGGGCGTGTTACAGGAGTGATGCCTGATAGCTGAAACACGAGCGGAGTACAGAGAGACCTGAAAAAAAAGGTTGAAAGCCCCACCTGGCCGAATGAGGCAGTTTATCCAAAGGATGGATTGAATCTCTTAGACCAGTTAGAATGGGTGCAGTAGAAGTAGGGTGAGGCCAGGTAACCGAAAGTCCTGAATAAGAAAAAGCAGGAAGTTCAATGGGCATGGGCTGGACTGGCATAATTGATGCAGTGGCCGACTAGGCCGCATCTTCAGGGGTAGCGACTGTCTGAATCGCATCACCAGAAAGGCCAGAATAAGAAGAAGCAGGAAGCTCAATGAGCAAACCTCTCCAAACAGGGCTCAATGCTATGAGGCAACGGATAAGTTTGGCTTCATGTAGGAGAGGATTCAGGCTGTGGCAATTGGCTGGTGGGGTGACCTGTAGAGAATTTAATAGACTTGTCAGCGTATTTTATTATACTAGAGTCATATAAAGGCACATGGTCATGTAAACTGGAGTCACATTTGGAAACTGTCATGATCATGATCTGGATAGGACTGAATTAAAGGCACGTGACTGGTACTGGCCACACAAGAGTTATAAATGGGCAAGTGGTCAGCAGTTTTAATGCAATTCTGGATGCAGGTCTGGGATCAGGACCCATTCGGCTCTGAAGCCCAGTCTATGTCCGGGTTGTGCAGTTTAAGCCAGGGATACCCTAAGATAAGTGGATAAGCAGGAGATGAGATCACATTGAAGTTGATTGTCTGAGAAATTAACCAAAAATACTCAAACATTGATCTTCTATATGCTCCTAGGAGCCAAAATCACCATAGACAGGAACTGGAAAAGACAATCAATACCAATCTCTGTAGTAAAACGTAAGATCTCCTAGATCATGGCTCAGGAGAAGATTGTAAGCATTCTTCTAGACAAATCTCGCAAGTTTGAATTAATTTGGGTACCCTGGGCGACCTACATTGGTACACAATTAAACCCAGGCAGCTAGAAGACCCCAATATCATATCAGCTCTCTAGGTGTCCTTCCTCCCTCTCCTCTCCCCTTTTCCTCCTTTTCTTCTCTCTCTCTTTTATTTTGGAGACAACTCGTCTCTCCCTGGCATGTATCCTTTCTGGTGAACGTTAGATGGTGATATTCTTATAGCTTTCAAAACCATAACGATCTATGTCGAGGTGTAGGCCCCTTAAAATCTGACCCGTGATACCCTAGGGACCAGCATGTACTGTATCTCTGCTCACCCGAGGGACCTGGTTAGGGATGAGCTTTATGTTCGGGTTGAACATGAGTTCCACTCGAACATTGGCTGTTCGAGCGTTCGTCGAAATATGAACATTATGGGGCGTTCGCGGCAAATTCGAGTGGCAAGTCACGCCCCAAATTTGAGCGGCACGTCGTGCCCCATTATGCACTGCGACATCACAGTGCATTACTGTCTAATGATTGGCCAAGCATGCACTATGACCTGCATACTTTTGCCAATCACAGCGCCGTAAGCAAAGAGAGCCATAATTGGCCAATTATGGTTCAGGGGGTTAAGTCCACGCCCCACACTATATAAGGCTGTCTGCACGTCGGCCCTGTGTAGTGTGTTGCTGGCACTGATGGAGAGAGTGTCATTTCATTTAGATTGAGCAGGCAAGTTAGCTGCAGTGTATTTAATATTTATATACAGTCAGTCTTGTATATATATATATATATATAGATATATATATATATATATATATCCACTGTATCCAGTTTAGCTAGATCTGACTGCAGTCCGTTCCCGGTGTACTGTTTCTAATATACTTCAGGCAGGCAGGTGATTCAGCAAGCTGCAGTGCATTTAATATATGTGTATATATATATATATATATATATATATATATATATATATATATATAAGAAGGTCAGTATGGTGGCCTGAATTTTTGGGAGGAGCCCGGGGGGTATTTAACCAGCCCACTCGCCTGTGGTCTTTGTCAGTTTCCTGTGTGTGATATCTGTCAGAGATCTAGGGCCGATTATTCGAGACAAACGTTTGTGAGTTCCCGTGTTCGTGAGTTCCCGTATTCGTTAGTCCCGTCTTCGTGAGTTTGTGTTTCAAGTTCTGTGTTCGTGAGTCTGTGTCAGTGAGTTGTCATCGTTTGTGATTAGTATCACTCGTTTACCGAGTCGCAGTTTTCAGTACAACGCATCTGGTTCGGCTGTCGCAGGTAGGGCTTCGACTCCCAATTTTCATTTCTATGCACTGCCATTACCATGTCACTAAACTGTGAGATCCGAAAACTCATTTCGCAAAACATTTCAAATCAATTTGAATCGTTACAATCTTTTTGAATAGTTCAAAAACATTTTCGAATCATTTCGAATCGTCCCTAACATTTTGAATTATTTCAAATCATTTCTATACCATTTAAAATCATTTCTATACCATTTCAAAGCATTTCGAATCATTTCAATCATTTAATTCATTTTTGTCACGTACCGCGCTCCGATTAGAATCCAGTCGCATCTCCCATGCGCCGATTCGCTCCGGTGTGCCCCAGTTTTTGGCCTCATTTCAGTACATGCTCCAGAGACAGATTCACTTGTTGGTACAGGTTCAGTTACTGATTCTAGTCTTTGTCATGGCATATCATTTCTGTCACATATTACGCTCCGATACGAATAAAGATGCATCGATTCGCTCCGGTGTGCCCAGTTGCTTCGGCCTCATTTCAGTACATGCTCCAGAGACGGATTCACTTGTCGGTAGTAGCTTCGGTCACTGATTCTAGTCTTTGTAATGGCATATCATTTCTTTACATATTTCGCCCCGCTACGAATCCAGTCGCACCTAGACGATGCACCGATTCGCCTCAGTGTGCCCAGTTGCTCGGCCTCATTTCAGTACATGCTCCAGAGACAGATTCATTTTTCAGTCATGGGTTTGGTTATTTGATTCTTATCTTTGTCATGGCATATCATTTCTGTGTCACCTATCATGTTCCAACATGAATCTAGTCACATCTACACACTAATTCGTCTCAGCATGCCCCAGGACAAGCCTCATTTCAGTACATGCTCCGGAGTCCGATTCATGCTCAGTCGCAAACAGTGGCATGGCGATCCGGGCCTCTGTCATGGCAGTTCAAATCATTTCACCTCACGTATCGCGCTCCGATTCGAATCCAGCTGCAGTCAGATATAGGCTTGGCTAGACTAGAATGCAGTGTATATATATATATATATGTAGGAGGCTGTATAAATATTTTATGCACTGCAGATCACTGAATCACCTGCCTGCCTGACAGTATATTAGAAAAATTACACCAGGAACAGCCTGCATTCAGTTCTATGCGTCACTGACTCCCCGCAGATTTTGAAAAGTTCTTTGGTTTGGGCCTTTTTTGATATGTGTGCAGGAGATCGCACAGTTGCTGTTTGCAACATATGTCTGAAGCCTATCAAGCGTGGCCAAAACAGCAGCCGCTTGGGCACCACATGCTTGACCAGACATATGAATATATATATTATACCAGATGTATATTTTACCAGATATTTACCTAAAGTTTGATTTTCATCTCAGCACAGACTTTAAAAAAAATGTGCTTTAAAACAGATGTAAAATCAAAAGAAATCTCAATGTTGAATATGGATAAATTAATAATGGGGATAAATTGTTGTTTGCAAGGAGCTGTTGGCTGTTGAGATTCTTTCAATTGTCTCCATGCTCCAGTGCCAGGTCTTTTCCCCTGTACATTGGTGTGCACCCAATCAGCAGCCTCCAGTAACTTGGCCAATTTGTGGCCAGGATCTGAACTAAGCTAAATGTCCAGACACTAGCAGTCAGACCTCCCTCCCAGTAACCTCAAAAGTTTTTTCAGGAGATCTTCATTGTATATGATCTCCCACCTGTGCTAAAACGTACCCTGCCTATCCAAGACTCCTCATAGTCCTTTGTATCTGCTCTGTGGCCAACACCATTTTCTAGTCACAGCTGCTACAACTAACTTTGGGTTAGCCAGTCTGCTTCCTAGTGGGAACAATGACACCAACACACTACATTGCGAAGATTTATTTTTATTGAAAGTCCCCTTTAACAAAAACAATAATACATTTTCAAATGTAAGTAAAGGAGTAATACAAATTGTTATTCAATATATGGCATTAATTGCAGCAATCAAAATATAATATGAACGATGAACACATAGTATTGTTCCCGTATTCGTTAGTCCCGTCTTCGTGAGTTTGTGTTTCAAGTTCTGTGTTCGTGAGTCTGTGTTAGTGAGTTGTCATCGTTTGTGATTAGTATCACTCTTTTACCGAGTCGCAGTTTTCAGTACAACGCATCTGGTTCGGCTGTCGCAGGTAGGGCTTCGACTCCCAATTTTCATTTCTATGCACTGCCATTACCATGTCACTAAACTGTGAGATCCGAAAACTCATTTCGCAAAACATTTCAAATCAATTTGAATCGTTACAATCTTTTTGAATAGTTCAAAAACATTTTCGAATCATTTCGAATCGTCCCTAACATTTTGAATTATTTCAAATCATTTCTATACCATTTAAAATCATTTCTATACCATTTCAAAGCATTTCGAATCATTTCAATCATTTAATTCATTTTTGTCACGTACCGCGCTCCGATTAGAATCCAGTCGCATCTCCCATGCGCCGATTCGCTCCGGTGTGCCCCAGTTTTTGGCCTCATTTCAGTACATGCTCCAGAGACAGATTCACTTGTTGGTACAGGTTCAGTTACTGATTCTAGTCTTTGTCATGGCATATCATTTCTGTCACATATTACGCTCCGATACGAATAAAGATGCATCGATTCGCTCCGGTGTGCCCAGTTGCTTCGGCCTCATTTCAGTACATGCTCCAGAGACGGATTCACTTGTCGGTAGTAGCTTCGGTCACTGATTCTAGTCTTTGTAATGGCATATCATTTCTTTACATATTTCGCCCCGCTACGAATCCAGTCGCACCTAGACGATGCACCGATTCGCCTCAGTGTGCCCAGTTGCTCGGCCTCATTTCAGTACATGCTCCAGAGACAGATTCATTTTTCAGTCATGGGTTTGGTTATTTGATTCTTATCTTTGTCATGGCATATCATTTCTGTGTCACCTATCATGTTCCAACATGAATCTAGTCACATCTACACACTAATTCGTCTCAGCATGCCCCAGGACAAGCCTCATTTCAGTACATGCTCCGGAGTCCGATTCATGCTCAGTCGCAAACAGTGGCATGGCGATCCGGGCCTCTGTCATGGCAGTTCAAATCATTTCACCTCACGTATCGCGCTCCGATTCGAATCCAGCTGCAGTCAGATATAGGCTTGGCTAGACTAGAATGCAGTGTATATATATATATATATATGTAGGAGGCTGTATAAATATTTTATGCACTGCAGATCACTGAATCACCTGCCTGCCTGACAGTATATTAGAAAAATTACACCAGGAACAGCCTGCATTCAGTTCTATGCGTCACTGACTCCCCGCAGATTTTGAAAAGTTCTTTGGTTTGGGCCTTTTTTGATATGTGTGCAGGAGATCGCACAGTTGCTGTTTGCAACATATGTCTGAAGCCTATCAAGCGTGGCCAAAACAGCAGCCGCTTGGGCACCACATGCTTGACCAGACATATGAATATATATATTATACCAGATGTATATTTTACCAGATATTTACCTAAAGTTTGATTTTCATCTCAGCACAGACTTTAAAAAAAATGTGCTTTAAAACAGATGTAAAATCAAAAGAAATCTCAATGTTGAATATGGATAAATTAATAATGGGGATAAATTGTTGTTTGCAAGGAGCTGTTGGCTGTTGAGATTCTTTCAATTGTCTCCATGCTCCAGTGCCAGGTCTTTTCCCCTGTACATTGGTGTGCACCCAATCAGCAGCCTCCAGTAACTTGGCCAATTTGTGGCCAGGATCTGAACTAAGCTAAATGTCCAGACACTAGCAGTCAGACCTCCCTCCCAGTAACCTCAAAAGTTTTTTCAGGAGATCTTCATTGTATATGATCTCCCACCTGTGCTAAAACGTACCCTGCCTATCCAAGACTCCTCATAGTCCTTTGTATCTGCTCTGTGGCCAACACCATTTTCTAGTCACAGCTGCTACAACTAACTTTGGGTTAGCCAGTCTGCTTCCTAGTGGGAACAATGACACCAACACACTACATTGCGAAGATTTATTTTTATTGAAAGTCCCCTTTAACAAAAACAATAATACATTTTCAAATGTAAGTAAAGGAGTAATACAAATTGTTATTCAATATATGGCATTAATTGCAGCAATCAAAATATAATATGAACGATGAACACATAGTATTGTTTCAGCGCAATCTTTAATTTTTAAACACCCTCTATTCTCCTATAGGTCTGACACTGATGCATAGGCTCTAGGTATACATAGGTACAATCGTGTGAAGTACTTGTGTCTTATTCTCTGCTCCAGCAACTAAAAGAACAGATAACATCCCTGTTTTCCCTATTCAGCTGACATTTGAGGCGATAATCTTTCATTCTAAGCACTGTAATAAATCACTGCCACCAACAACCTTTACCTTGTTATGCATAGTTGCAGCTGGAAGTCAGGAAGCAGTATGTACTGTACTAGCTGATTTCTACATATGAACTAGGTAGACAATTTCTTGTGCTTAATAAAATTATAGCAGATATGCATTTACATGGTTAAAGCAACAATGTTATTTTAACTATGTGACAATTAAACTGTAGGTATCCTGCAGAAGAAGTTTAGTCACCCATCTCGTGAGTGGTAACTCCATTCTTTACTTTGTGTCAGAGCTTCGGCCGCTGCTGGCATCCGATACATTTTCAGTAGGGATGAGCCGAACACCCCCGGGTTCGGTTCGCACCAGAACATGCGAACGGACCGAAAGTTTGCGCGAACATTCGAACCCTATTAGTTACAATGGACGCCAACGTTGGAAATCTAAAGTGCTAATTATAACGGCCAATATGCATGTTAATGTCATAAAAGAGGTTTGGGGTCCCGAGTCCTACCCCAGGGGACATGTATCAATGCAAAAAGAAGTTTTAAAAACTGACGTTTTTTTGGGAGCAGTCATTTTAATGATGCATAAAGTGAAAAAAAAAGTAAAATATTCCTTTAAATATGGTACCTGGGGGGTGTCTAAAGTATGCCTGTGAAGTGGCATGTGTTTCCCGTGTTTAGAACTGTCCCTGCAAAAAATGACATTTGTAAAGGAAAAAAAGAAGCCATTTAAAACTGCTTGCGGCTTTCATGTCAAGTCTTGTCCTGGCAATATACAGTGGTGTGAAAAAGTGTTTGCCCCCTTCCTCATTTCCTGTTCCTTTGCATGTTTGTCACACTTAAGTGTTTCGGAACATCAAACCAATTTAAACAATAGTCAAGGACAACACAAGTAAACACAAAATGCAATTTGTAAATGAAGGTGTTTATTATTAAAGGTGAAAAAAAATCCAAACCATCATGGCCCTGTGTGAAAAAGTGATTGCCCCCTAAACCTAATAACTGGTTGGGCCACCCTTAGCAGCAACAACTGCAACCAAGCGTTTGCGATAACGTGCAATGAGGCTTTTACAGCGTCCTGGAGGAATTTTGGCCCACTCATCTTTGCAGAATTGTCCTAATTCAGTTACATTAGAGGGTTTTCGAGCATGAACGGCCTTTTTAAGGTCATACCACAACATCTCAATAGGATTCAGGTCAGGACTTTGGCTAGGCCTTCATTTTGTTTTTCTTCAGCCATTCGGTGGTGGACTTGCTGGTGTGTTTAGGATCATTGTCCTGCTGCAGAACCCAAGTTCGTTTCAGCTTGAGTACACGAACAGATGGTCGGACATTCTCCTTCAGGATCTCTTGGTAGACAGCAGAATTCATAGTTCCTTTTATCACGGCAAGTCTTCCAGGTCCTGAAGCAGCAAAACAGCCCCAGACCATCACACTACCACCACCATATTTTACTGTTGGTATAATGTTCTTTTTCTGAAATGCAGTGTTCCTTCTACGCCAGATATACTTGGACACACACCTTCCAAAGAGTTCCACTTTTGCCTCATCGGTCCACAGAATGTTGTCCCAAAAGTCTTGGGGATCATCAAGATGTGTTGTGGAGAAATTGAGACGAGCTTTGATGTTCTTTTTGCTCAGCAGTGGTTTTCTCCTTGGAACTCTGCCATGCAGGACATTTTTGCCCAGTCTTTTCCTGATGGTGGAGGCATGAACGCTGACCTTAACTGAGGCAAGTGAGGCCTGCAGTTCCTTGGACGTTGTTGTGGGGTCTTTTGTGACCTCTTGGATGAGTCGTCGCTCCGCTCTTGGGGTAATTTTGGGCGGCCAGCCACTCCTGGGAAGGTTCACCACTGTTCCATGTCTTCGCCATTTGTGGATAATGGCTCTCACTGTGGTTTGCTGGATTCCCAAAGCTTTGGAAATGGCTTTATAACCCTTTCCAGACTGATAGATCTCAATTACTTTCTTTCTCAATTGTTCCTGAATTTCTTTGGGTCTCGGCATGATGTGTAGCTTTTAAGGATCTTCTGGTGGACCTTACTGTGTCAAGCAGCTCCTATTTAAGTGATGCCTTGATTGTGAACAGGTGTGGCAATAATCAGGCCTGGGTGTGGCTAGAGAAATTGAACTCAGGTGTGGACAACCACAGTTATAGTATGTTTTAACAAGGGGGGCAATCACTTTTTCACACAGGGCCATGATGGTTTGGATTTTTTTTCACCTTTAATAATAAACACCTTCATTTACAAATTGCATTTTGTGTTTACTTGTGTTGTCCTTGACTATTGTTTAAATTGGTTTGATGTTCCGAAACACTTAAGTGTGACAAACATGCAAAGTAACAGGAAATGAGGAAGGGAGCAACACTTTTTCACACCACTGTAGATGAAAATCTTTGAGAAAAATGGCGTCCTGTTTTCTCCTTCCGTTTGCAAGTAGGAGTCGTTTGTAAGTTGGATGTTTGAAAGTAGGGGCCTGCCGTATATACTCTGCAGAAATTTGCCCCATTAGATGTTGGTGTTGCCACAACACTGTAAGCCCTCACAGTTACTCTTGGTGGGCACAGGAATGGGCCCTGCTGTGAATTATTAGATCAAGATTTGTAATTGCATGCACCTGTTGAACAGGGGCAGAAAAATTGGGCCTTTGCTAGTGGTGGGGGTGGACGGTGTTTCCACAACACTGTAAGCCCTCACAGTTACTCTTGGTGGGCCCAGGAATGGGCCCTGCTGTGAATTATTAGATCAAGATTTGTAATTGCATGCACCTGTTGAACAGGGGCAGAAAATTGGGCATTTGGTGGTGGTGGTGGTGGTGGATGGTGTTGCCACAACACTGTAAGCCCTCACAGATACTGTACTTGGAGCACAGCAATCAGACCTGTTGCGAAGCATTGGTTAAAAAATTGTAATTACACACCCCTGTTAAACAGGGGCTGAAAAATTGTACCTTAGGCACTGGTGCTGGTGCCACAACACTGCAACCCCTCACAGATACTGTACTTGGAGCACAGCAATCAGACCTGTTGCGAAGCATTGCATGAAAAATTGTAATTACACGCCCCTGTTACACAGGGGCTGAAAAATTGTGCCTTAGGCACTGGTGCTGGTGCCACAACACTGCAACCCATCACAGATACTGTACTTGGAGCACGGCAATCAGACCTGTTGCAAAGCATTGCATAAAAAATTGTAATTACACGCCCCTGTTAAACAGGGGCTGAAAAATTGGGCCTTAGGCACTGGTGCTGGTGCCACAACACTGCAACCCCTCACAGATACTGTACTTGGAGCACAGCAATCAGACCTGTTGCAAAGCATTGTATAAAAAATTGTAATTACACGCCCCTGTTAAACAGGGGCTGAAAAATTGTGCCTTAGGCCCTGGTGCTGGTGCCACAACACTGCAACCCCTCACAGATACTGTACTTGGAGCACAGCAATCAGACCTGTTGCGAAGCATTGCATAAAAAATTGTAATTACACGCGGCTGAAAAATTGTGCCTTAGGCACTGGTGCTGGTGCCACAACACTGCAACCCCTCACAGATAATGTACTTGGAGCACAGCAATCAGACCTGTTGCGAAGCATTGCATAAAAAATTGTAATTGCACGCCCCTGTTAAACAGGGGCTGAAAAATTGGGCCTTAGCCACTGGTGGTGGCACCCAGAAACAAAAATGTTCTTCCAAGCTATCATCATGATCATTGAGGAGGAAGAGGATAGTCAGTCAACATAACAGGACAGTCACTCAGCATCAGCATAGGCAGTCTTGAAGGGATGTGACATTTCAAAATAAATTATTCTGTTATATCAGCTTCAGGTGCCTGGTAGCTGGTGGTGATCCAAGACTGATTCATCTTTATGAAGGTCAGTCGATCAACCAAGTCGGTGGACAGGCGCACCCTGTGATCGGTGACAAAGCCTCCAGCAGCACTGAATGTGCGTTCGGAAAGAACGCTGGATGCTGGACAGGCCAGTAGCTCAATTGCATACTGTGCAAGCTCTGGCCAGTGATCCAACCTCAAGACCCAGTAAGCCAGAGGATTTTCGGTGGGAAAGGTGTCCAAGTCTGACCTTGCCCCTAGGTATTCCTGCACCATGTATATCAGACGCTGGCGATGGTTGCTGGAACCGATCATACCTTGGGGCTGCAGACTAAAAAATTGTCTGAACGCATCGGTTAGACGTCCACCTTCCCCACCGCTCCTTCTGCTACTGACCGAAGCCTCAGCAACTCGTCGTCCAGGACCAGGAATTTGTAACCTCCCAGTCTCTGGGAACGCGTTGCACAGACCTTTCTGCAAGGCCTCCCGGAGATGTCTCATCCTCTGCTCCCTCTGCGACGGCAAAATAAGGTCCGCAACCTTACCCTTGTACCGTGGATCAAGGAGAGTGGCCAGCCAGTAATGGTCCCTCTCATTGATCCGAAGAATATGAGGATCCTTCCCCAGGCTTTGCAGGATCAGGGAGGCCATACAACGTAGGTTAGCTGAGGCATTCGTTCACTGAGGACGACATGATCCGCGGCCACCTCCTCCCAGCCACGTACAAGTCCACTGGTTTCTTGGGACTGTAAATCATCCCTAAAAGACTGCTGATGCTGAGTGCCAGGCTCCACCTCCATGCTGACACAATCCTCCTCCTCCTCCTCCTCATCCTCTTCCTGTGTAATGGGTGGGAGAGAAGGAACACTGTCTGGATAAAGGGGGCCTTGAGAGGCAAGGAAGTCCTCCTCTTCCTGCCTCTGTTCTGCCTCAAGTGCCCTGTCCATTATCCCACGCAGCGTATGCTCCAACAGGTGGACAAGAGGTACAGTGTCACTGATGCATGCACTGTCACTGCTCACCATCCTTGTGGCTTCCTCAAATGGTGACAGGACAGTGCATGCATCCCTGATCATGCTCCACTGGCGTGGGGAAAAAAATCCAAGCTCCCCTGACCCTGTCCTGGTGCCGTAGTCGCACAGGTACTCATTGATGGCCCTCTGCTGCTTGTGCAGTCGCTGCAGCATGGCCAATGTTGAGTTCCACCTGGTGGGCATGTCACATATAAGGCGGTTCTTGGGCATGTTCAACTCCTTTTGCAGCTCAGCCAGCCGAGCACTGGCATTATATGATCGGCGGAAATGCACACAGACTTTCCTGGCCTGCCTCAGGACATCCTGTAAGCCTGGGTACCTGCCCAAGAACCGCTGCACCACCAGGTTAAGGACGTGAGCCATACAGGGCACATGTGTCAGCTGTCCCTGTCGCAGGGCGGAGAGGAGGTTGGTGCCATTGTCACAAACCACCATTCCTGGCTTAAGCTGGCGTGGCGTCAACCACCTCTCGGCCTGCCCCTGCAGAGCTGACAGAACCTCTGCCCCAGTGTGGCTCCTGTCCCCCAAACACTCCAGCGCAAGCACGGCATGGCATCTTTTTGCCTGCGTACATGCGTAGCCCCTTGGACGCCTACGGAGCACCGCTGGTTCAGAGGACAGAGCACTCAAAGAGGCCATGGAGGAAGAAGAAGAGGAGGGGGTGGAGGAGAGAGGTGTGTCACAACCAGTAGTAGCATTTTGGAGGCGTGGTGGCGGAACAACCTCCAACACTACTGCACCTTGTCCTGCATCCTTCCAAGCTGCCAAAAGAGTGACCCAATGGGCCGTGAAAGACAGGTAACGTCCCTGTCCATGCCTGCTGGACCATGAGTCAGCGGTAATATGCACCTTACCGCTGACCGCCCTGTCCAGCGAGGCATGGACATTGCCTTCCACATGCCAGTAGAGAGCCGGAATCGCCTTCCGTGAGAAAAAGTGGCGTTTGGGAACCTGACACTGAGGAACCGCACATTGAACAAACTCACGAAAGGGGGCCGAGTCTACCAACTGAAAAGGCAGCAGTTGAAGTGCTAGCAATTTAGCCAAGCTAGCATTCAACCGTTGGGCATGTGGATGGCTGGGAGTAAACTTCTTTCGACGGTCCAGCAGCTGGGGCAGGGAAATTTGCCTGGTAGAATCGGACGTCGGTGTACTGCTAGCAAAGTGCCCGCAAGTACTTGGCTGTGACACACCTAATTCTACACCTTATTCCTCTCAGTGCAGCTTTCAGAGAGGACTGAAGGTATTGTGGGGTTGGAGATCCCAGCTAATGAGGAGCAAGGAGAGGTCCGCTTTGTTCTTTGGTGTGGGTCTTTAATGTGCGCTTGCCAACAAGCTGCATGGCAGGTCGACATATGTCTGGTCATGCTTGTGGTGCCCAAGCGGCTGATGTTTTGGCCACGCGAGATACGCTTGAGACATATGTTGCAAATAGCAGTAGTGCGATCTGATGCACTGGTCTCAAAAAAGGCCCATACCAAAGAACTTTTGTAATAACGTGCAGAGGCAGCGCCCTGCACAGGCGGAGCTCTGTGGTGTGATTCAGTTGGTGTGCTGGCCTCAAGCTGGCCCCCGGAGGGCATCCTGCCTCATTGGAGATGTTCCGCCTCCTCCTCATCCTCCTCCTCTCTCCGTTCAGGCACCCACGTGGAGTCAGTGACCTCATCATCCCCTCCCTCTTCACCACTGGAGCAAACCTGGCAGTAAGCTGCAGCTGGTGGAACATGACTGCCAGATTGCTGTCCTTGAGCATCCCCTCTCTCTGCGCTCACACTACTGCCTTCCTCTAGCTGGGTATCATCATCCGAGCCTTCAAAACGCTGGGCATCCTCCTGGAGCATGTACCCAACACTGTGCTCAAACAGTTCGGGGGACTCCTCAGGAGGACATGGTGGGTCTAGGGAAGGGGTGCCTGATGATGACATTGTGTACGCGTTGGCAGCTGCTTTGCCAGTACCCTGAGCCTGGGTGAGAGAGGATGAGGAGGATGAGGAGGGCTTGATCATCCACTCTACCAAGCCTTCGGCATGATGCGGCTCAACATGTCCAGCTGCCGAAAAGAAGGACAAGCGTGTTCCATGGCCACATGCTGATGACGATGGACCACGTTCATGACCAGCACTGTTGTCTCTAGACACAGAGCCTGCTTGCCCTGTTTTCTTGGCTCAGGACTGTCTGCCTCTCCTTGTCGGTCTTCCAGACATTGTAGTGGGTAGTGTATATTGTGCTGGAGTCACACAGCACACACACTAACTCCTGCAGATGGCTGTCTTAGATGACAACAGGGCCTTAGGGCAGATAGAGGCCGAGGTGGTTTAGTGTGCTGTGCTATTCTCACACAGCACACACACACGCTAACTCCTGCAGATGGCTGTCTGGCTGCCTTAGATGACAACAGGGCCTTAGGGCAGATACAGGCTGAGGTGGTTTAGTGTGCTGTGCTATTCTCACACAGCACACACACACGCTAACTCCTGCAGATGGCTGTCTGGCTGCCTTAGAAGACAACAGGGCCTTAGGGCAGATACAGGCTGAGGTGGTTTAGTGTGCTGTGCTATACTCACACAGCACACACACACGCTAACTCCTGCAGATGGCTGTCTGGCTGCCTTAGATGACAACAGGGCCTTAGGGCAGATGGAGGCTGAGGTGGTTTAGTGTGCTGTGCTATACTCAGATAGCACACACACACGCTAACTCCTGCAGATGGCTGTCTGGCTGCCTTAGATGACAACAGGGCCTTAGGGCAGATGGAGGCTGAGGTGGTTTAGTGTGCTGTGCTATACTCACTGTCAGGAATGGATCCGTCCGCTGGTAAGACCCATCTTTTGGCGTGCAGTACTGTGGTCCACCAGCAGGTGTCTCCTGGCAGTTTATAACTGTCAGGAGAGGCCTTCCCTGCTGGGATATCATCTTTGGGCCGCAGTACTGGCGTCCACCAGCGGATGGATCCTGGCAGTGTGGAGCAGACAGCCCTTTCTCCGTTCAGCTGTCACATGAGGTCAATCACTGGCAGATTATAAATACCCGGCCAGCCCTCACACACTTGCCTTGGTATCTTTCTTCCTTGTGCCCTGTATCCTGAGACCTGTATCCTGTACCTTGTATCCTGTACCTTGTACCCTTCCCTTCCTATTCCGGTGTTCCTGTGTTCCTGCTCCTTTGTTGCCTCTCCCATCCTTAGTTCCCTCTCCCATCCTGCCCTTGTTCATCTGCTGATCTCCCGTGCATGACCCTGGCTTGGCTAATCGTTTATGATTCTGGTATTGCCCATTTATTGTACATATTGTTTGATTGTAGTTTTGTGGTTGTAGTACACTATTTGTCTTCACTCTTTATCATTTATTTAAATAAACACTTATTATTTCACTTATATGTGTTTGGGTTTCCTCTGTGCAGTCCACACAGTCTGGTCTACTAATTTCCCTGACAGTATACCAAGGCCATCCCTGACCAGACGTGGCTGCATTGAGGAACCATCTTGGTTCGTTAGTCTGCCAAAATGGATTACAATGAAATCCTTTATTATTCTCTGCTGGCAGAAGAGGATGGTGAATTTTGTTGTCAGATGTTAAAAGGATGGACTAGTGACCAGCTGATGGAAACCATCCGATCAGCTCATTCCCTGGTGGATGAAGGCTATATGTTGTTTGAGGATGTTCAGCACCTAATTAAATTATGTGCTAAGCCAGCCCTGTCATGTTCTCCAGAAGGAAATGATGATTTCTCTCCCCCCTTCAATTATGGCCAAGTTGAATCCCTGGTATGGTTGTTAGAGGATGATCCAGCCTATTTCATTGAACGGTATGCCTCGTGTTCACAGCAGGTGTTGACTGATTGCATCAATTCAGTGCAATCTCTGGTTAGTCAGGCTGTGTGTGAACCAGCATTTGTCCAACCTGTGCTACTAGCATGGTCAGATCTCTTGTATTTAGCTAAGCCACAACATCCCAGCCCTGTCATTAATCACCTGCCTTCTCAAGGATCTATCTCCCCATTGCCTACGACAACCTCAGCTACAGCCCAGTTTTCTCTACTTCCTACCCAATACTATTATCCAGTCGCCAAGTGTAGCACCTATCCTGCCTTCAGCCCACCTGCCTCTTCTCCTCCACCTGTAACAGTCCCACAAATTCCTCCTCCAGCCACTGTTCCTTGGTCTTCATTTTGCCCGGAAACCTTCTTTACTTACAGCCCTGCACCCACGTACAAAGCTGCAGTGGCTAAGCCAAAAAAGAAACGGAAGTTCTTTCCGACCCACACTATCCTGCCAGTAACCCAACCTGCCGCCACCCCAGTTCCTGCTACCCAGCTTGACGTCCCAGTTCCTGCTACCCAGCTTGACGTCCCAGTTCCTGCTACCCAGCTTGACGTCCCAGTTCCTGCTACCCAGCTTGATGTCCCAGTTCCTGCTACCCAGCTTGACGTCCCAGTTCCTGCTACCCAGCTTGACGTCCCAGTTCCTGCTACCCAGCTTGACGTCCCAGTTCCTGCTACCCAGCTTGACGTCCCAGTTCCTGCTACCCAGCTTGACGTCCCAGTTCCTGCTACCCAGCTTGACGTCCCAGTTCCTGCTACCCAGCTTGACGTCCCAGTTCCTGCTACCCAGCTTGACGTCCCAGGTCCTGCTACCCAGCTTGACGTCCCAGTTCCTGCTACCCAGCTTGACGTCCTAGTTCCTGCTACCCAGCTGGACGTCCCAACCTTCCAGTCTGATGTCCTGGTGCCAGCCTTCCAGCCTGACGTTCCAGCCTTCCAGCTTGACGTCCCTGCCTTCCAGTCTGATGACCCGCTGCCAGCTTTCCAGTCTGATGACCCGCTGCCAGCTTTCCAGCCTGATGACCCGCTGCCAGCTTTCCAGCCTGATGACCCGCTGCCAGCTTTCCAGCCTGATGACCTGCTGCCAGCTTTCCAGCCTGATGACCCGCCGCTAGCTTTCCAGCCTGATGACCCGCCGCCAGCTTTCCAGCCTGATGACCCGCTGCCAGCTTTCCAACCTGATGACCCGCTGCCAGCTTTCCAGCCTGAGGACCCGCTGCCAGCTTTCCAGCCTGATGACCCGCTGCCAGCTTTCCAGCCTGATGACCCGCTGCCAGCTTTTCAGCCTGATGACCCGCCGCCAGCTTTCCAGCCTGATGGCCCGCCGTCAGCTTTCCAGCCTGATGACCCGCCGCCAGCTTTCCAGCCTGATGACCCGCTGCCAGCTTTCCAGCCTGATGACCCGCTGCCAGCTTTTCAGCCTGATGACCCGCTGCCAGCTTTCCAGCCTGATGACCCGCTGCCAGCTTTCCAGCCTGATGACCCGCTGCCAGCTTTCCAGCCTGATGACCCGCTGCCAGCTTTCCAGCCTGATTCCCCGCTGCCGGCCTTCCAGTCTGCTGTCTCGGTGCCGGCCTTCCAGTCCGCTGTCTCGGTGCCGGCCTTCCAGTCTGCTGCCCCGCTGCCAGCTTCCCAGTCGGATGTGCCAGCTTCCCAGTCGGATGTGCCAGCTTCCCAGTCGGATGTGCCAGCTTCCCAGTCGGATGTGCCAGCTTCCCAGTCTGATGTGCCAGTCCTCAAGTCTGATGTGCCAGTCCTCCAATCTGATGTGCCAGCTTCCCAGTCTGATGTGCCAGCTTCCCAGTCTGATGTGCCAGCTTTCCAGTCTGATGTGCCAGCTTTCCAGTCTGATGTGCCAGCTTTCCAGTCTGATGTGCCAGTCCTCAAATCTGATGTGCCAGTCCTCAAATCTGATGTGCCAGCTTCCCAGTCTGATGTGCCAGCTTCCCAATCTGATGTGCCAGTCCTCCAATCTGATGTGCCAGTCCTCCAATCTGATGTGCCAGCTTCCCAGTCTGATGTGCCAGCTTCCCAGTCTGATGTGCCAGCTTCCCAGTCTGATGTGCCAGCCCTCCAATCTGATGTGCCAGCTTCCCAGTCTGATGTGCCAGCTTCCCAGTCTGATGTGCCAGCTTCCCAGTCTGATGTGCCAGCTTCCCAGTCTGATGTGCCAGCTTCCCAGTCTGATGTGCCAGCTTCCAGTCTGATGTGCCAGCTTTCCAGTCTGATGTGCCAGCTTTCCAGTCTGATGTGCCAGCTTCCCAGTCTGATGTGCCAGTTTCCCAGTCTGATGTGCCAGTCCTCAAATTTGATGTGCCAGCCTCTCGGTCTGATGTGCCAGCTTACCAGTCCGATGTGCCTGTTATCCAGCCTGCCCTTACGGTACTTGCTGTTCGGCCTAAGTTCCCAGTGTCTGCTGCCCAGCCTGATATGTTCTTGTCTGCTGCCCAACCCGAAGTGTTCCTGTCTGCTGCCCAGCCCGAAGTGTTCCTGTCTGCCGCCCAGCCCGAAGTGTTCCTGTCTGCCGCCCAGCCCGAAGTGTTCCTGTCTGCCGCCCAGCCCAAAGTGTTCCTGTCTGCCGCCCAGCCCGAAGTGTTCCTGTCTGCCGCCCAGCCCGAAGTGTTCCTGTCTGCCGCCCAGCTTGATGTGCCTGTTCCTGCTGCCCAGCTTGATGTGCCTGTTCCTGCTGCCCAGCTTGATGTGCCTGTTCCTGCTGCCCAGCTTGATGTGCCTGTTCCTGCTGCCCAGCTTGATGTGCCTGTTCCTGCTGCCCAGCTTGATGTGCCTGTTCCTGCTGCCCAGCTTGATGTGCCTGTTCCTGCTGCCCAGCTTGATGTGCCTGTTCCTGCTGCCCAGCTTGATGTGCCCGTTCCTGCTGCCCAGCTTGATGTGCCCGTTCCTGCTGCCCAGCTTGATGTGCCTGTTCCTGCTGCCCAGCCTGATGTGCCTGTTCCCGCTGCCCAGCTTGATGTGCCCGTGCCTGCTGCCCAGCCTAAAGTGCCCGTGCCTGCTGCCCAGCTTGAAGTGCCTACTGCCCAGCTTGAAGTGCCCGCTGCCTACCTCAATGCCATGGACTTGACCCAGCAGCAGCTAGTTGGAGCGTCCGGAGGCCGCTCCTTTGAGGGGGGGTACTGTCAGGAATGGATCCGTCCGCTGGTAAGACCCATCTTTTGGCGTGCAGTACTGTGGTCCACCAGCAGGTGTCTCCTGGCAGTTTATAACTGTCAGGAGAGGCCTTCCCTGCTGGGATATCATCTTTGGGCCGCAGTACTGGCGTCCACCAGCGGATGGATCCTGGCAGTGTGGAGCAGACAGCCCTTTCTCCGTTCAGCTGTCACATGAGGCCAATCACTGGCAGATTATAAATACCCGGCCAGCCCTCACACACTTGCCTTGGTATCTTTCTTCTTTGTGCCCTGTATCCTGAGACCTGTATCCTGTACCTTGTACCCTTCCCTTCCTATTCCGGTGTTCCTGTGTTCCTGCTCCTTTGTTGCCTCTCCCATCCTTAGTTCCCTCTCCCATCCTGCCCTTGTTCATCTGCTGATCTCCCGTGCATGACCCTGGCTTGGCTAATCGTTTATGATTCTGGTATTGCCCATTTATTGTACATATTGTTTGATTGTAGTTTTGTGGTTGTAGTACACTATTTGTCTTCACTCTTTATCATTTATTTAAATAAACACTTATTATTTCACTTATATGTGTTTGGGTTTCCTCTGTGCAGTCCACACAGTCTGGTCTACTAATTTCCCTGACACTCACATAGCACACACGCTAACTACTGCAGATGGCTGTCTGGCTGCCTTAGATGACAACAGGCCAGAAGGGTAAAGGTGGTTTAATGTGATATTGCAGTGCTATACTAACAGCACGCACACACTACACTAATCCCCAGAATCACAGCAGATAATGTCAGCACTCAGCAGAATGAATCACAGCAGATAATGTCAGCAATGCAGAATGAATCACAGCAGATAATGTCAGCACTGCAGAATGAATCACAGCAGATAATGTCACTGACACCGGCGGCCTTATATAGTGTGGGGCGTGTCCTAAACCCCCTGAGCTATAATTGGCCACAGGCATCCTGCCTGTGGCCAATTATTGCTCTCCTCGCCGCTGGCTCTATGATTGGCCAAGCATGCGGGGTCACAGTGCATGCTTGGCAAATCATCAGCCAGCAATGCAATGCGACTGGCGCAGTGCATTGTGGACCGTTCGCATCACACGAATTTGATGCGAGCGGCCCACATAGTTCTGGGCTCGACGAGCGGTCGAACGGACGATGTTTGATTCGAACATGGGTTTGAATCGAACACCGGGCCCATCCCTAATTTTCAGGTATGTCAGATATAGCCTCATGTACAGTGTGTTATGGTTTCAACCCCTCAGTACTGTATCTTGTAGATGCAGTGGCTGGTGAGTAGAACTACAATGTGCAGCAGGGAACATGACAACCCACACACTTGAAAGTTTAAGCCCGGTTTCACACCAGTGCGTTACAAATTGAATCTCCGGTTTCACTGCGCACAAAAAAGTCAGTTATTCAGTGGTCCATCAGCGTTTTAGGTGCGGATCAGCTGCAAATTCATTAGTAACCCCTGAAGTGTCTAATTAGAGCTGCAAATTTTGAGCTAGCCAATCACATGTTTTTGTGTGGCTGCTAATAAAAACTTTGATTTTTGTGTACACTTCCTGGTTGTCCAGGAGTCTGTAATGTGTGTTTTGTCTTTCTTTGCAAAATTTGTGCTGCTCTGCCTATGATAATGCCAACAGTTGTTGCTGCAACAGCAGCAATCTTGCTTGAAGTAGAGAATAGGAGAAGGAGGAGGAGAAGAAGAAGATACTGGGTTCATCCCATCATTGCAAATCGTGAGGAGAGAGGCCAGTTCATGATCTTGTATGCAGACCATGAAGAAAAAAATTTCAATTTCACACGCATGTTAATAAGTAGGTGAGTAATTTTTCTGCCAAACCATACTTTATTTGTAGCCATTGATCTATAGTATGTTTTATATTTTAAAAACACAAGTCCATCAAGTCTAACCTATGTCTGATTATGTCATTATTATATTATTGGAACTAAGCGTTGCCCCCCACAAAATACAAACTGAACATTATTTGAGCATGCAGCCTAAAAGGGCACAAAAAGAGCGTCAGCTAGCACCCCCCTCCTGGAGCAAACCAGGTCATATGCCCTTAACATATGTAGTGTGTTTTTTTACCCCCCAAACACCTTGTCCCTAAGTTGATGGTGACAAGGTGCTTTGTGGGTGGTGGTGTTCCCACGCTGCTTTGTTGTGCAGTTTTGGATCAGACAATTGTTATTGTTAATTTCGAAGGCCAGTGGCTTAATCTCTGTTGAAATGAGGACCCATCTGCAAAGGTTTTGCTTGTTGTAGGCCACTTATTTAACCATAATTTATATTAGAACAAAGGAGGCATGCCTTCTTCCCAGAAATAATGTCCTTAACCACTTACCTTACTATTTTTTAGACAGTAGGCCTAAATGTTTTTCAGACATGTATGTATTAATTTAATATTATTTTACTTAGTTTTGACGAATTGCTTGGATTAATCTCCCCTCACTTGGAGCGTCAGAACACGCGCTACAGATCAAGTATCTAGTCTGCTGAAAGATTACTGATCACATTAACCACTTGCCGACCGCCTCATGTATATATACGTCAGCAGAATGGCACGTACTGGCAAAATCCCGTACCTGTACGTGACATTCTTCCGGCTGGTGTGGGGTCCGATTAGAGATATAGATTATAGATATAGATTATAAAGGTCGGCTTCGCTTCTGCGATCCGAGATGAGGGGACGGCCAATGATTTCTGGTCACCCCCTCGCGATCGCTCCTGGCAAATGAAAAGCTTCCCCTGCCTGTGTATTGTAGATACAGGCAGGCGGAAGTGATGTCATACTCCTCGTGTCGGTCTTTCTGACCGGGACGCGAGAGAGTAAAGACATCCAGGTTAGTGCACCAACAGTACACTGACACCAGGACACATAGGTACATATTTCACCCCCCTGTCACCCCCAGATCACCCCCCAGATCACCCCCTGCCCCCCCCAGTCACAGTGTCACTGATTTCAGTGATCATTTATTTACTGATCACTGCATTTAGTGTCAGTTGTGACTGTAATAACTGTCAGGGCAGTTAGTTTTAGGCCCCTTTAGGTCTAAGGTAGCCCCCTACCCCCCCTAATAAAGGTTTAACCCCTTGATTGCCCCCCAGGTAACCCTTTCACCCCCTTTTGCCAGTGTCACTAAGCGATCGTTTTTCTGATCGCTGCATTAGTGTCACTGGTGCCGCTAGGTAGCCATTTTTTTTTAGGTTAACCGCCAGGTTTATATAGGTTCATAAATAGGTTTATAGGTTAGGTACCCCCATATTACAACCTAAATAAATAAAATAAAGGTTTTAACCCCCTGATTGCCCCTAGTTAACACTTTCACCAGTGATCACCGTATAACTGTTATGGGTGACGCTGGTTAGTTAGTTTGTTTTTTATACTGTCAGGGCACCCGCCATTTATTACCCAATAATGGTTTAACCCCCTGATCGCCCGGCGGGTGATATCAATTAGGTTTTAGGGTCAAATAAGGTCTGCGTTGCCCCAGGTTAGTGCCAGTCTCGCAAACACCCACGCGCAAAGCATACACCTCCATTAGTGGTATAGTATCTGAACAGATCAATATCTGATCTTATCAGATCTATACTAGCGTCCCAGCAGTTTAGGGTTCCAAAAAACGCATTGTTAGAGGGATCAGCCCAGATACCTGCTAGCACCTGCGTTTTCCCCCTCCGCCCAGCCCAGCCCAGCCAAGTGCAGTATCGATTGATCACTGTCACTTACAAAACACTAAGCACACATCAGACACAGTCAGGCCTGATCCCTGCGATCGCTAACAGTTTTTTTTGGTAGCGTTTTGATTCAGTCGCTAACAGTCAGGAGCTTTTTTACCTGTGAATCTCACTAGTGTACTACTAATTTTAGAGCCCAAAATGGCAAATCGAAAGTACACTAGTATCCCCGTACTCAGGAGAAGCAGCAGAATGTATTTTGGGGTGTAATTCCACATATGCTCATGGCATGTGTGGGCAATATATCATTTAGTGACAACTTTGGGCAAAAAAAAAAAGTTTGTAATATTCCCGCAACTTGTGGCAAAAAATAAAATATTCCATGGACTCAACATGCCTCTCAGCAAATAGCTTGGGGTGTCTACTTTACAAAATGGGGTCATTTGAGGGGGGGTTTGTGCTATTTTGGCATTTTATGGCCTTCGAACCTGTGATAGGTAGTGAGGAGTGAAATCAAAAATTTGCACCCTTAGAAATCCTGAAGGCGGTGATTGGTTTTCGGGGGCCCCGTACGCGGCTAGGCTCCCAAAAAGTCCCACACATGTGGTATCCCCATACTCAGGAGAAGCAGCAAAATTTATTTTGGGGTGCAATTCCACATATAACCATGGCATGTGTGAGCAATATATCATTTAGTGACAACTTTTTTTTGTCTTTATTCAATCACTTGGGACTAAAAAAAAAAATATTCAATGGGCTCAACATGCCTCTCAGCAAATAGCTTGGGGTGTCTACTTTCCAAAATGGGGTCATTTGGTTTTTTTTTTTTTTTTACTGCTCTGCCATTTTAGCACCTCAAGAAATGAGATAGGCAGTCATAAATTAAAAGCTGTGTAAATTCCAGAAAATATACTCTAGTTTGTAGACGCTATAACTTTTGCGCAAACCAATAAATATACGCTTATTGGCATTTTTTTTACTAAAGACATGTGGCTGAATACATTTTGGCCCAAATGTTTGACTAAAATTTTGTTTATTAGATTTTTCTTATAACAAAAAGTAGAAAATATCTTTTTTTTTCAAAATTTTCGGTCTTTTTCCGTTTATATCGCAAAAAATAAAAATCACAGAGGCAATCAAATACCATCAAAAGAAAGCTCTATTTGTGGGAAGAAAAGGACACAAATTTTGTTTGGTTAAAACATTGCATGACCGCGCAATTACCAGTTAAAGCAGTGCAGTGCGAAATTGAAAAAAGACCTCTGGTCCTTAAGCTGACAATTGGTCCGGGGCTGAATTGGTTAAGGTAAGTTTCATCACTGATCTCCTTTGTCATGTGATTTATTGACCATGTAATCGAATGTCTTTATAACTATTCAAACCTGTGTATTTTCAAATATATGACCCAACAACAATTGGTAGAAGTATTTATTCACGTATCCCAAAATCATATAAAAATATTAAATTTACTCATGTATTAAACATAAATTAACTCTGAAAAATGTACAAAAATAAACTTGGCTGTCAAGTAGGCCTCTTCCATCTATTTTGCCAAAATGTGTCATCTTGGTCCTTAACCTTGAACAGACCTCATCACAGATTCTGATATGTTTTTTGGAAAGGGGCCTCATAGGAGTATTGAGTGGCGGAAGCTGGGTCATCACTGGCAGTGTGGGGAGCAGGCCTAGCCTCCCTATGTTGACTTGGCACATACATACCCTGATCCTGTGGCTGGGAGAAGGAGTGCAGCACTTGTTCTATAGTCTTTTGCATTTCAACGTAACGCTCTAGGGGGAACCTTTTTAATTAGTGGGACAAAACTGAGCGCCAGGATCGTATCGGGACATAAAAATGCATCCACCTTTTCTGTCATGTTTTTTAACATTTCGAGTAAGCGCTCACTTAGGTCAGGTTGGGATAGAGGTTGTCGCCTCCGTGTCACTTTGCCTGGCAGAACAATGTCTGCAGGAGCAGAGGATGGCCCAGGGATAGCCTCTGCCACTGCACATTGTTCATGTGGATTAGTTTCCCAGAGATTGGAAGATGTTTGGATTAGTGATAAATCCTCTGTGCCTTCTGGAAATACAATCGGTGCTTGGCCCTCTGTTTGTGGTTCTGGTTGATCCTCAATTACATCTTGCTCCTCCCAACTAGCATCTGTCCTGTTTTAAATGTAAAAAAATGAATAAATTAAATAGGCATATTCATTGTTAAGAGGTTGTGCGATACATAGATGATCTAGATGAAAACGTACTCCCTCATCTCCACAATGGGTTGCAGAAAATCTAATTCCCTGGCAAACATATAGGGTACCCTAGGCGCTGCCCCCGAGCCACTCCTTGATTCTTTGAGGTGCCGGATATATTTTCTGCAAGCATCACGCATGCTACGCCATCTTGTCTGTAAGTAGTGCACTGAAAAATAGAAAACAACATAAACATTTTTTTTTTTGCTTTTAGGTACTCAAGGTTGGAAAATCAACTATTAGTGGCATTGTTAATGATACCTGCCTAGTCATATGGGAAGAAATGAAGGATATGGTTATGAAGAAGCCCAAAAAACAAGAATGGTTGAAAGTAGTGGATCTATTCTGGGAGCGTTGCAACTTCCCCAACTGTCTGGGAGCCATTGATGGGAAGCACGTCCGCATCCTAAAGCCTCCAGCTAGTGGGAGCCAATTTTTTAATTATAAAAAATATTTTTCGTTGGTATTAATGGCAGTGGCAGATGCAAATTATAAATTTATTTATATTGATGTGGGTTCTATGGCAGCAGCTCGGATTCTAGTGTATTTTCACATTCCTCATTTGGCTGCATGCTGTGTGAGAATACACTAGACTTGCCCAATCATTCTCCCCGGCCCGGGACTACAGAGCCTCCCCTCCCACATGTATTTGTCGGAGATGAAGCGTTTGCACTTTCGGAGCACCTGCTCAGGCCTTTTTCAAGTCGCTCTCTGACAACAGAAAAAAGAGTGTTCAGTTATAGGCTGACTAGGGCACGACGAGTAGTAGAATGTGCATTTGGTATACTATGCAATAAGTGGAGATTCATGCACACTTCTATAAACCTCAGTATTGATCATGCTATCAGTGCGATTAAAGCAGCCTGTGCACTGCACAACTATGTGCGTGAACAAGATGGATATCTATTTGAGGATTCCCTGAGCTATAACATGGAGGCAGCACAGTGGAATGTTACTAGGGGCACCACTACTGGGACACATATTCATGGGGAATTTCAAAAAATCTTTTTGTCACCAGCTGGGGAGGTGCCTTGGCAGATGAATTCTATATAATCATAAAAAGTCTGTATTTGTTAGCATTATATTATCAGGCCTTTACAAAGTGAAAAGTGTGCTGTAAGAAAAATATTTGGTGTAATTTTGGCCATGACAAATAAAAATGATGTTGATCACACTTGTGGTGTATATTATATTGGTAACCTTAAAATGTATAAGAATATGCATTTATTTAGGGACTCCTCCGTTGCTGTCTGATGCTGTTATGTGCACAATGTTTAGAGCATGTGGCCTGGTATAGATTTGTGGGTAAACATATGCTGTTTTTTACAATATTATAAATGCAATAAATGTACACCATCAAAAAACTACAGGACAGCATCTACAGGTAGTGAAAGGGGAAAAGAAAACTTACATTTGTCAGCCTGAACTTGTGAAGAGCACATGCTCCACTCTGGCAAGAGGTTTCTGGCAATTTCCAGCCACACACGTTTTTTAAGAATGTTGTCCTTATATTTAGGATGGCGGGTGTCATAAATCATCGGTTTCTCCCTTACAAGTCTTATCAGCTCCTCACAATCGACAGATTCTTTCGCCTTTGATGCCGCTTTTCGTCCTCTTTTCGCCATGCTTGCTCCAGTCAGCATCACAAAACAGACAGGGGGAGGGGGAGGTGTAGGAGGAGGGGAGATAATTTATGTTCACACCACAACACAGCTGCGAATCAGATGCATGCCCATAGAAGATAATGGCCTGGTAATTTGCACCGCAATGCCCAAAAAACGCACACGTTTTTTGTGCAATGCGCAGTGCGAATGCAACGCACATATGTGAACAAGATACATTAATTTGAATGTATTTTAAAATGTCATGCAAATTGGATGCGGTGTAAGCCGCATCTAATTCTCATATGTGTGAACGGGGGCTTAGAAACTAGTGGACACTGTAGCTCTGCAACAAGTGAAGATTGGAGTCACTGCCCCTTGGACAACTAAGTATTACGAATCTTCTTTTGCAGAATGCTTGTGGTTTAATTTTATCAGGCTCATCAAGTACAATCAGTTCTTTTTTCAGGTTTGACCTATTAAATTAATTAATGTATAGCATGATGGTCTACTTAAATTAAAATCATTTAAAAGGTCTCTGGATGTAAGTTTTCACAATATAGTGTCAATAGGGGCTACATTTGTCCTTAAAAATCGACTGTATGAAATTGAAAACAAACCCTTTCTGTGTCAGGCCAGATTTAATCTGGGTTCGCACTTGTGCAAACACAGACATCGCATGTGATCCTCACCACCTTGCTGTGCGAATCACATGCGATGTCTGTGCGATGCAAATTCAGTCATACAGATCACATTCGCAAGAAAATGCTGCAGGACTCTTTTTTGTTCTGCACTGAAATCAGATCGCATGGGTGTTTAAACCCATGCAATTCCGATTCCTGTACCATTTGACAGTTCACACTGCGATCTGCAAACTGACCTGGGGGTGTCATTAACTTTGTATTGACACCCGCAGCAGTTCGCAGAGGGCAGTGTGAACTGCCTGCAAGTGGCATGCAATGCGGGAACCCGCACTGGAATCGTGCTGGTTCCTGCATCGCATATGTGTAAACCCAGGCTTAGTGTCAATTTATCAGAAGTTCTCTGATTTAATGTCAGCGCAATCAAAACGTGTGAAGAGAAAAAAAAATGGGCAGCAGATAGATATTTATGGTAAAAGTGACTCTTTGGGAAGATTTACTAAAACTAGTGCACACAGAATCTGGTACAGCTGTGCATAGTACCCAATCAGCTTCTTACTTCAACTTGTTCAATTAAGCTTTGACAATAAAACCTAAGCCCCGTTCACATGGGCAGAATGCCGGGAGACATTTACGGGTACAAAAAATTTTGGCCGACATTCTGTTCATGTGTATGTCGTTCTGTACGGCAGAAGCCGGGTGAATGTGGAACGTGCATGCTGGAAAAACAGCAGCCATCCGACTCCCAAATCTCCCAAATTATGTCTCTTCTACCTTAATTCTTGTCCCCTGCCTGCTAACATTTTTCTTTTTTTCTTTTTAAGGGTATGCAACATAACACATTAGTATGACATGACAGCACAGTCCTGACAAAGATTATCAGTGGTGACATGATGGAAATTAACATAACATAGGTTAATTGTTACATACCAAACTATATGCCCAAAGTCAATTTGGTAATAAATACTGTGAAATAAGTACAGTATTTTGGGCAGAATATATATCTTTATTTTGTTTATTCTGGCTAGCCATGAATATGATGGGTTATCAAACAAAATGGCTTATTAGAATGGATTGGGTAAAAGGTCTATAGTAGGGGTAAGCTAGTTTCAAGATCTCAGATGGAATATACCTCTCAGTAGCTGATTGTATTTGGTTACCATTGAAACTCTTTCATATTTGGATGCATATATGAGAAGATAATGAGAGATTTAATACCTTTGTTTAATTACAGTTTTACTAAAGTTTACCTGAAAATCACAGATACAAAATTGTCAAACACAGGAGGCCAGCCTCTTTCCCCTAGCAATGCCTGTGTAGAAGAAATGCATCAGGCTGGGCCTGGTATGTGACATCATCCTGCAGGCAGGTGCGACTCGCAGCTGTGCCGGTTCTTTTGTACACGCGCTGATCTTTCATACAGTACGTTGTTTTTTTTTTTTATAATAAATTAAACCTTGGTTCTAAAAATACTATGCTATGGGATCTGTTTTTTTGTTCCTTTCATTTCCATTGGAAGTTTTATATAGGATTGTTGCATAACCAGAATACTAGAGTGAGTTATAGCTATGTGTCAGCCAGACACAGTTGATCTCGTTTGGAGATCATGTACATCTGGTAGGGAGCTTGTAAGCACTGGTAGGACGTTTTTAAAATACACTTTTGTTTGTTGTGTGGACCCCTCCCCCTTTTTTCACAAGATCATCCAACAAAGCAAATTGCAAGATTCTTTTATATATTGGGACTTTGCACATTGTTTGTTATTGCTTTTATGTACATGATTTCTATGTCATGATTAGGGATGGGCCAAACCCCCCCCCCCCGGTTCGGTTCACACCAGAACATACCGGACAGGCCAAAAATTTGGCAAAACACACGAACACCGTTAAAGTCTATGGGACACGAATATGAATAATCAAAAGTGCTAATTTTACAGGCTTATATGCAAGTTATTGTCATAAAAAGTGTTTGGGGACCCGGGTACTGACCCAGGGTACATGTATCAATGCAATTTTTTTTTTTTTTTAAACTGAAGTTTTTTCGGGAGCAGTGATTTTACTAATGCTTAAAGTGAAACAATAAAAGTGAAATATTCCTTTAAATTTCGTACCTGGGGGGTGTCCAATGGCTTCCCTGTGGCGTCAGAAGGGGCGGGCCACCCATTTACATAACCTGGTGGCCCCGCCCCCCTCTGACGCCACCCTCAGCTATAAAAGAACTGTCACCTGCAAGGATGCGTTATATGGCGGGTGCCTCCCATGGAGGCAGATCGGTGGCGGCTTGCGTTTTTTTTTTTTCGTCGGCAGAGCAAGAGAAAAAGATGAATGGACTTTGTGGGACATTTTTATTTTTTAATAAAGGACTTGTCCCAAAGTGTGTCTTGTGTTTTTTTTAATTTTGACACCTTTTTTGTGAAATGGTATAGGTACAATGTATCCATTAACATTTCAAACAGGGGGCGGCCGGGATCTGGGGGTCCCCTTGTTAAAGGGGGCTTTCAGATTTCGATAAACCCCCCGTCTGCAGACCCCCACAACCACCGAGCAAGGGTTGTGGGGATGAGGCCCTTGTCCCCATCAACATGGGGACAAGGTGCTTTGGGGGGCTAACCCAAAGCACCCTCCCCTTGTTGAGGGCATGTGTCCTGATACAGTTCAGGAGGGAGGCACTCTCTCATCCCCCCTCTTTTCCTGCGGCCTGCCAGGTTGCGTGCTTGGATAAGGGTCTGGTATGAATTTTTGGGGGGACCCCACGCTATTTTTTTTATTTTGGCGCGGGGTTCCCCTTAAAATCCATACCAGAGTTAAAGGGCCTTGTATGGAATTTGGGGGGACCCCCACGCAATTTTTTTTTTAATTCTGGTTCAGGAACCCATGCCATTTTTTTCAAAGACTTTTATCTGTAGTGACGGGACCGACAATTCATTTTAGCCACTAGTACTTTTAAATTACTTTTTTTCCTTTTAAAAATCTAATTTTGTGCAGGGACTATTCTAAACACGGGGAAAAATGTGCCACTTTACAGGCATACTATAGACACCCCCCAGGTACGAAATTTAAAGGAATATTTCACTTTTATTGTTTTACTTTAAGCATTATTAAAATCACTGCTCCCGAAAAAACGTCAGTTTTAAAAAGAAATAATTTCATTGATACATGTCCTCTGGGGCAGGACCCAGGTCCCCAAACCCTTTTTATGAAAATAACTTGCATATAAGCCTTTAAAATGAACACTTGATTTTTCATGTTAATGTTCCATAGACTTTAACGGTGTTCCGAATTTTCCCTGAACACCGCAAATTGTTCGGTGTTCGAACATCCGAACAGCCATAGTTCGGACCGAACGTATGCTCGGGCCGAACCGTTCGCCCATCCCTAGTTATGATATGGTAATTTTTTTGGGTTTGGCACAATTCACTTGATTTAAAGACATAGCCTACCCTTTTTATGTTTGTATATTTTAGCTCCTGTATTTGGATGATTAGAATGCTGCTGTCATAATATTGCAAACTAAGACAGAGGATTTAATTTGTTTTTTAGAGATAAAAAACAAATCTCTCTCCACTCTATCTAAAACTTAAAAACTATTTTGCCTTTGGTTATACATTTAAATGAGCAAAGAATCATTGAAACCATGCTGAGGTTTCTAGGTACCAGCAGGCTGAAGGAGTGGGGAAGAGGCACCCTCATAAACAAGACCAGGCTTCCACAACCCTGAACCAGTTTTGACTTCTAGCATCTCCTCTAATTACATGCTTGCAGCTCCACTTACTATGCACATGACTGCTCACCAGTCTGCTTATCCTGTATGAATCCATCACATATGCTACCCTATTCCAATAAGCCACTCCAGTGACTGGTCTCCAACCAGTCATTCTCCAGGGGAAGTTCACACATCGCTGACTTGTCCAGTGGCTCCCATCCATCTACAACAGCATCCAGCAGATCAGCAAGGTACTTGTACCACTCCATGTTCCTGTGTCACCTGTCCACTCTATCAAGGGCCCCTGGGCTGGAGATATTATCCACCCCACATCTCCCCTGGCTCCCCAGCCAGGTATGGGACAATGACCAATGTCAAAGCACAGATGCTAAAAAAATATAAGAACCCCATCTTAAACACATGCAACTCCAAAAATGTATGTAGAAACATGGGTGTTTGAGAGGGAGATACAATCTTTGTCTTGAATAGTCCTATCACAAAATAAAAAAATAGTGTAGGTACATGAGCATGTGTATGTGCAGTTACACAGAATAGAGTCAACTGCATGTGTAACCTATAACCAAAGGGTGTCCAAGTATATTCATGCCCTTCCAATAGGCAGAGTCCAAAGGGGTGTATATGCATGCCATAGCCCAAATTAGGCCCCATTGCATGTCACATGTCTGTAACAGACTAGCAATCATTATGTATGAGAAGAAATATAATATCTGCTATTCCTTGGATTATGAGTTAAGGCAGTAGTTCACGGTTTGGTTATCAGGACAATGAGAGTAGACATCACATATGAGGCAGGAAGTAATAATCTGGTATGCACAGAATGAGTATCAGTTAGTGAGCACATTATTTACCAGCATGTTAAGTTATTGCAGGTGGAGCTCTGACTGGGATTGCACTTGGCCTGGCAGAGCAGACCTGACGGGGGGACCATAATTGGTCTGTGGCCACATTGGCTTTTCAAATGGAGTCCCAGTTTGGCAGTGAAGGTGGGCAAATCATCAATATTGTGAATATTGTGAAAAATTACTGTTAGGCAGTTATGGTGGACCTGTCTCTGGAGGGGGAACCCCACTAAGAAAGGCATATACACCAATCAGCCGTAACTTTATGATCATCCACCTAATAGAGTAGGTCTCCATTTGCCGCCAAAACAGTTGAGACATGGCCATCATTAGACCTCTGAAGGTATCAGCAGTATCTGTCACCAAGCCATCAGTAGCAGATCCTTTAGGTCCTGTAAGTTGCAAAGTGGGGCCTACATGGCTTGGAATTGTTTTTCCAGCACATCTCACAGATGCGCGACTGGATTGAGATCTCAACAAATTGGAGGCCAATTTATCACCCAAAAACATATTGTTGTATTCCTCAAACCATTCTTGAACCATTTTTGCAGTGTGGCAGGGGGCATTATCCTGCTCAAAGAGGCCACTGCCAACAGGGAATACTGTTTCCATGAAAGAGTGTACTTAGTCACCAATGTTTAGGTAGGTGGTATGTGTCAAAGTACCATCCATATGAATGGCAGGACCCAATGTTCCTTAGCAGAACATTATCTGAAGCATCACACTGCCAGGTAAGCTCTTCCCCAGGTAAGCAATGCGCAGGCACCTGGGCATCCACATGATGTAAAAGGAAACGTGATTCACCAGACCTATATAGCTTCTTCCATTACTCTATTGTCCAATTCTGATGCTCATGTGCCCATTTAGGCAATTTTGGCTGTGTGCGCTTCCACAACGTGTGTGCTTCTGCTCTGTACTATAATCTTTTGTGCATGTGCAGCTGGTTCAGAGCACTGCACAGCACACACAGCCAATGTAAGAGGGACTACTGAATGTTATCAACATAAAAATGGACATATAAGTTGATACACAACTTTAGAAGACCAAATTTTAAATCCTTTTGATGTATCAAAATTAGTAAAGGTATTGCTGACTTCAATGTACCTGGAAATAAGGCATCCCTTACACTAAAACATTCCTAACAGCAATGAAGAATATTCTTGATATACCATTTACTATGACCCATCAATTACATTTATGTAATCTATAAATCCACAGTATCTATTACTTATAAAATATTTTTTACTTTTTCCTATAATTTAGACTTTTATTTGCAGTTCTTTTTAATTCACTTGATACCAATATGTCTTTAACATTTCTTATTTAGATAGTCTCTTGTTAAAGGGGTGTTTCACCTTACAAAATTTTTTTTTAAAAGTCAGCAGCTAAAAAAAAAGTAGCTGCTGACTTTTAATAAGTACACTTACCCTCCCAGGGCGCCCGCAATGTCGGTCGTGGAGGACGAGCTGTCCCTCGGCGATCCGGTTCCAGCGCCGCCATCCTCAGTAAGGGAAACGGCTTCACGTTTCCTACTGCGCATGCGCGAGTCGGCGCAAGGCCAGAAGACGGAAGAAGAGAAGATCACCGCGGCGCTGGAGGAGGCAGATTAGGACGATCTGCCTAGCAACAGCCATTTCTGGTAAGTAAAAAAAAAATATATATATTTTTTTTCATTTTAAATGGTTACTAACATTTTTTTAAGTTTTTGTTTTCAGGGTGTTCCACCACTTAAATTTTGCTATAATTATTGGGTTTGATAGCTTCCCTTTTCTTTAACCCTTGAACCAATATCTGTTTTGAAGTAGTTTTATACTTTTAAGCTGTATTTTACAACAATATTTTCAAAATATTTTTATTTTTTTTAGGCAGATTCCAAACACCTGCAACTCTCCTTGTTCTTACTGATAATGCACTGAAGCAGTTCAAAGGTTGTTGTTTTATTCTCATATATATAACATAGAAAAATAATTAATTAAAACCACTTACATGAATTTTCTGGAATGCCATACTTTTTTATATCCAAGTCCACGGTGTCTGAGACTTTTACCTTGCCAATAAAATTGGTAATATCATTGAAGAGCAGTGGTCCTTCTTTACATATAGTGGAAACAAGTGACTGAAGATAAAGCAAGCCAGGCTTTGCTTGAAAGTTCTGGAAGATAAATGACTGCAGTAATCAAAAATATCTCCTATTTGTTTAGGTCAATACTTAGAAAATGCAACATTTTGTATAAAACTGAAATAATCTTAAATGAAATTAGAATTTAAATTAGCAATGCAGTTCATCTCTCAAATATATACGTTATATAAGTTAATAAATAAAACTGTAGACATTTCATTTTATTAAATAAAATAATAATATTATCCAAAAACTATAAGTTAGTAATACCATTACTAAGTTCAACTAATTCTAAGCCTTCAAAGTCTATAATCTATAACCTACAATACTCAGGTTCATAAAATGTTAAAATCAGATAAAAGCTTCTTAGACATGTAATTTGTTAAATTATCTATTACTAACTCCATCCACTGTGAAATTATAATCAGGGAACATTTTATGTCCCACTTTCACATTGCAGAGCCATGTCCATTTATGGTGGCATATTCCTATTCTAAATAAGTTACACAAATACAGGGAAGGACTTCAACTATTGCTGAAACAACCAGACAGACACACTACAATACTTTGCAATTATGCATTTCATATGTAACCCCATGCTTACGTTTAAGAATTGTTTGTAACACAGCTCAGTACAAATTATAGCACTGCTTTTGAACCAACCCTAATGGGAAAATATGTACAGTATGTAAGCAACATTATACATGCAATTTGTTTAAATGCTGTAAAAGCTTATTTTAAATATTTGTGGAACTAGTAGAGTTTCGTCTATAGTCCTAGCACTATACCTACCAAGATTTAATCTTCTTCCATAAATTAGCTTTTTAACAGAGCCGTAATTATTTGTAGTTGATGTAGCCAGTTTTAACCCAGAAAGTGAAGCACAAATGGTTTACTACCCATGACAGACAACACATAGGGAATGTAACTTTGTCATCTACTAAAAACCTAAATTATATATTTTTTAAAAAGGAATAAACTAAATGAAACTGAAATAAGTTCACTTTTTATTTATGTTTGTGTACTGGGCAAATCTTTTCACATGTTAGTGATATCTATACTATTAGGATAGTACTACTAGGATATACTGTAAGTGCAATAGTAATATGTACAGTTATGCGAGTATGAACACTCTTTTTTTTATTGTAGTTAAAGAAAAGATAAAGCTGACTTACCTGCTGAAAGCTTGTAATCACTGATAGGTTTTGCAATATTTTATTAGACACAAAAACATGTTGATATTTGTCAAAAAATAGAACAACTTTAGAAATATAGTTTAGAAAAATATTTAACATAGTCTCAATTTCTTGAGGTATACTGATCTGCAATTAGAAAATTATAGAATAATACATAGTTTCATAAATTTTTATTGGAAATGCAAACATTAATAAACTTAAAGTATATTAAAGGCATTTTTAAATTATTTGGACAGAGTGATGAAAAGTTATAACCACTGCCAGGTTTTTGTTGTTGTTTGTGTGTCACGCGTCATGATTGGCTGCGCAATCATCTGGGACCTGTCACGTTTACGGTGATGTACTCTCTTTAATTGTCCTTAATACCAATAAATCCAGGGACATTTCAGTGGCGCTGCCCATTGATTAATATCAATGGGCAGGGGCGCTGTAGGAGTGGTGTATACACACCGCTTGTACAGTGCCTCAAAGATGCTACTTGCAGGATTTTTTTTTAGCGTCCTGCCAGCGCAATGCTCCAGTGTGAAAGCATTCAGACTTTCACAATGGAGTGACAGGGGAGGCCCTTTACAGGCACTTTGCAGGTGCTATTTTTAGCGCTATAGCACTTGTAAAGCACCTCAGTGTGAAAGCAGCCTTAGGTAATGTAAAAATGACTATACAATTAAACGATTTGTAAAATTATCAATGTAATTTTTTAAACATCTGTAAAAGGCCCAAACAAGTACATTATAAATTATCTATAGGTATAATGTTGCTAATACCATTTACATGCATGCATGTAAAAAAAAAATTCAGTAGCTTTTCAACATCTATTTCATATATTCATATACGGTCATCTATAAAATAATGAACCTTAGATCAATCTGGTACTTTACCCATGCAAGAAAATGGCACATTTCCTTTAATCCCCAGCCACATAGGCTAATTCGCAGATGGGTTACATCATTGCCTAAATATGGCTGTTGTCATCACTATTCTGCCTTTGCCCTTACATAGCTGATTTTGGCTCAGGGAGTTGTCTTTCGGCTATAGGTAATGTTGGGATCAGTTGTGTGTGTCTTAAGCCCCATACACACGGTCGGACTTTTTCATGGATTCTGTCCGATCGGACAATGTTGTTGAAAAATCAGACCCTGTGTATGCACCATCGGACAGTGTTCGTCGGTTTGCCCGACGGACAAAGTCTTATCTCCTGCTGGAAAGATTTGCAGTCAACCCGGTCCGATCACACCAAACCCGATCGTGTGTACGGTTGTCCGACCGGACAAAGTGCTACGCATGCTCAGATCACATTACAAGACCAAAGCTATTGGCTACTAGCCTTTACGTAGTCCCGTCGTAGGCAACAAATGTCACCACGTTCAGAATGATCGGATTTTCCGACAACTTTGTCCGACCGTGTGTACGCAAAACCAACATCGGACAAAGTACGACGGACATGATCCGACGGACCTGGTCTGCGGATTGTCCGACCGTGTGTATGGGGCTTTAGGATGTTGGGTCTTGATGAGTCAGTAGAAAAGGGGCATCATAATTGATGAAGAATTAGCAATGAAGGCCTTTTTTGGAATTTTTATTTTATTTAATTAACCTCTTAAGCCCCGGACCATTTTGCAGGCCAAAGACCAGAGCACTTTTTGCGATTCGGCACTGCGTCGCATTAACTGACAATTGCGCGGTCGTGCAACGTGGCTCCCAAACAAAGTGTACGTCCTTTTTTTCCCACAAATAGAGCTTTCTTTTGGTGGTATTTGATTATCCCCGCAGTTTTTATTTTTTGCGCTATAACCAAAAAAAGAGCAACAATTTTGAAAAAAACACATTATTTTTTACATTTTGCTATAATAAATATCTCCCAAAAATATATAAAAAAAATATTTTTTTCCTCAGTTTAGGCTGATACGTATTCTTCTACATATTCTTGGTAAAAAAAATTGCAATAAGCATTTATTGATTGGTATGCGCAAAAGTTGTAGCTTTTACAAAATAGAGGATAGTATTATGGCATTTTTATTAATAATTATTTTTTTACTAGTAATGGCGGTGATCAGCGATTTTTATCATGACTGTGATATTATGGCGGACACATCGGACATTTTTGACACGTGTATGCGATGGCACGGCAGTAAATTTAAAGGGACGTACCTGTACGCCCATTTGCCTGTCCGTGCCATTCTGCCACCGTACATCGGTGTGCGCCAGTCGGCAAGTGGTTAAAGAGGGGTTCCCATTTAAAAAGAAAATTCACGGGGCGGAGCTTGCCGCGGAAGGAGATGGACGCTCTGTGAGAGAGCTCCGCAGCACACAGGGACAAACCGGCACAGACCAGGCTGCAATCACAGCAATCGCTGCGGAATTCACCCACCGGAGCTGGGATAGGAACCGAAGCACCGATCGGTAATGTCCAGGAGGAACAAAAACATGAAAAAGCCGCAAAAGATGACCGAATATTTTCCGCTGGGTCCCAGGCAAGATGGCGGCGGCGGGCCGGCAACACGAGGAAGATTCAGCACACCGATGCCGACATCATCTAAAGGTAATCCAAACAAAAGGATGGCCCCACCACACTGCCCGCAATCGCCCATACATACCCCAACCTCGGGAAGCCCAGAAAAAGCCAGATTACGGCTGGATGCCACGGATCACGTCCTGTCCCACTCCCAGGGCCTAGACTCAGGGGAGGACACGAGGGAACTCCCGGACTCTATTGACACGTTCCCCACATCTAACCAGCCTGTGCTGGATACCACTCTAAGAGACATGTTAGTCTCCCTAAGGAGCTCTCTGCATACCGATATGCTTTCCTGTGTCCACAACCTGGGGATAGAATTGAAAGAAATTGCGGCTAGAACCGATCACATTGAGCATAAAATGGGGGAATTTGCGACCACCATCAATGATCTGGTGGACGCACACGATGACCACACAGACGAGATGGACGCCATGAAAGCTAAAATGGCGGACATCGAGGACCGCTCAAGAAGAAATAATTTTAAAATTAGAGGGGTTCCCGAATCGGTCGCACAACCTGATCTGAAAATGTATGTCACCCAGTTATTCCAAGCCATGATCCCGGAACTAACTGAGCTTGATATCACAGTGGATAGAATCCACAGGCTACCCAAACCGTCTCACCTGCCGGACAATATACCCAGGGACGTAATCCTGAGACTCCATTTTTTTCACATAAAGGAGCGCCTGATGGCCGCATCTAGGAACAAAGAGAACCTTTCCCCGCAATACAGAGACCTGCAATTCTTTGCGGATCTATCCCAATTCACCCTGCAAAAAAGAAGGAACCTCAACACAATCTCTAAAGCTCTGAGAAACCATAAAATTGCATATAAGTGGGGTTTCCCGACAAAACTAATCATCACTAAAGATGGGAAGGATCACGCAGTAGACACCCTTGCGAAGGGAATGCAGCTCCTCCACAAATGGCAAATTATCCCAGATGTAGCCGAAACCAGCAAACACCGCAGTCCTCATCGCACTGACGAAGACTGGAACCTGGTTGCTCCCAGACATGCACATAAGGAAACCTAATTCACCTGCAGCCACCACATATTTTCACCTACCGTTCCCTGTTTAGGAGAAATATTTGCTGCTAAGCTGAACTTTTTTTTTACCTGTTTTTTTTTGTTTTCTGAAACTGCACTTTTTTTTCATATACCCCCCAAGAACATCTTGAGTGACTATCAGTCACACCCGGGTCATGATGACCCTCCCCCTCCCTTACAGGAGACTCACGTTCTTTGCCCAATGTTTATTTCTTTGTTTCACCTGACTACCGTTTATGCCCGCAGTACTACCCTTCAGCAAACAGACGCAAGTCTACATCTAATATGGATCTCTAGCCCCAAGGGCCACTTTCTCGCAGAATCCAGGATCAGCCGTGAACACTCCAAGACCAAATGTAAGTGTTTTTCAACACATGCTACACTACACATACTGGTTCGACATTACAAATGGTCGTTAACTTTCTGACAATCAACGCTAGGGGACTCAACCACCCCGCCAAGCGCAGATCTATGTGGCGGGAGGCTACTAGACACAATGGAGATATCCTTTGCGTCCAGGAGACTCATTTCAAAAAAGACGCACAACCTGGATGCTCTCACCCCAAATTTCCGCATGTTTTCTATGCTAGTTCCGGAGAAAAGAAAAGAGGAGTATTGACGGCAATCAGGGACTCAGTAGCCTTCAAACTTCATAGAGAATTCCAAGACCCGCAAGGCAGATTCCACATCCTAGTGTGTGACATTAACTCAGCTACATACACAATTGTGAACGTCTATGCACCAAACTGCAACCAGATTGGCTTCTTTCATAAGCTCATGAAGAAGGTCTCTCATGTAAAAAAAGGCCACTTGCTGCTATGTGGGGACTTTAATCTCCCCCCAGACCCCAAGGTGGACTCCAGCTCCTCCTCCAATAGAAAACTACCGTCTCTTCTACCCATCCTACAATCCTACGAACTGTACGACGCATGGCGATGCATCAATGCTAGCGAAAAAGACTACACCTTTTTTTCCTCTAGCCATCAAATCTACACTAGACTAGATCTTTTCATTTTAGATAAATGGTTACTACCGAAGGTTAAAACATCTGTTATTAATGATATAACCTGGTCTGATCATGCCTCGGTGTCACTGCGGGTGGACGACTCATCCAACAACAACCCGACTTACATTTGGAGATCCAACCCGCAGCTGATCCAGGAAGATCGGTCCAGGCTAGCAACTGAATTATGTAATTTTTTTGAATGTAATGAGGGCTCTGTAGCGGACCCCTTTGTGACGTGGAATACGCACAAGGCGTTCATGCGGGGCCTTCTCATCCAACTGGGAGCTAGGAAAAAGAGAATGAGGGGGCAGCGCATACTAAATATAACAACCCAAATCCACACTCTAGAAACCCAAAATAAAGCACAACCCTCCACTGCACTAACTGAAAAATTGGCGGAATTGCGTCAAGAACTCCGTCTCATACTGCTGGAGGATTTTGAAAAGTCTTCCAGGAGGTTGAAGATGACATACTATGCTAACGGCAATAAGGCAGGGAAACTCCTAGCATCCCGCCTCAGAGGGATTAGATATAAATCAAAAATAGCACATATCCTACACCCCCATACACTGACCAAACTATACCATCCCCAAGCCATAGCAGATGCATTCAGTGCATACTACGGCTCTTTATATAACTTAAAAGACGACACTAACACAATACAACCCATGCCTCACAAAATAGCAGAATTTCTGGACAAAGTAAACATCCCCCACCTCTCTGAAGAGCAAATTACGGTGCTTAATTCACCATTTACAATTCAGGAGGTCTCCCAAGCAATCAAATCCCTTCCCAATAACAAATCACCTGGACCTGATGGTTTCACAGGAGAATATTTTAAGACATTTATAGACACTTTAGCTCCTAAGATGGTCGGTATATTTAATTGTGCTGCTGCCTCCTCACACTTTCCATCTGAAATGCTGAAAGCTATGATCGTTGCACTACCGAAGCCAGGGAAGGTACCGGATACCCCACAAAATTTCCGCCCAATTTCGTTACTCAACAACGATTTAAAGATCTACGCCAAGCTAATAGCCACCAGATTGGTAGACCTACTGCCCTCACTAATCCACCCTGATCAATCAGGATTCACCAAGGGCCGTCAGACGGCGGACGCCACTAGACGTTTGATAAATGTAATCCACCTCACAAATAAAACCAAAACGCCTTCTCTGCTCCTAGCGCTGGACGCAGAGAAGGCGTTTGACCGCATACACTGGGACTACCTTAAGCAGGTCCTCTGTAAATTTGGCTTCACAGGAAATATTCTACAGGCCATTATGGCCTTATATACAAACCCATCAGCCCAAGTCTATGTGTCAGGAATGTTATCTACTCCATTCGACATCACTAACGGCACTCGCCAGGGGTGCCCCCTGTCACCTCTTATATTTAACCTGCTGATGGAACCCATGGCGGCATACATTCGCCAACACCCTGAAATTTCTGGGGTGTCGGTGGATGGTAAAATGCATACCATCAGCCTCTTTGCGGATGATATCATCCTAATGCTCACTAAACCTTCTACTTCCTTGGCTTCGGTACACCAATCCCTCCAGATGTTTAACGAACTCTCATACTATAAAGTTAATGAGTCGAAGTCTTATCTAATGGGTCTAGGATTATCACAGACAACAAGGCAACACATCTCAAGTAACTTCCCTTATACATGGAAAGATAAGGGTTTGGCCTACTTGGGAATCACCCTTACCCCTCAGGTCTCAGACTTGGTAAAAATGAATTACACCCCCTTTTTATCTGCATTAACCAACAAACTATCATCCCTTCGGAAATTTGAACTATCTTGGACAGGGAGGTTAGCGGCATTTAAAATGCAAATTCTACCACAGTTCCTCTATCTATTCAGAACATTGCCAATCCCGGTCCCCAAATTATTTTTCCAGCAAGCACAAAGGGAACTAAATAGCTATTTATGGGCAGGGAAAAAGGCACGTTGTGCTTTTCACAAACTTATCAAACTAAAATCAGCAGGAGGAATAGGCTATACCTCAATAAAGGACTACTACACGGCCACAGTTCTGACCCAAGTCAAAGCTTGGTTCCCTGACATTAGCAATAACCTATGGGTAGACCTAGAACACCACCAAATTAAAGGGAAGAACCTTTACAACTACTTAATAACAAGCCCCTTCCACCATAAAAATGCTCGACCCACCAACCTATCCCCTACCATCCAGGCGTCTACTGACACCTGGCGGGAACTTATTGAAACAGCCACAACAGAGGGACCTACCATCCCACTCAAACTCCCTATAACGGCCATGTCCTTTGTGATTCCAAATATCTCTCTGCAACATTGGAAAACCAATACTGCACAAGAGATTCAACTCAATGACCTGTTTGTAGGCCCCGCACTTAAAACATTTAGATCACTGCAGATTGAATTCTCCATTCCAGCATCAGACGAGTACCAATACACTCAACTAGCGCACTTCTTCAGAACTAAAAAGGAAAGGATTGTAGCCAATCTCCCCTGGCGGGTGGCGGGGTTCTTCACCAATAGCAACACAAAAGTAAAAGGGACATCAGTGATATATACACACCTACAAGACAAACAGACATTCTCCAAACAAGCCCACATATTGTCCTGGGAGAAAGACTTAGAGAAAAGCTATACAATACCACAATGGGAATCAGCCTTAAAGACAACATATGCCTCTACAAGGAGCGCCAACCTCTGGGAGCTATCTCATAAAATACTTCTCAGATGGTATCTTACCCCGTACCGTATAGCCAAATTCGCCCCGAATGCATCCTCAAAGTGTTGGAGGAACTGCGGTTCAACGGGAACCCTAATACACATAATGTGGTCGTGCACACAAATTAAAAGATACTGGTCTCTAATATTCCAAACTATATCAAATCTCACAAACACTACTGTAGCGGGATCCCCAGGATTGGCGCTCCTATCATTGGGCATAGACGAATTCCCCAATCCAGTTAGAAAACTAATATCTAACATCCTTATAGCAGCCAGGCTTACTATAGTGAGACACTGGAGGGACACAAACCCGCCTACCGTGGCGGAAACTTTAAGAACAACTAATACACATTGTATATACGAAACCCTATTTGCTCACAGCATAGGAAATTTCCCTTCTATCCACCCCATTTGGGATCCCTGGAACAAATGGTATCCTCAAAACACTGGTCTGAAATTTTTCAAAGCAAGAAAGTAAGTGGTCATCCTAGATCCCATTACCCTGCCAAAACTAGGGCTAGTCACGGTGAAACATGTTCACGTTCTCTATCCTTCTACTCTGTATACTGATTTTCCACCCCTCTCCTATCTCTCCTAATTTCCTACTAAAATTTTCTAAGAAGCTGTTCTCAAAACCACGAAGACAGGAAATACAATTTAAAAATTATCTAGAACTTATATGTTTTTGTAAGCACCAGGGGGGGGGCGGGGGCCTCGCCTCTTCTGGCACAGCTTGTGCCCAGATGGGGTGCCTGGGGAGGATGGGCTCCCTCTCCTCTGGATCCCTGACCTTGGCATGTTTGACTACTTTTATATTTAGGTATGCACAAGTGTGATACAAGACTCTTACATGTCTGGCAAACGATATGACACCTAATGTATCTACTAACACGCTAAATTTTTTATATGATGTTGAATAAGTTTGATGACAGACTTTTACTTTGTTAATGTTACTATTGTTGTTATGCACAAAATTTTTTCAATAAAAACGATTGAAATTAAAAAGAAAATTCAAAGTAAGGCATTGCAACTGTGGGCGCCTGGCTGTGGCTTCACTGCGCATGGGCGAGTGGCACCACGCGTCATGATTGGCTGCGCAATCATCTGGGACCTGTCACGTGTCCCAGATGATTGACAAGAGGGTGGGGGCAGAGCTGAGCCCTTCCTGCGCTGAGTGGAAGTGATGTCAAGAGCCCAGGCACTGAAGGAGGCAGACTACGAGGGACCCCCTAGCAACAGCCATTTAGAGGTGAGTAAAAAAAAAAATTCCAAATGTTTTTGTTTTTTGTTTTTTTAGGGCACATTCATGATTTTTTTTTGGGGGGGGGGTGGAACACCACTTTAAGGACTTGTCAAACATGTTGATGTCTTATTTCTATGTTAATTTTTTTTTTTGTGAACACATTGGGGTACTATATACTCCTTAAGCCCCATACACACGGTCGGACAATCCGCGGACCAGGTCGGTCGGATCCTGTCCGTCATACTTTGTCTGATGTTGGTTTTGCGTACACACGGTCGGACAAAGTTGTTGGAAAATCCAATCATTCTGAATGTGGTGACGTTTGTTGCCTACGACGGGACTACGTAGAGGCTAGTAGCCAATAGCTTTGGTCTTGTAATGTGATCTGAGCATGCGTAGCACTTTGTCCGGTCGGACAACTGTACACACGATCGGATTTGGTGTGATCGGACCGTGTTGTCGGCAAATCTTTCCAGCAGGAGATAAGACTTTGTCCGTCGGACAATCCGACGTACACTGTCCGATGGTGCATACACACGGTCTGATTTTTCAACAACATTGTCCGATCGGACAGAATCCATGAAAAAGTCCGACCGTGTGTATGGGGCTTTACTCTTTCACATGGAGGGTATGCTGCCCCTACCATTTCCTGGTTGTTGTAGATTTATAGGGGGACTTCACACTTTTTTCTTATTTTTTTCTTTTTTTTGTGTAGAGATCCCATTAAATCCATACATACTCTTCCTGGGGGACCTTATGCAAAAAAAATTTTTTGGGGGGGGTTGCATGAATTCATACCAGTCTCAAAAAGTCTTGTATGTATTTTGGTAGATACGCCATGCAATCTTTTTTTTCATTCATGTTGTACAACGTGCTACAGCAAAAATTACATTTACAGAGCACACAGACCCCATTCAAAGGTCCCCTAAAATACATAGCAGACCCCTACTGGGCTCTGTGTGCATTTTTATTTAAAAAATTGAGAAGCAGCAATAAAATGTAGTTTACTGGCAATTTTAACACACTTTTTTCCTTTGTAAATGTCAGTGCTGCTGCGGCACTTTCTGTACATCAGAGATGCACCCCATTTACAGCCAGGAATAGGGAAAATCCCCCACCCCCCAGGTTTGGTATATAAAGGAATTGGGCTGCTTTATTGTTTCAATTTAAGCATTTTAAAAAATATTTTGCATTGGTACATGTTTGCCGGGGCAGTGCCCTCCCCTCCGCCCCATGCAATTCTTTTTTTCAACTCCCTGCTTTGTAAACCCAGATAGTAGGCATTTTTATTTGGCTCCCAATGATTTCAATGAGGTTCGGGTTCAGCATCCAAACTCCTTTTGAAGTTCGCCAAACCCTGTTTGAATCGAACCCAGGGCAGTTCAGCTCATTCCTATTCAGAAATAAATACATTGCATTTTAATAATAATTCAATTATTTATTCTTCTATTATTTACAATAGAAAACTACCCCTTAAAAGGCTTGTTCACATTTGCTTTGATCTCTGATGAGTGATCATTCAGATGGTTCTTTAGAGACCATTTGATAGGCGATATCAGCCCATTCGTCCACAGAAGTCAGGAATCTGTCTTACTGAGAAGAACTTATATATTTATTTATCTATATAACTTTATTAATTTGTTATTTACTAAATTACATCAGCTTCCACAAAACTACAATATTGAATTTCACACTACAATGTATTTAGTTGCTGAAGTCCCATGTCTTACCTTGTACACCAGTTTTCTAAAGTTCATGCTCCGAATGAAAAGTATGATAATTTGATATAGTTTCATGGGTGACATATCACACAGTTCTTTCTTTACTATAGAAGCTTCCTCTTCAGTTGTAAACTGAAGAAAGAAACGTAAGACATCATCAGTGCAGTTTCCAGTCAGTGAGGAGGTAATGGCTGTGAACAAATACTGAAAAAAACATTGTTCATTTTAAACAATGAATTTAATGCTATTCCAGTTTACATGCGGTTATGTAAATACATGCATCAAAACATGCTTGCTCAAGTCCTCAACTATATTTCATACAGTAAATACTAAGTACAACTTTAAAAAATGTATAAACTGCAAAAAAGAAAAAGAAAATATTAGATGCATACATTTTAGTGGCAGGTCTCATAGACATCTGTCAGAGCCTCATCATGTTTAGTGTGGGAAACAACATTTGGTAGAGGTAAGAATTTGTTTGCAAATTTGTCTGGTGACTTTGGATAAGAGTTGACGTAATTTATGAGCACACATATTGTTTAAACCACAAATAATGAATCTCTTCTTTTTTCAGTATCTATGGTAGCAAAATCTCAGTGCATCACTTCTAAGGTCTGCATCTCATAAGCCAGTTTGTGATGACTCCAACCAGTATCCAGGATTTTTTTTTTTTTTTTTTTTTTTTTATAAAGAATGTAATACAGGGGGTGGGAATACCCAAAGGGTCAGGAATAACAGATACAAGAAATATGACAAAAACATACTGTATCTCTACTGGAGTCTTCAGAAATTCAGGAAATTCTGTATACCACTTTTAGGTGAACTGACCCCATCACAAATAATGTCCCCTATTAGTTTAAGCTGGCAATCCTATTAAATAGTACTCAAGACAAGTGGCTTTCTGCATTTTCAACAAAGAGTGGGATGGTGCTGAACTTGGGATGGTGCTGAAATAGGCATATCATCTGCCTGGCTGTGCAGTGTGGCAACTGTGAATGGAAAAATGACTGGCTGAACAGAATACCGAATGATTTGGCAACAAATGTACATACAGTATATGTATTTCAACAATGTAGTTAGAAGTTTGTTGAGGCTTGCCTTCACTATAGCTATTTGAATCTGGATGTTAGAATTGACACTATGACCTCATGAAAATTAGTACTTATGGCTGCCTTTTAGGAAAAAAGTTCAAATCCTTGAAATCGCATCCCATCCTTAAAGGATAAGTTCATCCTTTAAACATATCTCATGTTATACCCATATTTAGGGTGCAGCATGTAACATGTTCAGCACCACTCCCCCCACCGATCTCATTCCCCCTTCCCTGTGACAGCAGTGAAGGGTTCCTGTCCCCAACATTTTAAAATGAGCATGGCTGCATGGGGCTCTGCCTGCACAGTTATGTCATTCATTCACAGCAATATGTGAATAAAGTACACTGCAGATGGACTTCTAATTTCAATGTATTGTGTGCGTACTGATCAGTGTGTTCATAGTCCTCCAGTTTTCAATTTGAAAACACATACAAAGATATGAATAGAAAACTGGAGAGAGGGTATACAGGAGCCTGACTTTGTATACATCACTGATCAAAGCTACAATACTTTGCAGGCTACTGTAGAAAAATAAACATAAAGGCACAATAATAATAATATAAAGGCATGTATACATATTTTTTTTTCTTTTAAAGAGTCAGAGAGGATTCTCTAATGGGTGAGAGGGGGCCAATAGGAAAATGTAAGAGGTGTGAGGTTTTAGACCAGTGCACAATATTACCAGAAAGTCCTGAAACTTCCAAATGAAGGCAGTCCAAAATTCAAGGCATCAAATCAGCAAAAAATTAATCTGAAATTATGTGCAAGCACCCTTTTGTGTCCGCATTGTAGAGCTGTCACAGGTTATGTTTGTATTGTATGTTTACAATGCAGGATCAATTGCATCTTGGGTCCTGGGTTGGTTTCCATTCATACCCTCACTAGTTTATGTCAGATCACATGTGTCCAGTTGACAGATGCACCCTGTTGGGGTCTGGAGTGCACCGCAAGGTAGTGGACCCTACGGCTGACTGCTGCAGATGAAGCTCTAGGTGATACAGGAGAGCAGGTACTCTGTAGTACCAACACAGATGACACTGGGAGCTAGAGCATGAGATATCCCAGGGCGCGGAATCTAAGAGCCAGCGGGTGTTCACCAGAGGCCCCTAGTGGTGGGGATGGATTTAGCTGCAGTCTGGCTCCAGGTCACGACCCCTAGGGCCTCCCAGCTCACACTCACTGTAGACTACAGGGAGGTAGAGAGGAAGCAGCAGACTGCGACAACAAAGGATAGTCAGGAGATAGCCAAAGGTCAGGGTAACAAGCAGGTAAGGATAATCAAGAACAAGCCAAGATCGGTAACTGGAATCAGATGTAGAACACCCAGCAAGTAGCACACAGAAGCCAAAAACACAATATTGATTAGCAGGGATGGCTTGCAGTGCACAGGTTAATATAGAGTTGCCTGATAGGGGCTGGGGTGGAGCCATGCTTTGAGGAGAAATCACTTAAGCAGCCAGGTAAGTGTGGCTGGCCTCTTAAGCTGAACACATGGAGAGATAAGCTGACAGACAAACATAACTTCAAATCCATGACAGTTTAACCAGTTTACAACCGGCCCATAGCTGAAAAACGGCTACAGGGCGGTTTGTTAACTCTGGGAGGGCGTACAATGATGTCCTCCCAGAATTCCGCTCTCGCTCCCCTGGGGCGCGCATCCAAGAACTTCCGTGACCGCCGGGTCCCGGCGCATCACTGATCACGGTGAGCGGCCGCTGATCGCGGCCGTTTACCACGTGATCGCGACGTCAAATGACAGCGTGATCACATGTCAACAGACCGGATTGATTTCCGGTTCCTCCCTCCCCTCTCCGTCCAGTGTGAGCGGAGAGGGGAGAGATCAGTGGCAGCAGCGCTGTGGGCTGCATGTGTAGTGCCCACAGCCTGCTCAGTGAGTGAGAGATCCATCCATCCATCCCTGCTCTGCATACCCAGCATTACTCTGCATACCCAGCATTACTCTGCATACCCAGCCATACCCAGCATTACTCTGCATACCCAGCCATACCTAGCATTACTCTGCATACCCAGCCATACCCAGCATTACTCTGCATACTCACACCTGTGGTATCGCCATACTCAGGAGGAGTAGGAGAATCTATTTTGGGGTGTAATTTTTGCCATGTACATGTTATGTGTTCGAAATATTGTGTAAATGGACAACGTTGTGTAAAAAAAAAAAAAGTGGTTTAATTTTCTTTACACATTTTCCAAAAAAATTACATGTTCAAAAGACTCGATATGCCTCATAGATTATACATTGGGTTGTTTTCTTTCCAAAATAGGGTCATTTTTGGGTCGTTTCCATTGTCCTGGTTCTCCAGGGCCTTCAAAAGTGTAAGAGGTAGTCAAGAAATTATATGTGTAATTTATGCTCTAAGAATGCCTGATGGCACTCCCTGCATGTTGGGCCTCTGTATGTGGCCACGCTGTGTAAAAGTCTCACATGTGTGGTATCTCCATACTCAGGAGGAGTAGTAGAATGCGTTTTGGGGTGTAATTTGTGCTATGCATATGCTGTGTGTGAGAAATAACCTGCTAATATAACAATTTTGTGAAAAAAAAGAAAAAAGAAAAGAAAATCTTGATTTTGCAAAGAATTGTGGGAAAAAATTACAACTTCAAAAAACTCACCATGCATCTTACTAAATACCTTGGAATGTCTACTTTCCAAAAAGGGGTCATTTGGGGGGTATTTGTACTTTCCTGGCTTGTTAGGGTCTCAAGAAATGAAATAGGCCGTCAGTACTTCAGGTGTAATCAATTTTCAGAGATTGGCACCATAGCTTGTGGACTCTATAACTTTCACAAAGACCAAATAATATACACCGATTTGGGTTATTTTTACCAAAGATATGTAGGGGTATAAATTTTGGCCAAAATATATGAAGAAAAATTACTAATTTGCTAAATTTTATAACACAAACGAAGAAAAATGCATTTTTTTACAGAATTTTCGGTCTTTTTTTCTATTTTAGCGCAAAAAAAAAAAAAAAACCCAGCGGTGATTAAATACCACCAAAAGAAAGCTCTATTTGTGTGAAAAAAATGACAAATAGGTACAGTGAAAAGGACATTTCAAATAGGTACAGTGTTGTATGACTGAGTAATTGTCATTCAAAGTGTGAGAGCACCGAAAGCTGAAAATTGGTCTGGTTATTAAGGGGGTTCAAGTGCCCAGTGGTCAAGTGGTTAATTGAATTATGCAGAACTGTCAGTGTATATAAGATTTATTTATGCTTCTGACATGTTTGTGAAGAATTTCTAAACGATTTGTTTCAATTTTTAATGGTATCCTGTGCAATGGTATACTCTTTGAAAATTATGTATGCAGTGAAGGCACATAGTAGCAAAACAATGTTTCCAGATACAGGGGGAGTGTATACCTATTGGATATGATAATTTGATTATCTATGACTTGCTATTGCTTACTGCCTTCCAAAAAAATAAGTTCTGAATATTCTGAACGTTGAAACTGACTTACTATAAAAGGAAACCAATTGCAGAAATGTAGCATCTTTTTGGGACGCCCATGAGCCTGGGGCCATAGAAAGCTGCACATTCTGCCCCATCATAATACACCTACATCCAATTGTGTACTGACATGTGTAAAAAATGTAACTAACTACATGTACATTTTTTTGTGCGTCTCTCTCCTTTCACCTCATACATTTCCTCCAGCTGGTCATATAATGAGTATTGTCTTTTTTCTGCCTCAGCAATGACAGTGGTAAATCCTCAATCCTGTTTAAACCAATGCTCACATTATGACGTGTAAATGCCATTTCATGACAAATTCAGGCTTTGAGATAACACCGCCACTGAGAGTGTATCTATAATGACCTGGGCTTTCAGGAAGTGGATTAAATGATGCTGGGTGTAATTCATCCTGGAGGAATGGAAGTAAGAGATCACAGCAAAGTGTCTGTAGAAAATGTGTTCAGGGAAAAGAAAAGCATTGCATTCACTTTAATTTTTTATTTTTTTTTAACAGTTGCTGACCAAGTATTTTTTTTCCTAAACCAGGAGTTCTTTAAACTATTTCAGAAAGTCTAAAATGCAACTTTACGCACACTTTTGAATGGCTTTTGAAGAGGAGCTATGAATGGTTATTCTATTCTTACAAATTGCAGAAAATGAAATTCTGTACCTGAAGTTTAGACAGTTTGATTTTTAAGGTTACATTAGCAGTTTCCACTGAAATGTTTGTTAATGATGTTACTTCTGACACAAATCTGCTTGAATTCTGTAAAATGTCTCCAACTGTCAAATCTGTAAGAAAAGATTACAATAATTCTAGTAATACAAAAAGGCCAAAGCAGTGTAGTAATTTTTAACAGACCAAAATATTTTGCACAAGAAAGAGTATACTTTAATTTGCTGGGTTTTCCACATTTCTTAGGTTCATCATTGTCTTTCCCTTACTGTGATTTAGAAATGAGATTTATCTTACAGCCTTAGTGAAGGTATTGAGGATCCTGATTTTTAATATAACCCATTCTGTAAAATAACTAGTTTAACTGTATGGCTATACTTGTGCTCTCTTACAGATTAATTTTTGAATGCTGAATGGTTCAGCCAGAAAAATGTATAACATGTGAGGCTTAAAGCAGGGTGCTCAGAGCATGACAACATATACATGTATTATGACGTGGAGGTAAACAATAATGTATTTTTCACTATCCCCAAGCATAAACAGCAACATTACAGGGGCAAGGTAACACATGATAAGAAAGTGATAGATTTTGTACACTGCAGTGAAAAGTTTTCATAGTTTTCATAGTCACCAATCTGCAGGACACAAACTCTTCACAATTCAAGCCATTAAGAAGGGTTGCTCAGGCAAGATACTTAGGTTTAGCCAAAGGTGCAGTTTCAAACTACCCCCCCAACCCAACCCCCCCATTAGGGGGGTCCCCAATTTCACTATGCAGGAGGATGTCTGCCTTATACTGCATATGTAGTGCACTGTTTCATACTTGCATGACATGTCAGGGCATATGTGACCTGTGCACAACTCTGAAATGTCACAGAGTAGGACACGCACACAAAGAGCCAGATTATCATCACAATAAACCCATTACATTTTTTTTTTTTTTTTACTATTCCAGAAACATGAAAGCACAAAAGCTATAAACACAAAACAAAAGTACACTGGATTGTGAAGATAACTATGTTTATTGTGTAAACAGAAATAAAAATGTTTATTCCACTTACAAATAGTCTAATAGACATACACCTAGCCATAATAGGCAATGGAAAAAGCCTGTAGAAAGGTAGCAGTCTCCTCTCAATATGCTTGCTGTATATAGAGCTATGAAAAGAAGTCCCAAGCAGCCACATGGGCAGAGAAGCATCCTCACTTCCAGGCCTGGTTGTTTTGATTTGGGACTGGCAGTGTCTGGTGTAGTGGGGGGCATGGCCACCTGTACCCTGACTCAGAGATGCCTCCTTTGCTTCCAGACAGATGGCTCCCGAAGAGAGGTTGGACTTGAGATCTGAGTGGCAGGTAGCTCATGTGAGGAGCCCTGACCAATTATCTCTTGGTGATGGCAGGGGGCAGGCCTCCCATATAAGCTGGGGTCACATGCTTCCAGGGAGGAGTTCTGTGGAGCAGAAAGACAGAATGGAGGAGTGAGGTGCTGTTCCGCGCGCTCTCACGTGGGGATGCGGCTAACACGGAGGAGGTATGGAGGAACCGCTGGGAAGGAGCTAAAGATAAGGATCTTCACCTCTCAGGAGACATCAGGCTGCTGTGACCAAGGAACACAGGGCCTGGATGAAAAGAGTATCAAGCAGAGGAAGTAGCAGTCAAGCGGAGGAGAGTAGAGCAACATTCTGTGACCAGGGACACAGAATGGCCCTTTTAAAGAGGAGAATGTTAGTGCAACAGAAAACAAGGAGAAGCTGGTCAGAGTGGTGTAGAGTGCTGTGGCCGGGGAACGCAGCGTTGTCAGTGCTGGACTGGCTGAGATCAGTAGTCCGCTTGTTGCCATGTGTCAGGTCATCGGGGGGAGTTTCTAAAACAGCCAATTTCAAAATGGAACATTTTCCAGCATTCAGAATAGATGTGAAACTTGAACTCATATTCATGCTACTGGCAGGGTACCACTACCAGTTTCAGAAAACATGGTACTTTGTACTCTAGATCCTCAAATATGTTATACTGTACATGATAATTTGCAGAAAATCCCCGATGGAGCACTATGTTGGTTGGACAGTTTATACATTGCATATTTGAATAAATCTACATAAATTCATGAATAAATAAAATAATGTTCCTATAGTGGCCCAATTTTACAGGAATTAATTTAATGTAATGATCAGTGGATGATCTATTGATAACAGAACTGAAGGGAATTTGAAATGAAAAAAAGTGAGGCGGAAATGGGAATGTTTTCTCAAACAAAAAATCATAACTTTGTAGTGTGATCCAAAATTGGGCAGACATTTTACTCATTCAATTTTAATACATTTCTTATGACAGGGGGACCATTTTTTTCAGGTCCTTAAGTAAAAGTATATTGACATTCCAAAAATACTCTCTCGCTATCTCACCCCAGTGTGTCTGGGTTCTAAAGCATGGCATGTCTCTTATACAGTTTTAAGCCTTTATCATGATCTATACAACTTAAACATTTCACAACACCTAAAAGTTCTAATGTGTGTTATGCTGGCTATACACTGTACGAGTTTTGCTTAGTGGTTGGCCCTGTTCGATTAAAAAAATCAAAGGAGCAGAAAACTGTCAGTCAAAAAGTGAATGCATCCAATTAGATGCAGTCGTTGTTCAGGTATTTTGACAGCTGATGGGGCAGGTTGTCAGAATAAAATTGGCACATTGGGTGACTTATACATCCACACTATTTAGTGTGGATGGAAGAATTTTTAGATTAGTTTTGTTCAGCCTGTTCAGTTTATAACCAGCTTAAAAGAAAACAGTTGTGTTTCATTATATCGATCTATAAAGCCATCAGAAGCCCACAAACAGTTCATTTCAGCTCATGGGCTTAATGCTGGATGGTGGCTGTCACTTGCACCCAGTGGTTCCAGCCTGCACCTCCACCAGGACCAGGCCCGGATTTACTCCCTTTGCCGCCCCAAGGCCGGGTCCTTCAATGCCGCCCCCCCCCCCCCCCCCCCCCCACACACACACACACACACACACACACACCACCATTCCCGTCCTTTATCGATGACTGCTACAATAGATCAATTAAAAAGATATCTCCACACACGAGAACACTAAACACTGAACACTGGCTTTAATTGTACAGACTGAAAATACTCTGTAATGCAGAAAATGCATTTTAAAGATTATAGCAGTAAGAAACTCCCTACAATTTTTTAGTTCAAACGTTTCTTTTGGCAAACTCATCGATAATATCTTCGTAGGACAAAGTATTTAAAAGTTCTGACTCAAGTAAAGCTAAACTGTTCAGTCTTTCTTGACCCAAAGATGATCGTAAATAGTTCTTTATGCAAATACATTTCATTAATTTTATGCACCACAGCTCAGTTGCAGTGAATAGAAACAGTATGCATTTTGCACCACACTGCTCAGCACGCAGTGGTGCTGTTGCAGTGTGAACAGGAAACATAGAAAACAATTGTTTTCTATTGCCCTTGCAGAGACCTGTGTTTTGCTAGTGCAGAGAAATCACTTTTACCCCCTTTTACATCAGTATCTTCAGCCCCCCCTTCACATCACATCACAGACCCCCTTTTACATCAGTGTCCTCAGTCCCCCCTTTACATCACATACCCCCTTTTACATCACGACCCCCTTTTACATCAGTGTCCTTAGCACCCCCCCTTACGTCACATGCCCCCCTGCCTCATCACAAACACCCATCACAAACCCCCCATTACAGGCTGACCCCCATCACAGACTGACCCATCACAGACTGACCCCCCATCACAGACTCCCCCCCCCAAATCACAGACCCCTCATTACAGACTGACCCCCCCATCACAGACCCCCATTACAGACTGACCCATCACAAACTGCCTCCCCATCACAGACTGACCCATCACAGACTGCCCCCCCCCCAAATCACAGACCCCTTATTATAGACTTACCCCCCATCAAAGACCCCCATTACAGACTGACCCATCACAGATTGACCCCCCATCACAGACTGACCCATCACAGACCCTCCCATCACAGACTGACCCCCTAAATCACAGACGCCTCATTACAGACTGACCCCCCATCACAGACCCCCCATTACAGACTGACCTGACCCATAGCAGACCCCCATCACAGACTGACCCCCCATCACAAACTGGTCCTGACCCATCACAGACTCCCCATCACAGACCCCCATCAAAGACTGACCCCCCCAAATCACAGTCCTCTCTCAATATCAAACTCCTTTACAGCACAGCACTCCCCCCTCCCCAAAGAACCCTACCTTATTCACACAAGACATGGAGCCTGTCCGCTCTGGACAACGGGCGGGACTTTTCACATTAAAAAGTGAGTGATTTATTGCTGGGACCGCCCAGCGCTGCCTAGCAACCGATCAACCACTTCTTAACTTAAAAAGCCCTGCCCTTTGTCTAGAGCGGCCGCGCTTCATGTTTTGTGTGAATAAGACAGGCAGTGTGGGGAGGGGGCAGTGCAGTGATATTAGAGAAGGCACGAACCTGCCGCACCTGCCATGCTGCTATGTTAGGGGGGGGCGCTGCGAAAGCCGAGAAGTCGCTGCAGGAGTGGCGCCGCCCTTGCACCACTGCCGCCCCGAGGCCTGGCCTCGGTGGCCTTGTGGGAAATCCAGCCCTGACCAGGACCTGCTGATTTCTGGTGCCATTTCAAAACAGCGCTGAGACAAGTACCTGCTCCTCCATTGCCATTTTAAAATGGTACAGGGGGGACTCAAATGGTTATATGAAAACCACCTCAAAGATTTAGAAAATTATTTGTCTGTAAGCACATCTAAATTAATGGAAACGGTTTAGAATCAAACATAACTATTGAGTAAAGTGTGATAAGCAATATTTCTCAGTTGCTTAATATATTTACAGATATCTTGACAAACTTAATACACAATAAACTATCTTTAAAAAAAACTATTTTACAAAGCTGCTAGTTGTGAAGCAATACATTACCATTAAATCTAGAATTGTTAACAATTCGTTTTTGTGCCATTGTGTTAGATAACACATTCTTCATTTTAAACATCAGCCTGTAAAAAAAACATTTAAGGATTAGATGTCTTGGTTGAATAACAAATAGTAGTCAACTTCTGCTTTAAGTATTTATTCACACACTATATAGAGTAACTGTTCTCAAATGTAAAGTTATATACAAATTGTGGTATAAACATTTTGAGTTACTATGTGTAATGTTGCTTCATTTTAATTGAACTTGTAATTTAATAAAGAGTCATAACATTATCAACTAATATAATTGTATTTAAAAATATTTATAAAAACATATTTATAGTGCAAACAAGCATTTAATCCATGGTACAAGACTCCTTTTTTAATATGAAATCCCAGCACTGTATCCTGTATTTGCTTTGACTCATCCTTTGTACTGTAACTAAACATGCATAACTGTTCCATCTCTGCAAGAATCAGCCCCCAAGGAAACTGGTGTTCTTACTTCGGTTTTTACTACCTATTGACTTCAAGTGGCAAATATGAAACAGTTATATACAATTTTTTAATTTGCTTTTTAAAAAAAACTTATTAAAAAGGGAAAAACAAACACACTGGTCCTAAAAGTATTTACCGTATATAAAAAAGAGAAAGAGTTTGCAATACAAAGAGCAATATTTATTGTTCATTAAGTTTAGGACCCCGTTCACACTGGTGTGACTTGTCATGCAATTTGGAGCTGTCAAGTGTGAACCAGGGCTTAAAAAAGAAAAAAGGACCAAAATGTTTCAGGCCCTTTGTCATGCTCATCTCACATTACAGCAGTGGTGGCTGGTGTTTTTTTTTTGGGGGGGGGTGACAAACAACAACCACCACCCCCCCCCCCACTTGCTGTCTCCCGGTCAGTCCTCCGGCACTTACCCCCTCTAGGTGGTGGGCATCGGGTAGTGGTGGGCATTGGCGGGCATCTGGAAGCAGTGTGCATCAGGCAGCGGTGGGCATCGGCAGGCATCAGGCAGTGGCAGCCATTGGAATCCAGTGTCTTCTCCTCCTCCTCCTCCTCGCTTCCGCCGTGCATCTCCTCTCCTCCTCCTAGGCGTCAAATAAGATCGCCTGACCTTTCAGCCAATCGGGTGACTGGTCTCAGACCCGCTTCCTGGCTGGCCTGGAGGAGGATCAGTGTTACAATAGCGAATATTCATTTGCTATTGCAACACACCTGGGTGGGCGGCCCCACCCACCCTATTTTGAACCTATTTTTGAGCCTATACCCTAATGCTCTAATCAGGTGCTTCAAAAAAACACCCCTGCCACTGTAATTCATGCATCCGGTGTACTGCAAAGGGCCAGATGCATGGATAGGGGGGCGGCAGCATGGATGGGGGGGGCGACAGCATGGATGGGGGGCAGCACAACTGCATTACAGTGAATTAAATGATACCGTGTGATCACCTGATGCAAGATCAAGGTCAGTCAGTCACTAAATCCAGAGTTCTGTAGTAAAAAGAGAACAGAATAACTTAAAGAAATAAATGCAAGTCAAAATAATGAATGAGACCTTGCAGTGACAAAGTATTAAATTCAAACATACCCAACACCCCCACACCCCAGGTTACGAAACAGACAACCATGTCCTTACCACCACCAGGATATGATCTATGATCATAGATTTAGGATCCCTTTGTCCTGCTTCTAAACAATGTCTTAGCTTAGCTTGTCTAGATCTAATGGAATATCTATGTTGTGATACCCTTTCATTGACTTTTAGTAGTCTTTAGTCTCCCCTATGTAGCGCTGGCATTTTTGCCTACTAATGCAATGTTAATGCTTTGTAATGTAAGCCTATGGACAGTGTTATTCTTTAGTATTTGGCACCATCTAGCGGCCAAAACAGGAAATGGACTTGAATGATTTTCTTTTTCTATAGCATTAACAGGATAACAGGAAGTGACTGTTTTGTTTACATTTTTGCTATGACCTATCTACCCAGAATGCCAGGTGACCTACCCATGATCACCCTGTACTGAACTGCATGCTGGGTAGGCTATAAAAGAGCCAGCGTGGCCATTTTCTCTCTCTTCTGGACACATGGCCTGCCTGCAAGGACCTGTGAGGTTTCCAGAGAACTGTGGCCTGCTCGGTGTGGAGCAGCAATCTGAAGCCAGAGGAGGACTTCACACCACAGCGTGCTGGGATAGCAGTGTGGTCGGATCGGGAAGGATCCAGAGGCACCCTGACAGAGGTAACTGAGAGCTCCTGGTGACCTTGTGAAGCGGAGCGGTGTGACGGCGTGGCCGCAGCAAATAGACTGAGACTAGCAGAGCGGAATTGTTCCATTCTTCAGACCCAGTTTGGTGAGAGGGCTGTTGCCCACAATTTCTTGCATACACCTAGACTTTAACACAGTGTTGCTGGGACCTGTAGTCCCACGGAAGAGAACGGAACAAAGAGACTGAGTTAAGCAGGCCTCAAGCCTATTCATCACAATACTATTAGCACTGTGTTATTCCAAAGCAGTTACAGGTGTATCACACTACAGGAACAGTTCTGATATTCATCTCACGTTAATCCTTGTTGTTCCACTGTTGGATTACTGTTGGCTTACAAATTGTCACAATACAAATAGCTATCAGAAGAAATAAGATCAAAGACTGTCCCTTGCATTGCAAGGCCTTGCATCTTATTAAAGTAGGGGGAGCTCCCTAGTGACTGTGTTGTAATTCATTACTGACCCTGCATTTCTGTAGCAACCAGAGTGTGCTGGAAGTGGAAAGGTGCTCAGAGCAATGTTTAGTCACTCTGAGCACTAGTCCCAATTGGAGACACATTCTCAGGGATCACTTAAGACAACTGTACATGCGCATACTGTTGTGTGTTCCTACTGTGCTGTCACATTATGTTGGTGTGACAGTGCAAATGTTGTAATTACTATTTTACACTAACTCCAGTAAAGAGACGTTTCTGGTTAAGTACTATTGGTGTGGAGTGTTGTTCCTTTTCCAGCAGGTGGAACCATTGGATACCCAGGTAATAACAAAGGTATACTGTTATTATATTGCATATTCAGGGGTTATCCTTCACCATTAGCTTCACACCAACATTGCACCACAGCTGTGTCAAGGGGACACAGCCAAGTCAGTGGGGGTTTAATAGCAGAGTACAGGCCCAAACATATTCAGCATCTCCTTCGGGGGTTAGTGCTACATATACAGCAAATACAATTGACATTTGAATAACCAAACCAGTATGTTATCTTATTATTATTATTCTTTTCTTGTAGGTCCAAAAAAGGTGTAGATAACTACTCTACCCTGAACAACACATAAAATTCCGAATTGTGGGACTATGTTTGAAAGTCTTTATTGGAACATTTTGGAAATCTTCAATATCAGAATATGCAGCATGCAATACATGCCAATATTTTTTAAAAAAAGTTAGTAAACCCATGATACTGGCAAACAAATAAATATATTTCTTTTTGTTATTTCCCAGTGGGCTCTGATCCAGCTTAATCCGAAACATTAAGATGATATCCCTACTCTGTAAAAGTCTCCATTTCTCATTTACTAAGAACAAAGTAATTAGGATACCGTATTAGTCGGTGTATAACATGCACTTTTCCATCCTGAAAATAGTGTGAAAATTGCGTGTGCGTGTTATACGCCAATATATTTAAAAAAAGCATTGACACATACTGCATAGATATCGCATGGCGAGTGGACACCATCAGAGACAGCCTGGGGGACCTGGGAGTCCGGGACCACTCAAATGCAGCATTGCAGACCTCCAGCAGCCACCCCCCACTGCAGCACACACACAGGAAGCCAGTCTCTCTCACTGCCGTCTAACTCTCGCGGCCATCAGAGCGTAACCATGGTAACCCTCTGCACGGCTCGTGGGAGTTGAGCTGACAGGAATCTGACACGAGCAGGTACAAATGGTTTCAAACGGCAGAGTGGGAAAAAGAGTCTGGGGGGGTGGTTGAGCAAAGATACACACTGCCTGATGGGGGAGGCAAGAGACACATACTGTCTGACAGCCCTTGTCTCAGCCCTGAATACAGCCCTTCCAGGAAATAAAAATTCCACCTAAATAATGTAAAGGGGAATTGTTAGTTCCCAATAATGGATAGGAGAATATGAAATCTGTCATTAATGAAATGAGAAAGAATGTCAAATATCGTGCGTTCTGCGATATCGCATGTGATTTGCACAGCACTGTAAATCACATGCGATGTCGGTGCGATGCGATTTCAGCCAAACAAATTGTATGGCTGATATCACATCGCATTCGGGCCAAACTTGACCCTTTTTGTGGTCCACAACAGAATTGGATCACAATCATGCAATCTCATTCATGTTCGAACTGTCAGTTCGCAGTGCGATATGTGAGCTAAAGTGGGGGTGTCATTAACAATGTTTTGACACTCCCTGCAGATTGCATAAGGCAGTGAGAACTGCTGTGCAAGTCGGGTGCGATGCAGGAACCCGCAGTGGATCCGCAGGGTTCCCACATCGCACAAGTGTGAACCGAGCCTTAATAAAATACCGGTATACACGATAACTGCTGAGTGACATAGAAATATTACACAGTATCGAGCACTATTATATAAAGGGTGAGTGCCGGTTCACACTTGTTCAATGCGGGAACACTGCAAATCCACTGCGGGTTCCCGCATCGCACCCGACTCGCACAGCAGTTCACACTGTCCTATGCGATTTGCGGGGAGTGTCAATACAAAGTTAATGACACCCCCATTTCAGCTTGCATATTGCACTGCGAACTGACAGTTCAGACATGAAACAGATCACATGGGTGTTCACACCCATGCGATCCAATTCTGGTGTGAAACAAAAAAAGGGTCATGTGCGTGTTTGGTCTAAATTTGATGCACATTTAGCCATACAATCTGTATGGCTGAAATTGCATCGATCGGACATCGCAAGTGATCTGCAGTGCGGTGTGAATCACATGCGATCTTGCAGAGCACAGTAATGTGAACCGGCACTAAGCATACCTTTCAAATACTGGTAGTTCAGTTGGCAGTGTACAGGGCAGGCAGCAGTGTGTGCAATTAAAGGGAGCCAGAGTGACAAAAGATGCATGCAAGGAGGGGGGGAAATAATTACAATGCCTGACAGCAGGGAGGAGTGCTAAGAGATGCACACTCCCTGCTCCCCCTTCCCTACAAAGCAGAGTGTGTGTCTATTTGCCCCCTCCCCATCAGGCACTGTGGGGATGTCCTGAACTTGTACCCTTATAGGTACGAATTTTTTAAAGGCGGACACAGTGACAGAGAGCCTGACAGGGGTGAGCAAAGAGATGTGTGTGTGGGGGACAGACAGAGACACAGAGGGGCTGTCGTTTTTGGCCTCTACTAGTCCACTAGGGATCTTACACCAGTAAATAAACACCAGTATGTTAACACCAGTATTACCAAATTACCATATCATACTACACACAGCCATCCTACAACACACACTACACACAGCCATCCTACAAGACACACTACACACAGCCATCCTACAACACACACTACACACAGCCATCCTACAAGACACACTACACACAGCCATCCTACAACACACACATAGTACAACAGAGTACTGGTAAATTTACACACCCAATACTACCTTATTTTTTTTATTTAAATATAGGTGAAAAGATTACCACTGACTCATCCCAACGATGCACTCTGCACTATCATAAGTGCCCTCAGTTAAACAACTGCATTCACTACCGTACTTACAGTATTTCACTACTACTGTTATCCCTAATGGAATCAAAACAAAAGCGTGGAGCATATACAGCTGGTTTCAAGTTAAAGGTTGTGGAATATGCCAAGCAACATGGAAATAGAGCTGCAGCAAGGCATTTTGGAGTGTCACCAACAGAATTCACAATACGAGAGTGGTGAAAAATCAAAAACAAAATGCAATTTTTGCAGCAGTATTGTTAAATGGCAAACATTAAAAGAACAGGTGAAGGAATTTGTATTAAACTATAGAAAAACTGGCATTGCTTTATCAAACAAAATGAGCATCATTGAAGCAGTGAAAATCAGCACAGAGTTGCAAATACAGGATTTCAAAGGGACAGCATCATGGTGCCAAAGATTTATGAAGAGGCATGAGCTTCGGATGCGAACAAGAACCAGGATTGCCCAGTGTATGTCGGATGTTTATGAAGAGAAGACAATACCTTTTAACCCCTTTTTATCAAAGAAAAAGACAAAATTTTAAAATTGGTCAAATCGGCAAAACATGGACGAAGTACCCCTCACTTTTGATGTTCCTTCAAATAAAACTGTGGAAGCAAAAGGTGCCAAGACAGTAATGATCAAAACTTCAGGGCATGAAAAGCCCCAACAAATGACTAATGCAGCGCACACACGAGCGGACTTTCCCTGCGGGATTGTCCGCCGGACAATCCGCCCGTGTGTGGGCACCGGCGGACTTTTTCCTGCCAAAAGTCCGGCGGACTAAGTTTTAAGTTCAGACTTAAAATTGTCCGCTGGACTCGCGAGTCCGGCGGACAATCCCGCGGTCTGTGTGCTAGTCCGCGGGACTTTTGGAAAGGAACGGACTTGCCGACACAAGATTGGAAAGTCCGTTCATTTAGAACGTGACTTCAGGTAGACGGGACTAGCGAAAGCAGTGAATGCCGCCGCGCTAGCCCTGTCACCTGGCATGGATTTAAAGGGAATCCCCACGCCGTGGGGGTCCCCCCAAATCCATCTCAGACCCTTATCCGAGCACGCAGCCCGGCCGGTCAGGAAAGGGGTGGGGACGATCGAGCGCCCCCCCTCCTGAGCCGTACCAGGCCGCGTGCCCTCAACATGAGGGGTGCCCATGGGGGGGCCGTGCGCCCCCCACCCCAAAGCACCTTGTCCCCATGTTGATGAGGACAAGGGCCTCTTCTCGACAACCCTGGCCGTTGGTTGTCGGGGTCTGCGGGCGGGGGGCTTATCGGAATCTGGGAGCCCCCTTTAAAAAGAGGACCCCCAGATCCCGGCCCCCTACCCTATGTGAATGAGTATGGGGTACGATGTACCCCTACCCATTCACCAAAGGTGTAAAAGTGCAAATAAAAAAAACACACAATTTTTTTTAAATATTTTATTGCACTGCTCTGGGGGTCTTCTTCTGTCTTGGGGGGTCTTCTCGCCGGACTCCTCCGCTCTCTTCTGCTCTTTTACCTAGCTCTTTCACGAGCGGAGGAGCCCGGCTTTCTTCTTCGTCGCCGCCGCCGTCGTCTGGGGGTCTCGTTCCGCCTTTGGGGGTCTTTCGGGGTCTCTTCTGTTCTTGCCACTGTCGCCGCCTTCTGCGCCTTCTTCTTCTTCTTCTTCTTCCGATGTTGACTCGTCGCTGTCTCTGGCCGGAATGGCAGAGACACGCAGTGTTGTGACTTATATAGGGACAAGGGGACGGGGTCACATGCTCATGTCACATGGTGACCCCGCCCCCCTATGATGTCACAGTCCCGGAGGATGCTGGCACTGTGACATCATAGGGGGCAGGGTCACCATGTGACATGAGCATGTGACCCCGCCCCCTTGTCCCTATATAAGTCACAACACCGCGTGTCTCTGCCATTCCGGCCAGAGACAGCGACGAGTCAACATCGGAAGAAGAAGAAGAAGAAGACGGCGCAGAAGACGGCGCAGAAGGCGGCGACAGCGGCAAGAACAGAAGAGACCCCGTAAGACCCCCGAAGGCGGAACGAGACCCCCAGACGACGGCAGCGACGACGAAGAAGAAAGCTGGGCTCCTCCGCTCATGAAAGAGCTAGGTAAAAGAGCAAAAGAGAGCAGAGGAGTCCGGCTAGAAGACCCCCCAAGATGGAAGAAGACCCCCGGAGCAGTGCAATAAAATATTTTAAAAAAATTGTGTGTTTTTTTAATTTACACTTTTACACCTTAAGTGAATGGGTAGGGGTACATCGTACCCCATACTCATTCACATAGGGTGGGGGGCTGGGTGGGGGGCTGACTACTAAAGGGGCTCCCGGAATCCGATAAGCCCCCCCGCCCACAGACCCCGACAACCAACGGCCAGGGTTGTCGGGAAGAGGCCATTGTCCTCATCAACATGGGGACAAGGTGCTTTGGGGTGGGGGGGCAGCACCGCCCCCCTTTCCCCAGGGCACCCCCCATGTTGAGGGTACGCGGCCTGGTGTGGCTCAGGAGGGGGGTGCTCGATCGTCCCCACCCCTTTCCTGGCCGGCCGGGCTGCGTGCTCAGATAAGGGTCTGAGGTGGATTTTGGGGGGGACCCCCACGCCGTTTTTCCGGCGTGGGGATTCCCTTTAAATCCATGCCAGGTGACAGGGCTAGCGCGGCGGCATTCACTGTCTTTGCTAGTCCCGTCTACCTGCAGTTACGTTCTAAATGAATGGACTTTCTGATCGTGTGTCGGCAAGTCCATTCATTTCCAAAAGTCCCGCGGACTTTTTCCCGCGGATTGTCCGCCGGAAAAGTCCGGGCATGTGTGGGCAAGTCCACACGCTCGGAAAGTCCGGCGGACCTCCGCTGGAAAGTCCGGCGGTTTGTCCGCTGGACAAGGTCCGGCGGACAATCCCACCGGAAAGTTCGAGCGCGTGTATGCCGCAAAATGGTTTTAGTATGTTGAACAGAAGGTGAAAAAACCCTACCGTTATACAACATGTAAAGCCCAGAGGTGATAGAATGTTGCAGCCCTCAAAGTTATGGTATATTTTCTTTGAAATTAAACCTTTCTTCAGTGCCCCATCTGTAATACACCATGGTCAGTAACATGGTTTTCCAACCATTTTTTTTCTTGTATTGGATGATATTAGCATACATTGTGTACTGCACATACTAACATTGAAGAGTCCCAATACAGGCTTTCAGGCATAATCCCACAACTGGGAAAAGATTTTATGTGCTGATAAGGTTGAAAGAGAAGTCACCCACATATTTACTGTACCTGTAAGAAAATAATATTTTCCTTAACATGTTCTGAGTATGCTAATGTGATTAAATGTAATACTTTTACATGATTAAACATCACTAAATATGCTCTATTTACTGAAATGCCACTGTAATTTGCTGTATATAGAGAAGACTACAGGAAAAATTCATGATACAATAGCACAACATAGATATTCCATTAGATCTTGACAAACCAAGCCTGAGCCTCCTGTACCGAGATATTGTTTAGAAGCAGGGACTTTGATCTTAAATTTATTATCATAGATCAGGACCCTAAATTAAAATATGGTGGTGATTGTATTGCCTTGAAAGGTAGGGAGATCTGCTAAACGTTTAAATCGAATACTTTGTTGCTGCAAAATCTCGATCATGATTTTTGACTTGCATTTATTTATTTTTAATTATTCTGTTTGCTTTTTCTTTACATATCTTCTATGGGTTAAGCAAGACTTGACTGGCCTTAATCTTGCATCATAAGTCATTAATGTTGTTACCTTGTATTTCTTGTTATTATCCACTGAATAATTTGTATCATGTCCTTATAATTTCTGGTATCTTGCTTTATATTTCAAACACTGAATATTTAGATTAGCTTGACAAAAGGCAGGGATGCCTGAAACATTGCTATACATTTGTTACAAACACCCTTTAAAATGAAATATCAGTTTTGTTTTAATGCCGTTTTTGATCAGACTGGTTGTTTCATTAACCATTTAATTAATCTGCACTTTATCAATAAACATGCATTTTGACATGTTGAGGTACACGTTTCCCCACTATGTCATTTTGGTTTTAATTATCTTCCATACTGAAAAAGTTATGGAACTTTTATTTATTTAAAAGTATATGTTATTTTTGCTTTGTTTTAAAATTTTTATTAAAATTATACAATGTAAATATCCTAAACCCTTATTTTTTTCATGTCAAAACGTGTGAATTCTTTTGTGACGTTGACATCACAATGGCACCTCTCATGTCCCATACACACGGTCGGAATTTCCGACGGAAAATGCCCTATCGGACCATGTTGTCGGAAAATCCGACCGTGTGTGGGCACCATCAGACTTTTTCCGTCGGAAAAAATTTGAGATCCTGCTCTCAAATTTTCCGACAACAAAGTCCGAACTGACTTTTTCCGATCGTGTGTAGCGAATTCCGACGGACAAAGTGCCACGCATGCTAAGATCAAATTACAAGACCAAAGCTATTGGCTACTAGCCTCTACGTAGTTCAGTCGTACGCAACGAACGTCACCACGTTCAGAATGATTGGATTTTCGGACAACTTTGTCCGACCGTGTGTATGCAACACCAGTGTCGGACAAAATCCATCGGAAAAAATCCGACGGATTTTGTGGTCGGAATTTCGGACCGTGTGTATGGGGCATCAAACTTGAGTTTTTATTTTTTAGGGAAGTTACATACTGTAGTTGGTCAGGCCAAAAAAAAGACACAAGTCCATCTAGTTCAACCGTATAAAAGGGAAAAAAATATACAATCCCATATACACAATTCCATACCCACAGTTGATCCAGAGGAAGGCAAAAAAAAACAGCAAAGCATGATCCAATTTGCTCCAGCATGAGAAAAAATTCCTTCCTGATCCCCCGAGAGGCAATTGGATAGATCAACTTTACCTATAAATGTTAGTATCCAGTTATGTTATGTGCATTTAGGAAATTTAACGCAATCTAATGAGCTGACCAGAACCAGGGAGTCTATTCCACATTTTTACAGCTCTTACTGTGAAGAAACCTTTCCATACTTGGAGTTTAAATCTCTTTTTTTCTCAAGACGTAAAGAGTGCCCCCTTATCCTCCAATGACCTTAAAGTGAATAACGCAACACCAAGTTCACTATATGAACCACTTATGTATTTATACAAGTTGATCATATCCCCCTTAATCTCCTCTTCTCAAGAGAAAATAAATTCAGTTTCTCTAATATTTCCTCATACTGTAGCTGAGCTCCTCCATGCCTCTTATCAGTTTGGTTGCTCTTCTCTGCACCTTCTCCAGTTCCCTGATATCCTTTTTGTGAACTGGTGCCCAAAACTGAACTGCATATTCAAGATGAGGTCTTACTAATGATTTGTACAGAGGCATATTTATATCTCTCCCTCTCTCTCTGGAGTCTATAACTCTCAATACAAGAAAGGACTTGCTTGCTTTGGAAACTGCAGCTTGGCATTGCATGCTATTAAACTTATGATCTACCAAAACATCCAGATCCTTCTCCAGAATTGATTCCCCCAGTTGTACTCCCCCCTAGTATGTGTGATGCATGCATATTCTTAGCCCCCAAGTGCTTGGCTTTACATTTATCAGCATTAACCACTTGCCTACTGTGCACTTAAACACCCTTCCTGCCCAGACCAATTTTCAGCTTTCAGCGCTCTCGCACTTTCAGTGACAATTGCGCGGTCATGCAATGCTGTAACCAAATGAATTTTTTATCATTTTGTTCGCACAAATAGAGCTTTAGTTTGGTGGTATTTATTCGCGACTCCATTTTTTATTTTTTGCGATATAAGCGAAAACATAGCGGAAATTTTGAAAAAAAACAATATTTTCTCCTTTCTTTTTTAAAAGAAATCCAATAAAATCAAATTTTGTCATAAATTTAAGCCAAAATGTATTCTGCTACATGTTTTTTGTAAAAAAAATTCCGTTAAGTGTATAATAATTGGTTCGCGTGATCACAGACATATGTACGCAAATGATCATGTAAAAGGGGTGTGCAGGTGATCACGGACATATGTGTGCAGATAATCATTGGCACATGTGATTTTAGTGGGACATATGTGAGGGACATGTGTTTTTATTATTTAGGGACATGTGTGTTTTGGGGACATGTGTGTTTTGGGGACATGTGTGTTTTACTGTGGGGACATGTGTGTCTTACTGTGGGGACATGTGTGTCTTACTGTGGGGACGTGTGTTTTACTATGGGGGACCCTAGACTGGTGATCAGTGAGGAAAAAAACATCTCATACTCACTGATCACCAGCCGGCTGCAGCGATCCGCTCTCCTCTCCTCACCGACGACTTCCGTGTGAGGAGAGGAGGGCCGATTGCCTAGCAACCGGCTGTTTGTTTACATCACATGACAGCCGTGATTCGTCACGGCCGTCATGTGATCAGGAGGGCCAATCACCGTGCCCTCCTGCCGATTCGAGATGCGCCGTGTCCGGGTGACACGGCCGCATCGGGATCGCGCCGCTGCGCGGGCACGCGCGCGCGCGATCCCTCTACTTCTGAAGGACGTTCCTGAACGTCCTATCAGAAGTAGATGGCTCCCAACCGGCCGTATATCTACATTGGCCGGGTGGGAAGTGGTTAAACCTCATTTGCCCCATGGTTGCCCAATTAAACAGTGCATTGATGTTGGCTTGTAAGCTGAACACATCATGTAAGGACATTATTCCACTGCATAGCTTGTTGTCATCTGCAAACACTGTAATGGTACTTTTAATCCCAAACCCTATATCATTTATAAATACAGTATATTAAAAAGTAAGGGTGCCAGCACTGAACCTTAGGGCACACCACTGATAACCTAGACCATTCAGAGTATGAATCATTAACCACTAATCTCTGAATACGGTCTTTTATCCAGTTTTCTATCCATTTACAAATGGATTTTTTCCAGACCTGTAGACTCAGCCTTATACATTAGCCATGGTTGGGGAACTGTGTCAAACGCTTTTGCAAAATCCAAGTATACCACGTTCACAGACACTCCTCTGCCCAAGGTTTTACTTACCTCCTCATAAAAAGAAATCAGATTTGCCAACTTCTGTCTTTCATGAATCCATGCTGTCTGTTGCTTTTTTCCAGCACAAACTCATCTATGTGGTCTTTTATTAAACTCTCAAGTATCTTCCCAACTATAGAAGTTAAACTAGCAGGTCTATAGTTACTTGGCAAAGACATTGGTCCCTTTTCAAATATAGGCACCAGGTTGGTCTTGTGCCAATCCAGTGGTACTATTCCAGTCATTAAAGAGTCATTAAAATTAGAAACAATGGCTTTGAAATGACAGAGCTCAATTATTTTAGGATTCGTGGTTGTATGCCATCTGGTCTAGGTGCTTTAACCACATTTATTCTGTCTAAATATTTCTGGACCATATCACTTTTAAAACATTGTGCATCATTTGGGGCTGTGTCAATACCAGCCCCAAATGAGCTCCCACATGCTCCTTTGTATACACAGAGCTGAAGAAATTATTTAATAAATTAGCCTCCTCTTTGTCTTCAGTCACCCACTCTAGATTATTTTGTAAAGGGCATACATGCTCAGACCTGACCTTTTTACTATTAATACATTTGAAGAATTTTTGGGGGTTTGTCCTACTATCTTTTGCAATCTGTCATTCCTTTTGAATTTTTGAATTTTTGCATCCTTGATTTCCTTTTTAAAAATGTGGTTAGATTCTTTGTAACATTTAAATGATAATAGTGTTCCTTCTTTTTTATATTTTTTAAAAGCTCTTTTCTTATTATTTATTGTTTTTTTTAACTTTGGCCGTGAGCCATATAGCTTTTATTTTTTAGCCTTTTAAACTTATTGCCCATAGGAATATACTTTGCAGTGAGTTCACATACGGTCTTTTTGAAGAATATCCATTTCTGTTCTGTGTTCATCAATGCCAATATTCCCTCCCAATCTAAGTATCGGTGAGCAGCCCTCATCCTTCAAAAGTTTGCTTTCAAAGTTAAGTGTTTTTATATTTCCAGGATGAGCTTTTTGTTTACAGCCAACGTTAAATGAAATCATGTTATGGTCACTGCTACCCATATGTTCTCTTATATGAACATTAATAATAAGCTCTGCATGGTTTGAGATTACCAGGTCCAACAGAGCATCATTCCTAGTCAGGGTCTCTAAGAATTGTGCCATAAAATTGTATCGTAATAGGTCTTTACATTTTTGCCCTAACTGTTCCAGCAGTGCCATTACTCCAGTCAATTTCCGGGTAGTTAAAATCCCCCATTATTATTACTGTCCCAGCCCTTGCAGCCCTTTCTATCTGTGCAAAGAGCTGAGTCTCCACCTCCTCATTGACACTGGGTGGCCTATAACAAACTCCGATGATTACTTTTGAAGTACAGACACCCATGTGCAGTTCCACCCATAATTCTTTAGCCTCATCAAACACTCCATCAGCTAGGTCCTCTTTCACACTCGCTTTCCCTTCATTTTGCCTTGTCTTTTCGAAAGAGAGCATAGCCAGGAATATTAATAGCCCAGTCATGTAAAGAATGAAGCCAAGATTCAGCAATACTAATTAAATCATAGTTCTCTTCATGCACCAAAGCTTCCAACTTTGCTTGGCAGACTTCTGGCATTGGTGAACAAACACTTGAATTCGTAGTCACATTCTGCACCCGTATTTTGCTTATTTTTTTATTTTTGTACAAATAGTAGCATTTCCAATGGTTGTTTGTAACATGGGAATCTCCTTATCCTCTGCAATAGTTCTCCCCTATTTTCCCCAATACCACCCACCTATAGGGCCTGATCGCTGTCTGACCTGTCTGCCCCATTATAATTGAATTCACCCTCCCCCTCAATCTTAGTTTAAATACTCCTCCAGCCTTCCCATAAACCTCTCCCTCAGCACAACAGACCCCCTTCCATTTAGGTGCAAACCATCTTTAGCATATAGGTTGTACCCCAATAAAAAGTCAGCCCAGTGTTTTAGAAACCCAAACCCATCCTTCTTACACCAGGTATTTAGCCATGCATTCAGCTCTCTAATCCCCCCCCCCCCCCTGTCTCTCCTGTGTTGTGCATGGCACAGGCAATATTTCAGAGAATATCACCTTGGAGGTCCTTCCCTTCAACTTGCAGCCTAGTTCTTTAAATTTATTCTTGAGGACCCTCCACCTTCCAAGTATTCTGTCATTGGTTCCAACATGGACAAAGACAGCTGGGTCATGCCCAGCCCCTCCCAGTAGTTTATCAACCCGGTCCACCACATGCCGAACCCTGGCACCAGGGAGACAGCAAACTATTTGGTTGAGGTGATCCTGGCGACAAATTAGTCTATCAGTCCTTCTGATTATAGAATCCCCTATTACCACCAACTGTCTAGGCATACCTGCACTACCCTCACCACCCCTGCTAGAGGACTGCTCTCCCGGCTGTAAGGGGAAGCAGTGACATCTAGGGCTGCCACCTCTGAGCTTGCCACCCCCCTTCTTCACCCAACTTGGCAAATCTGTTAGGGTGCTCAATCCCTGGCCTTCCTTTTCTACCACTCCCTCTGACTACATTAACCCATCTTCCTCTCTGATAATCCTGACTTACACCTCCACCCTTCACATCAACTCTACTAACCAGAGGACCCCCTTCAAGGTTGTCAGTTCTGCCCACTGATGCAACTTGCTCCTCCAGATCTCTAATATGAGCTTCCAGAAGGGCAACCCGCTCACATCTGTTGCAGCGGTATCCATCCTGGAGTCATTTAAAGAGTATTTAATTTACTAAAAATTATAACAAAAACAAACTTACTTGTTCATCTGATGTTGAACTTGATCCATTGTTGAGTTACAAAGACAATTCCCTTTATTGGTTACATTTTGAAGAATATTTGTGAAATTTGGTAGGAGTATGTTAACTATTTGTTGACTTGTTAATGTGAAACTTGTACAGTCAATAAACTCTGCCAAAGGGTATTGCACATCCTGAAAAAAATAAGCATAAAATTAACATGATAGAATTTTTCATGGAGATATTTCTAAGATGCCCATAAATGTAAGATGACAAACGTCTGATTCGGATAGTTTGAGTTGACAATCTACTAGGTTGTTTTTTTTGTTGTTTTTTTTGTTGGGGGGGGGGGGGGGTTTGCACAGCATCAGATGTCAAATGATAAATAAATTATGAGAATTTAGGTAAAAAGGTTTTGGTAAAAAATGCAAAGTTTAAATTGTTGGAATAGGTGTTCAAATAAACATCCATTATCAAAGATTAGGTGGTTAGATAAAACACACCAAAATTTTTTTTTATACAAACTGTGTACTACTAGGGATAGGCTTTATGTTCGGCTCAAACATGAGTTTGACTCGAACATTGGCTGTTCGCCAGTTCGCCAAATAGCAAACAATTTGGGATGTTTGCAGTAAATTCGAAAGCCGCGGAACACCCTTTAAAAGTCTATGGGAGAAATCAAAAGTACTAATTTTAAAGGTTAATATGCAAGTTATTGTCAAAAAAAGGATTTAGGGCCTTGGGTCCTGCCACAGGGGACATGGATCAATGCAAAAAAAAGTTTTAAAAAATATTTTTTCGGGAGCAGTAATTTTAATAATGCTTAAATTTCATACCTGGGGGGTGTCTATAGTATGCCCGTAAAGGGGTGCATGTTTCCCATGTTTAGAACAGTCCACAGGAGAAGCCGAACCAAAATTTAAAACAAAAATGCATGGGGGTCCCGCCAAATTTCATACCAGAGATATTAAGGGAAACCCCGTGCCAAAATTAAAAACAAAATGGCGTGGGGGCCCCCCTCAAAATCCCTACCAGACCCTTATCCGAGCACGCAACCTCGCAGGCCGCAGGAAAAGAGGGGGGACGGGAGAGTGCCCCCCCTCCTGAACCATACCAGGCCACATGCCCTCAACATTGGGAGGGTGCTTTGGGATAGCCCTCCAAAGCACCTTGTCCCCATGTTGATGGGGAGAAGGGTCTCATCCCCACAACCCTTGCCTGGTTGTTGTGGAGGTCTGTGGGTGGGGGGATTATCGGAATCTGGAAGCCCCCTTTAACAAGGGGACCCCCAGATCCCGGCCCCCCCTGTGTGAATTGTTAATGGGGTACAAATGTACCCCTACCATTTCACAAAAAAAGTGTCAAAAATTTAAAAAAAGACAATAGATGGTTTTTGACAATTCCTTTATTAATGTCTTCTTCTTTCCCTGCTTATTCTTCCATCTTCTTTCCTCTGGTTTTCCTTCAGTGTTCTTCTTCTTCCTCCATCTTGTTCTTCCCCCGCTTCTTCCTCTAAATTCCTCCGGTCTTCTCGTCCGGCATCTTCCTCCGGCAGCTTCTTCTCCACTTCGTCCTCCGCACAATCCGCCTCAATGAGAGTCTTCTGCTGTGTGACGCTTCTGTTCAGGTGACAGTTCTTATATAACGGAATATAACTTCCCTATGGCTTTCCACGTAATGTCAGAGGGGGCGGGGTCAGAAGAAGACATTAATAAAGGAATTGTCAAAAACCATCTATTGTCTTTAACATTTTTGACACTTTTTTGTGAAATGGTAGGGGTACATTTGTACCCCATTACAAATTCACACAGGGGGGGGCTGGGATCTGGGGGTCCCCTTGTTAAAGGGGGCTTCCAGATTCCGATAAGCCCCCCACCCGCAGACCCCCACAACCACCGGGCAAGGGTTGTGGGGATGAGACCCTTCTCCCCATCAACATGGGGACTAGGTGCTTTGGGGGGCTACCCCAAAGCACCCTCCCAATGTTGAGGGCCTGGTACGGTTCAGGAGGAGGGGGGGGCGCTCTCTCATCCCCCCTCTTTTCCTGCGGCCTGCCAGGTTGCGTGCTCGGATAAGGGTCTGGTATGGATGTTTGGGGGGACCACACTCCATTTTGTTTAAAAATTTTGGCGCGGGGTTCCCCTTAATATCCATACCAGACCTGAAGGGCCTGGTATTGATTTTGGGGGACCGCCACACAATTTTTTTTTTTATTTTGGTTCGGGGTTTCCCTGTGGGTAAATCCCGTGCCGTTTTTATCAATGAACTTTTATGTGTATTGCTGGACCGACAATTCATTATAGCCGCTAGCGCTAGTAATTTTAAATTATTTTTTTTTTCCTTTAGAAATGTAATTTTGCACTCGGACTGTTCTAAACACGGGAAACATGTGCCACTTTACAGGCATACTATAGACACCCCCCAGTTACGAAATTTAAAGGAATATTACACTTCTATTGTTTCACTTTAATTATTATTAAAATCTCTGCTCCCGAAAAAACTGACGTTTTTAAAACTTTTTTTTGCATTGATACATACCCAGGTCCTCAAACACTTTTTAAGACAATACCATGCATATAACCCTTTAAAATGATGCTCGTGTCCCATAGACTTTAAAGTTGTTCACGTGTTCGAACACATTTTTTGCCTGTTCGAACGGGGGGGGGGGGGGGGGGGGGCGGGTGTTTTGTTGTTTTGTTCGGCCCATCCCTATGTACTACCTCTTTACATTTTTCGAGTTGCTATTTTTACACTTTTTTTTTTCAATTTGCTTTAAATTTGCAAAATGGCAATACATACCTAAAACTGAAAACCAAAAGGGAAAAGTACAGTTTTAATATATATATATATTTTTTTTTTTTTTTGCTATCCTTTGGTTAATTTATTTATATATTTTCTTGGATTCTTTCTTTTGTTCTAGTGTGTTTTGTTGTTTAAGGTTTTTTAGATAAACATGCACTCATTGTTTATAAGACAAAGGTAACTATTTTCATCCTTTTTTGCTATTGTCTATAAAACTGAAATTAAAGCGGGATTCCACCCTAAAGTGGAACTTCCGCTTTTCGCAACCCTCCCCCCTCCGGTGTCACATTTAAGACAGGTATCTGCACCCACTTCCAGGCATAAACTCCCACGGGAGTTTACGCCACTTCCTGTCCTGATGCGCTGTCTGCCGGGACACACACGTGTCCCGGCAGACAGCGCTGACGATTCTCATTGCGCTCCACGACTCGCGCATGCGCAGTAGGGAACCGAGAATGGCGCCGGCAGCAGCAGAGAGCCGACATCGCTGGATCCTGTGACAGGTAAGTGTCCATTTATTAAAAGTCAGCAGCTGCAGTATTTGTAGCTGCTGGCTTTTATTTTTTTCAGGTACAGTCCCACTTTAAGGTAAAAATACAATATAAAAAAAAAAAAACAAGAAATAAAATTTGTTTTTCTTGCCATTTTTCATGACACACAATTGCTAACTTCTGTTTCTGAAATTTCTGAAGTTTCCTGCCAGCAAGGCTAACTCAAGTACTCTCTTTAGTTAATGTACACATGCTGTATCTTTATTTAATACAAATAACAAAACTATGGAAAAGCAAGCATATAAATATGTGAAATTAACATAAAAATACAAAAACAGTATTATTTCCCTTTAAACCACCCATCCAAAATAATCTCATGTGTTTTACAATAAGAAGACCTAATTCACAATATGTGATGACCACAGAGATGGATTAAATGTGCATAGAAGATGAATGGCTAAATGGAAGAGATGGCAAAAAGGTAGCTAAACAGATAGATTATTAAAAGCATACCTTAAGCCTATCAACTAATAGGTTGACGCTTTTAATAAGAGAAGTCAGTATTCCAGCAGAACTGTTACTACATTGAGAAAGAATGCACATGTGTTCAGAGAAATATTGTGGATTACCTGTAATAGGTGAAAAAAAAGGGAAACGTTAATATATTGTGGCGTCAAGCCATTAAACTCCCTAAGTTGAAACTTATATTTAAATTTTACAACAGAAAAAACAGCACAACAGAAAATTCAAGATGGCAAAAATAAATAAATGCAATACAATATATAAATTTACAGACAGTTTCAAAATGACCCCTTTGCTATGCTACACTTGGCCAGAAACATAATACCCATAAAAGAAGAATGTAAATACTCTGCACTGCCGAACACTGCTTCGCTCAGTAGAAATGCTCATGTGAAGTCTGTAGTAAACTGACACGGCTAGGAGTGTCAGTCTCCCAGGGCCCTAACAAATCTCACTGGTGGAGGTCAGCAAGAGGAACCAATAAGCTCTGCGAGGGACCCAGGAAATTGACTTTACATAAAGATTTTTGGAATGGTGAATATAATTACACCTCTCTTTAACAACTCTGAGCTTTCTGGCAAAGTGCAATATAGCAACAGGGTCTCTTTCAGGGGCATTGCTAGGCTTGTAAAAGACCTGGAGAAACCTTGGGCACCCAAGGAAAAGGAATGGGGTGCACATATAACGCCATGCTGAATAGTGGGTGTAGTGTAGTCAAATTGTGCTACCAGTGGGAAGGGTTTATAGAGATGTGGTTAAATAAAGCCTGACTCTACTCACTATTAGGGATTAGCCCGATGTTCGAGTAGAATGTAAGTTCAACTCGAACATCGGGTGTTTGCGGCAAATTCGAAAGTCGCCAAACACCGTTAAAGTCTATGGGACATTAACATGAAAAAACAATATTCCTAATTCTAAAGGCTTATATGCAAGTTATTGCCATGAAAAGTGTTTGGGGACCCGGGTCCTGCCCCAGGGAACATGTATCAATGCAAAATAAGTTGTAAAAAACAGCCGCTTTTTCGGTAGCAGTGATTTTAATAATGCTTAATGTGAAACAAATAAAAATTCCTTTAAACATTAGGCCTGGGGGGGGGGGGGTGTCTATAGTATGCCTGTATAAGTGGCACAGTTTTACCATGTTTAGAACAGTACCACAGCAAAATTACATTTCTAAAGATAAAAAAGTAATTTAAAACTGATCTCGGCTGTAATGAAATGATGGGTCTCGGCAATATAGATAAAACTCACTGAAAAAAAATGGCATGGGTCCCCCCAGTCCATTACCAGGCCCCTTGGGTCTGGTATAAATATTAAGGGGAACCCCGAAACAAAAAAAATTGTATGGGTGTCCCCCAAAATCCATACCAGGCCCTTCAGGTCTGGTATGGATATTAAGGGGAACCCTGTGCCAATTTTTTTTAAAAATGGCATAGGGTCCCCCCCAAAATCCATACCAGACCCTTCAGTTCTGGTATGGATTTTAACCACTTCAGCCCCGGAGGATTTTACCCCCTTCCTTACCAGAGCACTTTTTGCGATTTGGCATTGCGTCGCTTTAACTGACAATTAAAGAAAAATTGATGTCCTTTTTTTCCCACAAATAGTGTTTTTTTTTGGTGGTATTTGATCACCTCTGCGGTTTTTATTTTTTGCGCTATAAACAAAAGAAGAGCGACAATTTTGAAAAAAAATAAAAATGAAAAAAGGTGCAGCGCTAGAACACACTCAAAAATATATAAATAAAAATAAGAAACAAAACGAAAACATATATTAAATAAAATAGTCCACAAAACAGTCCAATGGTGTCTTTCTAAGGTGATGACGGAGGCATGTGCATGCAGGTGACAACGTGAAAGAAAAAACTCCCACCACAGATGAAATGGCCGCTCACCTCACCAAGTGGACCCTTAGATCATAAAGGGTCACTAAAGCCTTCCCACCAGGGGTTAAATGACAGCGATCCTCTGGAGAAATTCGTCACACTTGGCAGAGATGCAGGATGGGTGTCAGTATGTCCAACTCAGTCCCATATCACCATCAATCATGTGGATGAAAAATTAAAAAACCATAGTGTTCTCTGCTTGTAAACAATTTATTTAAAAGAAGATGGGAATATAAAAACTTACAAAGAGAGCACCTGTATCCCGGTGCTAGGAAGGTACAGCATATAACAAAGTGCACAAAATAGGGCTGCGGGTGATGTCACTTTCGTCCGTATGCATTACGTCCTTATGCAGGACTTCTTCAGCGGAACGACCATGACTACAAACACCCGACTTAAATAGGGAAGCAATTGAATTAACTAACTTCCCATTGGTGGAGCAGGATTTAGTAATCAATCAGAGTAATCTCAAACAGCACATAAATGAAAACGAGCCAGCTGTATGTTGTTTAAATTATGATAGCAATGAAAGTCCTGGATTATTTATTCATTTCCTACCTTAATCATAGCTTGCATGTATCTGTCTCCTTTCCCCATTACCCTGTGGTCACATGGCGTCCGGAGCGTCCACGTGACCTCCGCGCGTCCTCATGACGTCACGGTGCGTCTCACTAATATGACACATCGATAACTGAGACCAGGGGAAGCTGCAAACAAAAAGGTTGCCACAGTAACGGCTTAGAGAGAAGCCACGTTACTGCAGCCAATGGCGCGATAGCACTGAGTGTGCTCCGGCCTATCGTGAAAGACCAGGAAGTATCCCCGGCTCCATAATACAAGAGAGAGGAAATATACAACAATAAAAATGACCGGACCTCGATCATAATAGATGGAGTGAATATTCAACTCCATCACCTATAGTGGCTATACCTTATCATACAAAATGATTTTAAAAATACTTTCCTAAAAAAAGCTGACAATCTAAAAAAAGGGGGGATTTAGACATACAATATGTATGAATCCCAAGCGAAAGAAAAAATATATATATTGCCGCAGCATTACTGGGCAGCATAAGACACCACTCACAGCCCTCTGTGCTACTATAAGACAGATCATATCGTAACATACATATAAAAATCCATAAATGTATACCTTACAAATATATGTAATAAATATATAACAGGAATAATATGACATATATATAAAAAAATATATTTAAATTTTTCTATAAAATCCCTCTCCAGATCGCATAACCAATCCTATAGAAAATGATATTTAAAATTTAGCCATCAGTAATAAAGCAATTTAGATCGAAGTCGACATTGAGTCCGCCGGGCGTTAATACTTTGGTTTGGTATATCCAATAGGATTCACGACGGCTCAATTGGCGTATAAAATTACCCCCCCTCCAATGTTTCGTTACTCTCTCAATGCCCCAGAACTTCAAGCTCCTAGGGTTCTGCTGGTGAACCTGCTTGAAATGGCGGGACACGTTGTGAGTAGTGAGACCTCTTTTTATATTATTTATATGTTCACCCAAGCGGACGTGTAGTGGTCTCGATGTTCTCCCTATATATTGTAAACCACACCCACACTCCAACATATAAACCACCCCTACAGTGTCACATGTGATAAGTTGCTCTATCTTGTATTCTTTATTAGTGGCTGTTGCTAAAAAAGATTTTCGCTTTTTAACATTGACCTTCGAGTGTTTACAGGGGACACATCTCCCACATGCGTAAAAACCCCCTAAGAAGTTAAAAAGTCTATTTTCAGTGACAATTGGAGGATTGAGGATACTGGGAGCCAAACGATCCCTAAGGGTCGGAGCTCTTTTATAAATAAACTGAGGGCGGGGGGGAAGAACAGGGCCCAATACCTTGTCTTGCTTGAGTATAGACCAATTCTTCAAGATGATCTTTTCGAACTTCTTATGTTGGACATTGTAATCCAAGATCATCTTGAAGTTTTGACCCTCTCTATCATTAACACGAACCACGTCAGATGTCAAAGTAGATCTTTCCATGGTGCTGATTTTGTTGACTTCGTCCTTTAAACCAGATATATCATACCCCTTCTGTTCGAACCTAGAGACCAGGATGTCGGACTGTGCAATGAAATCACTACTAGAGGTGCAGTTTCGCCGCAACCTAATGAATTGACCCCTGGGGATGTTGCACAACCATGATCTATGGTGGCAACTCCCCAGGGGTATATAAGCATTTCGATCGGTCGGTTTGAAATAGTTACACAGCCTAAAGTTCCCTATGTCTCTGTTTATTTCTAGATCGAGAAAGACCACTTTGTCCGCTTCAATATTCCAAGTCAATGAAATATTTTTGTCGTTGACATTTAATGAATCTAGAAATACTTCCAGACTAGATCTTTCACCTTCCCAGATCATAATCAGGTCATCTATAAACCTACGGTAGCAAATGAGCTCAGGCGGACGATGGTCAAAAATGGCACCTTCCTCCCAGTGGGCCATGAAAAGGTTGGCCACACTGGGAGCAAAGCGAGCACCCATCGCCACGCCTTTCATTTGTAAATAAAATTCTTTGTTATACCAGAAATAGTTTCTGTTGAGACAGAACTCTAAACTGGTCATCAAAAACTCCTGATGTCTACCCGACAGAGAGGAGTGTGACAGTGCCCATTCTACTGCCTGTAATGCATCCTTATGTCCAATACTAGTGTATAATGAACTGACATCCCCTGTGACCATAATACTGGAAGGGGAGCATGGTAATTGCTCCAAGATTTGTATGATATGTTTTGTGTCTTTAAGAAAAGCAGGGGTACTGAACACCAACGGTTGCAAAAAAGAGTCAATGTATTGTCCTAATCTTGCGGAAATGGAATCGATCCCATTCACAAAGACACTATCTTTGTGAATTTTTGTGAGGAAGTAAATAATAGGTGTTCTGCAAAATAAAGGGTTCAAATAGGAAGCTTCCTTCTTAGTTAAAATCCCCTGATCTTTACCATCTTCTATAATATTATGTAATTCGTCCTTGAATGATAACATAGGACGAATTTCAAGGACGAATTACATAATATTATAGAAGATGGTAAAGATCAGGGGATTTTAACTAAGAAGGAAGCTTCCTATTTGAACCCTTTATTTTGCAGAACACCTATTATTTACTCCCTCCCAAAAATTCACAAAGATAGTGTCAACCCCCCTGGACGACCCATTGTGAATGGGATCGATTCCATTTCCGCAAGATTAGGACAATACATTGACTCTTTTTTGCAACCGTTGGTGTTCAGTACCCCTGCTTTTCTTAAAGACACAAAACATATCATACAAATCTTGGAGCAATTACCATGCTCCCCTTCCAGTATTATGGTCACAGGGGATGTCAGTTCATTATACACTAGTATTGGACATAAGGATGCATTACAGGCAGTAGAATGGGCACTGTCACACTCCTCTCTGTCGGGTAGACATCAGGAGTTTTTGATGACCAGTTTAGAGTTCTGTCTCAACAGAAACTATTTCTGGTATAACAAAGAATTTTATTTACAAATGAAAGGCGTGGCGATGGGTGCTCGCTTTGCTCCCAGTGTGGCCAACCTTTTCATGGCCCACTGGGAGGAAGGTGCCATTTTTGACCATCGTCCGCCTGAGCTCATTTGCTACCGTAGGTTTATAGATGACCTGATTATGATCTGGGAAGGTGAAAGATCTAGTCTGGAAGTATTTCTAGATTCATTAAATGTCAACGACAAAAATATTTCATTGACTTGGAATATTGAAGCGGACAAAGTGGTCTTTCTCGATCTAGAAATAAACAGAGACATAGGGAACTTTAGGCTGTGTAACTATTTCAAACCGACCGATCGAAATGCTTATATACCCCTGGGGAGTTGCCACCATAGATCATGGTTGTGCAACATCCCCAGGGGTCAATTCATTAGGTTGCGGTGAAACTGCACCTCTAGTAGTGATTTCATTGCACAGTCCGACATCCTGGTCTCTAGGTTCGAACAGAAGGGGTATGATATATCTGGTTTAAAGGACGAAGTCAACAAAATCAGCACCATGGAAAGATCTACTTTGACATCTGACGTGGTTCGTGTTAATGATAGAGAGGGTCAAAACTTCAAGATGATCTTGGATTACAATGTCCAACATAAGAAGTTCGAAAAGATCATCTTGAAGAATTGGTCTATACTCAAGCAAGACAAGGTATTGGGCCCTGTTCTTCCCCCCCGCCCTCAGTTTATTTATAAAAGAGCTCCGACCCTTAGGGATCGTTTGGCTCCCAGTATCCTCAATCCTCCAATTGTCACTGAAAATAGACTTTTTAACTTCTTAGGGGGTTTTTACGCATGTGGGAGATGTGTCCCCTGTAAACACTCGAAGGTCAATGTTAAAAAGCGAAAATCTTTTTTAGCAACAGCCACTAATAAAGAATACAAGATAGAGCAACTTATCACATGTGACACTGTAGGGGTGGTTTATATGTTGGAGTGTGGGTGTGGTTTACAATATATAGGGAGAACATCGAGACCACTACACGTCCGCTTGGGTGAACATATAAATAATATAAAAAGAGGTCTCACTACTCACAACGTGTCCCGCCATTTCAAGCAGGTTCACCAGCAGAACCCTAGGAGCTTGAAGTTCTGGGGCATTGAGAGAGTAACGAAACATTGGAGGGGGGGTAATTTTATACGCCAATTGAGCCGTCGTGAATCCTATTGGATATACCAAACCAAAGTATTAACGCCCGGCGGACTCAATGTCGACTTCGATCTAAATTGCTTTATTACTGATCGCTAAATTTTAAATATCATTTTCTATAGGATTGGTTATGCGATCTGGAGAGGGATTTTATAGAAAAATTAAAATATATTTTTTTTATATATATGTCATATTATTCCTGTTATATATTTATTACATATATTTGTAAGGTATACATTTATGGATTTTTATATGTATGTTACGATATGATCTGTCTTATAGTAGCACAGAGGGCTGTGAGTGGTGTCTTATGCTGCCCAGTAATGCTGCGGCAATATATATATTTTTTCTTTCGCTTGGGATTCATACATATTGTATGTCTAAATCCCCCCTTTTTTTAGATTGTCAGCTTTTTTTAGGAAAGTATTTTTAAAATCATTTTGTATGATAAGGTATAGCCACTATAGGTGATGGAGTTGAATATTCACTCCATCTATTATGATCGAGGTCCGGTCATTTTTATTGTTGTATATTTCCTCTCTCTTGTATTATGGAGCCGGGGATACTTCCTGGTCTTTCACGATAGGCCGGAGCACACTCAGTGCTATCGCGCCATTGGCTGCAGTAACGTGGCTTCTCTCTAAGCCGTTACTGTGGCAACCTTTTTGTTTGCAGCTTCCCCTGGTCTCAGTTATCGATGTGTCATATTAGTGAGACTCACCGTGACGTCATGAGGACGCGCGGAGGTCACGTGGACGCTCCGGACGCCATGTGACCACAGGGTAATGGGGAAAGGAGACAGATACATGCAAGCTATGATTAAGGTAGGAATTGAATAAATAATCCTGGACTTTCATTGCTATCATAATTTAAACAACATACAGCTGGCTCGTTTTCATTTATGTGCTGTTTGAGATTACTCTGATTGATTACTAAATCCTGCTCCACCAATGGGAAGTTAGTTAATTCAATTGCTTCCCTATTTAAGTCTGGTGTTTGTAGTCATGGTCGTTCTGCTGAAGAAGTCCTGCATAAGGACGTAATGCATACGGACGAAAGTGACATCACCCGCAGCCCTATTTTGTGCACTTTGTTATATGCTGTACCTTCCTAGCACCGGGATACAGGTGCTCTCTTTGTAAGTTTTTATATTCCCATCTTCTTTTAAATAAATTGTTTACAAGCAGAGAACACTATGGTTTTTTAATTTTTCATCCACATGATTGATGGTGATATGGGACTGAGTTGGACATACTGACACCCATCCTGCATCTCTGCCAAGTGTGACGAATTTCTCCAGAGGATCGCTGTCATTTAACCCCTGGTGGGAAGGCTTTAGTGACCCTTTATGATCTAAGGGTCCACTTGGTGAGGTGAGCGGCCATTTCATCTGTGGTGGGAGTTTTTTCTTTCACGTTGTCACCTGCATGCACATGCCTCCGTCATCACCTTAGAAAGACACCATTGGACTGTTTTGTGGACTATTTTATTTAATATATGTTTTCGTTTTGTTTCTTATTTTTATTTATATATTTTTGAGTGTGTTCTAGCGCTGCACCTTTTTTCATTTATGTTTCTACAGAGGGATTTTGAAGGTTGACCCTTGGTGTTCCGCAGCTTTTATTTTATTTCATTCATTATTTGTTATACCATTGCGCTGATTTATTTTTCTATTATAATTTTGAAAAAAACACAATATTTTTTACTTTTTGCTATAATAAATATCCCATTTAAAAAAAAAAAAAAAACATATTTTTTCCTCAGTTTAGGCCGATATGTATTTTTCTACAAATTTTTGGTAAAAAAAAAAAAAATCGCAATAAGCATAGTAATGGCGGTGATCTGCGATTTTTTTTCGTGACTGTGACATTGCGGCGGACACTTCGGACACTTTTGACACATTTTTGGGACCATTCACATTTACACAGCGATCGTTGCTATAAAATTGCACTGATTACTGTGTAAATGTGACTAGCAGGGAAGGGGTTAACACTAGGGCGCGCTGCAGGGGTTAATGTATGCTCCCTGGGAGTGATTCTAACTGTGGGGTGAGGGGACTCACAAGGGGAGGAGACCGATCGGTGTTCCTCTGTATTGAGAACACACCATCGGTCTCCTCTCCACTGACAGGACGTGGATTTGTGTGTTTACACACACAGATCCACGGTCCTGCTGTGTTCCCGGGCAATCGCGGGTGCCTGGCGGACATCTCACCGGGTCCCGGGTCCCGGGGAGGAGTTGGTAAGGTGACTACGCCCACGTGGGGGAGCCAGAAATATTTCTGCACCCAGGCGTCTGTGACCCTAGGATTAGCCCTGCATGTGTCAAGGGTGTTTGCGCACATGCGTTGACAGCCACTTGTACAAATCAATCACATGCTGACAGACGCCATGGCTGTATGTATGTAACCACACATCAGAGCGGTTACATGTGTATAGGGGTGTAAGCCACAATCTGTTAGCATGACAATGATTTGTACAAGCTGTTGCCAGTGGCTGTTCGCAAACATCGGTGACTCTATAGGGATGCAGGTCCTAATTTGACAGGCATGACGGGGCACAGCTCTGAATGCAGACACAGTGTATTTGAGGCCGCTCACCCACATCTGCATCTGCGACTGTGTACAAACGCTGTGTCCCGATAGAGTAACTTAGGCTGCCTGTAAACAAACGGCTTATGCACATTGTATGGGCCCCAGTGCCCACGCGAATGAGCACTTAATGTGGTTGTAAAGTCAAAAAGTTTTTTATCCTAATGCATTCTCCCAATACTTGGTTCCCCCATCCCTAAACACTTGCCTGCCTCCTCTTACAATCCAGCTCTGTCCCATATGCGCTCTTCTCTCTTTCCGGTCTCACAGGAGACACAGGCAGCAGCAGGAGTCATCAGGAGCGGGACACCCACAGGAAGGAGGAACAGAGAGCTCCAACAGGGAACTCTAGGAGAGGGTGAAAGAGACCACTTTTTGCAATACCATTGCACAGAGCAGGTAAGTATAACATCTTTTTTATTTTAATGAAAAAATGATTTGGCCTTTACAACTTCTATTAATTTTTTGCCAATTTCTTTCTCTGCAGCTGCACTGAATGACATTAAACCCAAATTACTATGCTTCAGTTATGAATGAAGACAGAAGTGATCGATATTGATCACTCACTGTGTTCATTTAGAAAAGGAAGCCGTTGATAACATAAAATGTTTAACCAGCCCCCACTCCCGATTCTGAAATCCCATCCCTTGTGTGCCCTCAGCTGCTGACAGCTCACAAGCACTATGGGGAAAGCCATGGGAGAATGGAGAAGTGGGAGGAAGCAGTAAAGAATCAGAGCAGTGGTAGGAGGAAGAAAGGTGAAGAAACAAAGGGGCACACCTTAGAAGGGGATAGCAACAGCAGGAATATAGGGCACATTGTGGGCAGAAGCATTGGCAGCAGTTGGAGGTTATGTTTTTGCCAGCTGCCAATCACAGCTATTCTTTTATTCAGGAGCATCTATGGGACTGTTCTTCTAAAGGTTCAGGTATAAGGATGGGCCCGGTGCTCGATGCGAACCCATGTTCGCATCGAGCACCGGGTGTTCGCTCGCTCGGCGAGCCCAGAACTATTTTGGCCGCTCGCATCACATTCGTGTGATGCGAGCGGCCCCGCAATGCATTGCGGCCGGCGCGGCCGGCGCAGTGCATTGCTGGCTGATGATTGGCCAAGCATGCACTGTGACCCCGCATGCTTGGCCAATCACAGCGCCGGAAACTCGGAGAGCCATAATTGGCTACAGGCAGGACGCCTGTAGCCAATTACAGCTCAGGGGCTTTAGTACACGCCCCCTCTTATAAAAGGCCGCCACGCCGTCGGCGCCGGTCACATGCGTTCCGACGTTAGAGAGAGCAGGCTCATTCTGTGTCACTCTGCTAGATTCATTTAGAAAGATTTATTTAGAAAGATTCATTTAGAAAGATTCATTTAGAAAGATTCATTTAGAAAGATTCATTTAGAAAGAGGGGCTTGTAGTGTGTTCGTGGCAGGCACTGGCAGCAAACAGAGCTCCTATATTTTGTTCCCAGAAGCACCTATAGGACTTGTAGTGTGTTCGTGGCAGGCACTGGCAGCAAACAGAGCTCCTATATTTTGTTCCCAGAAGCACCTATAGGACTTGTAGTGTGTTCGTGGCAGGCACTGGCAGCAAACAGAGCTCCTATATTTTGTTCCCAGAAGCACCTATGACTTGAAGTGTGTTAGTCCCATCACACAGAGCTATATTTTCTTCCCAGAAGCACCTATAGGACTTGTAGTGTGTTAGTCCCATCACACAGAGATCCTATATTTTGTTCCCAGAAGCACCTATAGGACTTGAAGTGTGTTAGTCCCATCACACAGACCTATATTTTCTTCCCAGAAGCACCCATAGGACTTGTAGTGTGTTAGTCCCATTACACAGAGATCCTATATTTTGTTCCCAGAAGCACCTATAGGACTTGAAGTGTGTTAGTCCCATCACACAGACCTATATTTTCTTCCCAGAAGCACCCATAGGACTTGTAGTGTGTTAGTCCCATCACACAGAGATCATATATTTTGTTCCCGGAAGCACCTATAGGACTTGTAGTGTGTTAGTCCCATCACACAGACCTATATTTTCTTCCCAGAAGCACCTATAGGACTTGAAGTGTGTTAGTCCCATCACACAGAGATCCTATATTTTGTTCCCAGAAGCACCTATAGGACTTGAAGTGTGTTAGTCCCATCACACAGACCTATATTTTCTTCCCAGAAGCACCCATAGGACTTGTAGTGTGTTAGTCCCATCACACAGAGATCATATATTTTGTTCCCAGAAGCACCTATAGGACTTGTAGTGTGTTAGTCCCATCACACAGACCTATATATTCTTCCCAGAAGCACCTGTAGGACTTGAAGTGTGTTAGTCCCATCACACAGAGATCCTATATTTTGTTCCCAGAAGCACCTATAGGACTTGAAGTGTGTTAGTCCCATCACACAGACCTATATTTTCTTCCCAGAAGCACCCATAGGACTTGTAGTGTGTTAGTCCCATCACACAGAGATCCTATATTTTGTTCACAGAAGCACCCATAGGACTTGAAGTGTGTTAGTCCCATCACACGGAGATCCTATATTTTCTTCCCAGAAGCACCTATAGGACTTGAAGTGTGTTAGTCCCATCACACAGATCTATATTTTCTTCCCAGAAGCACCTATAGGACTTGTAGTGTGTTAGTCCCATCACACAGAGATCCTATATTTTGTTCCCAGAAGCACCTATAGGACTTGAAGTGTGTTAGTCCCATCACACAGATCTATATTTTCTTCCCAGAAGCACCCATAGGACTTGTAGTGTGTTAGTCCCATCACACAGAGATCCTATATTTTGTTCCCAGAAGCACCTATAGGACTTGAAGTGTGTTAGTCCCATCACACAGACCTATATTTTCTTCCCAGAAGCACCTATAGGACTTGAAGTGTGTTAGTCCCATCACACAGAGATCCTATATTTTGTTCCCAGAAGCACCTATAGGACTTGAAGTGTGTTAGTCCCATCACACGGAGCTATATTTTCTTCCCAGAAGCACCCATAGGACTTGTAGTGTGTTAGTCCCATCACACAGAGATCCTATATTTTGTTCCCAGAAGCACCTATAGGACTTGAAGTGTGTTAGTCCCATCACACAGACCTATATTTTCTTCCCAGAAGCACCCATAGGACTTGTAGTGTGTTAGTCCCATCACACAGAGATCCTATATTTTGTTCCCAGAAGCACCTATAGGACTTGAAGTGTGTTAGTCCCATCACACAGAGATCCTCTATTTTCTTTGCAGAAGCACCCATAGGACTTCTAGTGTGTTAGTGGCATCACACAGAGCTCCTATATTTTCTTCTCAGCAGCACCCACAGGACTTCTAGTGTGTTAGTGGCATCACACAGAGCTCCTATATTTTCTTTGCAGAAGCACCCATAGGACTTCTAGTGTGTTAGTGGCATCACACAGAGCTCCTATATTTTCTTCTAAGCAGCACCCACAGGACTTCTAGTGTGTTAGTGGCATCACACAGAGCTCCTATATTTTCTTTGCAGAAGCACCCATAGGACTTCTAGTGTGTTAGTGGCATCACACAGAGCTCCTATATATTCTTCTCAGCAGCACCCACAGGACTACCGACTACAATGGCTGGAAGACCGCCAAGGGGAGGCAGAGCGTGCAGAGCCAAGAACACAGGGCAGGCAGGCTCTGTTTCTAGTGGACGTGGTCGTGCATCGTCATCAGCACGTGGCCATGGGACACGCGCGTCTTTGTTTTCGGCAGCTGGACATGTGGAGCCGCATCATGCTGAAGGCTTGGTAGAATGGATGACCAAGCCCTCCTCATCCTCCTCATCCTCTCTCACCCAGGCTCAGGGTACTGGCAGAGCAGCTGCAAACGCGTACTCAATGGCATCATCAGCCACCCCTTCCCTAGACCCACCATGTCCTCCTGAGGAGTCCCCCGAACTCTTTGAGCACAGTGTTGGGTACATGCTCCAGGAGGATGCCCAACGATTCGAAGGCTCGGATGATGATACCCAGCTTGAGGAATCTGGCAGTACTGTTCCACCAGCTGCAGCTTACTGCCAGGTTTGCTCTAGTGGTGAAGAGGGAGGGGATGATGAGGTCACTGACTCCACGTGGGTGCCTGAAGGGAGAGAGGATGAGGAGGAGGACGAGGAGGAGGAGGATGCGGCGTCACATGTCCAACGAGGCAGGATGCCCCCTGGAGGCCAGGTAGAGGCCAGCACAGCAACTGTACAACACCGCAGAGCTCCGCCTGTGCAGGGCGCTGCCTCTGCGCGTTATCAGAAAAGTTCTTTGGTGTGGGCCTTTTTTGAGACGAGTGCATCAGATCGCACCACTGCTATTTGCAATATTTGTCTCAAGCGTATCTCGCGTGGCCAAAACATCAGCCGCTTGGGCACCACAAGCATGAGCAGACATATGTCGACCTGCCATGCAGCTCGTTGGCAGGCACACATAAAAGACCCACACCAAAGAACTAAGCGGACCTCTCCTTGCTCCTCATCAGCTGGGATCTCCATCCCCAGTACACCTTCAGTCCTCTCTGAAAGCTGCTGTGAGAGGACTGAAGGTGTAGAATTAGGTGTGTCACAACCAAGTACTTGCAGTACACCGACGTCCGATTCTACCAGGCAAATTTCCCTGCCCCAGCTGCTGGACCGTCGAAAGAAGTACACTCCCAGCCATCCACATGCCCAGCGGTTGAATGCTAGCTTGGCTAAATTGCTAGCACTTCAACTGCTGCCTTTTCAGTTGGTAGACTCGGCCCCCTTCCGTGAGTTTGTTCAATGTGCGGTTCCTCAGTGGCAGGTTCCCAAACGCCACTTTTTCTCACGGAAGGCGATTCCGTCTCTCTACCGGCATGTGGAAGGCAATGTCCATGCCTCGCTGGACAGGGCGGTCAGCGGTAAGGTGCATATTACCGCTGACTCATGGTCCAGCAGGCATGGACAGGGACGTTACCTTTCTTTCACGGCCCATTGGGTCACTCTATTGGCAGCTGGGAGGGATGCAGGACAAGGTGCAGTAGTGTTGGAGGTTGTTCCGCCACCACGCCTCCAAAACGCTACTACTGCTACTGGTTGTGACACACCTCTCTCCTCCACCCCCTCCTCTTCTTCTTCCTCCAGTGCTCTGTCCTCGGAACCAGCGGTGCTCCGTAGGCGTACAAGGGGCTACGCAAGTACGCAGGCAAAAAGATGCCATGCCGTGCTTGCGCTGGTGTGTTTGGGGGACAGGAGCCACACTGGGCCAGAGGTTCTGGCAGCTCTGCAGGGGCAGGCCGAGAGGTGGTTGACGCCACGTCAGCTTAAGCCAGGAATGGTCGTTTCTGACAATGGCACCAACCTCCTCTCCGCCCTGTGACAGGGCCAGCTCACCCATGTGCCCTGTATGGCTCACGTCCTCAACCTGGTGGTGCAGCGGTTCTTGGGCAGGTTCCCAGGCTTACAGGATGTCCTGAGGCAGGCCAGGAAAGTCTGTGTGCATTTCCGCCGATCTTATAATGCCAGTGCTCGGCTGACTGAGCTGCAAAAGGAGCTGAACCTGCCCAAGAACCGCCTACTATGTGACATGCCCACCAGGTGGAACTCAACGTTGGCCATGCTGCAGCGACTGCACACGCAGCAGAGGGCCATCAATGAGTACCTTTGCGACTACGGCACCAGGACAGGGTCAGGGGAGCTTGGTTTTTTTTCCCCACGTCAGTGGAGCATGATCAGGGATGCATGCACTGTCCTCTCACCATTTGAGGAGGCCACGAGGATGGTGAGCAGTGACAGTGCATGCATCAGTGACACTGTACCTCTTGTCCACCTGTTGGAGCATACGCTGCGTGGGATAATGGACAGGGCACTTGAGGCAGAACAGAGGCAGGAAGAGGAGGACTTCCTTGCCTCTCAAGGCCCCCTTTATCCGGACAGTGTTCCTTCTGTCCCACCCATCACACAGGAAGAGGATGAGGAGGAGGAGGAGGATTGTGTGAGCATGGAGGTGGAGCCTGGCACTCAGCATCAGCAGCAGCAGTCTTTTAGGGATGATGTACAGTCCCAACAAACCAGTGGACTTGTACGTGGCTGGGAGGAGGTGGCTGGCGATCATGTCATCCTCAGTGACCCAGAAGACTCCGGACCGAATGCCTCAGCTAACCTACGCTGCATGGCCTCCCTGATCCTGCAAAGCCTGCGGAAGGATCCTCGTGTTCTTCGGATCAAGGAGAGGGACCATTACTGGCTGGCCACTCTCCTTGATCCACGGTACAAGGGTAAGGTTGCGGACCTTATCTTGCCGTCGCAGAGGGAGCAGATGATGAGACATCTCAGGGAGGCCTTGCAGAAAGGTCTGTGCAACGCGTTCCCAGAAACTGGGAGGTTACAAACTCCTGGTCCTGGGCGACGAGTTGCTGAGGCTTCGGTCAGTAGCAGAAGGAGCGGTGGGGAAGGTGGACGTCTGACCGATGCGTTCAGACAATTTTTTAGTCCGCAGCCCCAAGGTATGATCGGTTCCAGCAACCATCGCCAGCGTCTGATATACATGGTGCAGGAATACCTTGGGGCAAGGTCAGACTTGGACACCTTTCCCACCGAAAATCCTCTGGCTTACTGGGTCCTGAGGATGGATCACTGGCCAGAGCTTGCACAGTATGCAATTGAGCTACTGGCCTGTCCTGCCTCCAGCGTTCTTTCCGAACGCACATTCAGTGCTGCTGGAGGATTTGTCACCGATCATAGGGTGCGCCTGTCCACCGCCTCGGTTGATCGACTGACCTTCATCAAAATGAATCAGTCTTGGATCACCACTAGCTACCAGGCACCTGAAGCGGATATAACGGAATAATTTATAATGTCACATCCCTTCAAGACTGCCTATGCTGATGCTGAGTGACTGTCCTCTTATGTTCACTGACTATCCTCTTCCTCCTCCTCAATGATCCATGCCACCACACCAGTGCCTAAGGCACAATTTTTCAGCCCCTGTTTAACAGGGGCGTGTACTTACAATTTTTTTAAAAAATGCTTCGCAACACGTGTGACTGCTGTGCTCCAAGTACAGTATCTGTGAGGGGTTGCAGTGTTGTGGCACCAGCACCAGTGCCTAAGGCACAATTTTTCAGCCCCTGTTTAACAGGGGCGTGTACTTACAATTTTTTAAAAAAATGCTTTGCAACACGTGTGACTGCTGTGCTCCAAGTACAGTATCTGTGAGGGGTTGCAGTGTTGTGGCACCAGCACCAGTGCCTAAGGCACAATTTTTCAGCCCCTGTTTAACAGGGGCGTGTACTTACAATTTTTTTAAAAAAAATGCTTCGCAACACGTGTGACTGCTGTGCTCCAAGTACAGTATCTGTGAGGGGTTGCAGTGTTGTGGCACCAGCACCAGTGCCTAAGGCACAATTTTTCAGCCCCTGTTTAACAGGGGCGTGTACTTACAATTTTTTAAAAAAATGCTTCGCAACACGTGTGACTGCTGTGCTCCAAGTACAGTATCTGTGAGGGGTTGCAGTGTTGTGGCACCAGCACCAGTGCCTAAGGCACAATTTTTCAGCCCCTGTTTAACAGGGGCGGGTAATTACAAATCTTGATCTAATAGTTCACAGCAGGGCCCATTCCTGCGCCCACCAAGAGTAACTATGAGGGCCTACAGTCTTGTGGCAACACCGTCCACCACCACCGCCAAAGGCCCAATTTTTCTGCCCTGTTTCCTCAGGTGCTTGCAATTACAAATCTTGATCTAATAACTCACAGCAGGGCCCATTCCTGCGCCCACCAAGAGTAACTGTGAGAGCTTAAGCTTACAGTCTTGTGGCAACACCGTCCACCACCACCACCACCACCGCCAAAGGCCCAATTTTTCTGCCCTGTTCAACAGGTGCAAGCAATTACAAATCTTGATCTAATAACTCACAGCAGGGCCCATTCCTGCGCCCACCAAGAGTAACTGTGAGAGCTTACAGTCTTGTGGCAACACCGTCCACCACCACCACCACCGCCAATTTTTCTGCCCGGTTCAACACGTGCATGCAAGTACAAATCTTGATCTATTAACTCACAGCAGGGCCCATTCCTGTGCCCACCAGTCTTGTGGCTACACCAACATCTAATAGGGCAAATTTCTGCAGAGTATATACGCCAGGCCCCTACTTTCAAACATCCAACTTACAAACGACTCCTACTTGCAAATGGAAAGAGAAAACAGGAAGTGAGAGGAAATCTACCCCTAGGAAGGGAAATTCTATCCTGTTAGATTTAATTTGGGAAAAAGGTATCTCCTCTCTACTGATTCTTTATCACCAATCCTTGTTTCAATTAAAACCCCACTTTTCCAAAAACATTTGTCATTGGGACGGAAAGTGAGGTGACATGTTCTGAACACATGTGCAAAGACAGCACATGTTACAGGGGTGATAACCCCTCCCTATGTTCTCCAAAAAGCTTAAAAATAGATTTTTTTGGGATGGAGCTACACTTCATAATGTACCTGTTCAGATTCTACTTAAGAACAAACCTACAGTCCGTGTCTTGTTTGCACCACCTATATACTGCTGTTCAGAGTATATAGGGTTGTAGGTATAGGGTTTTATTTTGGGTGCGGGGTCCCCCTTAATATCCATACAAGACCCAAAGGGGCTGGGGTGGGGGGGGGTGATGGGGTAGCCATGCCATTTTTCTCAAGGATTTTCAGCCATATGACGGCCAGGACAAGACATGACATTAAAGCCGCAAGTGGTTTTAAATGGCTTCTTTTTTTCCTTTACAAATGTCATTTTGTGCAAGGACAGTTCTAAACACGGGAAACACATGCCACTTCACAGGCATACTTTAGACACCCCCCAGGTACCATATTTAAAGGAAAATTTCACTTTTTTTTTTTCACTTTATGCATCATTAAAATGACTGCTCCCGAAAAAACGTTAGTTTTTAAAAGTTCTTTTTGCATTGATATATGTCCCCTGGGGCAGGACCCGGGTCCCCAAACCTGTTTTATGACATTAACATGCATATTGGCCGTTGTAATTAGCACTTTTGATTTCGAACGTTCGCGTCCATTATAACGTATAGGGTTCGAAAATTCGCGCGAACTTTCGGTCGGTTCGAAGGTTCTGGTGTGAACCGAACCCGGGGGCTCATCCCTATTCAGGTATAGAAGTGACCTTGAGCTTATAGCAGGAGAAGGAATGCAGCTGGCATAAGGCATACTGACCTGACCACCTGAAAGCGACTCTGTGCTGCTGAATGCCTTATTTCAGTCGCAGCAAAAGTGTTATTGGGGAACTATAAAGATTTTTTTCCTGTATCTTTAGAAGCTCACTGTTACAGCCATTATGTCACTTTTGATGACACTTCCGAGTAGTATTAAAGCATGCTGCTCCCTCCCACTCCTTATATGTTCCAAGTTATATTTGTGTGTGAGTGGAGGTGGCCTGGCAAACATCTTTTTAAAGGGGCCATACACTTCATTTACCTGCAACTGATATCCCAATTTGGAGCTGTGAAGGGTTTATCTGATCAGTTCCTTGGTGGTTTTAATGCTTTGGAGGCACGATTTGTGTTCACAATTGCATATGACCTCAGTGTTTAGGGGTCATAATTTCTGGTAAGGAGCTGCAGTGTCAGTGTTGGTGCTGGATCACGGAGGATGTCATGCTTCACATGGTATATCATTATCACATGTTGATGCTTTCTTAGCACTTTTGGTCATACCACATATGGACACGTTGGACTGATTCTTTTGTTTAAAATGTATCCACCTTGATGTTTTGTTTTTATTTTTTGAGGTAGCATATCTGTTATTTATATCTATTTACTTTGGGTGTTAGTATTTCGACACTTTATGCCCCGTACACACGGTCGGATTTTCCGACGGAAAATGTCCTATCGGACCATGTTGTCGGAAATTCCGACCATGTGTGGGCTCCATCGGACTTTTTCCGTCAGAATTTCTGACGGAAAAAGATTGAGATCCTGCTCTCAAATTTTCCGACAACAAAGTCCTATCGGACTTTTTCCGATCATGTGTAGCGAATTCCGACGGACAAAGTGCCGCGCATGCTCAGATCACATTACAAGACCAAAGCTATTGGCTACTAGCCTCTATGTAGTCCCATCGTACGCAACGAACGTCACAACGTTCAGGATGATCGGATTTACCGACAACTTTGTCCGACCTTGTGTATGCAACACCAGTGTCGGACAAAATCCGTTGGAAAAAATCTGACAGATTTTGTGGTCGAAATTTCCGACCGTGTGTACGGGGCATTAGACTCTTAGCTGCTGTCTCTCTTCTGCTATTGTATTATTTAGACCGAGTGCAACATTTTTTGTTTATATATAAGAAGGCCAGTATGGTGGCCTGAATTTATGGGAGGGGTCCTTGGGGTATTTAAGCAGCCCACTCATCTGTGGTCTATGTTGGTTCCTGTGCACGATTCGTTACGTCACTAGGCCGACTCTTCCAACTCATTCGGTGTTTGTGAGTTGCTTGTTAAAATCTCTGTATGTGGCCTTATTTTAGCCTCATGCAAACCGCGAACTTGTTGCTCAGTTCGTGAGTACAAACACCATATACTATAGTCACCATATACTATAGTCACAATATATGCTCCGAATACACATCAAATCCATTTCCTTAAAAGAGTTCTCCACAAAAATAACTCACTAAAATACGGCAACAAATTGATCTGGGGAGACTTTAATGTAACATCAGATGCAACAATGGACACATCATCGGTCAAATCCAAAAACCCGCCAGCTTTACAACCACTTCTTCACAAAGAGAAACTATTCGACACCTGGAGGGGCCATCACGTCAATGAAAAGGATTACACCTTTTTCTCTAACAGGCACTGTTCTTATTCCCTTATAGACACGTTCCTGATGGATAGATGGCTTTTGCAGAATGTAGAGGCAACAAATATTCATGACATTACGTGGTCAGACCACACAGCCATATCTTTATCTATTATAGAAAAGGGAGTCTCCTCCTCACCCCCCATCTGGCGATGCAATACCAGGCTTATCCAAGAACCATCTTCCTGTGGGTCACTTTCACAACACCTAAATAATTTCTTCTTAGATAATTCTGGTTCAGTATCTAATCCTCACACTTTATGGAATACACACAAGGCCTACATGAGGGGAATTTTAATCCAAATGGGTGCTAAAGAAAAAAGGCAGAGGTCTCAGCAGCTTCAAAATACTCTCTCAGACATACACAACTTAGAAGGCCAAAACAAGAAATCACCGACAACACCCATAATTGATAAATTTAATTCTCTCCATGAAAAATTCAGAGAGATACTAACACAACAGTATGACAAACATCTCAGACGCTTGAAACTAAATAACTATACTAACACTAACAAAGCAGGCAAATACCTTGCAAACAGGTTAAAAGCGTTAGGCACAAAGACAAGGATAGCATTCCTAAAACACCCAACAATAGAACACAAAATAATAAACCCACAAGATATAGCAAACCAATTTGCAGACTATTACGGCTCACTGTATAACTTACACAAGGATCCCAACACACCTCAACCTATCGCTGACAAAATACATGAATTCCTGCAGAACATTAATCTACCATCCCTCTCTGCACAACAATTGGAAGTACTAAAGGCACCATTCACGGCCCAGGAGGTTGAGAAAACTATAGACATACTTCCAAGCAGCAAAGCTCCCGGACCCGACGGTTTCTCTAATGAATATCTAAAAACTTTCAAAAGTATTCTATCACCACATCTAGTGACTGTTTACAACAAAGCTGCTGAGACCGCAACCCTTCCTCCAGAAATGCTGCAGGCATATATAGTGACGTTACCAAAACCGGGAAAAGAACCCAACACACCGGCCAACTTTAGGCCTAGCTCTCTTCTCAATTCTGATACCAAAGTGTATGCCAAACTTCTGGCCAAAAGACTCTCGATTATTATTCCTTCACTTATAAAACTTGACCAGATGGGATTTGTGAGGGGGGAGGCAAACCACTGACGCAACCAGAAGAATTTGTTAATATACTTTATCATGCTGAAAAGAATCGAACGCCTTCTCTGTTGTTGTCCATTGATGCAGAGAAGGCATTTGATAGAGTCCACTGGACTTATATGAAGATGACACTAACTAAGTTTGGATTTCAAAGTTCTATTTTACAGGCTATTATGGCATTGTACTCATGTCCCACAGCGCAGGTATATACTGCAAACGCTTTATCTACACCATTCAATATCAACAATGGTACAAGACAGGGGTGTCCCCTATCCCCTTCCATCTTCAATATTATGATTGAACCCCTAGCTGAAACTATAAGAAATTGATTTGACTTTGTTGTCTTGGAGTGGTAAGTTTCTATTGATAAATGGCTGAGCTAATCTGCACATACCTGGTTGAAAATCTCTTGTGTTTATATATATATATATATATATATATATATATATATACATATCCACTGCATACAGTTTAGCTATATTTGACTGCAGGCTGTTCCTGGTGTACCTTGCACCCATAGTGCAGTTGCTACTACTTTTCTGGTGGTGTACACAGTACACCCATAGTTGTTATTACACTTCTGTTGGTGTACACAGTACCTTGCATCCCTAGTGCAGTTGCTACTACTTTTCTGGTGGTGTACACAGTACACAATACATACAGAGCACCCATAGTTGTTATTAAACTTCTGTTGGTGTACACAGTATCGTGCACCCCTAGTGCAGTTGCTACTACTTTCCTGGTGGTGTTCACAAAACATAGGTGGTTGATGCCACGCCAGCTTCCGCCAGGAATGGTTGTATGCGACAATGGCACCAACCTCCTCTCCGACAGGGAAACTTGATCCATGTTCCCTGTTTGGGGAACATGGATCAGCTTGACATTTTTTCGCTTTTTTTTTTGACTTGGGGAGAATGTGTTTTTTTAAATATCTTTGTGAATGTTTGAAAATATGGTTTCTGTTTTTTTATCATCTATTTTTCTAATATTACTTAAATTGTGTTTTAAACATAATTCCTTTTAAGTGTTTCCGAGTTGGTAATCCTAATGGTTTAATATCATACCGTTTCAATGGCTTTTTACTTTCTTTCAGTACAGCATTTTTTGAACACCTTTAAATAACGATCACATTCGCAATGCAGAAAACATTTGAAATCAATTTTACTGCACATGTGACCAGTCAGGGCTGGGCTCAGCCCTTCTTCCTGGCCGCTCAGCTGTCAGCTAATTGCGAGCTCCTATCTCTCCACAGTGACTCACCTGTCGATGATATGCTGCTTGTCAGTCCTGCCTACTTAAGCCGTCCAGTCCAGATGACCTCTGCCTTCACTTTGGTCACATCTCTAGAGACACTCTCCTGTGTTCCCATTACACTTGCTTGGCTGGCATTGCTTCTGGCTCCATATCCTGCTTGCTGTTCTACTACGCTCATCTCAAGCTCCCTGATGTTTTGGCTTGTCTGACTATCCGTTCTGGTTCCTGAACTCTGGCTATGTTTTGACTACGTTTACTCTGTTTACTTTTTTTATTATTATTGTTATTAGTGTGATTTAACTGTACTTCTGTCTCAGTCTGATTCCTGGTTTTTGACATGGCCTTTCTATACAATGAGGAGGTCATCTAAACAGTGTCTGTAAAATAAAAAGCTGTTCTTAAAAGATTCTCATTATGGTTTTCTATATTTACTTTAGCGTTAGTGCAAACAGCTAGTAATAAGTGAATTGATTAGCCAAATAAAGACTGAAGTTAGGTCAGACTAACCCACAGGAGACAAAATTATAAACTTTATATACATCAAACCAAAAATGTCACAGTATTTTTGCTTTCATTTTTGCAATGATGTTGGAGGTGCTCCTTTGTCATCTTCTACATGCCACATTCTGCCTCCTGCAATGCACAGCAACCAAACAGTAGGGGTTTGTCATCAAGCATAACCCCTATATAAACCTATAATAAATGCTATCATTTGAAATTTTGCTTTGTGCACTTATGTTGATTATATGTCAGAGGCTGCACATAAACACAATGCTGCAGAATTGCAACGTACACTGCAGGTTTGCTATCATCAACATTGAGCATTGAATTACTGCAAACATACTGCAAGCAGCGGTCAAGTGTTTTAGGAACTCAGGTTTAATGTTAGTCCTAGAAATTGAAAACCAATAAGCAGCGAAAGTGAAGAGTCTCCTAGAATCAGGTAATTCAAGTAAGAAAAGGAATAATGCAGACATATAATTAAATGTTACTATGAAGCCATGTCATCAGTTTGGATAGATAAAAAAGCAGAGCAGATGAAGTACTTACTGTTCCTGAAATGCTTCTACAGGCTGGCCAAAGGTTTGGAGGGACCCTTAATAGAGACCTCCCTTTTTATGTCAAAACAATATATATATATTTTGTGTTTACTGCTGTCTGTGCCTCCCTGTCCCCATAGACAACTATTTTCACAATTTCTTGTACAGATGTCAAAGTGTCAGGAAGTGAGAGAAAAATCCTCCAAATAAAGTCACAGGCAGAAATAATAACCTAATAAGAATGTCAGCTCTTCCCCACTCTATCCAAAACAAAAAGAAATGACTTAAGTTATCCTTCATAATTAATGAGAAGGAGTATATGAGTACTATCAATAGAACATCTGTAATACACATCGTTTATTGATGACACTCCAGCAAATTTATGAATAGAATTATGTTTAGATGAGCTGCACCCGATTGCACAACTACTGCTGATGATATATCTAATTTTGGGCTTGGTGACCATGATGTACACATAGATGTGAATTTAGAACTGGCTCATAGTGAAAAATATAACATCCAGGAGGAGGGAGGTGATGTTAAAGATCTAAAATAAAAAAAAATAAAAAATCTGGAAAAATTAACAAAAATAAAACTGTTTCTCCAGTGGCCAGCTTTGACAAAGGAATGCAAGAATGCCTGAAGGGCCTGCTATAGATTGGGGGTTAACCCCTACGCATTTTTTTTTTTAATTGGCATTTGTTTTGTCTACAATCTGCTGACAGCGGGGAATCCCACTGACAGTAGATGAGTCATGGATGTTATCCTGAAGATACAAAGCGGATTTCCAAAATTAATTGGTCCATTAACAAATGCATTTGACAAATGGATCTGAAAAAAATAAAAAATAAAAATTCTGGTGTGCATATGTCCAGTTAGGATTAATGGTGTCCTAAATGCTGAGAAACACATGCTGATATTTATCCATCATGCCATACTATCAGGGAGGCATGTCATTGGCCCCAAATTTATTCTGCAGCAGGACAATGCACCCAATGTCATTAAGAACCATCTTTAGTGTAAAGAAGAACAAGGAAATCTGAAAGTAATTGAAAGATGGTTTGGTCACCCACAGAACCCTGATCTCAACATCATTGAGTCTGTCTGGGATTATATGAAGAAACATTTGAGGCAGCCTACATCTACATAAGATCTGTGGTTAGTTCTCCAAGATGCTTGGAACAACCTACCTACAGAGTTCCTTCAAAAACTGTGTGCAATTGCACCTAGAAGAATTGATGCTGGTTTAAAGCCAAAGTGTAGTCACACCAAATATTGATTTAAGTTAGATTTCTTCACATTGCATTTTGTAAATTGATAAAAAATAAACAATAAAAACCTACTTTACAGCATTTCTTAAAACTTTTGCACAGTACTGTATATTCTGTCCCTGGCTTTCCCAGGCACAATAGGGTTGATTTATAACAAGAGAATAGGCTATTCACTTTGCAAGAGAATTGTCCCTAAAACCTAGTACACACTAGTCAATTTTTTTATTCAACCCAGCAGGGCTGAATGAAAAAACACTGACAGCTGAGGTCATTGTATAAACTATCTGACGTTATAACAGTTATCTCCCCCGGTGTGGCACTGTGTTCTGACAGAGGGATGCCACCCCCCCACCAGAACACTCCAGTCAAAGCTCTCAGCCATTGGCTGAGAGTGCTGATCGGGAGCCAATCAGCAGACCTTTTTGGCTCATACCCCTGTCGGACCGACTGCCGTACACACGGGCCGAATGTCAATTCTGCCTGACATTCGGCCCGTGTGTACTGGGATTTAGATTAGTGAATATGATGAAAATTCAGTTTGCAATGAATAACCAATCTCATGAAAGAAATAAAACATTTTTGCTTGCACGTGATTGGATAACGGAGGTCAGCCAAGATTTATTTTATTTGCTAACTTACAGGAAATTTGTCTTGAAAAGTGAACAGCCTATTTTCCTTTAACCACTTCAGCCCCGGAAGAATTTACCCCCTTCCTGACCAGAGCACTTTTTGAGATTCGGCACTGCGTCGCTTTAACTGACAATTTCACGGTCGTGCAACGTGGCTCCCAAACAAAATTGGCGTACTTTTTTCCCACAAATAGAGCTTTTCTTGGTGGTATTTGATCACCTCTGCGGTTTTTTTTTTTTGCGCTATAAACAAAAAAAGAGTGACAATTTCGAAAAAAATTGATTATTTTTTACATTTTGCTATAATAAATATCCCCCAAAAATATATAAAAAAACATAATTTTTTTCCTCAGTTTAGGCCAATACGTATTCTTCTACATATTTTTGGTAAAAAAAATTTGCAATAAGCGTTTATTGATTGGTTTGCGCAAAAGTTATAGTGTTTACAAAATAGGGGATAGTTTTATGGCATTTTATTATATTATATCATTTTTTTTTACTAGTAATGGTGGCGATCAGCGATTTTTATCGTGACTGCGACATTATGGCGGACACATCAGACATTTTTGACACATTTTTGGGACCATTGTCATTTATACAGCAATCAGTGCTATACAAATGCACTGATTCCTGTGTAAATGACACTGGCAGTGAAGGGGTTAACCACTAGGGGCAGTTAAGGGGTTAAGTGTGTCCTGGGCAGTGTTTCTAACTGTGGGGGGCATGGCTACGTGTGGCACATCACTGATCTCTGCTCCCAATCACAGGGAGCAGAGATCAGTGACACTGTCACTAGGCAGAACGGGGATATGCTTGTTTACATTAGCATCTCCCCATTATTCCTCTCAGTGAGATGATCGCGGGTATCCCCGACTCAACTCACGGAGCTTGCCGCGGGTGCGCGCGCGCCTGCAGGCCGCCTCTTAGAGGGAAACGTACAGGTACCTTAGTTTGCCTGTACGTGCCCTTCTGCCACAGTATATCTGCGTGAGGTCGGCAAGCGGTTAAAAAATCCTCTCTCTGACAAAGCATTGAAAAAAATTACAGTTTGTATATGTTTATATATGAAACAACATATATGTATTTTAAGTTGATAAATTTACAATTTTGTAACAAGTGAATTACCCTGCTCTTTGGATGAAGTGTTAAATGGTGCTGTCAGCATATGCCACCTCTATCTTATTTGCTTTTAGTGTTACCTGAACTCTAGCATTGCTGCTCCCTTTGCAGGTGTCAACTTCCTCAGTGGGTTAATGTGGGATAGGGAAAAAAAGATAAAGATAACAACAATGCAGACAATGCAATCCCTGGGACCAAAGAGACAGCCATCACTAACACAACAGATCTACTGGATCACTAGTAAAGCTACTCCTTCTGATACTGCTGTAAGCTGTGTACACAGGCTCTCTCTTCCGCAGACATCCAATATCAACCCACTTAGGAGATCGATACCCGAAAATGGTGCAGCAATCAGATGTTCCAATGCAGTTTGTGATTTTTCTATTAACCCCCTGAGGAGGAGGAGGAAGAGAAAGGAGTGTATGGCTGAATTTTAATATACTCAAGCGCTTTTGCCTTTCTTTTCATTGAGTAAGGAAATTTCTTCTGGAGGGTAAGGAGCATTTACTTTATTTTGTGTGAAAAAAAGTCACTAATAGATTATACTTATTAATTATTTTTTTGCTGGTGGAATACGTATATGATGGATTCACAAATATACATTCACACAAGATTGTCATGAACTTTATTGTCACTATCTATTTGTGAGCATCCATTTGGACACTGGTGTGAACATTTGTTTGAATATTAAGAAGATTGTTTTGTGGACACTCTTTTTGGGTTGTTTTTGATCCTGCAATATTTGAAAAGTGTTTGTTACATATTTGACACATTGGGAGTTATTTACAAAAGGCAACTCCACTTTGGAAGTTCAGTCGCTCTAAATCTAGGGGTAGATGTAGATCTGAAATGAGTGAAAGCTCTGCTGATTTTATCATCCAATCATGTGCAAGCTAAAATGCTGTTTTTTATTTTTCTTGCATGTCCCCCTCGGATCTACAGCGACTGCACTTCCAAGTGCACTTTCAAGTGCACTTACAGTGCAAAGTGTATTTTTCTTTAGTAAATAACCCCCATTGCTTATTTTCTGCAACATTTGACACTGACACCGGGAGGTTGATTTACTAAAGTAAATATACTGTGCACTGCAACTGCACTTCAAGTGCATTTGCTTTAGATCTGAGGGAAAGCTCTGAAATAAGAGAGAGCTCTGCTGATTTCTATCAACCAATCATGTACAAGCAAAAATGCTGCTTTTTTTTTTTCCTTGCATGCAATTCCATGAAAAGTGAAGTTTTACCCCATTTACTAAGCTCTGGAGCAAATACACTTGCATTGTTTTGCACTTATCTCAAAGCACTGGTCTTATACAGTATGTAATGATATGTGTCCACTATACATAATTATTTACACATTTTTGGGGGTATATGTGTTAGCATGACAGCCTATCGGGATTCATTTGCTTGACTTTACTTTTTTTGACTTTTGTTTTATTTAGATTTTTAGTTTTCCTAATTTTTCTTTTAGGCCCCTTTCACACAGGGCAGGTCTGCTCAGCGGACTCCGCTAGTTCAGCGGAAGACTGCCCCGTTGATCCCTGCTGAGCCTCCGGATGACAGGTCCACTGAGTAGGAACAACGATCTCTCTCCTCCGCTAGTCAACCACATTCCACCCACAGTTAGAACACACATAGGGAACACATTTAACCCCTTGATCGCCCCTAGTGTTAACCCCTTCCCTGCCAATGACATTTATACAGTAATCAGTGGCTATTTATAGCACTCATCACTGTATAAATGTCAATGGTCTCAAAATAGTGTCAAAGGTGTCCGATTTGTGCGCCGCAATGTCTCAGTCCCTGTACAAATCGCAGCTCATCGTCATTACTAGTCAAAAAAAAATTTGTAAAAACTATAACTTTTGCGCTAAACCAATCAATATACGCTTATTGCGATTTTTTTTTTACCAAAAATATGTAGAAAAATACATATTGTCTTAAACTGATGAAGAAATTCGTTTTTTTTTTGGGGGGGGGGGGGGGATATTTATTATAGCAAAAAGTGCAAATTACAGTGTTTTTTTCAAAATTGTCACTTTTTTTTTTGTTTATAGCGCAAAAAATAGAAACCACAGAGGGGATCAAATACCACCAAAAGAAAGCTCTACTTGTGGGCAAAAAAGGACATACATTTTGTTTGGGTACAACATTGCACGACCGTGCAATTGGCAGTTAAATCAACACAGTGCTGTATCGCAAAAATGGCCTGATCAGGAAGGGGGCAAATCCTTCTGGGGCTGAAGTGGTTAAATACACTACTTAACATGATGTTGTGGTGAGAGCTCAAGGCAGCGCTGCTTTTTAAAGACATGCCCCTGTCAGGAGAGCTTGGTGTTCCTACCAGCATCCTTTATGTAAGAGGGACACTGGGATATTTGGGAACATTTTACGTGATCCTAGGAGACCAAGAGGGGGTCTGAAGTGTCGAGAAAACTCAGACGGCTAGCGAGTCCAGGGGGCTGGAGGAAGTCTGGAAGTCTCTGAGAGCGAGCATACCCGGGAGGGCTGGAGAACCCTGTTTAGAGGCAAGGAGTGGGCCTATGCAGCTAGGTACTGCACCTGAGGCTGGCGGTAATTCTTTAAGGATTTGTTGCTACCATAGCAACACGTTTCTTAAAGTGGTAGTAGTAAGAACTATCTAAATTGGCTGTACATGTTGATAATGTACTCACACTGGTGAAAATCCTACCTGAATTAGGCAAAAGTAGTTCATAACTACAACCAGAAATCTTCTTTTTTTTATTTTATTTTTTTATATTTTATTTGAAGGCTTACGTCTTGATTGAACATCTTGACAACATAAATCATGTCTGGTAACTAGCAATAGTATACATAGTTCAGGTTAAACAGACATAAGTGTATCTGTATCATGCTAGAATACTAGAAATGTAAGTTGTCAATTCTGCATCTATCAGAAAGGATATTCCATAAGTCATCAATACCAGTCCAGTTTTCACCAGGTTTTGAATATTTTATTAAATGTATATGAGGAAAAGTTTTAGAAGGGAGGGAAAGAAGAGAGAGTAGGAGAAGGGGGGAGGAAAAAAGTATATTAATAAAGACATAATGACACAATGAGTATGACAGAGAACCAGAGGGGGCTACAAGAAATCTTTTATTAAAGCCTCATACACACGGTACGATTGTTGACCAACCGAGCATCTGATTTTTGTCAAAAGGGTGTGTGCCAGGATCTTGTCTTACTAACTGCATACTAACGGTACACAATTGTCGTGCCACAAACAGGAACATAGTGATGTAGTACAAGGAATTTCAGCTCTTGAGCGCCACGCTTTGGGCCCTTCTGCTAATTTCATGTTTGGTGAGTATTGATTCCAAGCATGCATTGTTGTACTTTCGACTTTTGTGTGACGGATTTGTGTACTGACCATCCGTGAATCTGACGTTAAACTGTTGTCCGCCGAAAATTTACTAGCCTGTCATCCAACATTTGTTGGTGGAAAATTGGACAACAATTGTCAAAAGGAGCATACTAACGGTAAGATTTTAGGACAACAGTCTGTCAACAGACAATCCCCTGCCAACAATCGAACCATGTGTACAAGGCTTTAGGCTATATTGTATTCCCCTGATTGTGTTTGATTGCTTTTAGAATATTGAAGTAAAGTAAAACCAGTCCTAAATATCTGTAAAACAATACTACACACTCTAATTCCCTCTCACCTGTGTATCACCACTGCCCTTAAACACAAAGAAAATATATATTTATAAATAAATCCAAGCTGCCACTTTTCACTGCTGCTGCTCTGCACTGATCGGTGTGAGGTGTTTAGCGTCCTGTATCTGCCTTACACGTTCGCCAAGTAGCCACGCCCGTCATGTTTTCGTCATAGAATTGACTTAATCATGGGATAGGCTACTCAGCGAGGCAAACTTTCTTTTATTTCCCAAAAAACTCTATCAATGAGCGTGGTATAACCCTTTGCGCATGCACACTTCCTGTGTCCCCATTCCATCAATGCATCAGTTTTTATAACTTCAAATTACAAGGTCAGTGGTTCATGCAAGCATGTTTAAGCTTCAAATAGAGAAATCGCTCCATCATTACAATGTATATAGCGGTTACACATAAAATAAAGAGAATTACACTCCATGAACAAGTAGTAAATGGCAGCCAAAAAAAACTAGCTTGCTCGTGATACCCCTATTAACACAGCGTACTGTTCTACAGCAAATACATCTCCTACATGCATAGAACCCTTTTAAATCACTCAAGATGGATTGTTTAATGGGGGGTCAAGTATTTTTTTCACTACCCTATCTCCTATATTGGGGCACACGCCGGTAAATTAATTTTGGTTTCCTTGGCAGCACCTCTCCAAGATGTTTGTCTCTACAGAGAATGTACCAGTACTTCCCAAAAATCGGTTCTATATCCCTATATTGATGGTGAAAAAATGACACAAATCCCCATTGATGCTGATCATTAGAAGGTAGTTCTTCCCTTTCCTTTAAACACACCGGCTCTTGAAATGTCCCCCACCTCACCGATAGACGTATCCAGAAATTGTTCCTCAAAACCTTTTTGCAAGAACCTATCTTTTAGAATCTGTGACTGTACTTCATAGTCTCTAAGTTCTGTGCAGTTACGACGAACTCTCAGAAATTGCCCTTTCTGGATGTGTCTGATCCAGGCTGGGTGGTGGCCACTTTTAATTGACAGGTAGCTATTCCGGTCTGTGGTTTTAAAATATACCGTGGAATTCAGTTTGTTCCCATTTCTCTCTATTTTTAAATCTAGGAAGTTAACAGAGACATGACTCACCACATACTCCAATTTAATGTTGTGAGCGTTGTCATTCAACTTTCTCAAAAATTCAATGACCGATGTCTCCGGTCCTTCCGAGATAAATAGGAGATCATCAATAAATGTCTGGTAAAACCTCAGTTGTGTAGGTTTCCCACTGAACACACACCTATCCTCCCATTCTGCCATAAACAGGTTGGCGAGGCTGGGGGCAAACTTGGCCCCCATAGCCACGCCAACCTGCTGGGAGAAAAAAGAGCCCCTGTACCAAAAATAGTTGTGTGTCATGCAAAGGTCCAATGCATGGTCAACAAAAACCTTCTGAACATGAGGAATATCCTCCCTCCTACTCAGAGCCCAGTTCAAGGCTAATGCCGCATCCTGGTGCTGGATGATCGCGTAGAGCGCGGCAACATCTGCCGTCAGCAAATACACCTTAGCAGAGGGAGGTAAAACAATCTGATCCAAGGCTCTCAGGAGGTCAGTGGTGTCCCTCAGGTAGGCCTTAGTAGTCCTCACGCTGGGCTGGAGGAATCGATCCAAATATTCCCCCAGCCTAGCTGTGACAGATCCTATACCGTTCACAATTGGACGGGCTGGTGGTGTTATAGCATTTTTGTGGATCTTTGGTAGTGTGTATATGATCAGAATCCTGCACACACTTGGGACCAAATACCTTCTCTGCTTTTCATTCAAGGCACCACTGCCATACCCCCATTCATTAAGTGGTTCCAACTGTAATTTGTACTCACTGGTGGGATCACACAATAATTTTTTATAGGTGGACGAGTCCCCCAATAGGTCCATCAGCTGGTCATGATAGAAGGACATATCCAAGGTGACAACGCCGCCACCCTTATCAGCCGGGCACACTATAATATTCTTTCTCTCTTCCAGAGATTTTATCCCTTCCTTGATGTAGTTCGGATTGACCTGCTTTTTCAAGGTCAATTGTTCTACATCATTCAGCACCAAATTTTCAAATACATCCAGAAAATGATTATGGGGGTTTGGGAGTTAAACACAGACCAATTTTTTCAATCCAGTATCCACTCGGGCCACAATCCCAGAGCTACTTGGTCTTGGGGGTCAATGGGTGATTCAAAAAGTGTTTTTTGATGTTCAGAGTTCGGATGAATTTATGAACATCTAAATATACATCAAACTTGTTCTAGGAACACATTTAAGCCCCATATTTAGTATGTTCATTTTTTTCTCATCCAACTCTGTACTACTTAAATTATAAATCCCATCACTTATGTGTCCCTCATTCTCTTTTTTGGATTGTTTACGTCACCCTGCTCGGCAACCCCTTGTTCTCTTTGGTATGGAAATTGGCCCCTGCCTTGATTTTGTGGAGGACCATTTTCTAATATTCCCCCGTTTGTTACTTGAGGATGTCCCATTGGTGTTCCCCCCTCCCTCCCCTCCCCGTTGACCTAAAAAAGGAGGAGGCGGGCCTTGGGGTTGATTGGGTTTGATTGCTTTTAGAATACTGAAGTAAAGTAAAACCAGTCCTAAATATCTGCTACCTAGAATAGATTAGGATTCATACATGTATATCTTTCTTAATGAGAAAATATTTTTTGAAACAGTCGATTTGCATAAGCACATTATTAAATATTTTATAGCATTTGATGTATAAATAATAACAAGCACCAAACCGTGAAATAAATAGTTTTGTAGACAAACCTGACAAAAATGATAGTATGTTTCTGATATTGTTCTGAAACTGATGCAGCACTGCAAAATCTTCAAAATCCAGTTTTTCATAGAGCAGCAAACAGATATCTGACAAACTGAAAAAAAAAATGTAATCATAGTATTGTATAAAACAGTATAAGTAGAATACATTTTAATAAACCCCATATTGATCGGCCCTGTAAAATGTTACATTTACATCTATTGGTATCTAATATAACTTAAAGAGGAAGTAAACTCTCCCACTCTGATGCTTCTTTTCATTTAGTCTATTATAATAAGTAATTATCAAACTATAGCCACTGTAATCCAGCCCAAATCACATATTACTTATTGTTTAAAGAAACTTTAAAAAAATTGTTTTTAGGCGGCGCTATCTTAAGTATTGTTTTCTGAGTCCACAGTGGAGTGTATTTCCACCCTTACATTGAGCACTTTCTGCACTATTAACCAAGCCTCCTTCTCAATCCAACATTTCTACGGGAACCCTGATTCCCTGTTCATAGACGACTTGTTTTATTTCATAGTATTTACTTGTGCCGATTATCTAATGTTTGCCTGTGTCAGTCTTATCAGCTTCAGCTGATAAGACTGCAGTAATGCTGTCCGATGCCCTGGTTTACACTCCATGTGATGTCACATGGTCACATTGGGTGTAGGAGGAAGCTCTGAGTGATTATGCAGTCTTCTGGGATTTAAGTGTTGTGTCCTGATAATAGATAGATAAGTACACAGAGTATGCCGTAAATCAAGGAGAGCTGGGCATGCTCAGTGATGTCATTCTAAAGAACAAAAAGGATTACAACCATACTAAGCAAGTAAGGAGATATCTACAAACAGTGTTCATTAGGGTTTTTTATGCTGATTTACAAAGTTGGGACAAAGTTGTGGGGGAGAGTTTACTACCACTTTAACATGTCTAATAACTGTAAAACTATTGTGGTTCCAAAAAGCGATGAGGCAAGTTGCCTTGGGTTAAGTCCTGGCAGGGTTTGGTAAATTTCAAAAGTTTGGATGCTAAACCTAAACCCCATTGAAATCAACAGGTGCCAAATCTGTCATACCAAAAATGCCAATTCTCCCACATGATAGGTGAAGGGGTGTCAAAAGCACTAAACCTAGGAATCATGTAACCATTACAAATTTAAAAAAAAATCCCATTTGGCCTAGAGCAGTGATTTTTTTTAAAGCATTGACATTTAAAAAGATAATAAAAATGGATTTCAAAATACCCGCCAAAGATGGGGCAATTAATCAAAATCTAAGACATGATAAATTGACATATAAACATAGGCGGAGTTCTAAAAACTTTTAAAAAAAATGGCACTGGTGGATAGCTTCCAATATGATTGAACAAATAGCTGAGTGAAACAATAACACTGACAGAAGAGGGAGACAAGTTTACATATCCCATAAAGGAGTATTATTGAGATGGAAGGCCCTGAGTAAAGATAGAAGCGCAGTCTGGTAGGCGCAAACACGGAAGTGCGTGTTCCTTTTTTTTTTTTGCAGCTGTGATGGTTCGAATGCAGTTATGCAGTCCATAAACTGGTTTTAAGAGAATTGTATCAATACAACTTTTTTTATTGATGTAAATTGTATGTTGTGATGTGGATACCATAAAAGTCTACTATACATAAATTGTTCCCCCTAGAACAGGGGTCTCAAACTGGCGGCCCTCCAGCTGTTGTGAAACTACAAGTCCCATGAGGCATTGCAAGACTGACAGTTACAAGCATGACTCCCACAGGCAGAGGCATGATGGGACTTGTAGTTTTGCAACAGCTGGAGGGCCACCAGTTTGAGACCCCTGCCCTAGAAGCTATGGTGAAAATAAAAGCAGTTCCTTGGATTCTGCACCCTTCTTAGAGCTCTCACCAATGCTAATCAAGCAGAACGCCAAACTCTCTGTGCCTACTTTATGGCCTTCTCCACTGTTCAGCTGCTTTAAACAAGTCCTGGTCAACCACACTGCCCCTAGTGAGGTAGTGCCCCCGTGATTAGGCACTATCCGTGATCCGTGATATAGCACAATTTATTTTTTGTAAAGTTTTGGGACTACCTAAGAAGGTATGCTAATAGTACTGATCTGTGTAAATCTATATTTTTTGTATAAAACCCTGGATTAGTATACATTTGTATCATATTGTGATAAAAAAGAAACAATCATCTCCCCCCTTGTCATCTATTACCAAAACAGGTGCCTCTTTTGTGTGACACTTTCAAGAATGAAACTTCCTAACACATCCTGTCATTGTGAACAGGACATAAGAGGAAATCTACCAAAAAATAGACAGAGATAGCAGTATAAACCTAGCACAGTTGTTTTACAGTTAGTAACCAGGTATATGGTGCACAGGCAAAACACTAAGACACTGAGGGAAGCTAGGTTAGTGTTCCCAGCAGCCAGCACTAACTAAATGGTTATTTGGTTGTTTTTGAACTTAGTGCTGCATACCTCTTAAAAACAGTTATTGAGAAAGGACATCTTACAGTCCATCAATCTTTACAATCTTACAGACAAGCACAGCCCAAAGGATCATTTTATTAAAAATAAAATAAAATATGGACAGATGGCTAACAATTTTTTTGAGCCTACCTTGAAGATTATATATATATATATATATATATATATATATATATATATATATATATGTATATACACATATACACACACACTGTATATATACACTGTTTATGTATGTATTTATATGTAGCACTAACCCCCGAAGGAGCTGCTGGTTATTTTTGGGCTTACCGTTACCTTCTTGACCTCGTATGCGTCTAGGGGTTTCCAGAGGTAGATGGCCCAAAGGACTGTAGAAACTGACACTGGATCCACTTTAGGGATTTTTATTTGCAAAACATTAGACAAAACACAGTCTCTCGATGAAGGAATAGAGGGTATAGGTAGGAAGTTCAGGTACTCTTGGAACTGCCTGTAACTGAATGTCTCTCACTATAAACTCCAGGGAATAGCCATTTACAACTGGACAGTACAGCTATCGGATAAATCTCCTTCTCAGTAGACTTAGCAGCCGATAGGTGATTCAAATAAAGCAAAGTCTCTGCCACAGACTTGGTTGCAACACTTGTAGGTGAAAAGTCTCTGCCACATACTTGGTTGTAACTGAAGGATAAATGAGCTTAAAGAACCCTCATAGTATCTTGCAGCCGGTCCGGCGATACTGTACGAGTTTGGATTCACCTGGTGTCCTTTCAACTTAGCTTCCAGGCTCTTGCAGAGCAGCCAGCCTTGTGCGTGGCCCTCTTCTGAAGAGTCCTCCCCTGGTTGCGTTCTCGGTTGCTGGGCCTCTCCAAAACCGAGACGGCACTGGACCACCTTAGAATCCTCCTTCCAGTTACTGTGCCTCGGGCTAGCCAGCCCTGAGACTCGGAAATGGATGGATCCGCACCCCAGGCCATGAGGGCCCCTGAGGGCTGGTCAGGAGGACCAGGACCAAACAGACAGCAAGATCTCCTGGACCGGAACCCAGAAGCATGTGACCTCAGTCCCTTAAGTACCCTCTCCCAGAATTCACAGTGAGACAACCCACTCACTGGTTGGTTCTGAGAAAGATTGGCACCCAATGCGTCCAACTGGACTGCGTTCCTATGCTTGCCAGAGGTGACACCGACACCTATGGCCAAGCAGAACACATTGCAAACCAGCCAAACTGGTACTGAGACCAGAATTTAAAACAATTAGCCCTAAAACCCAACTGTGGTTTCAGGAACTTTAAATTTTCAAAAACATAGCGCATGCTCATTTGGAGCCTGGCGCTACATATACATCAACTACTGTGGAATTAAACACATTATGCAGGACTGTATAAAAGGCAACATAGAATATAGAGTGTGAGGGTAGGAGCTATGTTATGTTCTGCATAGTATATTGAGTGTAACAGTCAAACTAAATGGATCAGCAGCATATATAATAGGGGCAATGGCATTGCTTGTAGGAAAAAAAAAATAACCATCTGTACAAGAAAAGAAAGCACTTGATGACCTGATCTCCCTATTGGAGGATTAGGAAAATAATTATCTCTTTAGATAGCATAGACATAGAATCGCTACTAGCAGAACAAACTACTCCCACCACAAGTGGGATCTTGTGTAAATCTACACTTAAAAAGAAATCAAATAAGTTTCCATCCCCAAATTTTAATTCCAACTTAAAGGCCTTCCTTGCCATGACCACCAGAGAAATTCTAAATCTTAAAAAAAGCTCATCGTCAGACAACATATCAGACAGGGAAATGAAAGCATTAGAAAAACTCTGTAACCAGCACCAACTTACAATTAAACCTTCGGATAAAGGGGAGAATATTGCAATTATGAATAATTCCCAATACCAGTCCATGTGCAAAAAAATCCTACCCAATAAGGAATGGTACCAACCTATATCTAAACTAACCATTGAAAAATGTGATAAGAAGTTCTACCTGTTGGTGGATCAGGCCTATTCTGATAATGTCATTTCCAAGCAGACATGGGATTTCATACGCACAAGTCATTCAAAAATTCCTACTTTCTACAGTCTTCTAAAGGTCCACAAGGACCTCACAAATCCCCCAGGTAGATCCATCTTATCTGGGAGGGGGAGCATCACTGAACATCTTACCAAGCATATAGATCAGGGGTCTCAACCTGGTGGCCCTCCAGCTGTTGTGAAACTACAAGTCCCATCATGCCTCTGTCTGTGGGAGTCATGCTTGTAATGGTCAGCCTTGCAATGCCTCATGGGATTTGTAGTTTTGCAACAGCTGGAGGGCCACTAGTTTGAGACCCCTGATATAGATGAACAACTGCGTCCTTTAGTCACCAATTTACCCTCATATATTAGGGATACAACTCACTTGCTACAGAATTTGGAAGATCTATGTGTCCCATCAGATTCTATTTTGGTCACTGTGGACGTCAAAGCACTATATAGCTCGATTCCACATAGCAAGGGGATTGATCAGTTGATACCCTCAATCAATGCATTACATCTATGGGTCATAACGACTCCAACTTAAAATTTACGATGGCTTGTGATTCTTATAAGATCACTTTTTTGGATGTAACTATTTTCAAAAATCCAGATGGTTATCTTTCAAGAGTATTGTACAGCAAAGAGACGGCAGGCAATACAATCTTACACGCTACCAGTTTTCATCCCGCAACATTGATTAAGTCTATTCCTTACACATAATGCCTTCGCATTCGTCGGAATTGTTCAGAGGAAAGTACTTCTCAAATCGAATTGAAGAAACTATAAACGAGACAGGGGTATTCCCCCACAGGCCTAAAAAAGGCCTATAGAAGGACCAAGGAGAAAACTAGACATAGCTTGCTCTTTGACACTTCTAAAAAAGGACAAAATTTAATCCAAGAACAGTCACAAATAAGGATTATTACTACCTTCAATAAACAACATAAATGTTTCAAAAAAATCTTGAAGAGACATTGGCATATTCTCCAGATTGACCCGATATTAAATAAATTTATACCAAAAGATCCTCTGATCATGTATAAACGTACACGATCGTTGAAGGATAGACTAGTCACTAGCGGGTATACTGGAGAATTCAAGGGGGACCGATGTAAGAGATGGGGTACTTTCAAGTGTGTGGGTTGTTCTTATTGCCAATTTATGAACATTGAGAAGGATTATCTATTACCAAACTGACTCAAATATAAACCTTCCCACTACTCAAACTGTCGCACTCCTGGGGTAGTTTACCTTCTAACCTGCCCTTGTGGGTGCTTTTACGTGGGGAAAACCAAGTTAGAGCTACACAAAAGAATGTACAGACATGTACATCGTATGCGTACATGCAACCTACAGTGGTGTGAAAGTGTTTGCCCCCTTCCTCATTTCCTGTTCCTTTGCATGTTTGTCACACTTAAGTGTTTCGGAACATCAAACCAATTTAAACAATAGTCAAGGACAACACAAGTAAACACAAAATGCAATTTGAAAAATGAAGGTGTTTATTATTAAAAGGTGAAAAAAAATCCAAACCATCATGGCCCTGTGTGAAAAAGTGATTGCCCCCCTTGTTAAAACATACTATAACTGTGGTTGTCCACACCTGAGTTCAATTTCTCTAGCCACACCCAGGCCTGATTATTGCCACACCTGTTCACAATCAAGGCATCACTTAAATAGGAGCTGCTTGACACAGTAAGGTCCACCAGAAGATCCTTATAAGCTACACATCATGCCGAGACCCAAAGAAATTCAGCAACAATTGAGAAAGAAAGTAATTGAGATCTATCAGTCTGGAAAGGGTTATAAAGCCATTTCCAAAGCTTTGGGAATCCAGCGAACCACAGTGAGAGCCATTATCCACAAATGGCGAAGACATGGAACAGTGGTGAACCTTCCCAGGAGTGGCCGGCCGCCCAAAATTACCCCAAGAGCGCAGCGACGACTCATCCAAGAGGTCACAAAAGACCCCACAACAACGTCCAAGGAACTGCAGGCCTCACTTGCCTCAGTTAAGGTCAGCGTTCATGCCTCCACCATCAGGAAAAGACTGGGCAAAAATGGCCTGCATGGCAGAGTTCCAAGGAGAAAACCACTGCTGAGCAAAAAGAACATCAAAGCTCGTCTCAATTTCTCCACAACACATCTTGATGATCCCCAAAACTTTTGGGACAACATTCTGTGGACCGATGAGACAAAAGTGGAACTCTTTGGAAGGTGTGTGTCCAAGTATATCTGGCGTAGAAGGAACACTGCATTTCAGAAAAAGAACAGTATACCAACAGTAAAATATGGTGGTGGTAGTGTGATGGTCTGGGGCTGTTTTGCTGCTTCAGGACCTGGAAGACTTGCCATGATAAAAGGAACTATGAATTCTGCTGTCTACCAAGAGATCCTGAAGGAGAATGTCCGACCATCTGTTTGTGTACTCAAGCTGAAACGAACTTGGGTTCTGCAGCAGGACAATGATCCTAAACACACCAGCAAGTCCACCACCGAATGGCTGAAGAAAAACAAAATGAAGACTTTGGAGTGGCCTAGCCAAAGTCCTGACCTGAATCCTATTGAGATGTTGTGGTATGACCTTAAAAAGGCCGTTCATGCTCGAAAACCCTCTAATGTAACTGAATTAGGACAATTCTGCAAAGATGAGTGGGCCAAAATTCCTCCAGGACGCTGTAAAAGCCTCATTGCACGTTATCGCAAACGCTTGGTTGCAGTTGTTGCTGCTAAGGGTGGCCCAACCAGTTATTAGGTTTAGGGGGCAATCACTTTTACACACAGGGCCATGATGGTTTGGATTTTTTTTCACCTTTAATAATAAACACCTTCATTTACAAATTGCATTTTGTGTTTACTTGTGTTGTCCTTGACTATTGTTTAAATTGGTTTGATGTTCCGAAACACTTAAGTGTGACAAACATGCAAAGGAACAGGAAATGAGGAAGGGGGCAAACACTTTTTCACACCACTGTATATCTCCCACTAGGCAGACACACCCGGGATATACATCAGGGAAACTTCCCGAATATTACATTTTTAATATTGGACCATGTTCACCCCAATAATTGAGGGGGTGACTGGGATAAAACCCTTCTACAAAGAGAAACAAGGTGGATAGTGGCCTTACGAGCCACCTCACCACCAGGCCTCAATGATTGTATTAGCTACCGTACATTTTTAGAAGGGTTTTAGAAGGGTTGTCCGGTGTCGGGGAAGGAGTGGGTTAAACACTCCAAGTAATAACTATGCTAGTTAATTAGTGAGCTCTTATTTTGTTCCACACAGCTCCTAGTTTATGTATGTGAATTTGATGCTTTCTCCCCCTTACGGTATCCTTTACACTAATAACATACCAGTATCAACTTTTTGGCTTCCTGTCTTCAACTAAATACTATAAATATTACATATAACATTATGGAAGTGTAATCGCCTTTCTTCATATAAGGTCCTGTTACATTATTATTACTTTATATTATCTCACTTGTTCCCCAGATAACAGCATACACTTAGGTCATGTATGTTCATACCTGTAGTGATTCTATATTGTGTTTTATTACTGTACTTCTTTGTTTCCACTAGGTGGCATTCTGTCTATGGGGATGTATATGGAAAAGTTACCAGCATTTGTTCAAATCCAAGGAACGGCACATAATTATCTATCTTTTTTGGAACCTTTCACTCTGACAACTAGAACACATCTTACTTTTCTTTCCTTCTAATTTTGTAACACATATGCGACCTATTGGCAAGAATAACAGCTGCGTTCCATCCACGTCTGACAGGCCGATGCCACTCTGCCAGTCTGACAGACACTGTGGAGCGGGGGTGACGCCAACCATACAGACCTGTTCCAATATATTATGTAAGTACATTTACCTTGATGGCCTTTACTGATGCTACATTAGCCATTTGCAGACGACCATGTACATTTATTTATTTGTTTATTTATTTATACGTTTTAAATATCCCCTGAATGGTTGTCTTGTCCCTCTCAGGGAAGACAGATGGAGATAAGGATTTTCCGGTGCTATCCACTGACCTGGAGCCTTATTGAAAGCTCTTGCTAGCTACCTACCTTATTTTCTACACAACGGACATTGGTAAATAAATATATAAACATTTTTTGTGCCCCTATTTCATCTATACTATAATTATTCCAAATATGAGGGTTCTATATACTATATGGTCTAGTAATAGTCTTTAATGACTCCATATTAAATATTACAAGTATTATTCATCTTACTTTCTTTTTCTCCCTTTTATTCTTTTGTTTCTTTCTTTCTTGGTATCATAGCAAGTAAAAAAAAATTCTATACTTTATGTAATTCTTTTACTGTGTCCTTTTTTATTGCCAGTTCAGCAAAATTGCTAAAATGTAATTGCTGTTGCCCACTAGATAAACAACACCTGGGAACTTTTGGTCCCAAGACCACATTTTTGCTTGGTTGGCGTCCATCTACACCCCCATTGCAACAGTTGCCTCACCCATTTTACATGGTATGAAATCTTTGAAATGACATGGCTGTTCATCTAACTCAGAGGTCTCAAACTGGTGGCCCTCCAGCTGTTGCGAAACTACAAGTCCCATGAGGCATTGCAAGGCTGACAGTTACAAGCAAGACATTCCCACAGGAAGAGGCATGATGGGACTTGTAGTTTCGCAACAGCTGGGGGGCCTCCAGTTTAAAACCGCTGATCTAACTCCTGTGGCTACTGTGCATATTCAATTCTTGCCTGTACTACTTTCTGATATATCCTTTTATCTTTTAGAGTAAAAACTATTTATGGGGCGTGTCCGGATGTGAAAGGCGGCGGACGTGTTGGTGAGGAGCTCCGGGAATCCTATAACTAATCCTTAACCATCCGCCTATCTAAAGCCCAAAAAACGCTCATAATACCTGCCTGACTGTCCTTCTACACATCCCGGTGCAGCTCGTGGCTATATTGTGAGGGTCCGGCCCGGAAACACCCAGGGAGCCTTTGATCCTCCACGGCCGGGTCCGCTGACATCTCTCTGGACTGCATCCTGCCTGAGGGAGCCCATCCTGGACTGGTGGAGAGGTAGGGGAACCCCCTCATCACCCTCCCTGCCCCTTCGAGTGCCTGAGAAGCCAGGGGATCGATCGCAACAACCGCGGCCTAGTGCGGCCTAGTGAGGCCTGCCAGACACCGCTCTTTCCTACACCGCCGGCCGGCGAAGGGACGGCGCGGCCGTCCTCGCCTGGAATCCGGAGCGCGGAACTGGCCTGGGGGAGAGGTAGGAAGACCCCCTTAGCAATCACCTACCTTCCAAGTGTCTGAGGAGCCCGTGGGTCCGCGGAGGCCGCCCGTCGCAGCCGCGGCCTGGTGCGGCCTAGTGAGGCCTGCCGCACACCGCCCTTTCCTGAACCGCCGGCCGGCGGGGGAGCGCCTGGGACCGGAGTGTGGACGCTGGCGCCCTCGGCCACCCCATCACCCCTCCATCTTCCAGCAGGATCGGCCCAGAAATCCAGGTGGGGACTGTGCTGACTAGGGAGCCCTGGGGCCCAAGTTCATTGCCTCCCTCCTGCCTCTATCCTTGCTCCCTGGGCCTTCCTGCACAGCCCTTCTCACTGGGCTGTAGCTGCACGTGGGCTTGCCAGAGGGACTGAGGGAGACTGCTGCCTACCTCTCCAGGCTGTTCCTCCTGACACTCAGAGGCCTGCAGATAGTACCCTCCTGATTGCTGACTTGGCCCTGAGAATATCCTACTGCTGATGCTGTGACCCCCAGCCCGATCCTCCTCTGTGACATTGTCCATAAGCTGCAGGCTGTTCATTCATCTGCTCCCCTCGCCCCCCAGCTTCATGGGCCCTAAGAACCGGCCAAAACCCACATCCACGCCAGGCCGCCTGGCCCCTGCACAGGAGGCACAGCCTGACCCTTCTCTCATAGGGAAACTGCAGGCCCTGCTGACCGAGTTGGCCATGGAGCCTGAGGCATCCCCGAGTGCGGCTCTCCCTGCCCCGCCATCCCAAGACAGCACTGCACTGATCCTGGCCGCCATTGAACAGAGCAAAACCTCCATGCTAGTGAGAATTGACCGTCTTGCAGAAGAATGTAATCTCATTAGGAATGACCTGGATAAGATCAGGGGTAGGCTGACTGAATCAGAATCCAGAATCTCTGCCACTGAAGATCTTACAGCTACCCACACCAACACCATAGCGGACTTGCAACGCACGGTACAACTGCTTGTCGCTAAATCCGATGACGCAGAAAACAGGGCAAGACGCAACAACGTCCGAGTCCTGGGTCTCCCAGAGGGGGAGGAGGGAGACCGGCCAGCTGAGTTTGCGGAGGAATTCTTTAAAAACCTTCTGGGCCTTACGGATATCTCCCCGACCTATGTGGTTGAGCGTGCCCACCGGGTGCCCACCGGACGCTCTATCCCTAGTGCGCATCCCCGACCCTTCCTGGTCCGCTTCCTCAACTTCAGAGACCGTGACAGGATCCTCTCCGCAGCTCGCAAACACCCCTCACTTCCGTACGGCAACTCCTCCATCCTACTGTTTCCGGACTTCTCGGCCGACCTACAGCGCAAGAGGAAGTCCTTCAATGATGTCCATAAACGCCTACGGGAAAAGGACATTAAGTACAGCATGATGTATCCCAGCCGCCTCCGAATCCCTCATAATGGCTCGGTCAGATTCTTCGACTCTCCTGCTGATGCAGAAGAATGGCTGAATGCCCTGCAGTGAGCACCAGAAGCTATCCTTCAATACGAGTTGCTTCCTGACAGCTACCATAAAGACTCTATGTTACTTCCAAATCCAGGCTCAGGGGGTGGTTTATCAAGTTACCAGTTTTGTTGTATAAATCCTTGGGTATCATGACCAAATGCTGCTGGCTGATGCCTGAGCCCCTTACGCAGGGCTCACTCGCCATTTTGGGTGGAAGACCAATCCACCCCAGGAAGCTGGCCTGTTAAACTTACCCCTGACGGCAGTATTCCTCTTTTTGTATTTTTATTTTTTTTTCTCTTTTCCTCCTACATTTTATTAGAGCCTGTGATCATGATAGATCCTTCCACATCCTTCTGCCCCGGAGCTACCTTGTTGGACACAACTCACAGAAGGAACTAACCCCCCACTCAGCTTTTCCTTTTTTTTTGGTTACGTCAACTGATTGACCTGCTATTCTCCACTCATCTGGAGAGACTTTAAAATAGCCATAGGTTGAGCCAGCAGCTCCATCTCAGGGCTGCAGAGGACGGTAGTGTGGCCTAGTACTCAGGCTACCACTTTACAATGTTGTGTTTGGTTTTGGGTATAGACCGCATCCCGGCCCTTCCCCAGTGTTTTTGGGGGGTACCGGTAGGAAAAGCACACAGTGCTTGGGAAGTTGTATTGTTCTCTATGTTTACTATAGGTTAAGTGTGGTTGGCTCTAGCTCTAATAACACTCATCAAGTGGGTATCAGGTGGGACTCTTTCATCCTGCAGGTAACAATTCTCCCCTGGGATCATGACGTCACGTGATCAGGGAACAATGTCGGTGATATCCTGGAATGTCAGAGGCCTCAACTCCAAATTTAAAAGGGCACTGATGTTCCGCTATGTCAGGGCGCACAACCCGCAGGTACTGATCCTACAGGAGACCCACTTGGTGGGTGGTAAACTGATGGCCTTGAAAAAGCCCTGGGTTCAGAGAACTTTTCATGCCACGTATTCCTCATATGCCAGGGGGGTCTCAATACTTATTAATAAATCATACCCTTGCAAAGGTGAAGCGGTCCACACAGACCCCCATGGCAAATTTGTTATTGTGGTATTGACGGCCTGGCAACAAAGGTATGTTATTGTAGGAGTCTATATCCCCCCACCTTTCAAACCGGAAGTGCTATACACTATTTTGGAGAGGATTACCCCGTACTGTCCAGCTAAATTACTAATTCTAGGAGACTTCAATAACACCCTCTCCCCTGATCTTGACAGGCCATCACAGTCCCATAATGGGGATCTGCTGGGGTGGGCACACTCAGCAGGGGTTACTGAGGTGTGGCGGTGGTTACACCCCCAGACTAAAGCTTACTCATGTTTTTCTACCTTTTAAAACCTTCTCCAGAATTGTTTACGCGTTTGCAAATCAACTTATGTTAACTGATATAGTGGAGGCGGCATACCTGCCGAGTGGGCTCTCGGATCACTCCCCCCTGAAGATCACCATGTGGACCCGAGAAAAACGTAGTGGCTCCATGTGGAGCCTTGGAGCCCACTGGATCTCCCATGACGAGATATCCAATCAGGCCCCACAAACATTACAGGAATATTGGGAACATAACGTGGGGTCATCCTCTCCTTCCACAGTATGGGACACCTTCAAGGCATTTACTAGAGGACACTATATGTCAGCAATAAAGGCGGTGAAGATAAATCAACAAGCCAACACAGCACGGTTGGAAGGGGAGATTGAGGAGGCTTCAGCCACTTACGGGTCTGACCCCTCGGTCTCCAATTTCGAGCGGCTGCAGTCCACCAAAAGAGATCTCCAACTCCATCTCACTGAGGTCACTCATTTGGAGATGTTCCATACCAAACAGAGATTCTTTGAACAGGGGGATAGAAACGGTAGAATGCTAGCGATGATGCCCCATCACGACACCCCTATGACTCTGATTCCCGAATTGATCTCTCCTACAGGTGAATCTATTACCTCCCAGAAGGGTATCCTGGGGGAGTTTCAGACCTTTTATCAGACACTATACAGTACCACACTCCCGCAGGATATGACTCCTGGCGAGATGGCGCCTCTCCTAGACCCCCTGGCTCTGGGGTGGCTATCAGACGAGGAGAGGTCCCATCTAGTCAGATCTATCACTGCGGAGGAAGTACATGCTGTTATTAACACGTTGGCAACTGGAAAGGCCCTGGGACCAGATGGTCTACCCGTCGAATTTTACCGGTCTCATGCAAATCTTCTGGCCCCCCTGTTGGTGGACCTATATACCCGATGTCTAGAGGGGGGGCGCTCCCACCCTCCATGGCAGATGCGCACATTATCTTAATCCTTAAGCCCAATAAAGATCCCAAACAATGCGCATCTTACAGGCCCATAGCACTTCTCAACGTTGAGATCCCAGCTGATGAGGAGCAGGGAGAGGTCTGCCTTGTTCTTTGGTGTGGGTCTTTTAAGTACTGTTGCCAACGGACTGCATGGGAGCTCGACATATGTCTGGCTAAGCATGTGGTGCCCAAGCGGGTGCTGTTTTCCCCAAGCTTGATACGCTTCAGACATATGTTGCAAACAGAAACGGTGCGATCTGCTGCACACGTCTCAAAAAAGGCCTACACCAAAGAACTTTTGGAAAACGTGTGGAGTCAGCAGGGCTCTGCACATGCAGAGCTCTGCATTGTGATGCAGTCAGCTGCCTGCCCTTAAGCTGGCCCCTGGAGGGCATGCTGCCTAGTTGGAGGTGTGCCTCCTCCTCCTCCTCCTCCTCCTCCTCTCTTCTATCTGGCACCCATGTAGAGTCAGTGACCTCATCATCACCTCCCTCCTGACCACTGGAGAAAACCTGGCAGTATGCTGCAGCTGGGGGAACAGGACTGTGTTTCTTGTCCTTCTTGGGCACCCCCTCTCTCTGGGCTCACGTTACTGCCTTCATCCTCAACCTGGGTATCATCAGAGGCTTCAAAACACTGCGCATCCTCCTGCAGCATGTACCCTACACTGTGGTCAAACAGTTCGGGGGACTCCTCAGGGCATGATGGTGGGGCTAGGGAAGGAGTGACTGATGACATTGAGCTGATGGAAGAGGCCGCTTTTGCAGTTGCATTGGCAAACAAAGTACCCTGAGCCTGGGTGACAGAGGATGAGGAGGATGAGGACAAGTTGGTCATCCACTCTACCAACTCTTCTGCATGTTGTGGCTCAACACGTCTAGCTGCCAAAAAAAAGGACAATCGTTCCCCACGGCCACGTGCTGAGGATGCATCGTGTCCATGACCAGCACTGTTGGCTTTAGACACAGAGCCTGCTTGCCCTCTTTTAGTGGCCTGTGAGCGTCTGCCTCTCCTCGGTGGCCTTTCAGACATACTGTACAATTAGATTAGCAAAACAACGGCTGAAGTTTACTAAAAACAGTACACCAGGAATGGCCTACATTCAGGTATAGGCTTGGCTAGACAGCCGTTTGCAGCCTTGCCCAGCGCCATTTGCAGCCTTGCCCAGTGTCATTTGCAGCTTGCCAGTGTCATTTGCAGCTTGCCAGTGTCATTTGCAGCTTGCCCAGCATCGTTTGCAGCTTGCCCAGTGTCATTTGCAGCTTGCCCAGCACCGTTTGCAGCTTGCCCAGTGTCATTTGCAGCTTGCCCAGCACCTTTTGCAGCCTTGCCCACGTTTAAATTTTCCACCGCCAAGATAGACCGAGCGAGCGCCGCAAAAAAAATACAGAGCGCTGATGAAAAATACAAAGCCGAGTGCTTGGCTCCGCTCGCAGTCCCGCCTCCCGCTCGCAGTCCCGCCCATTCTTGGCGGGACTGCAAGCGGAGCGGAGCCGAGTACACTGCACAGTCAGTTCGGTCTCACTCCAGAAACAGCAGGGAGGCGGGACTGCGAGGGGAGCCGAGGACTCGGCTCTGTCTTTTTTTGTCGGCGCTCTGTCTTTTTCGGCGCCGCTCACTCTTTTCGGCTCACAGACGGTGTTATACGCCAATAAATACGGTATATATATATATATATATATATACACACACACACAAGCCTGTGTATATATATATATATATATATATATATATATATATATATACATATATATATATATATTTTTTTTTAAATGAACTGCAGCTCATTGAATCACCTGCCTGTCTTTGAACACGTAATCCAGAAATGGCCTACTGTTAAGTATAGGCTTGGCTGGACTACAATGCAGTGGATATATATTTTATGAACTGCACCTCACTGAGTCACCTGCCTGAAAGAGTCTTTGAACACGCACTCCAGGAATGGTCTACTGTCAGGTATAGGCTTGGCTAGACATATATATATATATATATAAGCCTCTATATATAAATATATTAAATGAACTGCAGCTCACTGAGTCACCTGCCTGAAAGTGTCTTTGAACACGTACTCCAGGAATGGCCTACTGTCAGGTATAGGCTTGGCTGGACTACAATGCAATGGATATATATTTTATGAACTTCACCTCACTGAGTCACCTGCCTGAAAGTGTCTTTGAACACATACTCCAGGAATGGCTTACAGTCAGGTACAGGCTTGGCTGGACTACAATGCAGTGGATATATATTTTATGAACTGCAGCTCACTGAGTTACCTGCCTAAAAGTGTCTTTGAACACGTACTCCAGGAATGGCCAGTGGACAGTCAGGTATGTGCTTGGCTAGACATATCTATCTATATATATATATATATATATATATATATATATATATATATACAAGCCTGTGTATATATATATATATATATATATATATATATATATATATATATACACAAGCCTGTGTGAAATACACTGCAGCTAACTGAATCAACTGCCTGCCTGAATTAGATTAGAAACAGTACAGCAAGAACGGTCAGCAGTGAGATCTGGATAAACTGCCTGCCTGAAGTAGATTAGAAATAGTTCCACAGGAATGGTCTGCAGTGAGATCTAGCTACCTGAATAAACTGCCTGCTCAAAGTAAATGAAATGACACACACTCTCTCTATCTTTCTATATCTCTCAGCAACACACTACACAGGGCCGATGTGCAGGCGGCCTTATATAGTGTGGGGCGTGTACTTAACCCCCTGAGCCATAATTGGCTAAAGGCACCCTGCCTTTGGCTAATTATGGCTCTGTTTGCTTACGGCGCTGTGATTGGCCAAAGCATGCGGGTCATAGTGCATGCTTGGCCAATCATCAGCCAGCAAAGCACTAGGATGACGCAGTGCATTATGGGCCATGACAGCTCATAATGTTCGATCTTCATCAAACAATCGAACAGCCTATGTTCGCGTCAAACTCATGTTCGACTCGAACAGTCAGCCCATCCCTAGTCCCTTATTATCCCCTCAAATAGTTTATATACTATTGATGTTAGGCTGACTGGCCTGTAGTTTTCAGGTATATGTTTTTTGAATAATGGAACAACATGGGCTTTTCGCTAATCAGCTCATATCATTTCTGTCAATATGCTGTCCATAAAGATTAGGAATAATGGTCTGGCTATAACCTGACTAAGTTCTTTGAGGACTGTAAGCCATCCAGTCCCGGTGATTTATTTGCTTTTCTAGTCTTTTATGAACACTAGGGATGAGCCGAAAACCCCCAGGTTTGGTTCGCACCAGAACCTGCGAACGGACCGAAAGTTTGCGCGAATATTCAAACCCTATTAGTTACAATGGACGCGAACGTTCGAAATCTAAAGTGCTAATTATAACGGCCAATATGCATGCTAATGTCATAAAAGAGGTTTGGGGACCCGGGTCCTGCCCCAGGGGACATGTATCAATGCAAAAAGAAGTTTTAAAAACTGACGTTTTTTTTTTTTCGGGAGCAGTCATTTTAATGATGCATAAAGTGAAAAAAAAGTGAAATATTCCTTTAAATATGGTACCTGGGGGGTGTCTAAAGTATGCCTATGAAGTGGCATGTGTTTCCCTTGTTGAGAACTGTCCCTGCAAAAAATGACATTTGTAAAGGAAAAAAAGAAGCCATTTAAAACTGCTTGCGGCTTTAATGTCATGTCTTGTCCTGGCAATATGGATGAAAATCTTTGAGAAAAATGGCATGGCTACCCCCCCCCCCACCCCAGCCCATTACCAGCCCCTTTGGGTCTTGTATGGATATTAAGGGGAACCCCGCACCCAAAATAAAAACCCTATACCTACAACCCTATATACTCTGAACAGCAGTATACAGGCGGTGCAAACAAGACAGGGACTGTAGGTTTGTTCTTAAGTAGAATCTGTTTGTAATTTTGAACAGGTAAATTTTTAAGTGTAGCTCCATCCATAAAAATCTATTTTTAAGCTTTTTGGAGAACATAGGAAAGGGTTATCACCCCTGTAACATTAGTTTTGCTGTCTGTGCACCTGTTCAGAACATTTCACCTCACTTTTCGTCCCAATGACAAATGTTTTTGGAAAAGTGGGGTTTTTATTAAAACAAGGATTGGTGATAAAGCATCAGTAGAGAGGAGAGACCTTTTTCCCAAATTAAATCTAACAGGATAGAATTTCCCTTCCTAAGAGTAGATTTCCTCTCACTTTGTAAGTTGGATGTTTGAAAGTAGGGGCCTGCCGTATATACTCTGCAGAAATTTGCCCCGTTAGATGTTGGTGTTGCCACAACACTGTAAGCCCTCACAGTAACACATGGGCCCTGCTGTGAATTATTAGATCAAAAATTGTAATTGCATGCACCTGTTGAACAGGGCCAGAAAAATTGGGCCTTTGGTGGTGGACGGTGTTGCCACAACACTGTAAGCCCTCACAGTTACTCTTGGTGGGCACAGGAATGGGCCCTGCTGTGAATTATTAGATCAAGAGTTGTAATTGCATGCACCTGTTGAACAGGGCAGAAAAATTGGGCCTTTGGTGGTGGTGGTGGACGGTGTTGCCACAAGACTGTAAGCCCTCACAGTTACTCTTGGTGGGTGCAGGAATGGGCCCTGCTGTGAACTATTAGATCAAGATTTGTAATTATACGCCCCTGTTAAACAGGGGCTGAAAAATTGGGCCTTAGGCACTGGTGCTGGTGCCACAACACTGCAACCCCTCACAGATACTGTACTTGGAGCACAGCAGTCAGACCTGTTGCAAAGCATTGCATAAAAAATTGTAATTACATGCCCCTGTTAAACAGGGGCTGAAAAATTGGGCCTTAGGCACTGGTGCTGGTGCCACAACACTGCAACCCCTCACAGATACTGTACTTGGAGCACAGCAGTCAGACCTGTTGCAAAGCATTGCGTAAAAAACTGTAATTACATGCCCCTGTTAAACAGGGGCTGAAAAATTGGGCCTTAGGCACTGGTGCTGGTGCCACAACACTGCAACCCCTCACAGATACTGTACTTGGAGCACAGCAGTCAGACCTGTTGCAAAGCATTGCATAAAAAATTGTAATTACACGCCCCTGTTAAACAGGGGCTGAAAAATTGGGCCTTAGCCACTGGTGGTGGCACCCAGAAACAAAAATGTTCTTCCAAGCTATCATCAGGATCATTGAGGAGGAAGAGGATAGTCAGTCAACATAACAGGACAGTCACTCAGCATCAGCATAGGCAGTCTTGAAGGGATGTGACATTTCAAAATAAATTATTCTGTTCTATCAGCTTCAGGTGCCTGGTAGCTGGTGGTGATCCAAAACTGATTCATCTTTATGAAGGTCAGTCGATCAACCGAGTCGGTGGACAGGCGCACCCTGTGATCTGTGACAAAGCCTCCAGCAGCACTGAATGTGCGTTCTGAAAGAACGCTGGATGCAGGACAGGCCAGTAGCTCAATTGCATACTGTGCAAGCTCTGGCCAGTGATCCATCCTCAAGACCCAGTAAGCCAGAGGATTTTCGGTGGGAAAGGTGTCCAAGTCTGACCTTGCCCCTAGGTATTCCTGCACCATGTATATCAGACGCTGGCAATGGTTGCTGGAACCGATCATACCTTGGGGCTGCGGACTAAAAAATTGTCTGAACGCATCGGTCAGACGTCCACCTTACCCACCACTCCTTCTGCTACTGACCGAAGCCTCAGCAACTCGTCGTCCAGGACCAGGAGTTTGTAACCTCCCAGTCTCTGGGAACGCGTTGCACAGACCTTTCTGCAAGGCCTCCCAGAGATGTCTCATCCTCTGCTCCCTCTGCGATGGCAAGATAAGGTCCGCAACCTTACCCTTGTACCGTGGATCAAGGAGAGTGGCCAGCCAGTAATGGTCCCTCTCCTTGATCCGAAGAATACAAGGATCCTTCCGCAGGCTTTGCAGGATCAGGGAGGCCATACAACGTAGGTTAGCTGAGGCATTCGGTCCGGAGTCTTCTGGATCACTGAGGACGACATGATCCACAGCCACCTCCTCCCAGCCACGTACAAGCCCACTGGTTTGTTGGGACTGTAAATCATCCCTAAAAGACTGCTGCTGCTGAGTGCCAGGCTCCACATCCATGCTGACATAATCCTCCCCCTCCTCATCCTCTTCCTGTGTGATGGGTGGGAGAGAAGGAATATTGTCTGGATAAAGGGGGCCTTGAGAGGCAAGGAAGTCCTCCTCTTCCTGCCTCTGTTCTGCCTCAAGTGCCCTGTCCATTATCCCACGCAGCGTATGCTCCAACAGGTGGACAAGAGGTACAGTGTCACTGATGCATGCACTGTCACTGCTCACCATCCTCGTGGCCTCCTCAAATGGTGACAGGACAGTGCATGCATCCCTGATCATGCTCCACTGGCGTGGGGAAAAAAATCCGAGCTCCCCTGACCCTGTCCTGGTGCCGTAGTCTCACAGGTACTCATTGATGGCCCTCTGCTGCGTGTGCAGTCGCTGCAGCATGGCCAACGTTGAGTTCCACCTGGTGGGCATGTCACATATAAGGCGGTTCTTGGGCAGGTTCAACTCCTTTTACAGCTCAGCCAGCCGAGCACTGGCATTATATGATCGGCGGAAATGCACACAGACATTCCTGGCCTGCCTCAGGACATCCTGTAAGCCTGGGTACCTGCCCAAGAACCGCTGCACCACCAGGTTAAGGACGTGAGCCATACAGGGCACATGGGTCAGCTGTCCCTGTCGCAGGGCAGAGAGGAGGTGGGTGCCATTGTCACAAACCACCATTCCTGGCTTAAGCTGGCGTGGCGTCAACCACCTCTCGGCCTGCCCCTGCAGAGCTGACAGAGCCTCTGCCCCAGTGTGGCTCCTGTCCCCCAAACACACCAGCGCAAGCACGGCATGGAATCTTTTTGCCTTCGTACTTGCGTAGCCCCTTGGACGCCTACGGAGCACCTCTGGTTCAGAGGACAGAGCACTCGAAGAGGCCATGGAGGAAGAAGAAGAGGAGGGGGTGGAGGAGAGAGGTGTGTCACAACCAGTAGTAGCATTTTGGAGGCGTGGTGGCGAAACAACCTCCAACACTACTGCACCTTATCCTGCATCCTTCCCAGCTGCCAAAAGAGTGACCAAATGGGCCGTGAAAGACAGGTAACGTCCCTGTCCATGCCTGCTGGACCATGAGTCAGCGGTAATATGCACCTTACCGCTGACCAACCTGTCCAGCGAGGCATGGACATTGCCTTCCACATGCCGGTAGAGAGCCGGAATCGCCTTCCTTGAGAAAAAGTGGCGTTTGGGAACCTGCCACTGAGGAACCGCACATTGAACAAACTCACGGAAGGGGGCCGAGTCTACCAACTGAAAAGGCAGCAGTTGAAGTGCTAGCAATTTAGCCAAGCTAGCATTCAACCGCTGGGCATGTGGATGGCTGGGAGTAAACTTCTTTCGACGGTCCAGCAGCTGGGGCAGGGAAATTTGCCTGCTACAATCGGACGTCGGTGTACTGCTAGCAGAATGCCCGCAAGTACTTGGCTGTGACACACCTAATTCTACACCTTCATTCCTCTCAGTGCAGCTTTCAGAGAGGACTGAAGGTATAGTGGGGTTGGAGATCCCAGCTGATGAGGAGCAAGGAGAGGTCCGCTTTGTTCTTTGGTGTGGTTCTTTAATGTGCGCTTGCCAAGGAGCTGCATGGCAGGTCGACATATGTCTGGTCATGCTTGTGGTGCCCAAGCGGCTGATGTTTTGGCCACGCGAGATACGCTTGAGACATATGTTGCAAATAACAGTGGTGCGATCTGATGCACTTGTCTCAAAAAAGGCCCACACCAAAGAACTTTTGTAATAACATGCAGAGGCAGCGCCCTGCACAGGTGGAGCTCTGCGGTGTGATTCAGTTGGTGTGCTGGCCTCAAGCTGGCCCCCGGAGGGCATCCTGCCTCGTTGGAGATGTGCCGTCTCCTCCTCCTCTCTCCCTTCAGGCACCCACGTGGAGTCAGTGACCTCATCATCCCATCCCTCTTCACCACTGGAGCAAACCTGGCAGTAAGCTGCAGCTGGTGGAACATGACTGCCAGATTGTTGTCCTTGAGCATCCCCTCTCTCTGCGCTCACGCTACTGCCTTCCTCTAGCTGGGTATCATCATCCGAGCCTTCAAAATGCTGGGCATCCTCCTGGAGCATGTACCCAACACTGTGCTCAAACAGTTCGGGGGACTCCTCAGGAGGACATGGTGGGTCTAGGGAAGGGGTGCCTGATGATGCCATTGAGTACGCGTTGGCAGCTGCTTTGCCAGTACCCTGAGCCTGGGTGAGAGAGGATGAGGAGGATGAGGAGGGCTTGGTCATCCACTCTACCAAGCCTTCGGCATGATGCGGCTCAACATGTCCAGCTGCCGAAAAGAAGGACAAGCGTGTCCCATGGCCACATGCTGATGACGATGCACCATGTCCACGACCAGCCCTGTTGTCTCTAGACACAGAGCCTGCTTGCCCTGTTTTCTTGCCTCTGGACTGTCTGCCTCTCCTTGTCGGTCTTCCAGGCATTGTAGTGGGTAGTAGTGGGTAGTGTATATTGAGTCACACAGCACACACACTAACTCCTGCAGATGGCTGCCTTGGATGACAACAGGGCCTTAGGGCAGATACAGGCTGAGGTGGTTTATTGTGTGCTGTGCTATACTCACACAGCACACACACACACACACACACTAACTCCTGCAAATGCCTGGCTGGCTGCCTTAGATGACAACAGGCCAGAAGAGTAAAGGTGGTTTAATGTGATACTGCAATGCTGTACTAACATCACGCACACACTAGACTAATCCCCAGAATCACAGCAGATAATGTCACCACTCAGCAGAATGAATAACACAGCAGATAAAGTCAGCACTCAGCAGAATGAATAACACAGCAGATACTGTCAGCACTCAGCAGAATGAATAACACAGCAGATACTGTCAGCAATTCAGAATGTATCACAGCAGATAATGTGACGGACACAGTCACTGACTAACGCTGGAACACACTACACTAGGCCGCCGGCGCAGCAGCCTTATATAGTGTGGGGCGTGTACTAAACCCCCTGAGCTATAATTGGCCACAGGCATCCTGCCTGTGGCCAATTATTGCTCTCCTCGCCGCTGGCTCTATGATTGGCAAAGCATGCAGGGTCACAGTGCATGCTTGGCCAATCATCAGCCAGCAATGCACTGCGACTGGCGCAGTGCATTGTGGACCGTTTGCATCACACAAATTTGATGCGAACGGCCCACATAGTTCTGGGCTCGACGAGCGGACGAACGCCCGATGTTCGATTCGAACATGGGTTCGAATCGAACACCGGGCCCATCCCTACTGAACACCAATATCGGTTAGCCACAAGCTTGCGACGTGTTACTAACAATACAGTCGTGGTAGGTATACCCCTCCTTTTCCTGTGTAAAAACTGAGAAGAAGAAAGCATTTAGTACAGTTGCTTTCTTTGTGTCATCTGTAACCATACACCCATCGACGTAGTTTATGTGGCCAATGTGCTATAGCCTTGCTTTGTTCCTGTTAATATATCTAAAAAATGTTTTGTGATTTATTTTTTTACTCTCCTCTGCTATGTGTCTCTCATAGTCTTATTTAGTCACCCCGATTACGCTCTTACAGTTCTTATTGCATTTCTTATAGCGTTGAAATGCTGACAATGACCCATCCCCTTTATATTTTTTTGAAGGCCATTTTTTCTGTTTAATATGACTTTTTACGTTACACTGTGTGTTCCTAAAGCATTCCCATTTTTCCTCTGTGCTCAATGTATCTATGAGTTGGTCCCAATTGATGTCTTGTAGTTATGAGCGCAGTTCAGATAAGTTTGCTTGTTTAAAATGTAGTGTTCTTGTGCTACCCTTGTGTCTCCTTTTCCTACAATTTATGCTAAATGTGATCATCTTGATCCCAAGTTGTCCTGTATTTACACTAACCTCTGATATAACAGGGGTATTTACACTTGCCACAGATGTAACAAATGTATTTACACTGGCCATTTTGTAGAGGGACATTTACACTGACCACCAATGTAACAGGAAAATTTAGGCTGACAACCAATGTAACAGGAGCGTTAATGCTGACCACCAATTCAAAGTGGGTATTTACAATGACTGCTGGTTAAGGAGATATTTCTTAGACCTACAGGTAAGCCTTAATCTAGGCTTACCTGTAGGTCAAAGTGGTCTGTAAGGGTTTACAACCACTTTAAAGGGCTATGTTTATTTAGCTTTTAAACAGTCAGCAGCCCTGATTTCAAGTCCTAACCCCAATAAATCAGTCTCTGCTCTCCTGCACATGTAGATGGGTAGCAGCCAACAGCAACTAGTGGGGGGGGGAGCTGCCTCTGCTCTGAGCTTCCTGTGCTGTGAAGTACAGTGTAGCTATCTGTGATTTGTGCCAGCCATATGGAACATAAATTATCTTTAACCAACAGTGAATTCTGGCTTTGTTTTTATTGACTGTCTATGAAATTATGGACAGTGGGCAACCCTGCCTAGGACACCAATGCATGATGATGTTTAACGCAAACGGCTTCAACTCATCTGTCATCCATTGAAGCTTGACTACTTTTAATACTAAAAAAATGGCTTGTTGAATAACACTAAATTAATGATGAACTGTGCAATTCATCAATCTAGAAAGAGAAGGCAAGCATAAACTAAGCTGTATTCAATTTGTAACTTTTCTTTCCAGCCACTGCACATACACTATATTACCAAAAGTATTGGGACACACATGGACTTTAATGGCATCCCAGTTTTAGTCCGTAGGGTTTAATATTGAGTTGGTCCACCATTTGCAGCTATAACAGCTTCAACGCTTCTAGGAAGGCTGTCTACAAGGTTTAGGAGACATGGATGAGTGGTTGGGGTAGAGAAACTTGACTGGTCTGCACAGTGTCCTGACCTCAACCAGATAGAACACCTTTGGTATGAATTAGAGCAGAGACTGTGAGCCAGGCCTTTTCGTCCACATCAGTGCCTGACCTCACAAATGTGCTTCCGGAAGAATGGTCAAACATTCCCATAGACACACTCCTAAACCTTGTAGACAGCCTTCCCAGAATATTGAACCCTACAGACTAAGACTGGGATGCCATTAAAGTTCATGTGTATGTAAAGGCAGGTGTCCCAATACTTTTGGTAATATAGTGTACCTGTGTATTGGCCTTACACACTTACTTAAAAAAAAAACTCTGAGAAAATGGCTAAATACAAATGTGAAAAACAAATGGCTAAATACACAATTGAAAAAGATGTGAACTCTTATCTTTTAAAGGTTTTGTAGTTTTGTTTAGCAAGTCTTGTATTCAAATATTGTGGATTTATTTTGAGGATTGATTAAACATTCATATTCTAAGATATATGTACACAAATACTGTATGCAAAAATGTGTTATACTCCTAGTAGTACTGTTCTGGTTAATTATTAAAGCGTGATTAAATTAAAGGAAAGTAAAATGATAAAAGAGCCTTCATTCTCCTCTACCCCCTACTGCAGCCTTTTTTTAAATCCCGTCATATGTTTTTTTTCCCTGTTGTGTTTTAAACAGTAATGTGACATCTTCAGGTATGCTTTATCTTCCCACTGTGGAGGAATTGGGAAGTTTGCAATGGTGCAGATAATTGCACTGAAGTTATGACACCATCTTTGCCCTCTGCATGTACTGTGAACCGAGGCTGCCATGGATGCACACTTCCAAGGGCAGGGCAGCCATCAGAAATTGTGGGGCCCCTTATACAGCCTTAAGCCAGCCCCCCCCCCCTGAGCCTGACCACCAACATTCCCCAGGGTCCCTCCCACTTGCCGTCCCACCAAGTCTTTCAGTGCCTCGGCCCCCTAACACCAGTACGCTCTGAGCCCCCCCTCACACCTGTATGCTCTCAGCCCCCTCACACCCGTACGCTCTGAGCCCCCTTACACCTGTACACTCTGAGCCCCCCTAACACCTGTACGCTCTGAGCCCCCCTCACACCAGTACACTTTCAGCGCTCCTCACACCTGTATGCTCTGAGCCCCCGTTACACCTGTCCACTCCCAGCCTCCTCACACCTGTACGCTCTGAGTCCCCCTCACACCAGTACGCTTTCAGCCCTCCTCACACCTGTATGCTCTGAGCCCCCGTTACACCTGTCCACTCCCAGCCCCCTCACACCTGTACGCTCTGAGCCCCCCTCACACCTGTACGCTCTCAGCCCCCCTCACACCTGTACGCTCCCAGTCCCCTCACACCTGTACGCTCTGAGCCCCCCTCCAAACCTGTATGCTCTCAGCCCCCCTCACATGTGTATATATGACATGCATGTAAATACACACAGGCATGTATACACAGAGACATGTACAGTACACACAGAGACATGTACAGTACACACAGAGACATGTACAGTACACACAGAGACATGTACACAAACAGGCATGTACACACACACACAGCCCCCCCCCCCCCCGCACAACAGCCCTTACTTGTAAGGTGATCCTAGTCCCAGCTCTTGCTTCCACATGCAGAGGGGTGCACATGCAGAAAATGGCCAAAGGGGGCAGCAAAGAGCCCAATGTCAGCGAGCTCATGACAGAGCAGCAGCCTGCTGACTCGCACACATACAGGAGCATCCACGGAGCTCCTCTACACCTGAACTGCCTTCTCACATCCCTGCCAGTCGGCCAGGCCAGACCATACAATGGGGCCCCTTACAAGTGTATGAGCTGTACCCCCCTGATGGCAGCCCTGTCCAAGGGTATTTCCTTGCCAGCCTAAGTTCACGGCAAGCGGTCTCAATGATGCTGGCCATTATTCAATGATTAAAGTTGGCTATACATTATACAATTTTCTTGTTCAATTTCCTTAAAACGTTTACCTTCAACTACAGTGTGTAGTACAAGAGCCTGCCTCATTGCAAGCAAATTAAAAGTGTTTAGGTTTGACCTCATAGTATATGGTTTTGGGAAATCTAAAGAAAAATTGTACAAGTAAATTGTGTCATGTATGGCCAGCCTTAGAGGACATGGGCAGAGTGGTGAGCATGTGGGGTAGAGTACTGGAGAAAATCTGAGTATTGCAGCAAAACCTGCAATTTTTATTTTCAAACAGCCTTAGCAAGTTATTCAACTTTTTTTTTTAAACTGGAGAACTACTTTAAGTGTAATTTAACCTTTTAAATGCAACTTGTCCTTCTTTGAATTGCCTGAAGAGTCTTTTAAAGAGAAGTATTTATTGATATGATTTGCTTTTATTAATTTCAGTGATTTTGTGTGATTTCATATTTAGGTTTTTCTGGTATAAACAACAAACCTAATAAAATATTAAAATTAGTAATCATTAGTTATTTTGGTGTACTGAAAGATGGATTTATGAACGTACCAATTGCATAACATCTGGTAAATCAAGCTAAAAGTTCTCAAATGCACTTAACTTGTAATACTCACATAATTACAGTATGTACTTAAGATTAATTACCTAACAAATTCACATTTCATACAAAAATGTAATTTGGTTTATTTAGAGAGAACATAAAATGCATAAGGCAGTAAGGTAATAGTAATATTTATTTGTATTTTATGCCGCAACTTCAGGTGATTGAACACTGGCAAAAGCTTTCCTGGGAACTGCCACTCAAGGGTATCCTGATAACCCTGCCTACTCTGTAAAGCTTCAGTTTTTTAGCAAGCCATAAGGAGGTCACAGAAGAAGAGGGAAGGGACCTGTCCTGTACTCCAAGATAAGGAATTTACAGGTACATAAACATTCCTGTTATCGTTATTGTACAGTACAGAAGTTGATTCTTAGACCATGGGCTGTCTCCATGCAATAAATCAAGGGGTGGGCAAAAAACTGCCAAAATTGCAACAACAGGCCCATAAGAAAAACAACAAGGGTTAACAGACCCAAATAGACCAACAACAGCAGAAAACTCTCATAGCCAAAGCAGGGATAGCAAAGGATTAAACAGCTAACTGTAAAAAAAAAAAAATAAAGATTTGAAAATGTGAACAGTAAAAAGAGCTTTTGCCTTATAACCCTTAAAAAGGGTCGATACTAGATTCTGTATGGAACCCAAGAACCCCAACTTGTTGTGGGAATGAGCTCAAGTAAGGATAGAGGGGATCGTTCCCTAAGGGTCCTTATAAGGGAGTAATCCTTTTTAAGCACAAAGGGAGGGCTCTGCACTGGCAAGAGCACCTGCAAAATGCCTCAGGGGGCACAGAAAACTGCAACAGCAATGAAAAAAGAGCAACTTTTTTCAAAAGGGAGTGCACAAAAAGTGTGAAGCCAATGTGTTAGGAGGAGAATACACAAGGACTAATAAAGAGATGCCAAGTACCAGGGGCGAGGTGCTTTGTGTGCTCAAACAGAAAAAGCTGTAGCATAAGAAAAGGGAAAAGGTTCTATGAAGGGGTTTTCTACCATCACACTAGATGAGAGCTACCTCACATGATAGATTACAGAGCATGGGGGAATGATCTACATGCCCCAAGATGAAAAGGGAACCCAACCCAGAAAACTGTCTAACTGGTACGTATCAAGAAAGTTGAGCTGGCAGAAGATCTCTTGGTAAGAGAGTGTAGAGAAGTCACATAATTAAAGATGTAGGGTGAGATGGGCAGAGCAAACATGTGGAGGGCATACAAGCACATAAGGAGGGTAATGAGAAGGGCCTGCAAACTTTTATAGTACAAGGTTGGTGAAAGAAGTCAACCAGTGACAAGGTCAGTTTTCTTTGAGGAGGACTTCTCAGCTTGTAAAACAGGTAGCCTGGTGATTCTTGACTCTGATACAGGGAGGGAGGATATATCAAAATTCAGGATACAGTCTGAGGGTTGTGGGAGACCTACAGAGAAGTAGAGTTCCAGTGACACCGACTAAAGAAGCCAGACACTGACTGTCCTAAAGGAGTCCACTAGAAACGGAGGGAAATTCTCATGCAACCAAAGGGTGCCAATGGCAGCATCTTCATGAACATAGGGTCAGTAGTAGACAAAATGTCATGCTGAATAGAATGTATTGTAATGATATGAGGATTAGACTCAGATATCATGAGAAATACAAGGTCAGGCAAAGGAGTCAGAGAAAGATGTGGTGCCAACTGCAGATTTGACTCAGAATCTCCAAAAAAGGGTCTCTAAAGCAGCCTGGGACATAAAGGCCCAGGGTATCAAAACTTAATCAATAAGTGACTAATGATATAGCACAAAAGGTGTGGTGAGTTCAGCAATATAAATCTACACTGAAGTGTAAAAAGATAGTGAATACAACTCATCATATTGCCATTGCTAATTGAGTTAAAAAAATCTCTATATATTGTAGGGGGTTATCTCAATGGGGATCATCTTCCCTGGGTAAAAGGTAGTCCAAACAGCAAGTTTTCTTAAAATCTGATTTATAGCCAGGTTTATTTTAAAAGGTTGCATGAAAATCAAACAAACAAAAACAGAAAATAAATCCTTGTCATCCAGGCACTAACTAAAACATTGCAGGTTCCTAATTCACAGGTGAAGGGTTTCTCCCAGTCACCCACAAAACAAAGATAATGCAAACCTTTTCTTTCTCTCACAAAGCAAACTTCACATAAGAAGCTCTCTCAGGTTTTGGCTTCCTGAGTCCCAGGCCAAGAGTTATTTTTTGCTACAGTCCTGCTTTATTTATACCACCTGCTGGTGGACACCAATGGACCTAAAATCTGGTCCGGAACGAACCCTGCTAAGGTGGCTGGTAAAACCTGGACCGAATTTCACCTGTTTTTCTCCTTGTTATCACACATCCATTTCAGAGGGGCATGATCAGTGACTCGTTTGAATGGTCTCCCCAACAGGTAATATTTCAGGGCATCTAAGGCTCATTTGATAGCTAAAACATTCCTTCTCAACAATGGCATAGTTTTTCTCATGTTTGTTAAGCTTTCTGCTCAGGTAGACCACTGGGTGCTCCTCCCCATCTCTGACTTGGGACAGTACAGCACCCAGTCCCACATCAGAGGCATCTGTCTGTACCACAAACTCCTTTGTGTAATCTGGGGTCACGAGCACAGGTTGTGCACAAAGAGCTTGCTTTAACATGTTAAATGCCTTCGCTGCTTCAGGATTCCACTTAATCATGGCCGAACCCTCTATCCTTCTTTAGATCTGTCAGTGCGGCTGCAATGGTGGTAAAATTGAGTATAAAATGCCTGTAGTACCCTGTGATCCCCAGAAATGCACTAACTGGCTTTTTATTCATAGGTTGGGGCCACTTTTGAACCACCTTAATCTTATTGATCTGAGGCTTGATCAGCCCTCGACCAATAATGTAGCCAATGTATTTGGCCTCCTCCAATCCTATGGCACACATTTTTGGGTAGGCAATGAGTCCTGCTTTCCTAAGGGAATCTACTACTGCTTGTGCCCGGGGCAAATGAGAAAAAAACGTTTTGGGATTCGCAGGTTCACAGCTGTGGGTGGTCTCCGACATCACTAAGAGTTGGATTATTATGCTGACCATAAAAGGGTAGAATATGAGATATACATTTTTACATCTGTGTATTTGCTAAACTTCAGCTTTGAAAAGCAGGGCTTGTATCTTTAAACACATACACAATTAAATGTACAAAATACATTAATTTCTAGTATGAGATAAAGCATTCTTTCACATTAGTTAGTACTTACTTTTTATTGTTTAGCAGGCCATCTTGTAAGTATTCAATGAAAGATGTCATAATTTTGCTGTCTGATGATTCTGAAGACAATTGAGGTATAGACAGTAAAGTATTTGACAATGCTAGTGAACTGTTTATTAGCTGTGTTAGAAGATTCCGTCCATGGTATCCACTGATAAAAGTGCCAAAACGAAATGGTTGTAAAGTCTTTAGAATTTTTGCAGCATTCATAAAAAGAGAGCTTATTTGCCCAAGTATTTGCTCAAAAGCAGAATCCTCAATATAATTAAGCTTATTGTGTTCATCAATAAGCCTTAAGAAAAATTGGAAATTCTCACCTTTCCCAACATCATCCAATAGTTTAATGAATGTTTCCATTACCATTTCAAGCAGATTAACATTACTTTCATTGCTGCTGTTCTCAGACATTAAAAACGTTCTTATGTCATATCTTGTTTCTGCATCAGTAGAACTTGTGATGTTATTTAACCAAAACAGTAATAAGTATTCCGGATGTCTTTTATTTTTATTCAACAAATAATATGAGGTCATTTGTTTTAATATGCTTAAGGAAAAACGTTTTTTGTGCTGTAATTTGTGAAGACCAATAAAAATATCCTTTAGTGGAATGTCCAGTTCTGACTTTGAAAATATATTAAAAACTTTTGCAAATGAAAAGATATCTAATGATTTTTTAATTTCTGCAAAAATCACCTTTTCCAACTCTTTGTCATCTAAAATATCAATGGCATTATTAAAGTTGTTGAAGATCATGAGAATTTTCATAATAATTTCATCAGATGTATTCAATATAGTTTCTTCATAAAAATAAGGCAGCCTTTCTGTAAAATTGTGTATTCTGTTTAAGAAAAACAAATATTTTCCTAGCAAACTCTCTATATTTGCAGATTTAGAAACAAATTGGCATAGAAGATTTATAGAATTTACCTTATGGATGATATCAGTGTCTAAAACAAAATCATCACTTGTACTGGTGTTGGCATTTGGGTAATCATGATAAGGATATTTTAGGAGAGTGCAGAGATGGTCAGCATAACTTAAGTTTTGGGCTGCAAATCTACTAATTATAAAAAATAGCACTGTTTCTACATGCCCTGATGTGACATTGTCCTCAGCTAAACTTTCATGCAAACCATTAGCATAATTTAAGAGCAAAATATTGATATCTTCCAAGGTTATATTTTTGTTAAGGTAAACTGGCAAAACCTCTAGGAGATCGCACACAGGTTTTATAGAGGCAGCATTAAAATTGCCAAAAGAATACATTTTTGTAAGTGACTTTTCTAAAAAATCATACATTGAGTGTTGCAAAATCATGCTAAGAATAGATATACTTGCAAAGTTTTGGTTTATATCGAACAATGAAAGTAGAGAGGGATCCAATACAGAAAGATAGGAATTGCAGTGCAGTTTTAAATAATCTACCAAAGTTATTTTATTAGAAGTGTCTTCAATGTCTAGTATGTTAGCTTTAAAATCTAATAGGAGTTCCTGAAGTGTTTTCCCTGGTAAACATTTTTTTAAAAAACCTTGGACCTTCTTGATTTTTTTTACAGATATGTTGCTGTATAAAAGTATACCATCAACAGTTCTAAATATATTCCTCGATAAAATGGACTGCATAAATGTAGAAATTGTGTTTTGTATAAGAGCTTGGCATCTTGGCATTGTGGAATTTGAGAATTCTTCAGAAGAAAAGAGCTCTTCAGACAGGAAGTCATCTTTGTTTTGCAATGATCCGGGAAAGGGCTCAATGGCCTGTAGCATAGATGTTGAGATATTAAAAAGCTCCATGTATTGATCAATTGTAGAAACAATCCATTTAGACTGGATTTTACTCTGAATGCGTCCTATCATTTCTTTTAGAATATCATCATTAGTACCAATTATGTTTTTAAAATGGGTTTGCATATAAAACAGATCATTTTTAACGAAATGTAGTAAGCTTTTAAAGGTATGTTCCAAAATCTTTTGAAACAGTATGTTGAACACATCAGTTTTTTTACTCCTGTTGTAGCTGGGGTTATTGAAATCTTGATTAAGTAGATTTAGCTTATGATATGTTTCACTACAGTTATAGATACTTTTTTCAGAAAATAGATGCAGCATGTTCTTAAAATAATCATATTCTTCTGTGTTATTATCTTGAGAGCTCAAATCTAGTTTAAAAAAGACCTCTGGAAATATCCTGAAAACATAACAAAATGTAAATAAATAAATAAGCAAATACATACATGCATACATTTTAACATTAATGTAGATTTCTCATTGGAATTGCTTGCTCTTTCTATTAAAGAAAATCCTAAATTACTTTAGCATTGTAATATGAACGTACTGTAAGTGCTCTCTAAAACACAGATAGTAATTTAACATTTGTAAGCAAGTTCATGTTTCGTTTTTGATTTGGAAAATTTCAGATTTGGTTAATGTGAAAAAATGTCATTTCAATAAATTGTGATAATCCTTTTTAAGTTATTATTTTTACATTTTATATGAAAATAAAAACATGTTTAGCAATTTAACCACTTGATGCCACATCACATTATACTTATACACTATATCTTCATTTTACTTCAAGTGGTTGTATTGAGGGAACCCCCGATACTGTTTTTTAGAGCCGGCGGTCGGCTCTCTTGTAATAGCAATCTGAGCAGCTAACTAGCCACGCCATTGTTATTACAAGCAGCGAGAGGGGATGCCCCCTTCCTGCTGCCTTCCGTGGCTTGCTCAGGCTCTCCCGTCCCACCAGGTAACCCGTCTCTGCTATGGTAATGCAGAAAAGATGACATTAACTCACTTCTGGTTTACCCCAATATCAACGGTGCCATATTTTTTTAATCGAAAGTACTCAAAAACATCACACTTGGTGTTTTGAATGCTTTCAAGGACAAAGAAGGGACTTGGAGTCTTATAGACCCCAGATCACTCTATAAAGACTACCTGTCACATGCCTATTACTGTCACAAAAGATGTTTACATTTCTTGTGACAGCAATAAAAGTAATCAAAATTTTCTTTTAAAGCAACAGTGTACAAATATTATTTTTTTAAATAAATTAATAGATTAAAACATAAAAGTGCCCCCATTCCTGTACTAGCGTGCAAAGGCAAACGTGCATGTTGATATTGTGTTTTTTTGCATTGAAATTCAAATAAGTGTATTTTTTTCCAAAAATTGCATTTGAAAAAACACTGCGCAAATACTGTGTGACAATGGCTCTCACTGCTATCAATCTGCCCAATGAGGAGGGAGACAGCCATGAGAGCCACTGCTATCATGCACATCACTGGATCGGATCAGGCTCAAGTAAGAATAAGTTGGGGCTGGGGGGATACTGCAGCAGAGAAGGATTTTTACCTTAAAGCGGAAGCTCCACTTATCTGCCTCCCCCCCTTCTGGGCCATGTTTGGTACCTGTCAGGGGGAGGGGGAGCGGGTACCTGTCTTTGACTATCTAAAGACAGCTCTTGTAGACAATGAAGATTTAAACACCCACCATAGAAGTAGGTATTATTGTTCTTTTGCAGGCAGTATAAATATTTTATTATAGCTTTTCATGTAACAACACTGAAGAAATTACACTTTGTTACAATGTAAAGAAGTGAGTGTACAGCTTGTATAACGTTAATGTCTGAACCACTGGCAACAAAAGTGAGTACACCCCAAAGTGAAATGACCAAATTGGGCCCAATTAGCCATTTTCTCCCCCCGGTGTCATGTGAACCATTAATGTTACAAGGTCTCAGGTGTGAATGGGCAGCAGGTGTGTTAAATTTGATGTTATCGCTCTCACTTTCTCATACTGGTCACTGGAAGTTCAACATGGTACCTCATGGCAAAGAACTCTCTGAGGATCTGAAAAAAATAATTGTTGCTCTACAAAAAGATGGCTAGGCTATAAGAAGATTGCTAGACCCTGAAACGGAGCTGCAGCACAGTGGCCAAGACCAGCGGTTTAGCAGGACAGGTTCCATTCAGAACAGGCCTTGCCATTGGTCGACCAAAGAAGTTGAGTGGATGTGCTTAGTGTCATATCCAGAGGTTGTCTTTGGGAAATAGATATATGAGTGCTGCCAGCATTGCTGCAGAGGTTGAAGGGGTGGGGGTCAGCTTGCCAGTGCTCAGACCATATGCCGCACACTGCATCAAATTGGTCTGCATGGCTGTTGTCCCAGAAGGAAGCCTCTTTTAAAGATGATGCACAAGAAAGCTTGCAAAGTGTTTGCTGAAGACAAGCAGACTGAGGACATGGATTATTGGAACCATGTTCTGTGGTCTGATTAGACCAAGATAAACGTATTTGGTTCAGAAGCGTGTGTGGCGGCAACCAGGTGAGCAGTACAAAGTCAAGTGTCTCTTGCCTACAGTCAAACATGGTGGTGGGAGTGTCATGGTCTGGGGCTGCATGAGGCACTGGGGAGATACAGTTCATTGTGGAAACCATGAATGCCAACATGTACTGTGACACACTGAAGCAGAGCATGATCCCCTTCCTTCGGAGACTGGGCCACAGGGCAGTATTCCAACATGATAACGACCCCAAACCCACCTCCAAGATGACCACTGCCTTGCTAAAGAAGATGAGGGCAAAGGTGATGGACTGGCCAAGCATGTCTCCAGACCTAAACCCTATTGAGCATCTGTGGGACATCCTCAAATGCTAGGTGGAGGAGCGTAAGGTCTCTAACATACACCAGCTCTGTGATTTTGTCATGGAGGGGTGGAAGAGGACTCCAAAGGCAACCTGTGAAGCTCTGGTGAACTCCATACCCAAGAGGGTTAAGGCAGTGCTGGAAAATAATAGTGGCCACACAAAATATTGACACTTTGGCCCCAATTTGGATATTTTCACTTAGGGGTGTACTCATTTTGTTGCCAGCAGTTTAGACTTTAATGGCTGTGTGTTGAGTTATTTTGAGGGGTCAGAAAATTTACACTGTTATACAAGCTGTACACTCACTACTTTACATTGTAGCAAAGTGTAATTTCTTCAGTGTTGTCACATGAAAAGGTATAATAAAATATTTACAAAAATGTGAGGGGTGTTCTCACTTTTGTGGGATACTGTGTGTATTTATTTATATATATACACACACACACACACACACCTTTTCATGTGAATGTCAAACTTATTCCTGTCCCCACCCTTTAGCTTCACTGACCAATAGGAAGGTAAGAGAGAAAGAGTATAGCAAAGCTACACTTTTTTAGGTAAAGTGGAAAATTGCAAATTAGCTCCAGCATGCCAACTGCATATTTCTGGATCTACTGGTTGTTTCGATAAAGAGTTTTCAATTAAGGTAACCTGTGTTCTGCTCTTTTTAGGTACATTTGTAGAATCAGGCATTCTGCAGTTTTATTGGACCATTTTTAAAGTTACTGTGGTTTATGACCAAATTAGCAAAGTGTATTGCTCTTTAAAAATATAATATTTTTAATGTTAACATACAAAAAAAGAGTAGTATTACTTACATCTTTAGATTTTCCAAGCACTCCAAAAAGGTGTCCAGAAACATAGTTGAACTATAATTTTTCTCAAGACACAGAACAGCTGAAACAATATAGTTAACAAAAGAGAATAGTAGCAAAGTAATTCAAATGCAATATATCCTGGATAAGTAATATGTTTAGTTTAGTACAATTAACAGTAGCATAGATATTAAAAATTATGGAAGGATTATATATTAGCAGATGCTATAAAAATCATTCTTGCTTGGCATTTTAAATTACCATGAGGGCACTCTATTCAAACCACATTACTCTCTCTGTCACATTTACCTATGCTCTGTGCAATGGATCTTCTCTGTGTCTGTGGCCACCATTTTTCACGTTCTGCTGATGCTGCAGCCAATCCGAACCCAGGTGCTGGCCTAAAGGGCTGTGCAACCTGTTGCTCAGCTTTGAAACATTGCAAAGCTAGCTGTTGAGGCACCTGTGTCTCTAGTGACCCCTGTGCATTCTGGACAAAAGTGACTGTGAAACTCCACCATCAAGTAGTTCTAGAGGGAGGCATGCTAGACCAGCACTCTCACCACTCTTCTCATTGTCCCTCCATACCAATGCAATTGCATTTCACCACTTCGACTGTAAGCATGGAAGCTTTAAATGACCCTGATGCAGCGGGCAATTTAATCTGAGCTTCCCTTGTTGAAGTTTGCCTGGTCCGTTGAGCCGATTCCTCAATCCCTTCAAGTCTCCACTATAGTTGGCATTATTTCTTTGGACTCATCCACTCACATACCACATGCATCAAACTGTTTGCTAGAAACGCTCCACAATAAAGCCATCTTATTACTTGTATTACCTCAAGCCACCTCTAAACTCACCAAGTACTAAATTGAAATTCCTCACACTTGGGGGCATGGCCTGACCGTTATAGCGCGCAGACACATCTGAGCTGAGCTCCTGCATACTGCGGGCATTCTCTTCTCTCTATGGTGATCCTGCTCTGCCCCACCACTCCTACTCTTAGCCCAGCAAGCGCTGAGCCTTCTCTCAGCCTCCCAGCACTGGCAGCAGCTGGCTCTGAAAGTATTCTTTCCCCAGCCTGTGAACCGCACAGGGTCCGAAGTTAAGATGGTGTCTGAAGATTGGACAGGACAACAATCTTCTCCAGGACCATCTGGGGACTACGCTTTGCCTCATGGGGACTTACAGGTACTGTGCTCCAGTCCTGTTCATCCCTCTTAGTCTGTAGATAGATCTGCCAGCCCTGCACACTCTTCTTGCTCTTTCATAACCCCCTCCCCATCTGACATGGGGGACTTGAAGAAGGATTGGGATCTCAGTAAGCATATTAGAGCTCTCCCTATCAAAGAAGATATTGCACAGCTGATTGCCACTGTGGAACTTTCTTTTAAGCCAGCTATAGAGGGACTCCAAACTGATACAGCTGCACTGGGTAACAGAGTGGAGACTGTAGAAACTGGCCAGGATGATCTCTTGCACACTATCACAGCTTACTGCTTTACAAGAATCTACTAAATGCCATTAGGACACCCTGAACTCTTTTTTAGATCAACTTGATGACTACAAGAATAGGTACAGGTGGCAAAACCTGTGTATTAGGGGTCTTCCGGAGGCTACATGCTATCGGGACCTGAAGCCCATGGTTCAAGACATTTTTAACAAATATTGGGTGATTCCACACCTGCCTCCATCTAAATCGACAGGGTTCATAGGGCCCTACTCCCTGTTCCTATGAATGTTAACACAAACTACACAAGTACTGTGTGGGATGAACCACACGTGGAATTTGATGGTGCAACACTGGCTCTGTTCCTGGATTTATCAAGGAGGACCCTTATGCAACAATATGGTTTCCCCACCCTTGCTTGATGCTCTGCTTTCTACACATGTGACTTACCGCTGGGGATTACCCTTTTGTATGAAGGCCACAAAGAATAGAAAATCTGCGTTGCTCAGAAACAAGGATGATCTTCCTGGAAGTCCTGGAACTACCAGCCGTGAACTTTCCTGACTGGCGGATTCAGAGCACTGTTCCTTTACCACAATGTCCTGAAAGATTTTATCAAGCTTTTTTCTGACCTTGTAGAAGGAACTGCACAGGTCAACAATCGGCTGGAAACTCACCCTCTTCTGCCTCATAACTCTCATCACAGACTGGTGTATTGGTGAGAAACTAGGCATGAAAATGTGCCTTATTTTGTTTCGTTTTTTTAAATCAAGATGGGTACTAGATCCTGCCAGATGGTGTTACCTGCTATATAAAGTTGGGCTTGCGGCATTATGCCTGGGACTGTTTTTCTGCACAATTCCATTTTCTGTTCACCATTTTTCTACAATGTACGGTCTAGGCCCTGAATCCTTGTATAATTTATTTTGGTTTAGCCACCTTGATATTTGTCTTTTATACAGTTGTTATGCTATTTTGTTAATTATTAATTGTATGTTTCCTGCCTGGGTAACGCAGAGCAGACACACTTCTTCCTGCCCAGTCACGTCCGTCAAATAGATTGACACTCTGGTCAGAGGTTTTCTCTGCACATTTGCAGTATGGGGGGTTTCTGGGGGACTGGTACCCTCCTACTGCAGCTAACTTCCCATTTAGTGACTAAGTTTTTCTTTCATATGTTCCTTTTTTTGTTTTCTTTTGTATGGATCTGTTTTCCCCATTCCTCTCATATACAGGATGCATGGCTAATTTGCTATAGAATGTCATGCACTGGCTTCACTTCCTTAATGGCACAGCTTGCTCACTTTATACCTGTGTTTTTGACTACTTTTTGGCAGCTATACAAGGACACATAAACTGGAATTGTTGTCCTACAATGTAAGGGGAATGTGTTCTCCACAGAGGCAGGGGTGGTTGTTGCAGGAACTGTGCCACCTGGCCTTTGACATTATCCTGCTCCAGGAGACACACTCCACACCCTCCTCCACCCCATGTTTACCATTGACTGTGTTTGACTATTGGTTTCATAGCCCCTTTCTGATCCCTAAAGCCAGGGGTATATCTTTTCCTGTACGCAGAATGTGCCCTTTTTCTTTACGGACTACCCTGTCTGTCCCAGAAGGCCATTATATTTTTCTTAAAGGTCTGATTCAGTGAGAAGTTCACCACAGCCAATATTTATGCCCCCAATTCCTGAATGGTCAATTTCCTTTCTGCTGCTCTGAAACAAATTTTAGACTTTAGAGTGGGAATGGTAATGCTGGGTGGGGACTTCACTTTGACCCTGGATTCCTGTGTGGACACCTCTTCTAGGAAAACCCCTCTCTCATTTCGGACTTTAAAACATGTTAAACAACTGCTTCAAAACTTGCATTTGGTAGACAGCTGGGTGGATTTCCATGCCTGGGAAAAGGACTATAGTTACTACTCCAAGACGTTTGGACCTCATTTTGGTGGACCAGTTTTGTTTAAAGTAGTTGTAAATCTCAGTCATGAAATCTGAACAAAGCACATACTGTATTTGGTAGTGTTTATCTGTCTATCTCCAAAGCTCTAAGTGTTGTTTCTCCCTGGTGCTTCGTTCCTCTGTTATCAGCATGAGTCACTTCTAAGAAGTTTTCCCAACACATGAGATACATTTGTGATGGGGGAGCTCAGCACACAGCTTGTCTATTCAGAACACAGCTCTGTATCCTTCCTTCTTACTCGTACAGTGTGTGGTGGGGGTATGTCCCTTTCCTCCAATCAGCTCTCACACAATGTAACTGCAGCTCTCCACCCCCTCCTCTCTGCTCCTCGCAGATCCAGAAGAGTTTTATAACAAATCTGAACTTTTGAAGGGATGTAGAGAAGAGATGGTTGCAGATAAACAAGTAAAACTTATGTAGGATTTGTTTTATCTCTGTGTATCATCTGAAGCTATTCACTTCACTGGATATATGAGAGCGTTTACAACCACTTTAAGTAATGTTACTTCTGCCTCTATAGAATAAATACCGATTTTGGATCATGCCCTGGTGGCCTTAAGTTTCTATCCTCCTAATGCTCGGCAGAGAAAAAGAGTCTGGAGGCTTAACAAAACCCTTTTAGGTGACCCTGCAATTCTGGATTCCATCTCTCATTCCTTACAATTCTATTTTGAGACAAATTCCTCTGGGGAGGGGGTCCGTGAAGGTGATCTGGGAGGGCCACAAAGCTGTGATCAGGGGAGAATTGATTGCCCATGGCTCTTGGGTAAAAAGAAAAAAGAGATAGTGGATTTGCTGGATAAGATTTGTACACTCAAGATGAAACACAAACAATCTCCTGACCCAAAGGATGCTCAGCCTCTAGAACCCCTTTTATGTTTCCCTCTCACAGTGTTTGGAGTGTAAGGCAAGGGATAAACTTAGGTTTTACTCACACTAGTTTTATGAACACGGGAATAAATGTGTCTATTGGCCAGAATTTTGAAAAAACAACAGGTTGCCTGTCACGTTCATAGGCTTATTGTGCATGATAAACAGGCGTTGGATACCTCTTCTATCGCCCATGAGTTTCATAAATTTTATGAAACACTATATAATATCTCACCCCTGCATGTCTTCCTCTGATGCACCCCTCATGTTGAATAAGTTCAGGCTTATCTATGGGACATGTCATTTTTATATTTCCCTACCAAGATAATTAAAGAACGCCCAATTACCCCAATGGGTTGGACATTGATATTTCTGGCCTCACCTTAGGTAAAAAAGTCTGGGCCCTGATGGCTTCACAAACATGTATTACAAAAAGTTATCTCCAGTTGAATGAATGATTTGTATAGCGCTGCAAATGCGAACTGAATCGCCTCAAGGCGCTTGTCTGCTATTGTTGTGATGCCCTGTTTAGAAGAGGTGGGTCTTGAGTTTTTTCCTGAAGGCCTAATGGTTTTCTTCCAAGCGGATGTTGTTTGGTAGAGCATTCCATAGTCGACGTCCCTGTACTGCGAATCTTCAGTCTCCCTTCGATTTGTAGCGGGCTTTGGGGATGAGAAGGCGGTTTTGGTTTGTTGATCTAAGGCTGCGATTTGGTATGTATTTTTTCTATTTTCTCACAAAGGTATTAAGGCGCATTTCCTTGTGTACATTTGTGGGTGAGGCAGAGGGTCTTGAATGTGATCCTGTCTTTTACCTCGAGCCAATGGAGGGTCCTTTGGGATGGGGAGATGGATTCCCAAGGTTTCTTTCTGGTGACTAATCTCGCTGCTGTGTTTTGGACAATTTGAAGGCGCGCAATCTGGTAATCCGGTAATCCTATGTAGAGGGAGTTTGCATAGTCGAGACGCGAATTGATGATCGTTCCTACTACTACCGCTTTTTCCTTTTCCGGGATGAAGGGGATGAGTCTGCGTAGCAGGCGGAGGAGATGGTGGGATCTGCTGATTACGGATCCTATTTGCGCCTCCATGGTCATCTCTGAATCAAAGATTACTCCGAGGCTTTTGGCTTTGTTGCTTGGAAGGGTGGTCTGTCCAAGGATGGTTGGTGGTGTCCAAGGGGTCTTCGTCTTTTTCCTTTGGTTTGCGTCAAGGAGCAGTAGTTCTGTTTTCGATCCATTTAGTTTGAGGGAGCTAGTCTCCAGTTGTGGTCTGCCACTATTTTAACTCTATAACTGCCTCTAACCCCCTCCCTAAGGGAGCTCTTTTGGCTCATACCACAGTTTTACCCAAACCCGGAAAGGATACTCTTTTCTGTGATAACTACAGACCAATATCTTTATTTAATTCGGACACAAAGATTTTAGTCAAACTCCTCGCTGTACACCTTCAGGACCACATAACGACACTCGTTCACCCACACCAGACAGGCTCTACGCAGCCTCTAACCATGTCCTGTATCCTCTCTGTAGCCTCTAACTTCTCATGTATCCTCCCTGGAGCCTTTAACCATCTTCTGTATCCTCTCTGCAGCCTCTAATCATCACCTGTATCCTTTGATCAGCCTTTAACCATCTCCTGTATCCTGCCTGCAGCCTCTAACCATCTCCTTACCATGTCTGCAGTCTCTGACCATCTCTTGTACCATGTCTGCTGTCTCTGACCATCTCCTGTACCATGTCTGCAGTCTTTGACCATCTCCTGTACCATGTCTGCAGTCTCTAATAGGGTTGAGCGAACCTGAACTGTAAAGTTCGGGTCCGTACCGGACTTTTGGGTGTCCGGGACCCAGACCCGAACCCGAACTATTGGCTGTAAGTTCGGGTTCGGTCCGGTGTTCGGCGCTGTATTGGTGCCTTTTTAACAGCTTTAGGGCAGCCAATCGACGATCGTTTCACTAGTGTGCCCTTAGAAGCCATCACAGCCATGCCTACTAATGGCATGGCTGTGATTGGCCAGTGCAGCATGTGACCCAGTCTCTATATATAGTACACACACAGCACACAGCGTCATTCTGCTATAGACAGACACTGTTAGACAGGTTCCTGTGCTGCAGATAGAGGATTTTAGGAGTTAGTGTGCTAAAGTCAGTCCACATTCCTTGAATTTTATTCTAAATAGTTAGATCAGTGAGCGATCTAGATAGCTAGAGTAGGGAGTTTCTTTATTAAGCAAAAGAAAGAGGCAGAGATAATTATTGAAGAGATTCCTAAATCAATTGTACCCTGGCTGGGGTGCAGTGCACAGTCCTTTAACAGTGCCATGAGGCCAGTGCCAGACAAAATATAAACGTTTTACCTGCAAGCTCAATGCAACATTAGGACCAACACTGCATATACTAAGAGATACACCATAGTCTGTGTGTATTCTGCTATTGGAAAAACATTGCATAAAAATTTAATTTTGCTTTTTTTTTTTTTTCCCAATAGCATTTTCTGTGTGTTCATACATACACGCTGTAGACACTAACCGTGTATTCTGATATTGCAAAAACATTGCAAAAAAAATTAATTTTGCAGTGTTTTTTTTCTTCCCAATAGCATTTTCTGCGTTTTCATAAACGCTTTACATACTGTCCGTGTATTCTGATATTGCAAAAACATTGCAAAAAAAATAATTTTGCAGTGTTTTTTTTCTTCCCAATAGCATTTTCTGCGTTTTCATAAACGCTTTATATACTGTCCGTGTATTCTGATATTGCAAAAACATTGCAAAAATTTTTTATTTTGCAGTGTTTTTTTTCTTCCCAATAGCATTTTCTGCATTTTCATAAACGCTTTACATACTGTCCGTGTATTCTGATATTGCAAAAAAAAATTTATTTTGCTGGGTTTTTTGTCTTCCCAATAGCATTCTCTGCTTTTTCATAAACGCTTTAGACACTGTACGTGTATTCTGCTATATACAAAAACACCCATTTAGGGCGAGATCATAAATTTTGAAAATATGAGGAGATCATCAAAAAGGGGACATGGCCCGGGTCGTGGTGCTGCTGGTGGCGCTCCTGTTGCAGGGAGAGGACGTGGTCAATCTGTGCCAGCTTCACACACTAGTGAAACACCTTCCTCAGGTGCGAGTAGGCGACAGAGCCTGCAGCAGTATTTTGGCGCGCCTAATGAGGCTGTACGAATGTCGAGGCCAGGACAAGTACAGGCGATAGTAGATTGGATTGCTGCTGACAGTGCCTCTGGTTCCTTCACATTGTCTCCCACCCAGTCTCCTGATGAAAGTTCAGAGTTGGCACCTGCAGCCGATGTCCATCAGTCTTTCACCTCACCCCCTTGCAAATCAGCCAATCAGTCTGAGCCCCAAATCATGCAGCAGTCTCTTCTGCTTTTTGATGATTCTGTTAGCAGGGTTTCCCAGGGCCATCCACCTAGCCCTGCCCCAGAAGTGGAAGAGATTGTGTGCACCGATGCCCAACCACTTATGTTTAATGATGAGTACATGGGAGGACCATCGCAGCACGTCTCGGATGATGACGAAACACAGGTGCCAACTGCTGCTGCTTTCGCCATTGTGCAGACCGACAAGGAGGGCAGGGGTGAATTTTGGGTGGAAGACGATGTGGAGGACGATGAGGTCCTTGACCCCACATGGAATCAACGTCATGCAGGTGACCAGTGTAGTTCAGAGGAAGAGTTGGTGGTCGCACAGAGCCACCAGCATAGCAGAAAAGGGAGCAGGGTGCAAAAGCGGAGCGTCCGTCCCCTAGACAGTACGTCTGCTACTGCCCAACGCAGCAAGGGACCGAGCACACCAAAGCCAGGTGCAAGGAGTTCCCTAGCGTGGCAGTTCTTCAGACAATGTCCGGATGACAAGACACGAGTGGTTTGCATGCTGTGCAATCAGAGCTTGAAGCGAGGCATAAACGTTCTCAACCTGAGCACAACCTGCATGATCAGGCATCTAAGTGCAAAGCACGAGATGCAGTGGAGTAGACACCGCAAAAACCAAGAAAGGACTCTGGCTCCTCCTGCTTCCTCTTCTGCTGCAGTCTTGGCCTCTTCATCCACCTCTGTAGTGACAGTGACACCTGCCAACCCGCAAACAGAGGATCTGCCAGCAACACTATCACCTGGGTCACCAACCATCTGCACAATGTCCCATGGAAGCTTTCAGCTCTCTATTTCCCAAACACTGGTGCGGAAGAGGAAGTACCCCCCTAGCCACCCGCGATCCCTGGCCCTGCATGACAGCATTTCAAAATTGCTCGCCTTTGAAATGCTGTCATTCCGTCTGGTGGAGACGCAGAGTTTTCAAAGGCTGATGTCATTGGCTGTCCCACAGTACGTCGTGCCCAGCCGCCACTACTTTTCCAGACGAGCTATCCCTTCCCTGCACAACCAAGTGGGGGACAAAATCAGGTGTGCACTGCGCAACACCATCTGTGGCAAGGTCCACCTAACTACGGATGCGTGGACCAGTAAGCACGGTCAGGGACGTTATATCTCCCTAACAGCACACTGGGTAAATGTAGTGGCGGCTGGGCCTGAGGCGGATAGCAGTTTGGCGCATGTCCTTCCACCACCGAGGATTGCAGGGCACTTCAGTTTGCCTCCTGTTGCTAACTCCTCCTACTCCGCCTCCTCATCCTCTACCGCCTTCTCATCCGGTCAGCATAACACCTTCACCACCAACTTCAGCACAGCCAGGGCTAAACGACAGCAGGCAGTTTTAAAACTTTCCTGTTTGGGGGAAAAACCCCACACCGTGCAGGAGTTGTGGAGGGACATGGAGCAACAGACCGATGAGTGGTTGGTGGCAGTGAGCCTCAAGCCCAGCCTGGTGGTGTGCGATAATGGGCGAAATCTCGTAGCAGCTCTGGGCCTTGCCGGTTTGACGCACATCCCTTGCCTGGCGCATGTGCTGAACTTGGTGGTCCAGAGGTTCCTGAAGAATTACCCCGATATGCCAGAGCTGCTGCAGAAAGTGCGGGCTGTCTGTGCGCACTTTCGGCGTTCTCACCCTGCTGCTGCTCGCCTGTCAGCGCTGCAGCGTAACTCCGGCCTTCCCGCTCACCGTCTCATATGTGACGTGCCCACAAGGTGGAACTCCACCTTGCACATGCTTGCCAGACTGTGCGAGCAGCAGAAGGCGATAGTGGAGTTTCAGCTGCAGCACGCACGTGTGAGTCGCTCTGCGTAACAGTACCACTTCACCGCCAATAACTGGGCCTCCATGCGAGACCTGTGTGCCTTGTTTCGCTGTTTCGAGTACTCCACCAACATGGCCAGTGCCGATGACGCCATTCTCAGCATTACTATCCCAGTTCTATACCTCCTTGAAAAAACTCTTAAGGCGATGATGGAAGAGGATGTGGCACAGGATGAGGAGGAGGAGGAGGAAGAGGGTTCATTTCCAAGGCTTTCAGGGCAGTCATTTACAAGTGGCTACGAGGGTGGGTTCCTGCACCAACAAGCGGCAGGTACACAATTGTCTGGCAGCAAGGGCAAAGTTCTGGAGGATGACGAGGTGGAGGATGAGGAGGAGATGGAGGAGGAGGAGGAGGAACCATGTTCACAGCAGGGTGGCACCCAGACCAGCTCATGTCCATCACTGGTGCGTGGCTGGGGGGATACAGAGGACACAGACGATACACCTCCCACAGAGGACAGCTTTTCCTTGCCTCTGGGCAGCCTGGCACACATGAGCGATTACATGCTGCAGTTTCTCCGCAACGACCGCCGAGTTGCCCACATTTTAACTGGTGCTGATTATTGGGTGGCCACCCTGCTGGATCCTCGTTACAAGGACAACGTGCCGTCCTTAATTACCTCACTGGAGCGTGATCATAAGATGCACGAGTACAAGCGCACGCTGGTAGACGCACTGCTGGTGGCATTCCCACTTGGAAGCGGGGGTACGGTGGAAGCACAAGGCGAAGGCAGAGGAGGAGGAAGAGGTTGCCAACGCAGCCGGGGCACCGCCAGCACCTCGCAAGGCAGGGTTAGTATAGCCGGAATGTGGAAAAGCTTTGTCGGCACGCCACAACAACCAGCACCACCAGCTGAGATGGAACGTCTTAGCAGGAGGCAGCATTTCACCAACATGGTGGAGCAGTATGTGTGCACGCGCGTACACGTACTGCATGACGGGTCTGCCCCCTTCAACTTCTGGGTCTCCAAATTGGGCACATGGCCTGAGCTTGCCCTTTATGCCTTGGAGGTGCTGGCCTGCCCTACCGCCAGTGTATTATCTGAACGTGTATTTAGCATGGACAAGCTCACGTTCATTAAAATGAACCAGGTATGGATCCCACAGGACTTGGCCAAACCTTGTGCAGAATAGACACATATACCGGTGTTCTGACGAAAACTGTCTTGCTATCGGATAGTGTCCGGCCACTTACTGCGCAGGTGCAGTACTTGCGCAGTACGGAGGACAAGGAGATTCACAAAATCTCTAAAGATGAACGTCGCCTGCGCAGTGAGTGCAGGTTCAAGCCCGACCATCCAAGTGGACATACGATAGCACATAGTAACAGGGCCCCTCACGGGCTCGCTTGGCTAGGCTTCAACCTCGGATGATGTGGCTTGAACCTGGAGTCACCGCGCATCGTCTTCGGAGAGTTTCAAAATCCCCTTGTCCTACGTACTGAGCAAGCGCAGTACAGGGCGGACACTATGCGACGGGGGACAGAATTCGACACATCATTCACCACTAGCCTTACCCAGCCATTGTTGTATTTTTGAACCAGTGTTGGCTACCTCGTCCTCCTCCACCGCCAATTCCACCTACACCGCCACATCCACCGCCACCTCAACCTCCTACTCCATTTGAATTTCGTCCTCCTAGGTAAGATTATAATTTTTTCATTTTTTTTAATTTCCAAGTATTTTATTTTCCCACTATTTTATCCATTAAATTTAATATTTTTTTCCAGAAAGTGCGTATTCTGGGGTATTCCCACCATATGTGCGGCATCGTGCCGTTGAGTTTCTGAGGTTCTTAATGACTTCCTGTACCTCTTCTGCTGAGAAGGGGGCCTCCAGCATTTTTTTTTTTAATGTTATTTTAAGTTATTTCCCTATCCACATTTGTTTGCAGATCACTTGCCATGCTCTTAACAACATTTTGTTGCCATTTGCAGCCCTCTAGCCCTTTCCATGACCTTTTTACAGCCATTTTAGTGTTCAAAAGTCCGGGTCCCCATTGACTTCAATGGGGTTCGGAGTTCGGGGTCAAGTTCGGGTCAAGTTCGGTTCCGAACCCAGACTTTTTTCCGAAGTTCCGCCGAACCCGAACATCCAGGTGTCCGCTCAACTCTAGTCTCTAACCATCTCCTGTACCATGTCTGCAGTCTCTGACCATCTCCTGTACCATGTCTGTAGTCTCTGACTATCTTCTGTACCATGTCTGCAGTCTCTGACCATCTCCTGTACCATGTTTGCAGTCTCTGACTATCTCCTGTATCATGTCTACAGATTCTGACAATCTCCTGCATCATGTCTGCAGTCTCTGACCATCACCTGTAGTATGTCCACAGTCTCTGACCATCTTCTGTATCATTGTATCATGTCTGCAGTCTCTAACCGTCTCCTGTATCATATCTACATCCCCTGACCATAACATGTAGTATGTCTGCAGTCTCTGACCATCAACTGTATCATGTCTACAGCCCCTGACCATCACTTGTGGTATGTCTGCAGTCTCTGACCATCTCCTGTATCATGTATGCAGTATATGATCATCTCCTGCATCATTTCTGCAGTCTCTGATCATCTCCTGTATCACGGCCACAGCCTCTAACCATCTCATGTATCATGTCCACAGCCTCTAACCATCTCCTGTATCATGTCTGCAGTCTCTGACCATCTCATATATCATATCTGCACCGCCAGGACCGGGGTCATAGGAGGAGTCAGACATGTGTGGACTGTAGGGAGGAGACTATGTGATAAAACCAGAGTCGCCAAGCTGGAGCCCAGAGAGGACGATATGACTGAGGCCTGCATGGTGCATCTGAGAGGAGGTCAGTGACAGTGCTGCCAGGCCATTCTAAGGCGGGTAACTGATGTCAATACATTACTGATTTTTGTCCATAAAAAAAAAATTGTTGCTGTTTGTAAATTTTGGTTGTCCTGTCAGTAAATTTCACTTTGGGGGGTTGGCAATACTGATTCCAATATGCTTAAGTCCCAGTGTGTTAAGCTACAGCACACACAGTATTCAAAGTCCCACTTATGCCCCGTACACATGTTCGGACTTTGTCCGCCGGACCTAGTCCAGCGGATTGTCCGCCGGACCCAGTCCGGCGGGACTTCCCCACACACGTCCGGACTTCCGAGCGTGTGACTTGCCCACACACGCCCGGACTTCTCCGGCGGACAATCCGCTGGACAAAGTCCGCGGGACTTTTGAAAATGAATGGACTTGCCCACACACGGAGCAGTCCGTTCATTTAGAACGTAACTTCAGGTATACATAGCTAGCGTAGGCAGTGAATGCCGGCGCGCTAGCTCCGTCACCTGCCATGGATTTAAAGGGACTCCCCACGCCGAAAAATGGCGTGGGGGTCCCCCCCAAATCCATCTCAGACCCTTATCCGAGCACGCAGCCCGGCAGGCCAGGAAAGGGGTGGGGACGAGCGAGCGCCCCCCCTCCTGAGCCGTACCAGGCCGCGTGCCCTCAACATGGGGGGTGCCCTGGGGAAAGGGGGGGCGTGCGGCCCCCCCACCCCAAAGCACCTTGTCCCCATGTTGATGAGGACAAGGGCCTCTTCCCGACAACCCTGGCCATTGGTTGTCGGGGTCTGCGGGCGGCTTATCGGAATCTGGGAGCCCCCTTTTATAAGGGGGCCCCCAGATTCCGGCCCCCCACCCTATGTGAATGAGTATGGGGTACAATGTACCCCTACCCATTCACCTAAGGTGTAAAATGTAAAGTAAAAAAACACACAATTTTGAAAAAATATTTTATTGCACTGATCCGGGGGTCTTCTTCCGTCTTGGGGGTCTTCTCGCCGGACTCCTCCGCCATTTACCTAGCTCTTTTACCGAGCGGAGAAGTCTGGCTACCTTTTTCGTCGTCGCCGCCGTCTGGGGGTCTCGATCCGCCTTCGGGGGTCTTCCGGGGTCTCTTCTGTTCTTGCCGCTGTCGTCGCTTTCTGCACCGCCTTCTTCTTCTTCTTCTTCTTCTTCCTCCTCCTCCTCCTCCTCCTCCTCCTCTTCTTCTTCTTCTTCTTCTTCTTCTTCCGATGTTGACACGTCGCTCTCTCTGGCCGGAATGCCAGAGCCGCGCAGTGCTGGGACTTATATAGGGACAAGGGGACAGGGTCACATGCTCATGTCACATGAGGGACTGTGACATCACAAGGGGGTGGGGTCACCATGTGACATGAGCATGTGACCCTGTCCCCTTGTCCCTATATAAGTCCCAGCACAGCGCGGCTCTGGCATTCTGGCCAGAGAGAGCGACGTGTCAACATCGGAAGAAGAAGAAGAAGAAGAGGAGGAGGAAGAAGAAGAAGGCAGCGCAGAAAGCAACGACAGCGGCAAGAACAGAAGAGACCCCGGAAGACCCCGGAAGACCCCCCGAAGGCAGATCGAGACCCCCAGACGGCGGCGACGACGAAGAAGGTAGCCGGACTTCTCCGCTCGGTAAAAGAGCTAGGTAAATGGCGGAGGAGTCCCGCGAGAAGACCCCCAAGACGGAAGAAGACCCCCAGAGCAGTGCAATAAAATATTTTTTCAAAATTGTGTGTTTTTTTACTTTACATTTTACACCTTAGGTGAATGGGTAGGGGTACATCGTACCCCATACTCATTCACATAGGGTGGGGGGCCGGGATCTGGGGGCCCCCTTATAAAAGGGGGCTCCCAGATTCCGATAAGCCCCCCGCCCGCAGACCCCGACAACCAATGGCTAGGGTTGTCGGGAAGAGGCCCTTGTCCTCATCAACATGGTGACAAGGTGCTTTGGGGTGGGGGGGCCGCACGGCCCCCCTTTCCCCAGGGCACCCCCCATGTTGAGGGCACGCGGCCTGGTACGGCTCAGGAGGGGGGGCGCTCGCTCGTCCCCACCCCTTTCCTGGCCTGCCAGGCTGCGTGCTCGGATAAGGGTCTGAGATGGATTTGGGGGGTACCCCCACGCCATTTTTCGGTCAAAAGTTTTGCTGTGTCTAGAGTCACTACGACTCGTGACCCAACCTCCTCATGTGTGGCTTGTATATTTATGTATAGTTTCCTGAGATTAAATTAGGTATTGTGACCAGGCATGAAGCCAGCTTTGTTCGTGTGTATAAGTGCTAAGATGGCCTGATTGAGCCCGATGGATAGAACTTTGGCCAGTATTTTGATGTCAACCTGTAACAGGGATATGGGGCGGTAAGATTTTGGATATCCCATGTCTTTTTCTGGTTTAGGGATGAGGACTATTGTTGCCTCTGTCATGAATAGGGGTAATGCACAGGACTCGAAGAGATGATTTTATAAAGCTAATAATTTAGGGGTTAGTATTTCGTATTTTCGGTTAGTATTTCACTATATTGGAAATAGAATTCAATTGGGAGTCCATCTGATCCTGGGGATTTAGACTTGGCAAAACTAGCTATGGCTGTCGTGATTTCGTCTGTGGTGAGGGGTGCTTCCAGGAGGTCTATTTGTTCTTTTGTCAGCCGCGGGAAAGTGATCCCCTCGAGAAAGAGGGACATCAATTCCGTCTCAGTAGGAGCTGTCGTTTTGTATAAGTCAGCAAAGAAGTCTCTAAACATGGAAATTACCGTAGGTGGGTCCACCGGGGCCATGTAATGTGATAACCACCGGAGGCCTATCTTCACTGTGTACCAAGTACGCCAATAACTTGCCCACTTTCTCCCTTATGTTCAAATTTTTTTTGTTTAGAGAAGAATAGTTTTTGTCTTGCTTTTTGAAATTGGAGTTTGCTGATTCCTCTAGTTTGTAGTTTAAGCATGTTATCCTTTGTGGGAGTCGGGGTGGTGGCAAAGTCTTGCTCGCCTATCAAGGGCAATGGCAGATTCTGCCTTAATATTATTGATACTTGTAGTTAACGTTGAGCGAGCGAATAACTTAAAGGAGTCCCATACTGCAGAGGGTGATGTTGAGTTGTCATTCTCCGCAAAGTATAGTTTCCGTTTAGAATACAGGAGGTAATCCTGCGTCAGCACAAAGAGTGATAACTAATGTACTGCCGTGCAAACTGGGGGAAATGTCTGAGCCCAGAAAGAGTAAGTAAAAGAAAGTAGTGGCGCTCAGTAAAATTAAACTAAGCTAAATGATAAAAGACAGTAGGTAATCGAATAGCATCAGGTCAGGTGGCTATGGAAATAGCAAAGTCCAGATAGGTGACGTAAGTAAAGTGCATCAAAATAGAAGTGCATCAGAATGTAAAGGAATCAGCAGATAATTATCATCGGTAAAACAATAATCCTAAATGATAATTATTATATCACTTGGTGCAACAAGGTAAGTGCATCAAAACACAAAGTAAGTGGAATAAATAAAGTGCAAAAAAGCCAAAGCTGGCTATGGCTGTGTGCCAGTGGTAGTGATAAGTCAAATAAATGATAAATAGCTAAATACTAATAAATCCGTAACTGGAGCAGTAAAAGAATACATATAAAAAATGATATATTCAACGAATAGAATTTCAACGAATAAAACTTCAACGAATAAAAAATCGTGTCTAAAAATGGTCCATAAAAATCATAAGGTGCAGGTAGTGTCCATCAATAGAATATAAATAAAAGTGCAAGTGCTGGAAATTGAGTGTTATCTGTGGGTATCCTGTGCAATTTCTTGTGTCCTGTGCAATCCTAGTGGGGGTAGTATGAGTGGCCCCTTACCTTACAGCTGTAAGGTTACAGCATAGTTGTATAAGCCTTTGTGGTCCTTGGTGACCGTCCTCCTATGGATCCCAGATGGATGGCCCAGATCCTGTTTGGCGTTTCCTATCAGTGTTCCTTGACATATCACTACCACTGGCACACAGCCATAGCCAGCTTTGGCTTTTTTGCACTTTATTTATTCCACTTACTTTGTGTTTTGCATGTGGGTGTTGGTGTGTCCAGGTTGGGGGGTTCTCGTCAGTATGTTAGGGAAAGGAAGTAGGCCTCATGGTGTAGTAAGTTTTAAACAGCGTTTATTTCAGCAATAATAATCATTAAAATGGGTTTTAACAAATCAGTGGTAAATACAGAGAGAGTATAAACGAGCGGCAAGCTCGATTGGCGTCAGTCCCGACGCGTGTTCGTCACCGGTCATGTGACTTCATCAGGGGCTCCAGAAAAAACTCCAGCAAACATGATAGTGACTCCCAGTGGTGTGTGGGGCAAAGTCTTGCTGCACAATGCATGTGGCTGGTAGTACTCCTGTATCTCCAGAGCTCCTTTGGTCAGTATGGTCTGGGGTAATATGTAGGGTTCCAGTAATGTAGTGGGCAGGGGTAATAGGACTCCTGTATAGCAAGTGTCTGGGGTTTGTGTTCTGTACTCACATTGGTGTATAGCTGGTTCCATATCGCATGCAGGAGCTTGCTGTGTGTGGCACGAGATGTTCCATATCCATAAGTGGGTAGTTCCAAGTAAAGTTCCATGCAACTTCGGAAAAAAAAGCAGCTATGCGATTCTGGAAAAAATAGCACTAGAAATGATTGTGAGCAAAAAAAGTCTGAGCTGTATACCTGGGACTTGATCAGTCAGCTCTTTCAGGGCTAGCATGGCGCTCCAGCCAGGAAAAAACTTCTTCTGGATCCTTGAAGAAGACTGCACGGTCGTCACGTTCCACTCTGAGCCGTGCAGGGAAGAGCAAGGAATATTTATAATGTTGATTCCTCAGCCTGCATTTGGCCTCCATAAAGTTCTGGCGGTGGCGTTGTACCTCTGCTGAGAAGTCTGGGAAGGTGGCTACTTTAACATTCCCCACTGGGATATTGCCTTTCTCCCTTGCCATTCTCAGAGCTGCATCTCTGTCTTTATAGTTAATGAGTTTAGCTATAAATGTGCAGGGGGGGGCTCCCTGCGGGGGGGGGGGGGTCTGGCTGGCATGCGGTGTGCTCGCTCCACTGCAAACATGGGGGAGAAGGATTCTCTCCCATAGGTGGTTATTAGGAGTTGTTTTAAGAACGTGGTAGTGTCCTTACCTTCAGTCCCCTCTGGCAGACCTATAAGGCGCAAATTACATCTTCTCAGCCTGTTCTCCATATCATCTTGCTTAGTGAGGAGTTGGTGTATTTGCTGTTGTATGCAGTCTGACGATGTTTGTAGGGGCAGAATGGCGTCCTCCACTGTGCTCAGCCTTGTCTCTGTCTCCTTCACCCGGTCTCTGAGCTTTTGGAAGTCCTGCCTAATAAGGGAAATGTCCATCTTTACCTGCTCAATTTGCACTGTAAGGGAAGTTCTGCAAAGAATGATCGCTTCAAGCAGTCTGTCAGTGTCACCTGCCGTTCGTTCTCCCGCCCCACCTTCTCAGGAATGCCATCTTCCTCCATGTCCTCCTCTTCCTGTCTGCAGTATTGTTCAAGTTTCATCGCCGTCGCTTTCTGCGATTTTGTCGGTGATATACCTCAGGTACTACTCTGCCCTCAGGTCCTCAGGTCATATACTCTGCCCCTCTTTTGTTTTCTGTCTTTAGACACTATCTAAGCTGGTGTTGAATTTTCCAGCATACTCTCACACCAGAATATCAGTGTTCTTCTTGTAACCCATTGCTTGGCATCACTGGATCTACAACCTGTTCAAGTTCAACAACCATACAATAAAGACAAACAGATGCTTCCCTTTATTTTACATAATATATAATATTTTGTTCTAATCTACCACTGCAATGGGTTACTTCAAGGAAGAATTCCCAGACACAACACAGAAAGGTGCTCTTTATGTATAAGTTTTGCACTTCGCACAATTTTCTTTCTCCTATTGATGAATATTGCTTTTGACTGACTTTTTCATCAAATATTTTTCAATGTTCTTACAAATTGTATACTTAAGGTTCCTTGATAAAAACGGCATGGGGATTTCCCCACAGGGGAACCCCGAACCAAAATTTTAAAAAAAATGCGTGGGGGTCCCCCTAAATTCCATACCACGCCCTTCAGGTCTGGTATGGATATTAAGGGGAACCCGGTGTCAAAATTAATATAAAAATTATAAAAATGGCGTGGGGGTCAAGGGGTGACCCTGCCCCCCTCTGACATCATGGGAAAAGCCATGGGGAAGTCCCCGTGCATCAGAGGAGGGCTGGGTCACCGGGTGGCCCCCGCCCTCCGTTATTTTATGAAGTATCAGAAGAATTGAAGCATCACACGGCTAAAGACTCCCACTGAGGCGGATTGTGCGGGCGGAGCAGAGAAGAAGCCGGAGCAAGATGCGGGACGAGAAAAGCAGAGGAAGAAGAAGATGAAGAAGAATGGATGGAGAATAAGAAGCCCCCCACCCGAAGACCGACACAACCGCCGGGCAAGGGTTGTGGGGATGAGGCCCTTCTCCCCATCAACATGGGGACAAGGTGCTTTGAGGGGCTACCTCAAAGCACCCTCCCAATGTTGAGGGCATGTGGCCTGGTATGGCTCAGGAGGGGGGGCGCTCTCACATCGGTTGCGTGCTCGGATAAGGGTCTGGTATGGATTTTGAGGGGGACCCCCACATCATTTTTTTTTTATTATTTTGACGTGGGGTCCCCCTTAATATCCATACCAGACCTGAAGGGCCTGGTATGGAATTTAGGGGGACCCCCACGCATTTTCTTTTTTATTTTGGTCCGGGGTTCCCCTGTGGGGAAATCCCCATGCCGTTTTTATAAATTTTATGTGTATTGGCGGACCCGACAATTCATTATAGCCGCAAGTAGTTTTAAATTAGTTTTTTTTCTTTAGAAATGTTATTTTGCTGTCAGACTGTTCTAAACATGGGAAACATGTGCCCCTTTACAGGCATACTATAGACACCCCCCAGGTACGAAATTTTAAGGAATATTACACTTTTTTTGTGTCACTTTAAGCATTATTAAAATCACTGCTCCCGAAAAAACGTCAGTTTTTAAAACTTATTTTGCATTGATACATGTCCCCTGGGGCAGGACCCAGGTCCCCAAACACTTTTTATGACAATACCATGCATATAAGCCTTTAAAATTAGCACTTTTGATTATTCATGTTTGTGTCCCATAGACTTTAACGGTGTTTGCATGTTCGAAACAAATTTTTTGCCTGTTTGCATGTTCTGGTGCGAACCGAACGGGGGGATGTTCGGCTCATCCCTACTCCCCAGTGCCGGCAGCACTCATGTAGCCCCAGACCATGACACTCCCACCACCATGCTTGACTGTAGGCAAGAGACACTTGTCTTTGTACTGATTGCCGCCACACACGCTTGACACCAAATAAGTTTATCTTGGTCTCATCAGACTATAGGACATGGTTCCAGTAATCCATGTCCTTAGTCTGCTTGTCTTCAGCAGTGTTGGTCATCTTACGTTAAAAAAGTAATTAGTTAAGTTACAAATTACTTCTCCCAAAAAGTAATTGCGTTAGTAACTCGGTTACTACATTGGAAAAGTAATTAGTTACTCAGCAAAGTAACTGTGACAGGGGTGGCAGCAGTGGTACTTGAGGGTGGTTCTTGAGGGGTGGTGGCGGTGGTACTTGGGGGGGTGGCAGTAATGGTGGTGTATTTGGGGGGGTGGCAGTGGTGGTGGTGTACAGTACTTGGGGGGTGGCAGCGGTGGTACTTGGGGGGGGGGGGGGGTGGCAGCGGTGGTGTACATGGGGGGGGTGGCAGGCAGCGGTGGTACTTGGGGGGGTGGCAGCGGTGGTGGTGCCATCCTCTCCCACCACCACCTCTGCCTCTGCCTCGGTGGGTAGGGATGGGATCAGTAAGAAGCAGAGGTGGTGGAGGACTTGGGATGGGCAGTCACTTACTTGAATGCCTCCAAGGATGCCTTTCCTCATGGGGAGAGAGAGAGACCCTCCCCTTCACTCGATTGGTGTCAGCTGGTCAGCTGACTTAATTTTTCAGTGTCTGCCCCGCCTCCCTACATTCTCTCTCTCTGGATAGGCGGGGTGGGATGTGGCGGTCCAGACAGTCTCTCTGAGTCTCAGCCTCTTCTCAGCTCAGCGGGCGAAAGCCCCCCTCCCCACGGCGGAACGAACGGCCAGGCATCGCGGCCACAGTGGGGCGTCCCGGGCAGTTGATGTAATTGAGGTAACACCGCCCAAGTAATGGGAACTGCGTTACCATGAGGGGAAGAGTAATCAGTTAGATTACTCGTTACCCTCTAAAGTAACTGCATTAAGTAACTCTGTTTATTTTAACTGAGTTACTTACATCACTGGTCTTCAGCAAACTGTTTGCATGCTTTTTCGTGCATCAACTTTAGAAGAGGCTTCTTTCTGGAATGACAGCCATGCAGACCAATTTGATGCAGTGTGCAGTGTATGGTCTGAGCACTGACAGGCTGACCTTTGCCTCTGCAGCAATGCTGGCAGCACTCATACATCTATTTCCCAAAGACAACCTCTGGATATGACGCTGAGCATGTGCACTCAACTTCTTTGGTTGACCATGGCGGGGCCTGTTCTGAGTGGAACCTGTCCTGTTAAACCACTGTATGGTCTTGGCCACCGTGCTGCAGCTCAGTTTCAGGGTCTTGGCAATCTTCTTATAGGCTAGACCATCTTTATGTAGAGCAACAATTCGTTTTTTAAGATCCTCAGAGAGTTCTTTGCCATGAGGTGCCATGTTGAACTTCCAGTGACCAGTATGAGAGAGAGAGTGTGATACCACCACATTTAAAACCCTGTCCCCCATTCAAACCTGAGACCTTGTAACACTAACGAGTCACATGACACCGGGGAGGAAAAATGGTTAATTGGGCCAAATTTGGACATTTTCACTTAGGGGTGCACTCACTTTTGTTGCCAGCAGTTTAGACATTAATGGCGTGTGTTAAGTTATTTGCAGCAAATTTACACTGTTATACAAGCTGTACACTCACTACTTTATACTGTAGCAAAGTGTAATTTCTTCAGTTTTGTCACATGAAAAGATATAATAAAATATTTACAAAAATGTTTAACAACTTTTGTGAGATATTGTGTATATATATATTTGTTGCATATCTTAGTTGGATTGTATATGAAATGGTTTGATCACACATTGCATTTATACATTGATTGAATGTGAAGATTGTATTGGTTTAATCCATATATTTCCACACAGGTGTAGTGCTGAATCATTATTAATTGTAAATGTCTGACATTTGGGAGTGAGTGGTGCTCCCTTGGATTTTAGCGGCAGCACTTCATTAATTTATGTATTATTTCATATAGATGAGTGCAGGGGTTTTTTTTTTTGTTTGTATACAACTATTTTCAATTTAATGGGTCCTTCTATAGGCAAATATGTGGTACTGCTCTGGGTGCACATTTTGCACCATGTTATGCAAACCTCTTTATGGGGTTCTGGGAGAAGTTTAACATCTGGTCACAGAATTCTTATGCTAAACATCTAGCTTACTAAGGGCGATACATCAATAAAGTGCTGATTATTTGGACCGGCCCACTTGATACAATTTATAGCTTTGGTAAAGCGTTTGTTACCCAAACACTTCATATTCCTGATATGTGCCTGCTGTACCATATATTTGTATAAGAAAGTCTCCTGTTCGCTTTGTATTGCTTCCTTTATGTAAAATCCCAGCTGTTCCTGCTAGTCCCAGCACTTTCCTATTAAAAACTGACTACACTATGCAGCAGAGCACACTGGTCAGTTCTCTAGCTATGCTGGGAACTCAGTGTACTCTCCTCCAATAATCAGACTTGTCCCGACACGCCCCCACTGCACAGCCATTCACTGGGAAGCTCAGTGTACTGCTGCTTCTTCTCCCCCCAGCTCTTATGTAGCTGAGAACAGAGAGAATGTGATCATTTATAAAAAAGGGAAAAAAAAGGTATTTATAATGTTTTTTTATATCTATACAAAAATGTTTTGCCTTTCATTTCTATTTTTAAACTGAATGGGTTGTTTTACAAAGTGAGAGTTTACAATCACTTTAATTATTGAAACAATTCATTTGGTATCAAGTTCATACATGTTGTCAATGCCATGTCCCTGGTTTTCTTAGATTTGGAGTTGTCTTAGAATCAAGATGGTAAGATAATTTCTAAGACATATTTTAACCGCTTCCCGACCGCCTAACGCCGATGTACGTCGGCAGAATGGCACGGCTAGGCAAAACCACGTACAGGTACGTGGCCCTTTAAGAGCCTAGCCGTGGGTCGCGCGCGCGCGCCGCCGGCGGCATGCTTGCGACCCAATCTGGAGCTCCGTGACCACGGCCGCGGGACCAGCAGACCCGATTGCCACTGGTGTCCCGCGATCGGGTCACAGAGCTGAAGAACGGGGAGAGGTCTGTGTAAACAAATCTCTCCCCGCGCTTCCTACTCTGCCTGTCGTTGATCGGCTGTTCCCTGTCATCAGGAAAGCCAATCAATGACGTCAGACGTCAGCCCCCCCTAATGTTAAAAAAAACACACACAAACACAGCCCATAACTCTTTCACTGCCAGTGTCATTTATACAGGAATCAATGCATTTAAATAGCATTGATTGCTGTATAAATGACAATGGTCCCAAAAATGTGTCAAAAATGTCTGATGTGTCCGCCATAATGTTGCAGTCACAATAAAAATCGCTGATCGCCGCCATTACTAGTAAAAAAAAAATATTAATAAAAATGCTATAAAACTATCCCCTATTTTGTAAACGCTATAACTTTTGCGCTAATTGCGATTTTTTTTACCAAAAATATGTAGAAGAATACGTAAACGTTACGTGAGGGAAAAAAAAAGTATTTTTATTTATTTTTTGGGGATATTTATTATAGCAAAAAGCAAAAAATACTGATTTTTTTTCAAAATTGTCGCTCTATTTTTGTTTATAGTGCAAAAAATAAAAACCGCAGGGGCGATCAAATACCACCAAAAGAAAGCTCTATTTGTGGGGAAAAAAGGACGCCAATTTTGTTTGGGAGCCACATCGCACAACAGTGCAATTGTCAGTTAAAGCGACGCAGTGCCGAATCGCAAAAAGGGGCCTGGTCCTTTGGCTGCCAATTGGTCCGGGGCTAAAGTGGTTAAATAAACCGCTGGTCCACGCATGTGCGATGCGCACGGGGGTACTGCGCATGTACGGGTGTCCCGGCGTGTATAAAGCTTCTGCCACGGCCAGGTATTGACAGGGCTGCGGCGGACAGGACATCAGACGTGCACATGATTAACTTACAGGAGGTAAGATGATGCTACACATCATGACTCCCTTGTTGTGCTGATCCAATTCTGTGGATTTACAATCTAGTGGCACTCCTCTCCCTATCTCCCCCTCTTTTGGTCTAGCACAGGCATTTCTCCTGAGCAGAAGTATCTATTGGAACTTCCCCTGCTATTTTGTGGGACCTCTCTTTTGGGGAAACATGTGGGTATGTGATGAGTATTTACTCTATAGGTGTGTATATTTTGTGCTCTGTGTATAATTTGTGCTCTTATGCACATACTAACACACACCCATTTGGTATAATTAGGAAGACATATGGACTATCACTATGCTATTTTTGTTTACCTAGATTGTACTAGCTCTGATGTCATATATATTATTTGGACCTTCACTGAGATATCACCCCTGCCTGTGAGGGATCTAGCGTTTAGGACCCATCTGTGCAGTCTCCCAGATTTTCTTGGAGGGGGCCCCTCTAGGTCTCTCCCACCTTTTATTCTTTATACAAACAATTGATACTATTGCTATGTATTTGAGACTCTTATCAAGATTTGCCTGCAGTTTTTTGTCTCAAACTGTGTTTACTGTTTTTAATGATGCATATGCTTCTTCAATAGACATTTACGCTCTGTTTGTTAATAACCCCTGAAGAAAGGCATTTAACTCAGAAACATTGGGTCTTCAGAAATGAAAGCAATGTCTGTAAAGTCCCACTTCCTTAGGGTTTTTTTTTCTTTTCATGAATAGGGGGTGGCCACGGCGGACATGGATAGATTTGTGCTATGCATAAATCTATCCACTGCATATAGGGGGTTAGAGTGGAAAGAGGGGGCGGCGTCCAGTTGCCCCTAATGGACAGATTAGGGGGCAATATGTCAGATAGCCCTTCTAATTATTTTAACATGTGAGTGCAATTTATTTTATCGATTTTGCTTAAAACATTTTTTTACACTAGGGCAATTGCGCTCTCTTGTTTTTATTTTAGATCCTTTTGTGTTCTAGCCATCCAGTGGAATCTTAATGAGCAGCGGCCTAGGTGCACATGTGAACCACCTATTTATTTATTAATGAACTTTTAACTGCTGAACTACATATCAGCCAGCTAAAGGTTGTGTGGACTTGCGCATAGACTAATGTGCTTTTTGGTTTTATATTTGATGCATATGGTTAAGTCTAAATATGTTCAATACATTTACAACCTTAGAGAACAGTCAAAATGTGTAGATTAGAGAACCTGTGCATTATGTTAAAAGTACCAAGAAAATGCTGATCATTTATTTTTAAGCAGTTCCTAGCAGATGGAGAACAAATGTGGCATCTATTTGCAAAAACGAAAATCTCAGCAACTTGTGTCATTAAAGTGTTACTAAACCCAGTAATATGAAAATAGTTAAATCTGCCCACCCACAGTGCTCACAGCTTATAAATCTTCTTTTTACATTAAAATACTGCCACTATATACCTTTTTAGCTGATCTGTATACCACGGTCACATGATAAACTGCAGAGTTTGTCCAGAGCTGTGTGTTCAGGTAGGAGGAGATTTTCACTATAGCTTCTATACATGGCCACATGCGTGATGTCAATATCAGGTTACCTGGCTAGCTCTGAGAACAAGGAAATGTTCTCTCCAGCATAAAAGACACAACTGAACATGTACAGGTTGGCTACCCTGCCTGTGTGTTAGTTGGCCTCCCCCCAGATAGACAGTGCAGGAGGGAAGGATCTATGCATATAGGATCAAAGAGGATCAAACGCAGAGGATTAACCCCATACGTTTCACAGTGATTATAACAAGCATGCTATTATGCATATACAGACTGATTTTACTGTTGTGTGTTTAGTAACACTTTAATTAATGAATTTCAAAATACTGACATTGACTCAGCACGTGTTTCATTCTTTTATACTATAAGAACAGTGTGGACCTTTTGCTTTCATTTTCCACAGAAAATATTTGAATCATATCAAAGCACATTATCATGGAAATTTAATTCCTGGGTAATATATTGTAGAAAAAAGTTTCAGCAACATACCAAAACAGTTGATGTTTTTATGTTTTGTATTATTTGTATATCTCTCATTAGATATGCAGGCCTGGTTAATTAACTCAGTAATTTTCTCCCACGATGGACTTTTACCTATTTCTGTCCCCAATTCATCTAAGATATATGTTAATCTGGATGTGCAAAAAAAAGACAACACATTGTTATAATAAAACAAGCATGCAAGATTTATAGATTTATTTGGCCAAACATTAAATAGAACAATATCGATATGAAAAAGGCAGCAATCCATCCAACAATAAATCATATTTAAAGAAGATTTGTCAAGTTAAAAAGGGGTGTTCAATCCCTCAGGAGACCCAGTGCACATAGCACTTGCCCCCTTTAAAATCTGTGCTGTGAATCATAAATAAAATGTCATGCATATTACTGTCAGTAGCTCCTCTCCATACAGAAGCCCAAATGATGGGTGTTTCTAAGAGGGGCTGGGGGCAGCACTGAAGCTGCATACCCCTCTTAGTTCTGCAGTTTTCATACCCTGCAACCCGTGTTTCCAAATAAAATATGGAGACCACAACCTGCCACAGGACCCTTACCCTACTGGAACCATGCTTCCTCTGCTACTGTTAAAAGACAGTCCACAATCTCTCACAGCCTTCCTCCAATCATGCATCCATGCCTCCTCTGCTTCTTCTGCTCCTGTTAAAAGACTGAGCCCCAAAACTCTTGTAACTGCCAGCAAGTTTTGAGGGGGTGACTACAGTAGTAGCCGATGGTTTGTCTTGTCTGAATGATAGCAGCTGGGGAGCAGTGCTGTCATTCATGAAAATACAGGCCAACAACAGCCCACGCTGGCAGCTACTACATTCGTTTCTCTCAGACAAATGTAGCTGTAGCTGGCAGCATGTGCTGTTCTTGGATTGTGTTTTTGTGAATGACAGTGCTGTTGTTCAGATGCTGTCATTAACACAACACAAGCCAGCAGCTAGTACATTAGTAATCTCCTCAGACTTAGCAGGTGGCTGTAGGAGTTTTTACAGTAGCAAAGGGAGCAGAGGAGTCTCTGCTGCAAAATGGAGAGGGGACTGTGGGAAGTTGTGTGTTTAGTCCTTTAAAAATATCAGAGGCAGCACAGGAGGCATGGACTGCACAGAAAGGAGAGATGCAATGTTCTGTCTGCACTGTTCAGAGAAGATGGGGGCTGTGTGTGCTCTGTGTCTGTCTCATGTGTCCAGCATTGTTGTATAGCATTGTGTTGTGGGAGGGGCTAGTTATGCAATAATGCTGCCTAGAAACCACAGCATCAATTTTAACAGGGACACATGCTATTTGCAAAGGGTTCCCTGAGGGATCTAACACACTTTATAAAACTTATAGTAAGACTTTTTCTTTAAGGGAAATGTATAGTCTTTAAAATTGATTTTTAAATATTCAGGCAAAGACCAGCTTGATGTTACCAGTATAATCAATATTTCCTTATGTTTCAAAAATGTTGCTTCTATTTATCATTTGTAATTCTATATGTACATGTGGGAACCACATTTGCTCTTTACATATGCAGCTTCTTCCTGCTTTGCTGTTCTTTACTACAATAATACAGTAATAGGATTTGGCCAACTTAAAATGCAATGCACACCAGAGGTGGCTAATATCTTATCATAAACATTACAATAATAACCCAAAATATGTGCTCACTACAAATACAGTGTGTTTTCCTTTAACACAGTGAGAACAATGAATATATGATTGACAAGATTCTCTCAGTTGTGTATTTTGAAAGAGTTATTTGCCTTATAACAAATATTCAGTTAGATATATCACAAATAGTAAAGATTTATTAGTAGTACTATACCCCAAGATTCTGTGTTAGGTCTAATGTTTGCTTAAAGCACTATCCTTGCAATGGCCATGCCCCCTCCCCATGCATTACTTGCCTGACTCCTTGCTGCAGCTGCCTCTGATGCACTCCTTCTCTCCTTGAAGCTCTGGTCTGTGGGCTTTGGAATCATCATGTACAATGCAAGGATATTTATCCTGCATTGTGTGTGGTGGGGGCAAGCATGCAACTACAGCTTGAAGAACCTTAGAGAGGGGCTGTAGAAGCATGTTCTAAGGTAAGTATCTCTCCTTATCTGTGCACCCCTAAGCTTAACCATGTAAGCATTGTAAGCATGTAAGCATATTAAATTAAACTTACTATATCTGCTCTATAGCTGCCTAAAAATTACACTAAACACAAAGTAGTACCAAATATGGTGTCAAGCTGTTGCAGCATATTGTAGTTAATGGTCCCCTACGGTCCATTGAGGAGTTAAAGGTGCTTTACCGCCTACTTAACACCCATTATTTTAGGTTTCTACAACTACGACATTCCTATCAATCACAATTTGGCACTGGTGGCATAACCCTGGAGGCTAGCGATATAGAGTTACTTCAACAGGAATTGTCATTAGACAAACCATTGTCCACAATTTACAAAGACCTCTTTCCAGAAACTGCTTTGCTGATCTGACCCTGTAGAAGGGCTTGGGAAACTGTGGCTCCAGGTTTAGATCAGTAGGAGTGGGAGGATGTTTGGGAAGCCCCATTTACTAGATTAGTCTCCCCTGGAGGCTTAATTGATTTCAAATTCCTGCATAGGGTGTATTTCACACCAGCTAGATTAGTCAAACTGTTTAGAAATCAATCCTCCCTGTGCTGGCGCTGTTCTACACCATCGGCAGACTTCCTACATGTATTTTGGGGCTGTCCTGCCATTGGTCCCTTCTGGAGGGATGTTGTGGCCTGCATCACCTCAATTACCAGTATCACTGTTCCTCTTTCTATAGAAGTCAGTTTATTAAGCCTGTTTGATTCACTTGCCACTACTAAAGCTATACATACTCTCCTTATGCTGTTTTTATTATTCTATGCCAGGAAGCTGATGATATTATCATGGAAAAAAATGTCAGCACCATCTCTGCCAGCATGGAAATCCTTAGTGAGTAAGGCAGTTCCTCTGTACAAAGCTACGTATTTGAGCAGGGGTGCATTTACTAAATTTAATAAAGTGTGGGGTTGGTGGCTTTCGATCTCTTATTGATGCAGGTGTAAACCAAAGTCATCTGTGGTGGGCTCAAAGTGTTTTCTTTCCTTCTTTTGGAGGGTTACTGTGATATTCAATTGTATTGTTATATAACTTGAATATATATTCCTTGCTATGATTGTTGGGAGGAGGGTGTGGGAAGGGAGTGGGTGGGATATTAATATTAATATATCCTTGTATATGTGTTATGTGGTGCAACTGCTCTTCACTGGTCATGGGTCTCTCACCTCTGAGGTGACCTCACACTGGCGTACATTGACAAGGCTGCTTTTTGTACTGTTAAATCTTGGGTTTTATTTTCTCGCCTGTATTCTCTTTTTTTATGTCTACTTGCCAGTTTTGAAGGCTGTTGCTTTGTTATCTAATGTCAAAAATCTTCAACAAAAATAATTTTACAAAAAAAAAAAAAACACAATGTAGTACAATAGAAAGGATGCATGATATCCTAACCTTACAAGCTAACCAAAAGACAATTGGGTTAATTTACTAAAATAGGAAAGTGTTTAATGTTCATGGTGAATGCATGTTCACTTCAAATACCTTTATAATGTACATTTTTATATAAAAAAAAATAGGAACTTCCTTTGCACATAACTAGATAACTGAAATAAACACAGCATCACCAGAAATATTCTTCTCCTGTCATCAGTGGATAACATAATGCTACTAACTGACTAAAAGTGATTAGTGCCATGATCCTGCAAATGAAAGAGTATATATCTGTAATAATCTATAGTAGTCTGTATCATTTTTTTCCTTTATTATAAATATTCTTTACATCACAATGCAAGTTTGCCATAATCCATTCAGGGCAAAGTTAGTTTGGAATATGCATAACATTTAAAAGTACAGTGTCAAACGCCAGTCAAATGTTTATTGTGTATACCCTCACAGTGGGGGTCATTTAGATCCTGTGAATTTCTCACTGGACAACAACTGATGCATTTGCAACCCAGATGAGCACATACTAGAGGTAAAAAAAAATTAAAAAGCCTATGAGACAAATGTGTTTATTCAATTATTCTTAGAAACCCTGTAAATTTAATAACCCATAATACCCATAGTGTATGGTGCACCACTTTCAAAAACTTCTGCAAAAGCCTGGTTGCACAGTCGGAAGATGTTAGACTATAAACCTTCTATCTGATTGCATGCATATGAGTTTTAGTTAGACTGTGAATGGATGTATGCACTAACTCTAAAAGTGGTATTGCCTGGTTTAGCTAACCTGTAACTGCTAGTGAGAGCAGCGAGTGTGTGGTCCGCAAAAGCCTATGTGCCAGTCTGTCTGAGTTCAGAGACTAATGACTGGAGGTGTTAGAACTAGAGTTCCCAGTTTGTTCCAAGTGCAAGTTTGTACATAAACCGTGCTTGTTCAGGTGTTTGTTCAAACACCAGACTTTCAGCCCTTTTCACAGGAGCTAAACATCTTATTTAGTAGCTCTTTGTTTTCTGTACCACTATATCTGACAGCATCCTTCTTCTGTTGTCAAAGTTGTTGCTCTTAAGTTTGAATGTTAATCCTAACCCCATTAAAATCAATAGGAGCCAAATCCTTAAAATGTATTGTTTTTAAGGCTAATAGAGAAGGAATTGTCAACCAAGAAGTATTTTTGAGCTGGCCACTGCCCTAGAGGACATACCGGTATACAAAAAAAAAAAAAACCACATAAAGATGGTCTAAACCTTGCCCAACTCCACTATGTCCATATAGGAATTAAAACGGGATTCCACCCTAAGTGGAACTTTCGCTTTTCGGACCCCCCCCCTTCAGTGTCACAGTTGGCACCTTTGAGGGGGGAGGGGGGTGCAGATACCTGTCTAAGACAGGTATTTGCACCCACTTCTGGGCATAAACTCCCACGGGAGTTTATGCCACTTCCTGTCCCGGTGTGCATGCGCAGTAGGAAAAGGCGACACTTACTGATTCCCTCACCGAGAATGGCACCAGCAGCAGCAGAGAGACGAGCGATTGATCGGCCTCTGCTGCCGACATCGCTGGAACCTGTGACAGATAAGTGTCCATTTATTAAAAGTCAGCAGCTTCTGTATTTGTAGCTGCTGGCTTTTTTAAAAAAAAATTCAGGTACAGTCCCGCTTTAATGGGATTCCTCTTTTCCATGGAACAGGTAGTTCATCTTCAAAAATTCTACATGCAACACTAATAGATGTTGTGCTTATGCCTGGAGAGAGTTAATACATTCAAAAAGGCAACCAAAAAAGCCTTTAATACTGCAAATAAAAAATATATAAAACAAAATGTTAATGCTTTATTCACAAGGGAGTGCCTAGACGTACACCTGTGCAAAATACCGTCTTTGCCCACACTGGATGTACAGGCTGTGCATCTGTGTGTAAGCAGTCCTTTTCATGCCTATTGATCTGCAGTGCTTGCACAGACACAACTGCCGGTGTACTGTCGAATACTGTCCCCCGTCGGATAATGTCCACCCTGTACTGCGCTTGCGCAGTATGGAGGACAAGGAGACGCCAAAGGTCTCCGAAGATGAACGGCGCCTGCGCACTGAGTCCAGGTTTAAGCCCCACCATCCAAGTGGACATAGAGTTAGGATAAAAAATTGCAGAGCAAAGCGAGGCCGTGCCCGAAGCGTGGTGAACAAAGCGAGCCCGCGAGGGGCCCTGTTACTAAGTGCTACCATATGTCCACTTGGATGGTGGGGCTTGAACCTGGACCTTCATCTTCGGAGACTTTGAGTCTCCTTGTCCTCCGTACTGCGCAAGGGGGACAGTATTTGACAGTACACCGGCAGTTGTGTCTGTGCAAGCACTGCAGATCAATAGGCATGAAAAGGACTGCTTGCACACAGATGCACAGCCTGTACATCAAGTGTGGGCAAAGACGGTCTTTTGCACAGGTGTAGTACGGGACAGACACTATCTTATGGGGGGACAGTTTTTGGCAGAACACCAGTCCAAATTTGACAGCTATAACAGTGTGGGTGCACGCCCCTGTCCCCACATGGCAGACAAATTGGAACCAGTGACTGTGTACAGTGAATGTCAAATCCTGTGCATCCCATGTGATAAACAGATAGGCACGTCTAGGGGATTGAGGCCTAAAAGTTGTGTCTTTACACTCAATTTTCCCTGTAACAACTTAGAGCCAACAGCTTTAATATACTTACAATGATGATACATTCTGCAATAGAAAAGTGTCTGATATTTGTATACGGGTTAGGTTGTAACTCAAATCTATATACTCTTGAAGCAGATTTTGTATACCCTGCCATCTTGAAAATTCTTCTGCCAATGATACATCCACTGAATTCTAAAAAAAAAAAAGGGAGTAAAAATATAATGCGTGTCACATATCATGTTACAAAAGTTAAAATCTGAAGTCCAGCCAAAATGTTTTACTTTGAATAGAGAAGGGACATTTCAAAAGCTTCTATAATGTTCTCACTGCTGTCCATGGCTCTGTTGCAAACAATGATAGAATGGAATGTTGAAAATGGGGGTCACTAGATAGCAAAAAAATATGATAGAACCCTTATCTATTGTAATATAAACTTTTATTTTTTCCATTTCCATTCCCATTGGACAATACTTCAAACCAAACACTTTGCTTGAATAGTAAAAAGCTCTCATCGTAAGGTCTCCTTTCATCTTTTTTAAAGTGGAGGGCCACCCTAAAAAAAAAAAAAAAAATACATAAAAATGTCCATAAAAATCTGAAAAAAAAAAATGAAAAAAAATGTTTTTTTTTAACTTACCAGAAATGGCTGTTGCTAGGCAGATCGTCCTAATCTGCCACTTCCTACACCGCGGTGATCTTCAATCTACAAAACGCTGCGCGACTCGTGCATGTGCAGTAGGAAACGGGAAGTGAAGCCGCAAGGCTCCACTGCCTGTTTCCCTTAGTTGGAATGGCGGCGCTGGGACCCGAGAGCCGAGGGATGGGTCAGCCTCCGGCAGCTGACATCGCGGGCACCCTGGACAGGTAAGTGTGCTTATTAAAAGTCAGCAGCAAATTTTCAGCTGGCCCACCACTTTAAGACATCAAATCATGCTGTATGAAAAAAGCATTGAACCTTGCATGTGTTTCCATTCATTCTTTTTTAGCACTGGAGGAGTGATCTGAATTTTTTTGGAAGTTTGGATTCCATAGTCAAAAAGGTGCAGGGTTGTCTAGCAATTCTTGAATTCTAATAGATGAAAGAGAACATATGACTTGGAAGCTGTGCAAACCACTAGACAGATTTTTCAAGATGTCAGTTGAAGCAGTGCAGCAGAGGAGCACAGACACAGATTTACGAAAAACTTTACAGATCAGTTCATAATTACCTTCTGCTTGTTAAAGAATTACATGAGCACAAAAATATATCCCATAAAAATATTGCTATATTGGACCACGTTTTTTCCCATTTCACCCCAAATGTAATTTTTTTTTCCGTTTGGAAGATTTACAAAATTTTATAGGGCAGGTTTAGTTAATTGATTTGATCTGATATTTAAATAAAGCCGTACTGTAGTCTGAAACAAAGCTTTCCCTCAATAACATAGAGCAGAATATTATTTTGTATTAAATGTTTCCTACAGAACTTCCCATATATGTATGATTGTTTTGTACTGAACTCTAATAAACAAAATACACAGCAGTAATTCATTAATAAATAATAAAATTAATTAATTCGATATTACATTTTAATTTTGTTGAAAACCGTATAAAAGCAAAGCAAATTAATTTTCTGATTGACTTAATGAATTCCTAATTACTAATTGTTATTTATTATTTATGTATTAATATTATTAGTAATGGACATCTATTATGTAATGAATTATCTTTTTTCTTTTTCAGATTTTTTTCAAATAAAAAATGTATAAATAATGAAATCTATTGAATAGTACAGCAAGGGTACAATATCTAAGAGTTTATACAAATGTATTGTAAACACTAAAAAATAAAAAAAAGTTTTCAAAATTTGCAAGTAAAATATTATAATGTAACATGGAAACCTAATAGATGTATTTTATATAAGATATACGTTTTCAAACTCTGTTAAAGAAAAGTACCCTTAAAATGTACATAAAGTCGAAAAAAGCTTTTGTAAACAAATAAGGGTGAGTTTGTCTTCCTAATATTGTAGGTGAATATTACAATAGGAACAACAGAGACCTTATGGGGCCAAAATAAAAAAGGAAAGGAAAGAGAAAAAAAGATAAGAAACAAAAAAGGTTAAAGATATAAAAAGGTATCTTGTGCCGACTTTTACATTTTTGAAGTAATTTCACGTGGAAACAGTTCTAGAACCATCAATTTGATATTTAGTCCATGGATCCCAGGATTTCTTAAATAATTGAACCTTATCATTTAATATGGCTGAAAAATGTTCATTAATCATAATCCAAGACAATTTCGTTTTTAGGACGTCAAAGTGTAGGGTTGTTGTTTTCCAAGATCTGGCTATAGTGAGTTTTGCTGCTATAAAAAGGAAAATTTATTATCAAATACTTACCGTAATTTTCCTTTCCTGATGGACTCCATGGCAGCCTACGTGTGGGTTAACCCCGCCTCCTCTCCAATGCTATAGGACCCCCTACCCTATAAAATTGAGCTCACCTGTACAGACTGTGTTCCGTAACTAGCCTACTCAATAACTGATGGGTGGGAACTCCGTCTGCCATGGAGTCCATCAGGAAAGGAAAATTACGGTAAGTATTTGATAATAAATTTTCCTTTTTCCTGACAGACTCCATGGCAGCCTACGTGTGGGAAATAACTAGCCAATCCACACGGGTGGGTATGCTGAACAGCAATAATTTTAACTTAACCCGTCAACCGACAGGATTTATAACCAGAGTTCACGGAAGATAGCGAAGCGGGCTCAATATAGTAACTTGACGATAAAATCTAATAGAGGCCCATAAGGCCGTTCTGCAGATCACGTCTGGAGCCGCGTACTGGGCTGCTGCCCATGAAACCGCTATATCCCTGTCAGACCATGCCGTCAATGCTTCCAGAGTTCTAGTTCTAAAACTAAAAAAGGCTGATGGATGAACTGAATGATCCAGGCCGCAGTTGTTCTAGTTGAAGCTTGAAGTAGCTTGCAGGTATACCTTCTGGAATCCGTCTATGTACAGAGAAAGAACTTTTCTAGTGGACTCCCAGACCTAAATGTAGGTAGGACGATCTCCTGGTTCTTATAGAACCTTGAAATAGTTCTCGGAATTAAACTGAGCATGAGGATAAGGACCACCTGAAAAAGAGGTTCCCCGTAATTTAGGGATACGACCTCCAAGGTCCTCTATTCCGAAGTAACGGCTACAAGGAAAGTGACTTCAGTTGATAAGGTTTCGAAACAGACAGCGGGGAGGACCCCGTATTACTGAGATCAGATAGTAAGTTGAAGACAAGGAAAGGACCCCAATTGGGGAATCTTGGTCTTCTTTGAGGGCTGAGTTTTAACTCCCTACAGGACAACTGCCTGATTAAAAGGGAGAACAGCCCACTAAGATCCGGAGAAAGTCAACCAGGCTGAGACTTGGACTCTAAAAGAGCTGATGTATAGGGATAAATCTAGGCCGGAACAAATAAAGCTGGCAATATCCTGAGCTTTTGGATCTCTACCCAAACTGCCTGAAGAATACGAGAACTCGACAGACTTGGCCCATCTTCTTTCATCAACCTAATTTGTGCCTGTCCTCATAGAGCTCCTGAAAACGGACAACATCCTTGAAGTGCACCTGAGTCGACCAAGGGTACAGAACCGCACCCTGAGTGCAATACCTCACCAGCTTGAAGTTGCCTGGGAAGAGAATCAATCTACTTCGGGATCGACTCCCAGGGATAGAATCTACTTGAATGTTTGCACTTGAAGATACCACTCGTTAATATCTTAACCAGATGTGTGACATGAGACCCACTTAGATGCTCCAGACTCCGGGGAAGTAGAGCCATGAAAGGTCTGAGCCCAAAACATGATGGGTTCAACCCCCCCGGGATAGTGTGGATCTTCAGGTACCTCTATGACTCTTCACATAGGAGATCGCCACTGTATCACCCATTCTTAAAAACACTGACTCTCCCTTCCGAGAACGGGAGGACTAAAACGGCCCACCAGGCAGCCCGAGGATCCAGGATGTCCTAGCCCAGGTTGAGAAGACACGTACCCTTGAACAGGATCCGATGTGCAGAGGGCTCCCCAACCGGTACTGCTGGCATAGGTCATGACCATGACCTATGAGATGGGATAACAGAGTGCCAACTGAGCAAGTTTTGCGCCGAAACCACCAGAAGGAGGCTGCTCCTTATCGTAAATGACATGCGAGTAGATTGACTGTTGCCCCTTGATATTCATTGCTGCAAAGAACCTGACTAGACAGGGTATAACTTTTGCAGGGACCACTTGACCGCAGAGACCGTTGAGCCGGTAGTTTTAGGCACTATGAGGCCCTCCAGCCGTGAAGGGAATAGAGACCGAAGTTGGTGAAGGTGTAGAATACCTGTTCCCTGTGAACCAACAGCTGGACTTCGTCTTGGGACATCAACACGAGGATGTTTAAACACCGGTAAAGATGCCCCCTTCCCGTTCTGATGAGGTCCATTATGGCCAGAGGAACTCTACCAAGAGCTGTAGATTAAAAAGGAGGTATTCGAGCAACTCCTCCGCCACCTGAATTTCGTTGCACCTCGACTGAGGACCCTTTATTCCAAGCCCATCCGAGGATCGGATTGACACCAGCCCCAGCTCCTTAACTGCTGAACTTTTTGTAAAACTCTTCCGAAATTCCTCTGAGTACAAGACTATGTTCTCTGTCCAGGTTTCCATAGCCCTAATCATAGCTGCTAAAGCCAGAGCAGGTTTACAAGCCATCTCGGCAAACACATGCGTTTTTCTTGAGGTCTTGAATCGTTTTCTCTCAAGCCTGACCAGGACACAGCATCTTCTAAAGACAGAACGACCTGTTTTGCCAAACGCGACAAAGCTGCATCAATGAGGGGAAGGTTACCCAGACGCTTCACTTCTTCTGCCTGGAGGTTTTTGCTTGACATAGAAGTTTTTCTTGTCTATCTTGCTCCACTCTTCATCCTTTAAATCCACAAGGAGCCAAAAAGGAGAAAAAGGAGTTTCTTTTCCCCAGATGCCTAACGAACTACTTTGCATAGCCGGGGGTGGAATGGTCTACCCTGTTAGGGGCTTCCATGGCCGCTTTGACTCATGGAGAAACTAGAGAGACGTCAAGGCCTTCGACATATTTGTCACCTTCCAACTTGCTGACCTGGGAATCTGGAGATGTTGCGTAGGGCTGGGAAGGACCCGAAACCTTTGGGTCACGTCAGCCAAGGAGCCAGGTAGATATAGAAGTGGCTCCATGTGTGAGATGTACCCCAACTTCTTAGGAATTGCTGCATCACATATTCCGCGAAAGACTCCACATCCTTGCTTAACCGTCTCCTTTCACTTTATATTTTCTTTATTTTTATTTTAAACCCAACCGCCCAGGCGTAACACTGGTCACATAAGGACTTGCCCCCCTGGACTCATATTCCACATCTCCAGCAGGCTCGGTAATCCGAACCGCTGTCATGGCGGTGGGTGCGACGACTAAAGGAGGAATGGCAACATCTCCTCTAGATGGAGGAGGAATGGCAACGTCTCCTCTAGATGGAGGAGGAATGGCAACGTTTCCTCTAGATGGAGGAGGAATGGCAACGTCTCCTCTAGATGGAGGAGGAATGGCAACGTCTCCGCTTGATGGAGGAGGAATGGCAACGTCTCCTCTGCTTAAGGAGGAATGGAACATCCCCTTGTTGGAGGAGGAATGGCAACGTCTCCTCTTGATGGAGGAGGAATGGCAACGTCTCCTCTTGATGGAGGAGGAATGGCAACGTCTCCTCTTGATGGAGGAGGAATGGCAACGTCTCCTCTTGATGGAGGAGGAATGGCAACGTCTCCTCTAGAATGGAGGAGGAATGGCAACGTCTCCTCTAGATGGAGGAGGAATGGCAACGTCTCCTCTAGATGGAGGAGGAATGGCAACGTCTCCTCTGCTTAAGGAGGAATGGAACATCTCCTTGTTGGAGGAGGAATGGGAACGTCTCCTCTGTCTAAAGGAGGAATGAAACATCTCCTTGCTGGAGGAGGAATGGGAACGTCTCCTCTGTCTAAAGGAGGAATGAAACATCTCCTTGTTGGAGGAGGAATGGGAACGTCTCCTCTGTCTAAAGGAGGAATGAAACATCTCCTTGTTGGAGGAGGAATGGGAACCTCTCCTCTGTTTAAAGGAGGAATGGAACCTCTCCTTGTTGGAGGAGGAATGGCAACGTCTCCTCTAGTCGGAGGAGGAATGGCAACGTCTCCTCTAGTCGGAGGAGGAATGGGAACGTCTCCTCTGTCTAAAGGAGGAATGAAACATCTCCTTGTTGGAGGAGGAATGGGAACCTCTCCTCTGTTTAAAGGAGGAATGGAACCTCTCCTTGTTGGAGGAGGAATGGCAACGTCTCCTCTAGTCGGAGGAGGAATGGCAACGTCTCCTCTAGTCGGAGGAGGAATGGCAACGTCTCCTCTAGTCGGAGGAGGAATGGCAACGTCTCCTCTAGTCGGAGGAGGAATGGCAACGTCTCCTCTAGTCGGAGGAGGAATGGCAACGTCTCCTCTAGTCGGAGGAGGAATGGCAACCTCTCCTCTAGTCGGAGGAAGAATGGCAACATCTCCTCTAGTCGGAGGAGGAATGGCACCATCTCCTCTTGTAGATGTTGTGGCCTGGCAAGGTCTATATTCATCCTGGACCACGACTTGCGGGTCTGATCTGGAAGGGCTGAAAAAGATGGGGGGGGGGGGGGGATGATCAAGCGCAATCTCAAACCTTTGAGACCGCAAACCTTAACCCCTCCCCTCGCCTGCACATACCTTGTGCGTGAGGGCTGGCCGTATGAAGCAGTGACCTGTCCGTAACCTCTGGACAGAACGTCAACACAAACACAGACGGTCTGCAGATGACCCGTAAAAAAAATTTCATGTACCTAGCCAATCAAAACGATTATCTAATTATCAAATATATTATCAGATATATTTATTAAAAAGGTAGTACTGTCAACATTTCCGTTGAACGGTAAAATCATATCAAATATATGTGGATATACATATCTAATTCTCCAAAAAAAAAGATATTTGAATTATGACAAAACATTATATATATATATATATATATATATATATATATATATACACATATATACACACACACATATTATATATACATATATATACACACACATATTATTCTATTTATTTATTTAATTATTATTATTTTTATTTTTTATTTTTTTTTATATTTTTATTTATTTATTTATTTAAATTTTTTATTTTTTTTTATTTATTTATATATATATATATATATATTTTTATATCTTTCCCCTTTTAAGGGGAGACAAGTCCATTGAACTGCAGACCAGGCGGGGGAAAGCTGCCTCTCTCTGTCTGCAGGAATTTCCATACCGACAGGAGACGGCAGACCTTCGGATCCCCCGCCCGAGTGACGTCACCGCCCCCACCTCGCGCCTGCGCCGTGGGGGACAGCCGAACGGCGCCTGCGCGACCGCCGGACCATCCGACCTTCCGCGCATGCGCGAGCCAAGCCTCGCTTTCGCGGAGGCCTCGCGCATGCGCAGAACGACGGCAGCGGCCGCGACCCGGAAGCACCGCGGCAGCCTGGAACGCAGAAGCGTTCCAGGCGCCCTGAGGGGAAAAGGAAGCACCGGGGAGTACCGGGGGGGGGTACCGGGGAATACCGGGGATCACCATGGCATACCAAAGAGGCATACAGGAAATAAGGAACATTTACAACAAAGACGGCTGCCATGGAGGGAAAAGGAAAATATGAAAGTTTGCAGACCTTGCCAGCCGTTGATGCGTCCACCTGCAGGCATACCGAGACAACCACCCCTCGATCACTGGGGTATCCTAGTGCCATGAAAAGCAATTCGCCCTCTCTTAACTGGGCTCTGAGCTGCACCGCATGAATGGTATGTTTAATCCTGGAAAATTCCGACCGGACGCCAACAGGAACAACCGTGATGTAGGTCCATTGGAGGAGGACAAAAAAGGAACACAGTCTGTACAGGTGAGCTCAATTTTATAGGGTAGGGGGTCCTATAGCATTGGAGAGGAGGCGGGGTTAACCCACACGTAGGCTGCCATGGAGTCTGTCAGGAAATATATCATTTATCAATCTTCTGAAGTGTTTAGGGATCTTTTCCATTTGGCTGCAAAGCAGTGCTTGTTTCAGGGATTTGTTTAAATCAATATTAGTGAGAGATGTGGCACTGATGACAGATGCTACTAATACGGGGCACTGATGACACGTGACACTGATGACAGATGGCACTAATATGTGACACTGATGACAGATGGCACTTATACGTGGCACTGATGACACATGGCACTAATGACAGATGGCACTAATACGTGGCACTGATGACACATGGCACTAATGACAGATGGCACTAATACGTGGCACTGATGACATATGACACTAATATGTGGCACTGATGACACGTGGCACTGATGACAGATGGCACTGATACGTGGCATTGATGACACGTGACACTGATAAAAGATGGCACGTGACACTGACAGGTGGCACTGATGACAGATGGCACTGATGACAGATGGCACTAATATGTGGCACTGATGACATGTGACACTGATATGGCACTGATGACAGATGGCACTATGTGGCACTGATGACAGATGGCACTTATACGTGGCACTGATGACAGATGGCACTGACAGGTGGCACTGGGGACAAATGGCACTGACAGGTGGCACTGGGGACAGGTGGCACTGACAACAGGTGGCACTGGGGACAGGTGGTAGTTTATTTTCCTTTTTGTTTTGTTTTTTTTTACTTACTGCCGCTGCAGCCGTTCATCTCTCCCTCCTCACATGCTGTCTCTGTGTGAGGAGGGAGAGCCGGTGCTGAGAGATGATCTCATATGTTTACATATGAGATCATCTCTCATTGGACACACGCTGTAAACGGATGCTGTAATTGGCCATTTACAGTGATCTGTGACTGGCTGTGTCCAAGGGACACGACCAGCACAGAACTTCCCCCGATGCGTGCTCTCAGGAGCGCGGATTGCGGAAGTTAACAGGAGGACGCCCAGGGACGCCCTTCCGGCAGTTAGCGTCCGCGCTGCAGCCGTCTTTCGGCTATAGCGCGGGCGCGAAGCGGTTAATAATAATAATAATAATAATAAAAAGGTAAACAGAGTAAACGTAGTCAAAACATAGCCAGAGTTCAGGAACCGGAACGTATAGTCAGACAGGCCAAAACGCCAGGGAGCAAGAGATGAGTGTAGTAGAACAGCAAACAGGATCTGGAGCCAGAAGGAATGTCAGCCAGGCAAGTCTTTAACAGGAACACAGGAGAGTGTCTCTAGAGATGTGGACAAGGTGACGGACAGCTTAAGTAGGCAGGACTGACGAGAAGGATATCATCAATAGGTGAGTCACTGTGGAGAGATAGGAGCTGGCAATTAGCTGACAGCTGGGCGGCCAGCTCAGAGAAGGAAGGGCTGAGCCCAGCCCTGGCAGTACCCCCTCCTCAATGACCCCTCCCCCTCGGAGGACCACCAGGCTTGAGGGGAAAAACGTCTATGGAAATCACAGAGGAGGACAGGGGCATGTACATCTGAGGATGAGACCCAAGAGCGTTCCTCTGGACCGTACCCTTTCCAATGCACCAGGTACTGTAGGCACCCATGGAACCTACGGGAGTCAATAATGGACTGTACTTCATATTCCTCATGGTTCTCAACCTTTACCGTAAGGACGAGGCACTGAGGTGGTAAAGCAGTTGCAAACCAAATTTTTCATAAGGAGGAGAAGGAAGGTCTAATGCGTAAGCCACTGAGTTAATCCTGCGAAGAATACGGAAATAAACCAAGGTGCAAACTTCAGAGAGGGAACACAATGTCGGAGGTTGCGAGATGACAGCCAGACCCTGTCCCCAACCTGGTAGGAAGGCACAGGCAGGCATCTGTGGTCAGCATGGAGTCTGTACCTATCATTAATATGTAGCAAAGCCTCCTGGACTTGTGCCCAAGTGGAACAAAAAACACAGAGATGCTCCTCTAACGGGATACTCTGCGGAACAAATGAGTCAGGCAACATGGAAGGTTGGAAACCATAGTTTGCCATAAACGGGGACAATTGGGTAGCAGAATTCAAGGCACTATTGTGAACAAACTCCGCCCATGGTAAGAGGTTTGACCAATTGTTATGATGGTCAGAAATATAGCAACGTAGGAATTGCTCCAAAGACTGATTGGCTTGTTCTGCGGCCCCATTAGACTGCTGGTGATACGCAAAGGAGAAAGCAAGCTGAATTCCCAACTGTGCACAAAAGGCTCACCAGAACTGGGACCAGTGTTGCCAACCGTCCGTGTTTTTACGGACAGCCTGTAAAAATGGGGCTATTTTTTCATGTCCGTGAAAATCCGTAAATAAAAAATGTTGCCCGTAAAAATATGACGGTCCCGGCTCGGAACTGCGCATGTGCAGTTCCGAAGCATGCCGAGAGTCTCCGATGCATCCCGATGATCTTTCTATCACTGCTGCGCCTGCTACTTGTCTTGTTCCCTCCCCCCTCCCTTCCACAGCGCGCCTTATTAAATTTCTGCACAGGAGATGCTGGGAGAGGGGGGGAGGAGTCGGCCTGCAGTGGAGCCGTACAGACTGTCTTCAGCCTAGCAGAGGGGGGTAAGGTAATGATTAGCTAAATGTCTCTCATTGCCTTGTGTTAGATGTTTTCTGAGATCTCCCCCAATCTATAACTATTACCTGCAATGCTCACCAGTCCAGTCCAGGCACAGCCTCCTCAGTCCTCTCCAGAGTTACCACCTCATGTGTCTGGGGCACTACAAATCCCAGCATGCCAGGAGAGGGGAGGCAGAAGCAATATGATTTGGCTGATTTTCTGTGGAAAAGTGCTGCTGTATATTGTGTCTGTATAGTTTGTGTGTACTGTTTGCTCATAATATAATTGATTATGTGTTGTGCTTGATGGTCTTGAGGTGTTTATTCATATATTTTATCTGAATAAGTAGTAGTGAGCACATTTTGGTCTCCTGTATCATGTCTGCACTCTCTGACCGTCTCATGTAGCATATCTGCAGTCTCTGACCGTCTCCTGTAGCATATCCGCAGTCTCTGACCGTCTCCTGTAGCATATCCGCAGTCTCTGACCGTCTCCTGTAGCATATCCGCAGTCTCTGACCGTCTCCTGTAGCATATCCGCAGTCTCTGACCGTCTCCTGTAGCATATCCGCAGTCTCTGACCGTCTCCTGTAGCATATCCGCAGTCTCTGACCGTCTCCTGTAGCATATCCGCAGTCTCTGACCGTCTCCTGTAGCATATCCGCAGTCTCTGACTGTCTCCTGTAGCATATCCGCAGTCTCTGACCGTCTCCTGTAGCATATCCGCAGTCTCTGACCGTCTCCTGTAGCATATCCGCAGTCTCTGACCGTCTCCTGTAGCATATCCGCAGTCTCTGACCCTCTCCTTTTGGGATGTCCGCAGTCTCTGACCGTCTCCCTATATTAGTAACCCCCCTTACCTTAGTGTATTCACTGTACAGAAGGTGGTCTCTTGTCACCAGAGTGCCCCCCACATCAGAGTTCCTGGTGTTCCCCTTTTACATGCAGGATTCCCACTTACAGTGCAAGAGGGAACTCAGTCTGCGGACCCTGATGTATTAAGGAACTCTGATGTAAAGGGAACACAGTGGACTCTGATATAAGGTGGTCTCTGGTCACCAGAGCCCCCCTTTACATCAGAGTTCCCTCTTGCATCATGATTTGCAGCGTTCCCCTTTACATAAGAGTTTCGTGCAGACTCTGATATATGGGGGAACTCTGTGTTGGCCGGGTTATAGTAACCTGACCTTCATGTCAATGCAGAAATAAGTTTTTTTTACTTTTGTTAGACTTGAACACATTGCTAATAGCACTAGATATATGTTTATAGTTTAAATATTGATATTTGCACTGTTTAGCACTGAAAACTGTAATTTTAGGTACTTTTTTTGCAGTGGCAGTAAAAAATTGGTGCCGTTTGTAAATTTTTGGCATCCTGCCAGTAAATTTTGCGTCGGAGGGTTGGCAACTCTGACTGGGACACAAACTGACTACACCTGTCCGAGACAATCACCTTGGGTAGCCCAAGTAAGCGAAAGATCTCCTGAGTAAAAATGGAAGCCTGTTCCTTAGAAGTGGGCAACTTAAGTGGAATACAATGAGACATTTTCGAGAACCGGTCAACCACCATAAGGAAAACTGTGTTGCCATGGAAGTTGGGTAACTCTACTATGAAATACATAGACAGGTGGGTCCATTGGGTTTGGGTTGTAGGAGGCTCTCTGGAAGGTGTCGGGAGTCTTACTCTGAGCACCCATGGAACAGGCAGCTATGAAGGCAGTTAAATCAGCACGTAGACTAGGCCACCAAAATTGTTGGGAAATGGCTCAAAAGAGTTAATTCTTCCCAGGGTGGCCAGCAGCCTTAGGAGAATGGTAAGTCTGGAGCATGGCAGTACAGAGACTCTCTGGGACAAAGCAGCAGTCACAAGGTTTCTCAGGAGGAGCATGAACCTAAGCAGAAAGAATTTTGTCACCCAAAGTAGAAGTGAAACTAGTGCGAACTGTAGCCAGAATACGATCAGAAGGAATCACAGGAACCGGAACAGACTCCATCTTGGAAGTGGAGGAAAATTGTTGTGACAAAGCATCAGCCCTTACATTCTTAGTACCAGGTAAGAATGAGACAATGTAATTTAAACTAGACAAGAAAAGTGCCCATTGCGCCCTTATGGGAGACAGGCGTTTAGCCTCAGACAAGAATTTGAGATTTTTATGGTCAGTAAAAATAAGAACCGGCACAGTGGTACCTTCGAGGTGATGTCTCCATTCTTTCAGGGCTAAAATGATCGCTAACAGCTCTCTGTCACCAATCTCGTAATTGCACTCCGCAGGTGACAATTTCTTGGAAAAGTAGCCACAAGGATGCATAGCACTCTCAGAGGTAGGATGTTGAGACAGAGGGTCGCCAACTCCAATCTCAGAAGCATCAACCTCAAGGATAAAAAGTAATGTAGGATTAGGATGTGCCAACAGGAGCAGAAACAAAGGCAGCCTTGCAACTCTCAAAGGCCCTAATGGACTCCGGAGAACAACACTGTGGGTTACCGTCCTTTCTGTTCTGGTCATAATCAGTCAGGGGCTTGACCAGAGATGAGAATTACGAATAAACTTCCGATAATAGTTGTCAAAGCCAAGAAAACGCTGCAGAGGGCGTAAACCCATGGGTCGGGCCCACTGTAGGACTGCTAAAAATTTCTCTGGGTCCATCGAAAAACCAGTAGTGGAAATGACATAACCCGGGAATTTAACCTGTTCACAATGGAATTCGCACTACAATTTACAATAGAGATTGTTCTCTAATGCCACGTACACACGGTCGGAATTCTCGTCGGAAAAAGCTCTGATGGTTTTCCCGTCGGAATTCCGACGGAATTTCGCTCAAACTGTCTTGCCTACACACGGTCACATCAAATTCCGACGGTCTGTAACACAGCGGCATAAAACACGTTCGACAGCACTATAGAAGGGAAGTTTAATGCTTCCGAGCATGCGTCTAATTGTTTCCGAGCATGCGTCGGAATTTTACGTGTCGGAATTGCATACACACGATCGGAAAATCCGATATAAAGGTTTTCCGTCGGAAAAATTGAGAACAGGTTCTCAATCCAAAGTCCGTCGGAAATTCCAACAGAAAAAGACCGATGGGCATATACACGGTCGGAAAATTCGTTGAAAAGCTCCCATCGGACTGTTTCCATCGGAAATTCCGACTGTGTGTACGCCGCATTAGTTTCTAAAGCACACGACAGACATCTGTGTGGTGGCTCTCCAGGGACTTTGAAAATATGAGGATATCATTGAGATAAACCACCACACATAACTGCAACAAATCTCAGAGGACATCGTTAATAAATTCATGGAAAACTTCTGGGGCGTTCCAAAGGCCAGAAGGCATTACGAGGTACTCATAATGGCCTGTTCTGGTATTAAACGCAGTTTTCCACTCATCGCCTCCCTAATCCTCACGAGATTGTATGCCCCTCTCAAATCAAGCTTCGATAAAACCGTTGCTCCCTTAAATAACTCCGTAATCAACGGAATCAGAAAGACATTCTTAACCGTGAAATGATTGAGACCCCTATAATCAATACTAGGTCTCAGTTCACCACTCCTCTTCTTCACAAAGAAGAAATCAGCACCAGCAGGAGACGAGGATTTTCGGATGAAACCTTGAGAGAGTGCATCTCCAACATACTCCTTCATGGCCTTATCCTCTAAAGCCCCATACACACGCTCGGATTATCCGAGGACCAGGTCCGTCGGATCATGTCCGTCATACTTTGTCCGATGTTGGTTTTGCGTACACACGGTCGGACAAAGTTGTCGGAAAATCCGATCATTCTGAACGTGGTGACGTTTGTTGCCTACGACGGGACTACGTAAAGGCTAGTAGCCAATAGCTTTGGTCTTGTAATGTGATCTGAGCATGCGTAGCACTTTGTCCGTCGGACAACGGTACACACGATCGGATTTGGTGTGATCGGACCGTGTTGTCGGAAAATCTATCCAGCAGGAGATAGGACTTTGTCCGTCGGACAATCCGACGTACACTGTCCGATGGTGCATACACACGGTCTGATTTTTCAACAACATTGTCCGATCGGACAGAATCCATGCAAAAATCCGACCGTGTGTATGGGGCTTAAGACTTACAAAGGGTAAACCCGGCCACGAGGGGGTATGGCACCAGGTTGAAGGTCAATTGCACAATCATACGACCAGTATGGATGCAAACTAAAAGCTTGACCTTTGTCAAAGACATCGCTAAAATTGCGGTACTCCTCCGGCAGGGAGGAGAGAGAAGAAGTGCACAGGAACTTGGCTACCTTCTGGAAGCATGCCTTACTGCATTGTTGGGCCAGGAGAGAACCTCAGCATGCAGTCAATCAAAAGAGGGGCTGTGCATCTGTAACCAAGGATAACCAATAACCAGCGGAAACTTAGGTGAGGAAATAACTTGGAATTGGATTATCTCATGGTGAAAAGCTCTACAGCCATGGACAATGGAACAGTCTCATGAGTAGGCTGTAGAGGTCTCCCATCAAGAGCCTCAATGGCAAGTGGCTGCAGCGGAATCGAGTGCTTCGATACAAAGGCAGCATCAATGAACAGGCCTGCAGCCCCAGAGTCGATTAGAGCCTGTATCTTGACGGACGACTCAGCCCAAAAAAGGGTAACCAACACCAGGGGCTTATCCTTCTGGATAACTGGGGACGAAACAACGCCACCTAAGGTCTGTCCATGACAAGACCTCAAGGTTTGGGCATTCCCTGGATGTGTAGGAAAAGACTTCAAAAAGTGACCTGCCTGGCCACAATAAAGGCACAATCTCTCCCTCCTCCTAAGGATTCTCTCATCTGCAGAGAGACGCGTGAAGCCCAAGTGCATGGGTTCATCTTCACTGACCGACTCGCTACCAGGAGGCATGGGAGGTGAGGGAGGCAAGGGTGGGACTGCAAAGCTTGGAGACAATTATACAGTGGCAAATGTGATCAACTTATCCAGCTCAGCGGGTATATCTTGGGCTGCTATCTCATCCTTGATAGTATCCGAGAGAACATGAGAAAAAGCAGCCACGAGGGATTCATTGTTCCAAGCAACCTCTGCTGCCAGAGTACGGAATTCAATGGCGTAATCGGCAACAGTTCTTGTACTCTGATGGACATGAGGCAGAAGCAGAGCATATAAGAACATTAAATACCCTTTTAAAGGAAGCCACAAACTCAGGGTAACTCAAGACAACAGGTTTTTGCGTCTCCCATAGAGGATTTTCCCAGGCCAAGGCTCTCTCAGAAAGCAAAGATAAACCTACTTTGCTTCTGTCCATGGGAAACGCCTGGAGCAGAATCTCAAAATATATCTCAAATCTGCATTGGACTGGACCGCCCCCAAATTGCTGGGGAAGCGGAGCGGAACCAGACATACCTCTTATAGAGGTAATACTCGAGGTGGGTGCCTGCACAGGGAGCAGCAGCAGGGATGGCCTGCAACACAGGCTGTACCAGAGCAGCCACAGTGGGAGATTCCAGGTGAGCCATGTGACTCAGGAGTGTTTGTAATGCCATGGCAAACTGATTCATGCGGTGATCCTGCTCATCCAATCTGGAAAAAATATTACCAACAAGTGGATCGACTGCATCTTCTGAATTCGTGGCCTTCGCCTACTGTCAGAAGCCATGAATCAGACTGAGACAGAAGTACATATAAATCTCACTTGTTTAATAATAATAAACGGTAACAGAGTAAACGTAGTCAAAAAATAGCCAGAGTTCAGGAACCGGAACGGATAGTCAGACAATAAAGTGCAGTAAGTGAAAGGTTTCACAATCAATATCAAATCGGTCACCCAAATCTACTGTGAAGATGATAATATAACTGTGTACTTAACTAGTGTCAATGATCAAAACAAAAAAAGCTAACAAAAAAGATAAAGCCACGTAGTGTAAAACCGTTGGTAAAAAATATTCACCCCCCAGATGATGCCTTATTAAGGCAAAACGCGTTGGGAAGAGGTTTGCTGATGCCACTGCGTTGCCAGATTTAAATAATTTAAGAATTAAATATTAAAATATAAAAGTACCCACTTTTAAGATTTAATAAATATTTTTTACCAACGGTATTACACTACGTGGCTCTATTTTTTTCCCTTCCGGTACATGTCATTTTGGGAAGAACCACAGTGCATATCAGCCACTATATCTTTGATGGATTTCTACAGAGTTAATTCAGTGAAGAATTCTGCTCATTTTTGATGTGTACTGGAGTTCAGAGCTGTTATGTCCCCAGGTGTGTTTATATCACTAAGCCTTTGTGACTCATTATTAGACATGTGCAATTCGTTTCGTTTTTTTTCGTTTTTCGTTTTTTTTCGTTATTTTCGTTCGTTCGTTTTCGTACGAATGAACGAATCGTTCGAATCGTACGAATCCGAATAACGAATCGTAACGAATCGTTCGAATCGTACGAATCCGATTAACGAATCATTCGAATCGAACGAATCCGAAAAACAACGAAAATCCGAAAATAACAAATTAGAAACAACTAATGTACTAATGAAGAAAATCCGAAAAACGAAAACGAACGAAAAAATTCGTACATTCGTAACTTTTTTTTTTTGTTGAATTGGTAATTTTCTGTGTCCCTTACAATGGTGCTGCTAAACGTGCTTCGAATGGATTGAACCAAAAAATTCGTACATTCGTAACTTTTTTTTCGATTCGTAACTTTTTTTTTTCGATCCGTAACTTTTTTTTTTTTAAATTCGTAACTTTTTTTTTTTTTTTTTCGATTTGTAATTTTCCGTGTCTCTATTGAACCCAAAAATTCGTACATTCGTAACTTTTTTTTCGATTCGTAACTTTTTTTTTTCGATCCGTAACTTTTTTTTTTTAAATTCGTAACTTTTTTTTTTTTTTTTTTTTCGATTTGTAATTTTCCGTGTCTCTATTGAACCCAAAAATTCGTACATTCGTAACTTTTTTTTCGATTCGTAACTTTTTTTCAATTCGTAACTTTTTTTTCAATTCGTAACTTTTTTTTTTTTTTTTCGATTTGTAATTTTCCGTGTCTCTATTGAACCAAAAAATTCGTACATTCGTAACTTTTTTTTCGATTCGTAACTTTTTTTTCGATTCGTAACTTTTTTTTTTTCGATTCGTAACTTTTTTTTTTTTTTCGATTTGTAATTTTCTGTGTCTCTATCGAACCAAAAAATTCGTAACTTTTTTTTTTTAAATTCGTAACTTTTTTTTTTTTTTTTCGATTTGTAATTTTCCGTGTCTCTATTGAACCCAAAAATTCGTACATTCGTAACTTTTTTTTCGATTCGTAACTTTTTTTTTTCGATCCGTAACTTTTTTTTTTTAAATTCGTAACTTTTTTTTTTTTTTCGATTTGTAATTTTCCGTGTCTCTATTGAACCCAAAAATTCGTACATTCGTAACTTTTTTTTCGATTCGTAACTTTTTTTCAATTCGTAACTTTTTTTTCAATTCGTAACTTTTTATTTTTTTTTTTCGATTTGTAATTTTCCGTGTCTCTATTGAACCAAAAAATTCGTACATTCGTAACTTTTTTTTCGATTCGTAACTTTTTTTTCGATTCGTAACTTTTTTTTTTTCGATCCGTAACTTTTTTTTTTTTTTTTTTCGATTTGTAATTTTCTGTGTCTCTATCGAACCAAAAAATTCGTACATTCGTAACTTTTTTTTTCAATTCGTAACTTTTTTTTTTCGATTCGTAACTTTTTTTTCAATTCGTAACTTTTTTTTTTTTTTTTTTTTTGTTTTATTTGTAATTTTCCGTGTCTCTATTGAACCAAAAAATTCGTACATTCGTAATTTTTTTTTCGATTCGTAACTTTTTTTTTTCGATTCGTAACTTTTTTTTTCGATTCGTAAATTATTAAAATGTAATAATAGCATACACATTACATCAAATTATGAATTATGCTCCCATTACGAATCTACGAATGTTACGAATGTTACGAATGTATGAATAAATACGAATGTGTCCGAAAATGAAACTAACGAAAAAACTAATCAACGAAAAAATAACTCTTACGAATGTACAAATCATTACGAAACCGAACAACGACGACTTACGAATGTACGAATCGTTACGAATCCGAACAACGACGACTTACGAATGTACGAATCATTACGAATCGACGGAAACGAAAAAAACGAAACAAAAAAAAACGATTTTTTTTCGGAAACGAAAAAAACGAAACGATAATAAACAAATTTTTTTGTTGTGCACATGTCTACTCATTATGCATACGCCTAGTTGGGTCCATTTCATCCGGTAAGCCTTTTTCCATATGGTGGTGGATATCTTCAGACAACACATACAGTCACTTTAAACATAATTTTCAGCACTTTGTGGACTTTTTATGTATTCATATTTATATGAACTTTAATATATATTTACAGTAGTCATCATTGTATTTAATTCAATTTTATTTTTCACCTTATGCACTTTATGATACTTTATGCACTTTAGGACATTTATGCAAATTTGAGTTTTTGTTAGCTTTTTTTGTTTTGATCATTGACAGTAGTTAAGTACACAGTTATATTATCATCTTCATGGTAGATTTGGGTGACCGATTTGATATTGATTGTGAAACCAATTACTTACTTTCAGAATCGCTGCACTTTATTATTTTACAATTACTTTAATATGTCACAGAATTTCTGTTGTGCAGGCAGCTAATATTGATATTTAGACAGCACGGTTTTCTTCTTTCTTTTTATAATCATTTCGGATAGTCAGACAAGCCAAAACATCAGGGAGCCAGAGATGAGCGTAGTAGAACAGCAAGCAGGATCTGGAGCAAGAAAGAATGTCAGCCAAGCAAGTCTTTAACAGGAACAGGAGGAGAGCATCTCTAAAGATGTGACCAAGGCGAAAACCGAGATCATCTGGGCTGGACAGCTTAAGTAGGCAGGACTGACGAGCAGGGTATTTTATCAACAGGTTAGTCGCTGTAGAGATATAGGAGCTGGCAATTAGCCGACAGCTGAGCAGCCAGCTCAGAGAAGGAAGGGCTGAGCACAGCCCAGACAAACCCCCTGTACATCTGCTCCATTTCTGTACCCCCCCTGCTTTTCTGTCCCACTACTGTAACCCCCTGCTCATCTGCCCCACCAATGTTCCCCCTTTCTCATCTGCCCCACCACTGTACCTCCATGCACATCTGCTCCACCACTGAACCATCTTCTCATCTGTCCTAACACTGAACTTATCTGCTCATCTGTCCCACCACTGTAACCCCCTTTCTCACCTGCACATCTATCCCACCTCTGTTCCCCCTGCTCTTCTGCCCCACCACTGTAACCCCCTGCTCATGTGTTCCACCGATGTACCTCCTTTCTCCTCTGCACCCCTCTGCTCCTCTGCCCCACCGCTGTAACCCCCTGCTCATCTGTCCCACCAATGTACCTCCTTTCTCCTCTGCCCCAAAACTGAACCCCCCCGCTTTTCTGTCCCACCGCTGAACCCCCTTCTCATCCCTCCCACCACTGTACCTCCTGCACATCTGCCCCACCACTGTACCCCCTTGCTCTTCTGTCCCACCACTGTAACCCCCCTGCTCATCTGCCCCATCAATGTACCCCTTTTCTCATCTGCCCCACCACTGTACCTCCCTGCACACCTTCTCCACCGCCGTATCCCCATACACTTCTGTCTCACTACTGAATTACCTCATCTGTCTTAACACTGAACCCATCTGCTCATCGGCCCCACCACTGTAACCCGCTTTCTCATCTGCCCCACCACTGTAACCCGCTTTCTCATCTGCCCCACCAATGTACTTCCTGCACATCTGTCTCACCTCTGTACCCCTGCTCTTCTGCTCCACTTCTGTTCCCTTTGCTCTCCTGCCCCACCACTGTAACCCCCTGCTCATCTGCCCCACTGCTCTATCCCCCTGCTTTTCTGCCCCACACTGAACCCCCTTCTCATCTGGCCCATCACTGTACCCCCTTGCTCTTCTGTCCCACTGCTGATCCCCCTTCTCATCTCTTCCACCACTGTACCTCCCTGCACATCTGCCCCACCGCTGTACCCTACTGCTCTTCTGTTGCATCTCTGAATCCCTCCTATTCATCTGCTCCACCACTGTATCCTCTTATCATCTATGATATGTGTGATATGCAGAGTGGTGAAAGGAGACAGAGATGTGACACATCTACCTGTCCTGGCACACTCATCCTGCTGATCCACCTCTCGCATCCAGCCCACATGCTTGTATGTGATGTCACATACAAGCATCTGGAATGGATGCACAAATGATGAGCTCAGGTCAGGGGCATTTTCTGAAAGCAGTGGGCCTTGTGCAGGATTATAAATTGGGCACCCACAGCTGAGAAAAAGTGGTTGGGTGCAATTTTCATTACTGGCTGTGGCTTAAAGGGACACAGAGAGCAGGGGTTCAGTAGTAAGTGATGCAAAGATTCAGGAGAAATTTCAACAGTTCCCAGAAGCTCAACAGTAATTCCACAAACTGTCACCTGATTGTGGTTTTCTCAATCACAGTGAAATCCCTTCTTTCTGAGATTAGTGGCAACCAAGCAAGTCATCTTCCTCCAGATGGTGGAGGGGGCTAGCATGACTGCGTTTGGCTTTAGAAGTGGCCAATGATAGTCCTCCTCCACCTGGAAACAGGGACCTCCCCCCAGCAGAACTACACTCAATCTCTTCCCCATCACAAAAGTTGACGATCACAGCTACAGCAAAGTTAGAGAACCAAACAATGTTTCCCATATTTTACAATGTGTGGGAGCACAGTGCCTCCCCCTCATTGCAGGTGTGGTGTGGGAAATTCTGAAATTGGAATGCATTAGTGTCTCACTGACACTTCCCTGCGCTGCTCTGCTAATGGGGAGGGAGTCGAGTGCCAGCAAGAGGCTTCGTGTGCCGCTTGCGGCACCAGTGCCGGGGGTTGCCTACCCCTGAGCTAACGTATACCAATATTTCAGTTCTAGAGTTTCATTCAAATCCCTCTCCCAATGTTCCATATAATCTAGTTTTGCAGGAATAGATGTCAAGATGGAATATATTATTGAAATGTGTCCTTTAGGTTTGTCAACATTTTTACATAAAGATTCCATAGGTGTCATGGATTTTATATCTAGATTACATGTTAAAGAAGTAATACAATGTACTGTTCGATAGTGTTAAGAGACTTCTGATTTTGGTAACTGGTATTTGTCAATAAGGAATTGTTTTGTTAATATTCCCTTATGATCAAAAAAGTCAGCTATTCGTAAAAGTCCCTCATTGATCCACTAATTAAAAGTTTGAAGAGCAAATCCCAGGGTGAATTTGGGATTTTGAGACAATGGTGCTAAAAGGGTATGAGAGGATATAAATGTATACGTTTTAGTTAGTCTGTCCCATAATCCCAGGAAAAAGAATAGAGATGGGCAGAGTATAATGGGTCTATATTTAAATGGTAGCCACATCAGTTGTGAGATCCATTTAGATGGGCAGGAGCATGTGTCAGTCTGCATTCATAGAGATGGAGACAATTTTGTGTGAAATCTAATCAGTTGAGCAATTTGGGCAGCATAAAAATATTTAATCAGATCTGGGACTACCAACCCTCCTTTCATTTTAGGAGCAAATACTGTACTTTTATTCACCCTAGGTTTCTTATCTCCCCAAATGAATTATAACATTTTCTTTTGAAATGCTGTTAGATCAGACATATTTATATTCACTGGAAGAGAGCAGAACAAATATAAAATCCTAGGGAGAATATTCATTTTTAAAGAATATATTCTGCCAAACCACGATGGTGGATTAATTTTCCACTTAAATTAGATAGTTTTGAATATATTTGATCATTTTGAATATATAGTGTGTAATGAAGGTCTAATAAAAATACCCAAATATGGTAGAGCTTCTCGTTGCCATTGGAAGACATACAGTGGTGTGAAAAAGTGTTTGCCCCCTTCCTCATTTCCTGTTCCTTTGCATGTTTGTCACACTTAAGTGTTTCGGAACATCAAACCAATTTAAACAATAGTCAAGGACAACACAAGTAAACACAAAATGCAATTTGTAAATGAAGGTGTTTATTATTAAAGGTGAAAAAAAATCCAAACCATCATGGCCCTGTGTGAAAAAGTGATTGCCCCCCTTGTTAAAACATACTATAACTGTGGTTGTCCACACCTGAGTTCAATTTCTCTAGCCACACCCAGGCCTGATTATTGCCACACCTGTTCACAATCAAGGCATCACTTAAATAGGAGCTGCTTGACACAGTAAGGTCCACCAGAAGATCCTTAAAAGCTACACATCATGCCGAGACCCAAAGAAATTCAGGAACAATTGAGAAAGAAAGTAATTGAGATCTATCAGTCTGGAAAGGGTTATAAAGCCATTTCCAAAGCTTTGGGAATCCAGCGAACCACAGTGAGAGCCATTATCCACAAATGGCGAAGACATGGAACAGTGGTGAACCTTCCCAGGAGTGGCCGGCCGCCCAAAATTACCCCAAGAGCGCAGCGACGACTCATCCAAGAGGTCACAAAAGACCCCACAACAACCTCCAAGGAACTGCAGGCCTCACTTGCCTCAGTTAAGGTCAGCGTTCATGCCTCCACCATCAGGAAAAGACTGGGCAAAAATGGCCTGCATGGCAGAGTTCCAAGGAGAAAACCACTGCTGAGCAAAAAGAACATCAAAGCTCGTCTCAATTTCTCCACAACACATCTTGATGATCCCCAAAACTTTTGGGACAACATTCTGTGGACCGATGAGACAAAAGTGGAACTCTTTGGAAGGTGTGTGTCCAAGTATATCTGGCGTAGTAGGAACACTGCATTTCAGAAAAAGAACATTATACCAACAGTAAAATATGGTGGTGGTAGTGTGATGGTCTGGGGCTGTTTTGCTGCTTCAGGACCTGGAAGACTTGCCGTGATAAAAGGAACTATGAATTCTGCTGTCTACCAAGAGATCCTGAAGGAGAATGTCCGACCATCTGTTCGTGTACTCAAGCTGAAACGAACTTGGGTTCTGCAGCAGGACAATGATCCTAAACACACCAGCAAGTCCACCACCGAATGGCTGAAGAAAAACAAAATGAAGACTTTGGAGTGGCCTAGCCAAAGTCCTGACCTGAATCCTATTGAGATGTTGTGGTATGACCTTAAAAAGGCCGTTCATGCTCGAAAACCCTCTAATGTAACTGAATTAGGACAATTCTGCAAAGATGAGTGGGCCAAAATTCCTCCAGGACGCTGTAAAAGCCTCATTGCACGTTATCGCAAACGCTTGGTTGCAGTTGTTGCTGCTAAGGGTGGCCCAACCAGTTATTAGGTTTAGGGGGCAATCACTTTTTCACACAGGGCCATGATGGTTTGGATTTTTTTTCACCTTTAATAATAAACACCTTCATTTACAAATTGCATTTTGTGTTTACTTGTGTTGTCCTTGACTATTGTTTAAATTGGTTTGATGTTCTGAAACACTTAAGTGTGACAAACATGCAAAGGAACAGGAAATGAGGAAGGGGGCAAACACTTTTTCACACCACTGTATGTCTGTTGAAGACTTTGAACCGTATGACAATGCATGAATTATCTATTATGTACTAGCTATTGTGCTCATATGCATATTCATTATTATGCTTTACTTCATTAGTAACTGGGTCAATTATTACGCATGCTGTGCTTGGACTTGTAATTCTGCACTGAAAGGACATATGTTGTGATCTGGATTTACCAGATTTAGGCTGGGTTCACCCTTATGTGAATTGGATGCGGGTTTCACCACATCCAATTTGCATGGTAGGAGATTGTGACCGGCTCTCTATGGAGCCGGTTCACACATCTCCGCTGTGGCTCCAGTGCGAATTTGCACGGGGTCCTGTGCGTCTTTTTGGTCCATTTCAGGTCCGAATTCAGCCCAAAAATTCAGGCCCTGAAACGGTGAACAGGGACTCGCCGGACCCCTGCTGTGAGCGGCAATAGTGTGAACCCAGCCTTAATCTGTTTTTTATCACCTTCAGATGTTGTGTTTGTAGTATTTGTCAGCCTTGTATTCCCCATGCTTATCTTAATAAATACACCTTCATAAATTTGTTATAGGTGAAAAACTATCCCAAGTGCAGTAATAAATAAATGCTGCAGTCAGCAGTCATGCAAACTCAGGGGTCGGAAAAAAATAAATAAATATGCCACAAACTTGATACACACCACTGGACACACCACTGGACTGACAATGCATATATTGCCTAATTCCCACTTCACCTAACCTGATGTTTTCTGTTCTGTGAGTATGAGATTGCACTGTTGAAGAGATCTCTATGTAATTATAGTCATGAGTTTGCATATGGAGAGTTAAGAAGGAATAAAAAACACCCAAATATGTTATATGTACAGTATTAGCAATCAGCATTTCCAGGAAAGGTTAAACATACCTTATCCTAAATAAGGTGTAAAAAGAATCTAAAACCTTTCTACACATACTCTATATTTACATGAATTGTACTTGACATCATGAATAAAACATGACCAGTATATTTTACAATTGCAATTTATCAATAATTGCCATATGTAATTTTAAAAGGTAAACACAGATAGAAACATATACTTACAAACTCTGAAATACTTTCTGATTTATTTCTTATATTTGATAGATGCAATGACTCAAAATAGGAGCACAGTAGCATTCTAGTATCCATTGGAATTGAAATATTTTGAAACTTAAAAGTAATCTTAAAATATTCAACCAAATCTTCACATGTAATATTATTCATATTTAAAAGCATCTAAAAAAAAATAAAAAATAAAAAAAATCAAGGAAGTGTGACATTTTAAAATACAGACGCATATATTGATAGAATAGAAATAGAAAGAATGTAACATTTCAGATAAGTTAGGTTAAGCTTTCTTTTCGAACTGCCAGCTGCCTGGCTATCACATTGATTCTATGGATTTGATCACTGATCTGAAGTAAGTTTACAGATAAATACTATTAGAACTTCCTCATCTTTTCAATGACTCGGAACATGTCAGCAGGTTAAAATGTATGGACCCTGATACCCTTTTAAAACAAGATTTGATGTTAGCAAATTAGAAAAAATATATCTGCACACTTGTTAAATGTAAATAGATGGTTGGATTCAATTGGATTACCTACAGCAGATTTTATTAGCAATTGAATATTGGTAGTTTCTTCATTACATACTGTAGTTACATTACCATATGAGAAACACAGAAAAAGTAACATCTCAATATAGATTGTAAGGGTCTCGCCCATTTCTCTTACCTTCTAAACAGTCTTCCTCTGTAGGAATACCAAATTTACCATTAATGATTCTTTTGGAAACATGACTGTCTTTTATAGAAATCATAATAGGATTTTTTCGTCATACTTACCTTTAAAAATCCTTTTCTTTGAGTACATCATGGGACGCAAAGTCAGGCTAATATTCATTACCTACTGGGTCTCCAGACAGGAAGTGATCCCCTATATAACACCTCCCACACAGGAAGCACATCAGTCTTGTAGCAAGCACTGAATCCTCAAAAAAAGAGGGAAGGGATCTTTGTGTACCATGATGTACTCAAAGAAAAGGATTTTTACAGGTAAACCTATTTTCTTTTTCATACATCATGGGACACAGAATCAGGCTAATTTCATTGCCTACTTGGACGTCCCAGAGCAATAGCCTTGAGGGGAGGGAGACACCGTGCCAAACGATAGCCATCAGAACTTATACGGCAGCCCGCAGTAAACTGCGGCCGAAAGCCGAATCCTCAGCTGTTTGAACATCCACTTGATAACATTTTGTGAACTTATGCACTGAAGACCAGGTAGCAGCCTTACAAATCTGAGCCACAGATACCTGATGGCCAAAAGCCCAGGAGGTTCCTACACCCCTGGTAGAATGAGCTCTCACCTTAAAGGGAGGAGCTTTATGTTTTTAGACCGTAGGCCTGAATGACCAATTGATGGACCCAATTGGCAATGGAAGCTTTGCCTGCCCTTTCTTGGGTCCTTTTGGTAAAACAAAAAGGAGTCTGATCCTCGGATCTCCGCAGATCTAGACAAATAAACCTTGACTGGACAGTTCATCCTTAGAGATAATGGGGGAAACAGCAGCGTTCACTGTAGGCACAATACCAGATAGGTGCAGCCTCTCAGATTGCCCGGAAGCCTCTGGTCTTTCAGGGGATACAACACTAGGGATATGACTAGGTTCATTGGGAACTACTGACGACATCTGTGTGCCCTTCCCTATAGTGTTAGTCCCACTCCTCTTTTTTGACAACATTTACCCACCACAAAAAGAGAGTACTTGTGTGTAGTATTAAAACACCTCAGAAGGGAGACCATTTAATAGGGCTCCCAAGCCCTATGTAATAATCCTGCTAAGCACCTTTAGCCTGCCAAGCAACACTTGGTGACTCACGTGACCCGGTAAGGAAAGAATGAACCGCTGCAAGTGTCTGTTCAGAGCCTGCTCTGTGTCCCACAGCTGCCTTCTGGAAGCACTGCATGTTTGGCCTATACAGCATAAATAAGCTGGGTGTGCGCCGGAATGTTCTGCGCGTGCGCGCGAACAGACGTGCCTGTATTCGCGCGTGACGCTGATCCTCGTGCGCCCTAACACTAATATGTATCAGAATTTTATTGTTTTTTAAGACCGTTTGCTACAAATAAGAAGCTGCCTGCACACATGATGTGAGGGGGGTATGTTTTTGCCATTCTTTAACCGCTTCAGCCCCAGAAGATTTTACCCCCTTCCTGACCATAGCACTTTTTGCGATTCGTCACTGCATTGCTTTAAATGACAATTGCGTGGTCGTGCGACGTTGCACCCAAACAAACTTGATGTCCTTTTTTTACCCACAAATAGAGCTTTCTTTTAGTGGTATTTGATCACCTCTTCGGTTTTTATTTTTTGTGCTAGAAAACAAAAATGTTTGACAATTTTAAAAAAAAATGCAATAAAAAATGCAAAAGGTATAGCATCTACAAAATATGGGGTAGTTTTATGGCATTTTTATTATTACTTTTTTTTATCAGTAATGGCGATGATCTGCAATTTTTATTGTGACTGAGACATTATAGTGGACACATCGGACACGTTTGACACTATTTTGGGACTATTGTCATTTATACAGCGATCAGTGCTATAAAAATGTACTGATTACTGTGTAAAGGACACTGGCAAGGAAGGGGTTAAACACTAGGGGGCGATCAAGGGGTTAAGTGTGTCCTAGGGAGTGATTCTAACTGTGGGGGGGTATGGGCTTCAACTCACATGACAGCGGTCACTGCTTCCAATGACAGGGAGCAGTGATCTCTGTCATATCACAAGGCAGAACGGGGAAATGCCTTTTTTACATAGGCACTTCCCTGTTCTGCGGCTCCATGACACAATCGCCAGGAGACTGGTGGACATCGACTCTCCCGGTCCTGCGGGCACAGTCATGCTGTACGTGGCGGCGAGTGCGTGCCTGCTAGCCCCGCCAATTAAAGGGGATGTACAGGTAGGCCCATTTTCCCACCGCCGCCATTGTGCCAACTTATATCAATGTGCAGCGGTTGGCAAGTGGTTAACAAGATAGTATGTATGGATCCCTCATTTCCCCTCCTTACTTCTCAGGGCTAATTGAATATCAGGGACACTAGTGAGTGAAGCTGGGAGCCCATTTTTGAAGTAGCATCCTTTGAGGGTTCCCCTACTCTCCCTTCCACATTGCTGGATTGGGTTGGGCCTGTGAGTAAAAATATGGCACTGTAATATTATTATAGCAGATTACTCTCTGAGATTCATGCCCACCATCATATACCACCTAAGGAAGTGAATGCAATTCATGAAACATGTAGAAAGAAATCCCAGGTCTACAAACACATGAAAAATGGCAAAATGTAAAATATAGGTCAAATGGTAGGTTGAATCAGAACCTGTGAAGATCAAAGGGGGTTATGGATGTTTGCTAATTATTGAATGTAGCTAAAAAAAATCCCACCAAAACAGAGTTTGTGTATACATTGATCATCAGGGATGTTGGTACATTTATGAGACTGGTAGCTCATGAAGTCTGTCATTATTAATACAGCATAAAAGTATTATAAAATATTAAAAAGAAATGTTGTCGTCACTTGCTGTATTTTTTCAAAATGAATTTTTTTTTTAAATAATCCTAAACAATTCTCTTATACTAAAATCAACAATCAATATTAAAAAAAAGGTTTGTATTGGGTCATTGATTCAAGGGGGCTGATTTACCAAAGTAATTCAATTTGAACAGGGAATTGTACTATGTAAGGGAATTTCACCCCAGGGTTCAGTGATTGTGGTGTAGTTTCACTTTGAAAAGATTACCAAATCACATGAAAATATATTTTTTTTTCATGCAGGTGACTGGATGATGGGAGTCAGAAGAATTTCAGCTCATTCACTAAGCTCTGGAGCAAATTCCCTTTCAAAATGAAATTTCCCTTGCAAAGTGAACAGCCTATTTGCTTTTAGTAAACCAACCCCAAACCATCCTGAATCCTTTAGGCCCGGTTCACACTGATGCGAGTTCATAATGAATGTGATGCGTCAAAAACATTCTAAATTTGCATGTCATCCATCAAGTCATTGTTTTCAATGACGGTCATTCACATACATGCATTGCGATTCTTTTACGAATGCGATGCGATTAGAAAAAAGGTCTTGTGTGAGTTTACAGCGTTGCGTTGCGAATTTAGTCTCCATAGACATCAATGTAAATCGTTCTGGAATCGCATTGTTAGTTCAGATATGTGCAAATTTCACCACACTACTCTCCACAAAAACCAGGAAGTACACAGGATGTTTTTTTACATTATGATTCCATTGGCTAGAACATCAACATCAAAATGTCCAACTCCTGAAATTTGCGGTAAAATCGGAGTAAATTCGCAACTCACACAGGACAAAAAAACTGCACAAATTTACAGCGCAGCAGTGTGAACTGAGCCTTAATGCTTTAGCAATGTTTAGAAGCAAATCAATAATGACAGTTTATGTTTCTCAGATAGGCTCATACCAAATCAGATACAAGCCAAGTGGAGGCTTGTTTTCTGGAGTGTTGTCTGAAGACACATTTCTTATAGCAAACAAAACTTACCAATAGGAGCCATACCTAGACTACAGTAGGTAATCCTAGTCTTACTCGTATCTTATCTTAAAAGTCTTATCTTACTTTTGTAAAGACTGCTTTCACAATAGAGAAATATGCATTGAATATTTTATTGCACTAGGTGCTATGTCTAAATTTAATGTCTTCCGTAATACTCTATTTTAGTGCCCTAAATACTATGTTTTGTATTCACTAAGTCTTTTTTCAAAAGAGATAATCTACAAAAAAATAAATCCAAAAGAATGCAAGTGCAGCCAAAAGGAAAAAGTAACACAGCAGTCTGTTTCCATTTGAAAATATCTCACCTGTGTCATTCTACTAACAATGCCATTCACTTGTGATTGATCCATAGATCCAGATTTAAGAAGCTGAGCTGCTACTTGGACATATTTTAAAGCCTCTAGAAAAGAAAGATTTATATTAAAGATAAAACGTAATCCTCAAAATTCAAAGTAAAAAGTACAGTTTGCAGAAACTCATGTGCCATGCAAAATAACAGCCAGCAACTGTTTTTTTCTTAATAGACTGAAATATGAAATATTTTCTTAATAAATTGAAATATGGATTTTAAACACAGTGGTAAGAATCCTAAAATATTGCAAACAAACATATATATGCACATTATTTATGAAATGTTTACGATTAGAAATGTTATAATGAGGCTGATTTACTAAAGGAGTTGAAAATAAATTACTTATTGCAACAGAAATTTTCTTTTCACATGATCGGACAATTGAAGTAAATTTTTTATTGTGTGAAGATTCTCAGCTCCTTTAGTAAACTGTCCTAAATGTATCTATCTAAAATATGTTCTTCTAGAACACACTTTTTATCCCTTATTTGGCCACTCAATGATTCTCATTTCACACTTTCATATAAAATATACAGTGGTTATATTATAGATGAGACCTGCCCATTGGTAGGTGTGCCCACCTAAATTCCAGAATTGAAGATTAGAGAACCAGATTACCTGCTGTCACAAAGATGATGGCCAAGGTAAGCGTTAGCATGTGTTACAACCTCATCCACCTAAAAAAAAAATAAAAAAATACATTCTTCATCTGCAATGAGGCCCCCCTCATTGCAGATGAAGAATGTATTTTTTTATTTTTTTTGGGGAGTGTTACACAATGAAATATTTTTTCTTCATCTTCAATGACCACTCGGTTATAGTGCCACCTTAAGGCTGCATTCACACCTGAGCATTTTCAGCTCATAAAGCGCCTGAAAAAACGCCTGAGAAACACCCAACAAGCAAAATCCCATTCATTTCAATGGCACCTGTTCACATCATAGCGTTTTGTCACCTGAAGCAAAATGCCTGAAAAATGCCCTAAGCTCAAAAAAGAACATGAGCTTCTTTGGGGCAGATTACAGGCAATTTTTTTTGCCTTTTACATTGGTGACCTGACAAAATGGCAGCAAAAACGTGGCAAAATCGCGGTAAAACACGCAACATTGAAATACTCAGGTGTGAATGCAGCCTCGAGAGTTGGACACTAGACAAAAAACAAAAGCACAGCCTAAGGTAGGCATGCCAAATGCCAACCACCCTGATCTGCTAGAGGCAGCTCAGTTAGTCACTAAATAGTTCACAGAAAACAACTAGCTACAGACAAAACAACCAGAGGATGCTGTGTCCTTCAATGAGCACATAGAAAATTTTTTTATTGCGATTACAAAAACCCAATTTTATCCATCCAGAGTGTTAATGGAATCCTGTGAACAAAAACACTACATTCTGCTTTCCTCACCTGCAATACAAGTCTTGGAACACCCCTGGGTATAAGACAAACAGATTAGCTGAGTGCTAGGATGTACAGTGGCCCAAAAGTGCTGGAGGCCCACAACAAGCCAAGGATGCATTGATGCACTGGTAAATATAGCCAATAAAGGTTTTTTGAGTCTCCCAGACTATATACAGTATGCCTGGTAGAAGCATGGGCATCGGAAAGGTTTTATTAATCACAAGGCTGGTAGGACTACAAGGATGTATAGTAACCTGCTGGTCACACTGTAAATTTGATTGAAGGTCTCAAAGACTAGAGAAAATAGAAAGAGAACAAAAGCCTGCAAAAGAAAGGAAACTAAGGTCCTTACAACTTGACAGGTGTCATGGCCACTGTCTGGGGATGCCCCTAGGTTGTGCTTTTGTTTTTTCTCCTGGAGCTTACTCCTGAAGGTGGCATTATTATCTAATGGTCAGAGATCCCAGTTGTATCCTTGAATGAATTGAAAAGTTCAATGGTCAAAGATAAAGACAAAAAAAGGCAAAAATTATTGTTTTGTTTTTAGGCATGATTGTTTTTTTATAGTGTGTGGGATCTTATTATTTTAAATACTGGTAATATAATAAAGATAATGCTTTTTAATAGATCTATTCTGTGTTCCCACATCTCTTTCTATATATACTCGTTAAAGCTGAATTCCAGGTATAGATTTCATAACATAGTTACATGTAGGCAAGGCATTTATTCAGCGGGAATGCGGGGGAACGCAGTTCCGGCACCTCCAGCACTGAATGTATGTAATGGCAAGGGGTGCTGGGGTGGGCTGGAGGGTCTATTGTTGCTGGAGCGGATCTATTTTTGAGTGGTGGTCTATTGTTGCTGGTGGGTCAATTATTGCTGGAAGAGATCTATTATTGATGGAGTGGGTCTATTGTTGCTGGCTGCTGGGTAGTCTATTGATGCTGGCTGCTGGGAGAGCTGTTGTTGCTGCTGGGTGGTATTTTGTTGTGGGAGTCTATTGCTGCTAGGGGTGTCTATTGTTTCTGAGTTAAACTATTGTTGCTGGGGGGGGGGGGTCTATTTCAGCTGGCTGTGGGGAATCTATTTTACTACTTTTCTTGCTACTTTTTCATTAACAAATTTTATACAAATTACTTAGCACCACAAAGTTATACTTGGCTCTGTACTCTCTAAAAGGGGCAGTACTGAGAGGTGGTTAGGGGATAAAACCAAGCAACGGTGCTCAGAGGTGGGTAGGGGGCGGTGATAAGAAATTACTCAGAAGGGTGCTGTTCCTGCCCCTATTCTCTGAGAAAAAAAGCCCTGCATGTAGGTATGCATATGTTATACCTGTGGGATCCCTGTGAAAGCTGGAAAGAGAGCAGAAGCTACTACAGGTATTGCCGCTGTCCTCCAGGTCTCATGCAGAGTGGCTGTCCTGCTGCATACTGAACTCATTCACTTTTTTTAAAATGAATGAAAGGCATTCTCTGATTGGACTAGATGGAGAACACGATGCCACTGCAGCCACTTGGCACGAGACCCAGATGACATCGGTGATCACTGCAGTAGCTGGGGGAATGGATACACATTTTTTTTAACCTCATAATTTTCTTAAAGATAAATAAAAATGTTCAGTTTACAAACACAATTATGATGTAATGGAAGATTTGTTTTTTATTTGAAACTGATGTTTGTCTGATATTTGCCTTCTTGTCTTAGGAATCAATGCTTACCTGAATTTTTTTTAATAACTTACTATATTATGTCCACTACTAATAGTCTACTTTTTAACTCTTAAATAAAATTGTATGATTATCTCAAAGCAGCTAGTTATACCCTTCAGGTCTGGTATGGATTTTAAGGGGAACCCTGCACCAAAATAAAAAAAAACGGCGTAGGGGTCCCTCCAAAATCCATACCAGACCCTTATCCAAGCACGCAACCTGGCAGGCTCCAGGAAAAGAGGGGGGGTGAGAGATCGCCCCCCTCCTGAACCATACCAGGCCACATGCCCTCCATATGGGGAGGGTGCTTTGGGGTCTGACCCCAAAGCACCTTGTCCCCATGTTGATGGGGACAAGGGCCTCATGCCCACAACGCTTGCCCGGTTGTTGTGGGGGTATGCAGGCGGGGGGCTTATCGGAATCTAGAAGCCCCCTTTAACACGGGGACCCCCATATCCCAGTCCCCCCCTATGTGAATTGGTAACGGGGTACATTGTACCCCTACCATTTCACAAAAGAGTGTCATTAAAAATTATTATTGTTATTAAAAATTATTAAAAGGTAAAAAATAAAAATGTCCAGGGATAGCCCCCGTGGCCCTCAGCTATATAACAGCTGTCACCAAGAAGAAGCATCACTCGGCAGGAGCCTCCCATGGAGGCAGAACTGTTGCAGCATTTTTTTTTCTTTCGGTCTGTCGGGCGGTGTGGATTTACATCGCGGGACTTTTTTTTTTTTTTTTTTTTAAAGGACTTGTCCCAAGCTGTCTCTTGTCTTTTTTACCATTTTTGACACTTTTTTTTCCAGGACTGATCAGTTTTTAAATATACATACCATAGTTTATAGACTCTATACCTTTCACACAGACTAAATATACACTGACTTGGGTTATTTTTACCAAAGAAATGTAGCAGAATACATTTTGGTCTAAATTTATAAAGAAAGATTATTTATCTGCAAATAACTTGCCTTTTTTCAATTTTTTTTGGTAGATTTTTGTATATATATATATATATATATATATATATATATATATATATATATATATATATATATATATATATATATATATATAGCAAAAAATAGAAATTTAAAAAAAACGGTGATTGGGTACAGTGTTGAGTAGTTGTCATTCGAAAATGTGACACCGCTGAAATCAGAAAACTGGACTGGACAGGAAGTGGGAGAAAGTGTCCGGTATTGAATCGGTTAATAAACAGTAGTATACAATATATTAAAATATTACCCTACAATCATATAGAATATAAGTTGTTGTGAACTAGTTTTTTTATCACATTTTACCTTGAACAGAATTGCCCATTGATGTAAAGTATTTCATTTATATACAGCCGTCTCCAACGAAACAAATAATATTATATTTTTGTATCAGTTGAGCGGTGTTAATTTTGACATCAAATTTCAATTTAGTTTTACTCATAGTCTTTTGACTAAAATGCCATTTAAGTTTTAGTCATCTGAATTGTTTTAGTCATATTTTGGTCGCCTAAAAGTCTTCAGTACATTTTTGTTGACTAAAATCTCCAGTACATTTTATTTGACTAAAATCTAATGGGTTTTGTTAATTTGTAATGCATTATTTAAGCATTTCTCTAGAATTGGCAAACCCATTATATACTCCTGTAATATTGTTTTATTTATGGTATTAGGGTTTGAACATGCACTACGGACACAAATTTAGCTGTTGTGATATACAACATCTTTATAAATAAAACGAAGTTTCATAAAAAAAAAAATAGCTTTTTTTTTTTTTACAAACAAAAACCCCCCCAAAAAACTGTAAACTTGATTGACTGTAATGTCATTGTACATATTACCTGAATATATTGCCAACATTAAATATTAACCAGTTCCAGACCAGCCGCCGCAGTTATACTGCGGCAGGTTGGCCCGGCCGGGCTAAACGTCGTAACTGTATTTTGCGCGTGCGGCCGCCTGGGGGGTGCACGTGCCCCCTAGGCAGCAACGCCAATCGGATTCGCTTCAGAACCATTCAATCTCCAGGCCCAGGCCAATGGTTTCTGGCCTGGACCTGGTCATCGGTCCTGGCAAATTAAATTTTTCCCCTGCATGTGTAAGTGTAAACACAGCCCCCCCCCCCAGTTAACCCCTTCACCCCCTGTCACTGTGTCACCCAGTGCAGTGTTCATATTTTTTTTGATCACTGTACTGGTGTCATTAGTGACAGAAATCAGTGTTAGAGTAGTTAGTGTAGTCCCAGATAGGTCTAGGGACCTCCCCAAACCCCCTAATAAAGGTTTAACCCCTTGATCACCCCATCACCAGTGATCACTGTATTAGTGTCATAGGTGACGCTGGTTAGCTAGTTTTTTTATAGCGTCAGGGCACCCGCTGTATATCAGTTGATTGTCAGGTCACCTGAGACCAGGTGACAGATGCACTCCGTAGGAGTCGGAAGTGCACTGCTAAGATAGTGGACCCTAGGACTGACTGCTGCAGATTATACCCAGGGAGTTTCAGGAAGCAGGTCTACTGGATCATTAACACAGATCCCAGTTGGAGCTAGAGCAGATTCCCCAGGGCACGGAGTCTAAGAGCCAGCAGGTGTTCACCAGAGCCTCTAGTGGTGAGGATGGACTGTGCTGCAGTCTGGCTCCAGGTCGCGGCCCCTAGGGTCTCACAACTCACGGTAGACTACAGGAGAAGGAAACAGCAGGCTGGAACAACAAGGATAGTAAAGGGATAAGGCAGAGGTCAGGGCAACTAGCAGACAGGAACAACAGAGTACACGCCAAAGGTTCAGGGTCACAGGCAGACAGGGATAGTCGACAACAGTAAAAGAAGACAAACGTAGAGCACACGGCAAGCAGGAAACGGGAAGCCAACACACAATGAATACAGAGTGCTATGCCCCACCTTCCCAACGCAAATGCAGTGAGCCGGCTGCATGAGAGGCATTTTACGTATGTCCTCCCTGGTACCCCTACCCAAAGAACACCCCCAAAGAAGATGTTGTGTCTGCAGAAAATGCGGATTTAGGCGTGACACACGCTTTTATTGTCCCTCCTGTCCTGACCAATCTGGTCTCTGCATCGGTGACTGTCTCAAACGCTACCACACACTAGTGGAATATTAGCGTAGGGTACAGTACTACACAGTCCTAGGGCACACTAACACAGGGTCTCGAAAGATAAGATGGCCATCACATTTTGAGAGACCCTAATCTGTAACGTTCAGTTTACAGTTTTTAAAAGTGAAAAAAAAAAATATATATATATATATATAAAATAAAAAAGGTAAAAATAGTTGTGGTTTTATTTTTCTTCTCTTTCTCTCTATTCTCTCCCTTATGTTTGCTCTCTACTGTTCGCTCTATTGTTCGCTCACTATTGTTCTATATCTATTGTTCTTTCTCTGTTGTTACTGTATTTTAGAACTGTAATGTTTTATTTTTATTATGTTTTATTGTATTTGCAGGTATGGTATGTCTTACTGTTATACTGTAATGTTCTTTGTTTTATTATTAACCATCATTAGCTTAGCAGGTACACCATTCAACTGCAGCACTGATTTATCTATCTTGACAGCAACAGCGTTTGCTCCCACGATACGTAAATCAGCAGCTCCAGCACTGTAGGAGGTGATTTCACCACCACTGTTAAATAAAAATGGTGCATGTATGCTCATCATTAGAAGTTGGTGGATGAAGGGCAGTATTTTAATGGTGGGCATACCCACCGATCAATCTCTTTTTCGTTCAGCCCACAGACAGCATGAAAAAAAGAACATTACAATGTATGCCCAACAAGGACCAGCGACGTACTGGTATGTTGCTTTGAGTGGTTATACCAGAATTATGCCTGCAGGTTTAGGTATCATCTTGGTATCATTCTTTTCAGCCAGCGGTTGGCTTTCATGTAAAAGCAATTCTATCAGCTAAATAGCCTCTAGACTGCTTTTAAAAGCAGTGGGAGTGAATGCCCCCCCCCCACCGTCTTCCATGGTTTTCTCGGGCTCTGCCAGCTGACCAATCATCTCTATGGCCTAAGAAACTGGAAGCTACGAGCATTTCATGACTTAGGTTTCGCCGGATATAAACAGTGCCATTGGGAAATTGGGAAAGCATTTTATCACACCGATCTTGGTGTGGTCACATGCGGGCAGAGGAGAGATCTAGTGTCTGATAGACCCAATTTTTTTTTAAAAAGAGTACCTGTCACTAACTATTGCTATCATATGGGGATATTTACATTCCCTAAGATAATAAAACAATAAAAATGATAAAAAAATATAAAATATGAAAGGAACAGTTTAAAAATAAAATAGCAAAATTAACAAAAAAACAAAACAAAAAAAAGCACCCCTGTCCCCCAATGCTTACGCGCAAAGGCGAACGCAAGCACTGATCTGGTGTCATATGTAAACAGCAATTGCACCATGCATGTTGGTAGCCTAACGGCTTATAGGACCCCAAAAAACAATCACCGCCTTCAGGCTTACTAAGGGCGTACACTTTTGATTTCACTCCTCACTGCCTATCAGTTTCGGAGGACATGAAATGCCCAGCTAGCACAACCCCCCCCTCCCCCCCAAATGACCCCATTTTGGAAAGTAGACACCCCAAGTTATTTACTGAGAGGCATGTTGAGTATTTTTCAGATTTTTGGCTAAGTTTTAAAAATTTTCAAAAACAAATGAGATGCAAAATACTCACCATACCTCTTACAAAATACATTGGGGTGTCTACTTTCCAAAATGGCGTAATTGGGGGGGGGGTTCTGCTATCTGGATATTTCAGGGCCTTCATAACTGATAGTTAGTGAGGAGTAAAATCACCATTTTACGTCCTTAGAATGCCTGAAGGCAGTGATTGGTTTTCGGGGTCCTGTACACGGCTAGGCTCCCAAAAAGTCTCACACATGTGGTATCCCCATACTCAGGAGAAGCAGCAGAATGCATTTTGGGGTGTAATTCGACATATAACTATGGCATGTTTGAACAATATATCATTTAGTGACTACTTTGAAAAATGAGAAAAAATAAAAAAATTAATTACAATCACTTGTGACAAAAAATAAAATATTCAATGGGCTCAACAAGCCTCTCAGGGGTAGGAGAAATTGTAATAAAAGAAGGTGTGGCACTGTTCCTATCTATTAGAGTGGTTAATTGTGATTGGAAAACATAAAATGTAAAATCTAAATCGTTTTCGTAAAAATTAGTGTGATAAACTTTCATGAAATATAAATTATCATGGAATATAAATTAATAAAATTATAAAAATAATAAGCTGATGAAATACATATAATTTGATGATATATAAATTAAATATAAACACGTGCAAACTGCAAAATTTGATATGTGCAAACCGCAAAATTAATAGATCGTAGATATGTGTTGATTACGCAAATATATTCATGCAATATGAATCAAAAATATAAAAATATGCTCCTGTGCAAAAAAAGTGCTACTGTGCAGAATCAAAAAATGATTAGATATCCCCAACGTGCATAAACTTAATGAACCAGAATAATTAGTCCAGTAATAAAGTTCATAAAGTTCATAAATTAAAGTTCATAATCCTAACCAAAAAATAAATAATAATAGTGGAAGTGTTTTGTGCTGGTGAAAAAGAAAAAATCCAGTCTTCAGCTGGAAAATCACACCAAACATGGCCGCCGGAGTACTTCACAAATTAGTGAAGCATGGACTTTTGTCTGAGACATCCTATCAAATAGGGTTGCCTACCATTCGTATAGAACAAGTGCATTCCGGACTTCAGTCTATGAAATCACACCCGTTTGTTTACACTATGATGAGACATTTTGGACTTCGGTCTGCAATGTCTCATCAAAAATGTCTGCCGCAATTACCCGATCGCGATGCACTATAAAGGGAAGACAGGCACGGCTGTATGCTCCATGTGACATCAGCACGACTAAACTAGTAGAGCGAAGACCGGACGTACCTGCATCATTTCCGTTTGTCGGCGACAGTGTCAGCAGCATATTCCTTTATTTATATGGTAAAATGTGAGAACCTTTCCACATGTTTTTAATAATAAAAGTTACCTTACAATATTACACTATTGGGATTCTTCTCTCCTCTATTTGACTTGCAAGAGAAATATAACCAGGACATCTAGGATTGGGCAACATTTCCAGAGTGCTGCACAGTGGCAAAAACTGTGAATGCCTTACACCCCTGGAGGGGTAATTATCTCTGGTGAGTGCAGTCACAATAGGAGCACGGATAAGCCAAGAATGCTGTGATCACGTCTCAAAAGGGAACAGATAGATCATCGTGGGATTTTTTTATTTTTCACCAGCACAAAACACTTCCATCCACTATTATTATTATTATTATATATTTTTTGGTTAGGATTATGAACATTCATTCACTTTATGAACTTTATTACTGGACTAATTATTCTGGTTCATTAAGTTTATGCACGTTGGGGATATCTAATAATTTTTAGATTTTTTTTGATTTTGCACAGTAGCACTTTTTTGCACAGGAGCATATTTTTATATTTTTGATTCATATTGCATGAATATATTTGCGTAATCAACACATATCTAGGATCTATTAATTTTGCGGTTTGCATGTATCAAATTTTGCGGTTTGCACGTATCAAGTTTTGCGGTTTGCACGTATATTATATTTTATTTATATATCATCAAATTATATGTATTTCATCAGCTTATTATTTTAATAATTATATTAATTTATATTCCATGATAATTTATATTTCATGAAAGTTTATCACACTAATTTTTACCAAAACAATTTATATTTTATGTTTTCCAATCACAATTAACCACTCTAATATAGGGATGAGCTTGGAGTTCAAGTTGAACTCATGATCGACTCGAACATTGCCTGTTCCCTCGTTCGCCGAATAGCGAACAATTTGGGGTGTTCGCAGCAAATTCGAAAAGCCGCGAACACCCTGTTAAAGTCTATGGGATAAATCTAAAGTGCTAATTTTAAAGGCTTATATGCAAGGCATTGTCATAAAAAGTGTTTGGGGACCTGAGTCCTGCCCCAGAGGACATGTATCAATGCAAAAAAAAGTTTTAAAAACTGCCGTTTTTCGGAAGCACTGATTTTAATAATGCTTAAAGTGAAACAATAAAAGTGTAATATTCCTTTAAATTTCTTACCTGGGGGGTGTGTATAGTATACCTGTAAAGGGGCGCATGTTTCCCGTGCTTAGAACTGTCCCTGCACAAAGTGTAATTTCTGCAGGAAAAAAAGTAATTTAAAAGCACTCGCAGCTATAATGAGATGTCGGCTCCCCGTAATACAGAGAACAGTCATTGAAAGTCATTGATAAAAATAAAAAAAGCGTGGGGTTCCCCCCAAATATTCATACCAGACCCTTCAGGTCTGGTATGGATTTTAAGGGGAACTCCATGCCAAATTTAAAAAAAAAATGGTGTGGAGTTCCCCCAAAAATCCATACCAGACCCTTTATCCGAGCACGCAACATGGCAGGCCGCAGGAAAAGAGGGGGGGGGTCGAGAGAGTGCCCCCCCTCCTGAACCGTACCAGGCCACATGCCCTCAACATTGGGATGGTGCTTTGGGGTCCCCCCCAAAGCACCTTCTCCCCATGTTGATGAGGACAAGGGCCTCATCCCCACAACCCTGGCCGGTGGTTGTGGGGGTCTGCGGGCGGGGGGCTTATCAGAATCTGGAAGCCCCCAGATCCCACCCCTCCTGTGTGAAATTGTAAGGGGGTACAAAAGTACCCTTACCATTTCACCAAAAGTGACAAAAGTGTTAAAAATGACAAGAGCCAGTTTTTGACAATTCCTTTTTTTATTTATTCTTCTTTCCATCTCCTTCCTTCCTTCTTCTTTCTTTCATCCTTCGGTTTCTTCCTCTATCTTCTTTTTCCTCCGTCTTCTTCTTCCTCTGATCCTCTGCTTCTTGCTCCGGTGTTCTTGTCCGGCATCATCCTCCACGGCGTCTCTTCTTCCTCGCTTCGTTCTTGGGCCGCTCTGCCCAATGGGAGTCTCCCGCTGTGTGACGCTTCTCTTCTTCTGACAGTTCTTATTTATTTTTTTTCAGCAGTAAATTCCAGAAAATGTACCCTAGTTTGTAGATGCTATAACTTTTGCGCAAACCAATAAATATACACTTATTGACATGGCTTAATGCATGACTAAAATTTCGTTTATTGGATTTTTTATAACAAAAAGTAGAAAATATTATTTTTTTCTCAAAATTTTCAGTCTTTTTCCGTTTACATCGCAAAAAATAAAAATCGCAGAGGCAATCAAATACCATTAAAGAAAGCCCTATTTGTGGGGAAAAAAGTACGCAAATTTAGTTTGGGTACAACATTGCATAACCACGCAATTACCAGTTAAATCAGTGCAGTGCCAAATTGTAAAAAGTGCTCTGGTCATTGAGCAGCCTAATCTTCCGGGCTGAAGTGGTTAATGAAAAAAAAAAAAGCCTTTTTAATTTTTTTTTCTTTCAGAAGCTTAGTAGATGCCCCCTAATTATTATGTGGTAGTGCAGTGTTAATTTTGACATTAAATTTCGATTTAGTTATAGTCATAGTCTTATAAATAAAATGCCATTTTCGTTTTAGTCATATATCTGTTATCTGAACTGTTTTAGTTTTATTCGTATTTTATTCTACTAAAATAGTGTTAACACTGCAGGTTAAGGACACTCAAAGGTCCCACAATTAAAAAAAAAAAAACTCATTAACAAATAATTTCATTAATAAATTAAATACCAAATTCAAATCCAATACAATCGGTGGAACCACAGGTAGATTTAAGAGCTGCTCTAGGGCACATGTTATGGTAAACTGTGATTAATCAGGCATCAAGTTACTAGCTAAACTATTACCTTTTCGAATATTAAACAACTTTGTGGCATGGCTTCTAACAATGTCAGACAGCTGGATGAAAGCCTTTATCCATATCCAGGAATCAATTTTCTCCAAAGCAAACTGTACGCCACTCAATATTTCAGTTCTATAAAAAAAATAAATAATAATTCATTCTCAACAAAGTAGGTACAACAATATGTTTACTAGAAAATAATTAGTATTGTATATTAGGGCAAAAATTACAAAAATGCAGTACAATGCATGCTTGGATAAGGATATTTTTTTAACATTTTTGGCATGAGGTTCCCCCCAAATGCATACCAGACCAGAGGGGAATCCCACAGCAGATGAGTCATGGTTAAGGATACCACGGGTGCAAGCTCCTTGACAATCAGCTATTCGTTGGTTGTTAGGGATGCCAAAGGGTGCAAGTGTTATAATATTAACATTTTTCACTACTAATATACCATATCACAAGTGGTATTTTAGTAGTGCTTTTTGGTGAATTATAAAAAAAAATTTAAACGCTATGAGCTATTTTATTTATTTTATTCTTTTCTTCCTCGACTGAGATACTAATGTTATGCTATATAATTCTCCTCAGGCTAGTAGGGTCCCATATGCAGAGCGAACATGGACACAACACACTCTACTCTATGGGCCCTTGGATCCCATCTGCCCAGATAGAAGGGGAAAGATCGGATTGGAGGTATGTGGGGTGTACATGGCCACAAGTCTGTTTACATCTGCGGCTCGATAGAGGTGAACGGAGGCCACCGGTTGGGTACCCTGGGTACCCTTCTCTTCTTCTGACAGTTCTTAAATAATGGAGGACAGGGCCACCTGGTGATCCCGCCCCCCTCTGACGCCCGGTTCCTTTATATTAGTGTCAGAAGAAGAGAAGCGTCACACAGCGGGAGCCTCCCATCGCGAGGAGTGGCCCGAGAACGAAGCAGGGAAGAAGACGCAATGGAGGAAGATGCCGGACGAGAACACCGGAGCTAGAAGCAGAGGATCTGAGGAAGAAGAAGATGGAGGGAGAAGAAGATGGAGGAAGAAACCGAAGGATGAAGGAAAGAAGGAAGAATATGGAAAGAAGAAGACTTTAATAAAGGAATTGTCAAAAACTGTCTCTTGTCATTTTTAAACACTTTTGTCACTTTTTTTGGTGAAATGGTAGGGGTACTTTTGTACCCCATTACCATTTCACACAGGGGGGGGTGGGATCTGGGGGTCCACTTGTTAAAGGGGGCTTCCAGATTCCGATAAGCCCCCCACCCGCAGACCCCCACAACCACCGGCCAGGGTTGTGGGGATGAGGCCCTTGTCCTCATCAACATGGGGACAAGGTGCTTTGGGACCCAATGTTGAGGGCATGTGGCCTGGTACGGTTCAGGAGGGGGGCGCTCTCTCGTCCCCCCCCCTCTTTTCCTGTGGCCTGCCAGGTTGCGTGCTTGGATAAGGGCCTGGTATGGATTTTGAGGAGGACCCCCACGCCATTTATTTAATTTTTTTTTGGCGCAGGGTTCCTCTTAATATCCATACCAGACCTGAAGGGCCTGGTATGGAATTTCGGGTGACCCCCACGCATTTTTTTTTCTTAATTTTTTTTTTCTTAATGCTAACATGACCTGTGTGCAAATAGCCTTAAAAAAAACATAGAAGTGAAGTCAAGTTGAGAGGTGCGTACGTTCACCTTATGCAAATTAATTTACGTGGCTTGACATTTACTAAGATTTTGTCGGCAAAGTGAACCAGAGCACTTGAACATGCGCAAATGCCGCTTACGCATGCGCAGTGCAATAATTGACCTCACGCAGTTCTAAGTGTACTTGCCGGCGCAGCAGGCTTGTTCAGGGAAAGTTACTTTCTCATTCTATTTTGGGCATATTTGTTACTTGGACAGCTATAACTATACTTCTTTACATCACCCCCATAATATTGGCACTTCCACCTTCTTTTAATCCTGAGTTGAAGATCTCCGCCTCCCGCGTGCCGGCAAGATAATAGTAAATAGGAAATTGCGCTGTGTTACAGGCGCAAATGTTTTGTAAATACAAAAACGCCTGCTGCGCATCGCCATGCCCTGCAACTCATGGCGCAAATCGTTCGTAAATCAGCCCCTAAGTGTACCCAATCCATACCACACCCATACTCTACTCTGTGCCGCACTTATTCCGAACCTAGGTTGCACCTATACCAACCCTTTACTACATTATACTGAACCTTTACTGCATCTGAACCACATCTACTTTTCACCTGTGCCAAGACTATACCATACATATACTGCATGCAAGTTAACTGGGACTGTCGTTAAGTGCACCAAAGGCATTAAAGGGCACCAATCATAGCCGACAGAAGAACATCTCGAAATAGCATCACCACCATAAATGCACACTGACAGTATAGTTCCAGCACTCTGTAGATTAAAATGTACTACTCATTGCTGCACTCGAGGTGGCCTTGCTACTGTTTATGCTGATCTGAATGCCCATGTCATCTTATGCCTAGTCCCCTCCAGTAATCACTTTGTTTGCAAAATTGTGTTATTACCATGGTTAATCCATTTTATGCTTGCCTAGTTACCAACCATATTGGGTGACAATATATTAGGTTTGCCTTTACTACCTGGTTTGGTGCTTGTTTTGTTTGATATAGCACTACTATTGAGTACTATGTATTACATTCAGTGAATTATTATATTGTATGTTTGTACACTCAACCTGGTGTGTCAGAGGGGTTCGGAATCTTCAGAAGGCTGAAGCAGAGAACAGAGGACCTATCCAGCAGTTCCTACGGGGGTAGGGCTTCATTTATATTTACATCAAAATGGAAGGAATATGGTACACAAACATGGTACATACTGCATAGGCTTAATTGTAAAAAAAATGTCTGTGAAGCCTCACTTAACTTATGCAGCTTTTGATGACAAAAACTAAAAGAATATATTTTTGCTGGGAAACCTGGCCCATGTCCTTCTAACCACTGGCACCCTAAACCTCCTCCTCATGCTCCACCTCTGCCTGCTCATGTCTTACAGGGATGGAGTGATTTGTGAAAGAATCTGGCTGACTTGAGACACCAGGAAGTCTTTCACTGCTGCTATGCACTTAGTGCCTAGTCTTTTACACCATTGTGTACTCTAGAAGAAAAACCAGAGGGCTCATGCCACTGATTCCTGTCTGGTTATGACTCACCATTCTGGGGGGCTCTTCGAATCTTGACAAGACAAGTCTTATAATGAGAATAGTGTCACCGTTGCAAATCAAGGATATATATATATATATATATATATATATATATATATATATATATATGTATATATATATGTATGTATGTGTGTGTGTGTGAATATAGGATCTGCCGCAATTATAGGTTTCCCACTGAATAATGTGGGACAATATTGAATGTAGGTATAAAAGATAACTATGCCAACTCTAAAAATATCAATATACACTATGTTCTACCAACTGTGACATAACATTTAAAAGTTAGCAACTATATTATACAGTGCATGTGAATACACAGAAAAAAGTAAATATATATAAAAAAAAAATGAAAGAAAACCGTCCCAGTGCTGCTCCTTTTCATAGGTAATATAGCCCTTATGCTCAAAACTTCATGCTTGTATACACCACCAATTGTGATTCACCACCACCTTCCAAGGTTTACACTCACCAGAAAGCAACGATAAAACACCTCAATATTATGCCTGGATTTGTTTTCCTTCCATAGGATATACCACAGGTCTCAGCAATTATCACAGTATTCCATCCATGCTTCAATAATCTCCAAATCTCGTGGAAAACAAATAGCAATCATTGCACAGCATTCTTAGCTTTATGTATTTTTTTTTTTTTTAAAGTAGATGAATGCACTCACATGTTATTGTGCCTATAAGACACAAGTCTACCCAGCGTTCCGAGTCAGGGGCAGGAAGTGACGTTGACGCTATTCATCGGCCTCTTTTGCATCATTCGTGTGCCATTAGGAAGCTGGTGGCGCCATTTTACTTTAGGTATTTAGGTCCCTAATTCACAATTATACATACACATACTAGGGCCAATTTAGACAGGAGCCAATTAACCTACCAGCATGTCTTCAGAGCGTGGGAGGAAACCCACACAAGCACAGGGAGAACATGCAATCCCCAGGCAGGTAGTGCCGTGGTTGGGAAGCGAACCGACAACTCTAGTGCTGCCAAGCGGAAGTGCTAGCCACTTAGCCACTGTGCTGCCCATATTATAAATAATTACTACAATAAATAGAATTCTCTAGCAGGCCATTAAAAAATGAAAAAAGGTTTTAGGAATTATACTATACAAACAGAGTCCAAAAGCAAATAGTATATGTGCCTTCCTAATAAAAGGAATTTTGACTTCTGTGTAAATTGCATATCACGGAGGACAAAGGCTAAAGATTCATAGACCATGAGTAATATGCTGCTACTTTCAGGCAATTGGACACTGGCCACTTTCAGGCTTTTGTACGCCCCCCCCCCCCCCAGGCATACCCCTATAACGTTACCTCACTCCATGAGATCTCAGTTTTCAGCAAGCAATGCAGAGTAACATAGAAGCAGATCGTAGAATGGCCTGTGTCCTGTACTTTAAGATATGGAATTTACAGGTAAGAAAAAAAAGTCTTTTGTTTTTAATCATACAGTACAGGACAGTGTCTAGATATTCATAGACCCTGGGATGTCCCCAAGCAATGAGTCAAAGGGGTGGGCAGCAACAAGGCAAACAGAATACCAACAGGCCCAACATACCAGACAAGGATCAAGGACCCAACCCAGAGAGCCACTGAAAGAACATTAGGGCCAAAAGCGGATTCCGCAAAGGCCTTCACATTTACCTGGTAGAACTTAGAGAAGGTATGAACTGAAGATCAGGTGGTGGCCTTACAAAGCTAAACAGACAGTTGATGTTGTTTTGAATGCCCAGGATACCCCACCAATCTGGTGGAGTGAGCTTGTAAGGGTACTGGATTTACTTTATCCTTTATAGCATACATTCTTACAATGGGTTGCCTTTTACATCTAGCAATAGTGGACTTGAAAGCAGGGTGCCCTTTTCAAGACCCTGTTGGGAAGACACAAGGAGAGTCCGTTTTTTGGATAGAGGCTATGGATTGCAGATAGACTCTGATAGCCTGACTGCATCAAAATAATGGAGAGCAATTTCCTTGGGATGCTTGAAATAGGAGCACAGGGAAGTAAAGTCAATGTCTACATTAAACACTTCCATTGTCATATGACGTCGGCAGGAACACTGTCCCTCCAGGCAGGCATCATATGACGTCCAGGGCTTCTTGCCGTTCCTGTGGGCCCCCGGGGGCCTGCAGTGCGGCGATTGGGGATAAGGCGTGTCCCTTGGGACACAGCCCATCCCAGATCAGTGTAAAGAGCCAAAAAAATACTCTTTACCATGTGACTGGCTGTGTACAATCACAGCCGGTCACATGCATTGTCCTTAGGGGTGCGCACGAGCGGCGATTGGGCACGAGGCTTGTCACACCGACACAGCCCATCCTCGATTGCAGTAAAGAGCCAATGAAATTTACTCTTTACCATGTGACCAGCTGTGTCCAATCACAGCTGGTCACAGAACGTCAACAAACCGCAGTAACGAGCTGTTACTGGGCTCTCCTCCTCACACACTGATAATGTGTGAGGAGGAGATTGCGGTAACAGCTCGTTACCGCCTACAGTATACACCAAACACACTGATTGCCCCCCAATAAAGAGGACCTGTCAACACCCTTCAAAGCACCTGTCACCAGCCCATCAAAGTACCTGTCAGCAGCCAGAGTACCTGAGTACCTGTCACCAGCCCATCAGAGTACCCGAGTACCTGTCACCAGCCCATTATAGTAACCAAGTACCTCTCACCAGCCCATCAGAGTACCCGAGTACCTGTCACCAACCCATCTGAGTATCCAAGTACCTGTCACCAGCCCATCATAGTACCCGGGTACATCACCAGCTCATCAGAGTACCCGAGTACCTGTCACCAGCCCATACGAGTACTCGAGTACCTATCTGCAGCCCATGCCTCATAGAATAAACGTTGGGGTGTTTGCTTTCCAAAATTGAGTAATTTTGTGGGCAATTCCACTGTCCTGGTCCTCCAGGACCTTCAAAAGTGTGATAGGAAGGAAAGAAATTATATGTAATTTATGCTCCTAGAACGCCTGAAGGTACTACTTCAATGGTGGACCTCTCTATGTGGTCAGGCTGTGTAAAAGTCTCACACATGTGGTATCGCCATACTCAGGAGGAGTAGCAGAATGTATTTTGGGGTGTCATTTTTGCTATGTACATGCTGTGTGTTAGAAATATCTTATAAATTGACCACTTTCTGTAAAAGAAAAAAAACGTTTTCATTTTCTTTCCACGTTTTCCGAAGACTTGTGGGAAAAAATGCCTCATAGGATTGCCTCATAGGATATACCTTGGGGTGTTTGCTTTCCAAAATGGGGTAATTGTGTGGGTAATTCCATTGTCCTGATGCTCCAGGCCCTTCAAAAGTGTGATAGGTCGTTAGGAAATTTTATGTGCAATTTATGCTCCTAGAACGCCTGATGGTGCTCCCTGCATGTTGAACCTCTATGTGGCCAGACTGTGAAAAAGTCCCACACATGTGGTATCGCCATACTCGGGAGGAGTGTACCTGAATGTATTTTGGGGTGTAATTGAAAGTATGCATATGCTGTGTGAGAGAAATAACTTGTTATAAAAATTGTGTAAAAAATTTAAATTTAAATTTTCTCTTTATTTTCCCAAGAATGGTGGGAAAAAATGACAACTTCAAAAAACTCACTATGCCTCTTACTAAATACCCTGGACTGTCTACTGTCTACTGTCTACTGCCTGTGTTCATACCAGGTGAAAAATTAATCCCAGGTATGGTAGTAGATTTTTATTGAAATTGCTTTTCTGGCTTTCAGTAATGTGGGAATGACAAAGTTGATGTACCACTGACCTGGGTCTCAACCGCCATGTTTTTAAAGCCAGTGACTGATAGCAGGACGGACCAGGGGCCTTGGGATAACATATATGGCCTGTTTGGGAGAGACCAGGGGTCATAGCTTAGAAGTTTGAGCATGTCTGTTAATTGGGTTCTTCTGGAACAGTTTGGTGCAATAGGAATTACCAGATTATTATTTTCCATTTTTTTACTAGAGCAGTTGAGAAAGAATCCACATAGGAGGGAAACATTTATTAACTCAAGTCCGTGGAATTACCAGAGCATTGGATGCCAGTGCCAGAGGATCCTTGGGCCTGACCACAAACAGTGGTATCTTGTCGCTGAGCCTGAATCCAGAATGTCTACAGCTAGAGTATCCTATTGACATAAGAGATTGAAGATGTCAAGCTAAAGGGAACATTCACCTTGGTTCAGGCGGTAACGCCTGACAAAAATCTGCCTTACAATTGTCCACTTCTGGGGTGTGAACAGCAGATATTGCTGGACAGTGTTTTTTCTACCCACCGATGCCGCGTACACACGACCGGTTTTCCCATCGGAATAAACTCTGAAGGTTTTTCCAACTAAGCTCCGACGGAGTTCCGACAGAGTTCCGCTGAAACTGTCTTTCCTACACACAATCACACCAAAGTCTGACCGTCTAGAACGCAGTGACATACAACACGTACGAAGGGACTAGAAAAAGGAAGTTCAATAGCCAGTAGCCAATAGCTGCCGTCTCCTACTTGCTTCAGAGCATGCGTTGTTTTTGGTCCGTCGGAACAGCATACAGACGTGCGGTTTTCCCGATAGGGATTGGTTCCATCAGAAATATTTAGAACATGTTCTATTTCTAGGTCCGTTAGATTTTTCGGGAAAAAAAGTCTGATGAGGCGCACACACGATCGGAATATCCGATAAAGATTCCGCCTGACTTTTTCTGCCAGAAAGTCCGACCGTGTGTACGCAGCATGAGAGTTTAGAACACTCCACCCCAGCCTGTGAGGAAGGTATCTGTTATCACCATCCTTGAATATGGGAGAAACATCTTTCCCATTGCCAAGGCTGATTTGACAGTCCACCATGTTACGGAGTCTTCTCTTGGCTGGAAATAAGAATACAGAGGTTGAGGGATATAGTGTGTTTATTCGAGGCCAACAGAATGTTGTGTTGTAAAGGCTTTGAGTGAAACTGGGCAAAGGAAACAGCCTAGAAAGAGGCAACCGTGAGGCCCAGGACTCTCATGGAAAATCTGGATGATGTCTTTTGGATCTTGACATCCACTTATGAGGCACTCTACAAAGAAAACATTCTTCCTCCTTATGCTAACATTAATAAGCTACTCTCCCAATGAAAATCACTTCCCATGTCCTTTGGTCGTATAGTGACCAACAAAATTACAATTTTACTGAAATCTTTGTACTTTTGAAACACTACCGATACTAGTCCTGACCCCTCATTTTAAAATAATACAAAATAATTTACTTAACTTGGAATTACAAACACCATGGACTCTCTAGATCAGTCTTATTTGCCCCAAAGGACCAAGAGGGTTTTGACTTTCCTAAATATCTCTTAATATTGTCTTTCAGCTCAGCTGTATCCCTTGGCCTCATGGCTCACATTTTGTTCTTTTAACCTATGGATTGAAATCAAAAAGTTGTGGTTGACTCCCACCAACCCAAACACTGTATTATGAAGCTTCAGTGTCTCTGTAAGCCTTTTCCAGATAGTCTAACTGCACAGATGCCTCAACTTTGGCAAGAAAATTGCTTATTCCACTCCACTTTGGCTAGAAAACTGCATTCCTTTCAGGATCTTCAAAATGCCTTTCACTTTCCTAACAGGCTTTCTTTGGATACCTGCAAATCTGTCATTAAGTAAAAACTTTGACCAGACCAGTTTCCTAACCTAAGTGTTCTTAGATCTGACTCCTGCTTTATCTAAGACTTCTAAACAATTGTTAATACATATCCTCAAGGCAGTACAACATCTAGTTGCCCTTTATTGGAAAATAATTGAATCTCCCTGTCTGATGGAACTTCCTACCAGGATTAGAGATGTCAAAAGGATGAAGTACCCTACAGCTACTAGTATAAACACTGTCAATGGAAACCTTTTGGAAACTGAAGCTCATCTTGGAATATCCTTCATGATTTATTCTAGTGCCCTTCTGTTTCAGTTTATACCCACCTGGGTTTTGAGCAGACGGAGTTTGAGCTCTGTATGGCTATTGATGACACAGATTCCTCACTTCTCTGCTCTTCCCTTTTATTACTCAATCCTTTCCTATAAATCTGTCCTTTTTTATTTCTCTCCTTCCTCTATTTTTTTCCCTTTACTTTTATGGCCAGTTAGAGTACTCAGTTTTGTCCATTTACATGACAGGTTTGTGTAGGTACAATCATACAGGTGTTTTGTGTAATATGAATGCAGTCAGAGAGGATGCATTCACTAAGGAATGAAAAAAATGAGTGGGCTGAACATGACTGAATCTGGCTATAGCAAGTGCATAGCCTTTGTGCAGCCATTGGCTGTGCATTTGGGTATGAGCATGTTAACATGAAAATGCATAAGCAAGAACAGAGGAGTGTAAGCATGCAGGGATGTGGCTGTGCAAGTAGGGTGACAACTGTTTGGCACTGTGTGGCACAACTGAGTGTGGCATTGTTTTTGGATTTTGAATTTGAGGACAGACAATACTGTTAGTATGCATTCAAGTATGAGTTCATGGGGAGAATAGCCCCTTATTGCAAGCTTTTTGCAGCCAGTGGCATCATATAATGTGCAGCTACAGTGCCTTGTAAAAGTATTCATACCCCTTGACATTTTCCACTTTGTCATGTTACAACCAAACGTAAATGTATTTTATTGGGCTTTTATGTGATAGACCAACACAAGGGGCACATAATTGAAGTGGAAGGAAAATTATAAATGGTTTTAAATTTTTTTTACAAATAAATATGTGAAAGGTGTGGCGTGCATTTGTATTCAGCCCCCCCCCCCCCCCCCGAGTCAATACTTTGTAAAAACACCTTTGGCTGCAATTACAGCTGCAAGTCTTTTTTGCACATCTAGAGAGTGACATTTTTGCCCATTCTTCTTTGCAAAATAGCTCAAGCTCTGTCAGATTAAACGGAGAGTGTCTGTGAGAAATTCCATGTCTTGCCTCAGATTCTCAATTGGATTTAGGTCTGGTCTATGACTGGGCCATTCTAACACATGAATATGCTTTGATCAAAACCATTACATTATAGCTCTGTTTGTATGTTTAGGGTCGTTGTTCTTCTGGAAGGTGAACCTCCACCCCAGTCTCAAGTCTTTTGCAGACTCTAACAGGCTTTCTTTTAAGATTGCTCTGTGTTTGGCTCCATCCCTCCATCCCTCTTCCCATCCCTCTTCCCATCAACCCTGACCAGCTTCCCTGTCCTTGCTGAAGAAAAGTATCCCCACAACATGATGCTGTCACCACCACAGTGGGGATGGTGTGTTCAGGGTGATGTGCAGTGTTAGCTTTTCACTACACACATTGCGTTTTGCTTTAATGCCAAAAAGTTAAATTTTGATCTCATCTGAGCAGAGCACCTTCTTCCACATGTTTTCCGTGTCCCCCACATGGCTTTTTGCAAACGGCAAACTGGACTTTTTATGGCTTTCTTCTTGCCACTCTTCCAAAAAGGCCACATTTGTGGAGTGTATGACTAATAGCTGTCCTGTGGACAGATTCTCCCATCTGAGCTGTGGATCTCTGCAGCTCTTCCAGAGTTCCCATGGGCCTTTTGGCTGCTTCTCTGATTAATGCTCTCCTTGCCTGGCCTATCGTGTAGGTGGACTGCCATGTCTTGGTAGGTTTGCAGTTGTGCCATACTCTTTCCATTTTCAGATGATGGATTGAACAGTGCTCAGTGAGATGTTCAAAGCTTGGGATATTTTTTTATAACCTAACCCTGTTTTAAACTTCTTCATAACTTTACCCCGTGTGTTCCCTGGCCTTTATTATGTTGTTTGTTCACTAAGGTTCTCTAACAAACCTCAGAGGGTTTCACAAAACAGCTGTATTTATACTGAGATTAAATTACACACAGGTGGACTATATTTACCAATTAGGTGACTTCTGAAGGCAATTCATTCCATTAGATTTCAGTTAGGGGTATCAGAGTAAAGGGGCTGAATACAAATGCACACCACTCTTTTCAGATATTTATTTGTAAAAAGAAATTGAAAACCATTTATCATTTTCCTTCGACTTCCCAATTATGTGTCACTTTGTGTTGGTCTATCTCATAAAATCCCAATAAAATACATTTACGATTTTGTTTGTAACATGACAAAAAGTGGAACATTTCAAGGGGTGTGAATACTTTTTCAAGGCACTGTACATATTTTTGTACAGTTAACCAGCTAACTATCTAAATTTAGTGAGGTTTGTTTTGTTTTTTTCTTGCGCCAAGCAATTGAGGAACTTAACATCAGTATTCAAATACCTTTATAACCACCTGTATGCCCATAGAAAGGTAAAAACTATTTTTTTTTTTATTATTTCTTTATAAAGATCTTGCCAATCCAAATATGTTTCTTGGCGGTTATATATAGGTTTTCTGTTCTTTCACTAACATATTACAGAGCCTGCCTTCTCCTCTGCCTCAGTTTTGCTGGGTATTTGAGAAGCCACTCTGTATTTCACTATTACTCTCACCAGCTTTGTGTTTTAGTGTGTGTTGTGTGCATAGCTCTATAATTTCTTTTGACTTATTTACTTTGACTGGAATACTGTAAGTTAGAAACTTCTGTGAATGAACAAAACATTCTAAGATAATAGAATTCTTTGTGATCTGTCAGGATTTGTTTACAAATTACAAATGACCTTCTAATGCTTCATACCTGTGACTAAGGATGAGCCCGGTGTTCGATTCGAACCCATGTTCGAATCGAGCACCGGGTGTTCGCTCGCTCGGCGAGCCCAGAACTATTGGGACCGCTCGCATCAAATTCGTGTGATGCGAGCGGCCCCGCAATGCATTGCGGCCCGCGCAGTGCAATGCTGGCTGATGATTGGCCAAGCATGCACTGTGACCCCGCATGCTTGGCCAATCACAGCGCCGGCAGCGAGGAGAGCCATAATTGGCTACAGGCAGGATGCCTGTAGCCAATTATAGCTCAGGGGCTTTAATACACGCCCCACGGTATAAGAGGCCGCCGCGGCGGCGGCCTCGCATATTATGTTTCACTCACAGTGTCAGCGTGTCAGTGTGCTGCTGACTGCTGACAACAATATGTTCTTTATTTCTGGGGATATGTGTGTGCATGCTGTTAGAACAGCATTGCAGTATCACATCTGGGGGGTGTCTATAGGTAGCCTGTGAAGGAGGGCAGGTTTCCTGTGCTTAGAACTTTCCCTGCAAAAAAGTGTCATTTTTGCAGGAAGAAAGCTATTTAAATCACTCGCGGCTAATGAATTGATGGCTCCTGTAACACAGAGAGCTGTCATTCATTAATAAAAAACAAAAAAAAAAGCGTAGGGGTCCCCCCAAATTCAATAACCAGGCCCTTCAGGTCTGGGATGGATATTAAGGGGGATCCCAGCCAAAAAAAATAAAAAAAAATGGCGTAGGGTCCCCCTCAAAATCCATACCAGACCCTTGAGGTCTGGTATGGATTTTAAGGGGAACCCTAGCCAAAAAAAATGGCGTGGGGTCCCCCTCAAAATCCATACCAGACCCTTATCCGAGCACGCAACCTGGCAGGCCGCAGGAAAAGAGGGGGGGACGAGAGCGGCCCCCCCTCTCGCCTGAACCGTACCAGGCCACATGCCCTCAACATTGGGAGGATGCTTTGGGGGTCTAAGACCCCAAAAGCACCTTGTCCCCATGTTGATTAGGACAAGGGCCTCTTCCCCACAACCCTGGCCGGTGGTTGTGGGGGTCTGCGGGCGGGGGGCTTATCGGAATCTGGAAGCCCCCTTTAACAAGGGGACCCCCAGATCCCGGCCCCCCCCCTGTGTGAAATGGTAAGGGGGTACAAAAGTACCCCTACCATTTCACCAAAAAAGTGGCAAAAATGGTAAAAAGGACAGGAGACAGTCTTTGACAATTCCTTTATTAAAATCTTCTTTCTTCTTTCTTCATCCTTCGGTTTCTTCATCTTCTCCTTCCTTCATCTTCTTCCATCTTCTTCTTCCATTTTCTTCTTCCTCCGATCCGCTTCTTCTTGCGCTGGTCTTCTCGTCCTTCTCGTCCGGCATCTTCTTCCGTCGGCGTCGGCGTCGGTGTCTCTGTCTCTTCTTGGGCCGCTCCGCGCAATGGGAGGCTCCCGCTGTGTGAGGCTCCGCTCCGTCTGACAGGTCTTTTATAATGGAGGGCACCTGGTGACCCCGCCCCCTCTGACGCACAGGGACGTCATGGGGAATTCCATGATGGCTTTCCCCATGATGTCAGAGGGGGGCGGGGTCACCAGGTGCCCTCCGTTTTAAAAGACCTGTCAGATGGAGCGGAGCCTCACACAGCGGGAGCCTCCCATTGCGCGGAGCGGCCCAAGAAGACACCGACACCGACGCCGACGCCGACGGAAGAAGATGCCGGACGAGAAGGACGAGAAGACCAGCGCAAGAAGAAGCGGATCGGAGGAAGAAGAAAATGGAAGAAGAAGATGGAAGAAGATGAAGGAAGGAGAAGATGAAGAATCCGAAGGATGAAGAAAGAAGAAAGAAGATTTTAATAAAGGAATTGTCAAAGACTGTCTCCTGTCCTTTTTACCATTTTTGCCACTTTTTTGGTGAAATGGTAGGGGTACTTTTGTACCCCCTTACCATTTCACACAGGGGGGGGGCCGGGATCTGGGGGTCCCCTTGTTAAAGGGGGCTTCCAGATTCCGATAAGCCCCCCGCCCGCAGACCCCCACAACCACCGGCCAGGGTTGTGGGGAAGAGGCCCTTGTCCTAATCAACATGGGGACAAGGTGCTTTTGGGGTCTTAGACCCCCAAAGCATCCTCCCAATGTTGAGGGCATGTGGCCTGGTACGGTTCAGGCGAGAGGGGGGGCCGCTCTCGTCCCCCCCTCTTTTCCTGCGGCCTGCCAGGTTGCGTGCTCGGATAAGGGTCTGGTATGGATTTTGAGGGGGACCCCACGCCATTTTTTTTGGCTAGGGTTCCCCTTAAAATCCATACCAGACCTCAAGGGTCTGGTATGGATTTTGAGGGGGACCCTACGCCATTTTTTTTTTTTTTTTTGGCTGGGATCCCCCTTAATATCCATCCCAGACCTGAAGGGCCTGGTTATTGAATTTGGGGGGACCCCTACGCTTTTTTTTTTTTTTCATTTTTTTTTTTTTTTTTATCAATGACTTTTTTTTATGAATGAGTTTCAATGAATCACTGTTCTCTGTGTTACGGGAGCCGTGAATTAACATTAGCCGCGAGTGATTTTAAATAGCTTTTTTACTTTCAAAAATGACACTTTGCGCAGAGACAGTTCTAAACACGGGAAACATGCGCCCCTTTACAGGCATACTATAGACACCCCCCAGGTACGAAATTTAAAGGAATATTACACTTTTATTGTTTCAATTTAAGCATTATTAAAATCACTGCTCCTGAAAAAACGGCCGTTTTTAAAAAAAATTTTTGCATTGATACATGTCCCCTGGGGCAGGACCCAGGTCCCCAAACACTTTTTATGACATTAACATGCATATTAGCCTTTAAAATGAGCACTTTTAATTTCGAACGTTCGCATCCATTATAACTAATAGGGTTCTAAAGCTCGCACGGACTTTAGGTCCGTTCGCGGGTTCTGGTGCGAGCCGAACGGGGGGTGTTCGGCTCATCCCTACCTGTGACATGGTCCATATGGTTTTGTGAATTCAAGAAAGAGAAAGATGTTTTGACTTTACAACACTATCAATTATTTTTTGATGTGAAAGTAATTGCTTAATCAACCACAACTTATTAGCCAACCTGTCACCCACATTTGTCATCTCTTTTATCAGTGTGGTGGATGAATCAATGGCTAGATACTGACTATTATCCTTTTTCTAATTAAAACATTTCTACAGTCATCAATAAGGATTATGGCAAGGGCTTATTGCCAGAGGATTTCACATTAACCACTTTAAGACCAGCCTCGTTTTGGATTTTCGGTGTTTACATGTTTAAAACAGTTTTTTTTGCTAGAAAAAAAACTTAGAACCCCCAAACATTATATATTGTTTTTTTTCTAACACCCTAGAGAATAAAATGGCGGTCGTTGCAATACTTTTTTTCACACCGTATTTGCGCAGCGGTCTTGCAAGCGCACTTTTTTTGGAAAAAATTCACTTCTTTGAATAAAAAAATAAGACAACAGTAAAGTTAGTCCAATTTTTTTATATATTGTGAAAGATAATGTTACGCCGAGTAAATTGATACCTAACATGTCACGCTTCAAAATTGCGCCCGCTCGTGGAATGGCATCAAACTTTTACCCTCAAAAATCTCCATAGGCGACGTTTAAAAAATTCTACAGGTTGCATATTTTGCGTTACAGAGGAGGTCTACGGCTATAATTATTGCTCTCGCTCTACCGATCGCGGCGATACCTCACATGTGTGGTTTGACCACCGTTTTCATATGCGGGCGCTACTCACGTATGCGTTCGCTTCTGCGCACGAGCTCGTCGGGACGGGGCGATTTAAAAAAATTTTTTTTTGTTTTTCTTATTTATTTTTCTTGATTGTATTTATTTTTACACTGTTTTTAAAAAAAAATTTAATTGGCTCACTTTTATTCCTATTACAAGGAATGTAAACATTCCTTGTAATAGAAAAAAGCATGACAGGTCCTCTTAAATATGAGATCTGGGGTCAAAAAGTCCTCAGATCTCATATTTGGACTTCAATGAAAAAAAAAAAAAAAAAAATGTCATTTAAAAAAATGACATTTTAAAATTCCTCTTTAAGAGGTATGGGCGGAAGTGACGTTTTTGACGTCACTTCCGCCCTCCTATGGTATAGAGATGAGTGGCGGCCATCTTAGCGTCACTCATCTCTATGCACAGGAGGGGAAAGGACCCGATCGCCTCCGCCGCTGCCGACGGTTCCGGTAAGCGGCGGAAGGCGCGGGAGAGCGGCGGGAGGGGGGGCACCTCTCCCGCCGCCGATAACGGTGATCTCGCTGCGAATACGCCGCGATGACCACCATTATCGGAATGCCGACCGGCGCCTGAAGAGATGGATATCTCGGTTGTGGCAGCAGCTGCTGCCATTACCGAGATATCCCTCTTCAAAAAAGGGACGTACATCGTCGTGCGCCGGTCGGAAAGTGGTTAATGTGCTCACTTGTTTCACGTTCCAGAAAAGTGCAAGCTTTAGCAAACAGTGGAAATATTTTTTTTTTATCACACACTAGGGTACAAAAACAGACCATAGGCTATTTATATTATTGTGCAAAAAAAAAAGCATTTACGCTCCATGCACACTAGGCAAGTCTATGAGAGTTTAAGAACATTTTAGTTTATAGGCGTTTTTTGCACTACACTCCCAAAATAAGCATTTCACAGCCTTTTTTTTGTTGGGTGCCATTTTGGATAAAAAGAGCAAAGGATATTGTGAGCAGAGATTCTTGAGCCATAAAGAGCCATGCCACTCTATACTCTACTCTTCAATTCTACTCTTCCGAATACTCAGGGTGCTCCAGTTCACGTTAGCTCCTCCCAGGATGAATGTTTTATAATTCTGCCTTTATAATCTGGGTGAGATTTATCCCAGAGGTTGGCATGTCCTTGCACAGCTGCAATCAACTGATGTTGTGTGACCTCCCTTCTGGTCATGTCTGAACGTGTGGCTCTCTTATAGAAAGATGGAGACAATGGACAGGGTCAAAAGATACTTCCTGTAAAGCCAGGAAATTATGTACAGTGACAACACACCTTTTTTTTACTAAAAAATCATTGAAACTTGACGTTTAGAAGAGATAAGAGGAGTTTAGGAGAGACTGACGTTTTTACAGCTCCTAAACTTCTCCAGAAAACACGATAGGGAAGGTTTTTTTTTCCTGCCTCTGAACTTCCCTGACAGAAAACACCTGTAGTAGTCATAATGTGCAAAGACACATAGAACACAATAGAAGTGCTTCTAGAGGCAGGTGAAAAACACATCAAACGCCTGTAAAATCTATTTTTTTTTTAAGTCCAGTGTTTATGGAACCTTAGTCATTTGAAGCAAAAATAGTTCTGCATAAATGTAATTTTAAAATACTGGTACATTGTACTTACTTTTCTTCCAACTGCTTTTCATCAAAGGTTGCAAAAAGGCCTTCCAAATATCCTGAGAGTTGTCTTAATATATCAGTCAAAACAAACTGTACATTCTGTGGATCACTTTTTACTAATAAAGTAGCATTCAAAAAAGAAATATATGTTTCAGTAGCAAACATAATTAACTTTTGAAGGTGGTCGCTTGTATTCACATTAGGAAAAATCTAAGAAACATAACACAAAACCCACGTATTAAAAGTAGTTTGTTCATTATTCCCATAAAGGTATAGTTACTTCTTTAAAAAATATATATACAGTATACTTGCCCCTTGACTAACCAAGAGAACTATTACATTTCCCCACTCTTTCTACCATTCAAATCATAAAATTAAAAAGAGGTAAAATATTTTAGAAGCACTGGAATCATGCCTTACTGCTGAATTGGGGGATACAGGGCCAGTCATACAATTTTTTAATAAACCATTTATTGTATTAATCAGACAGGATATTGGTGATACCTTAGTACACAGTTACAATGTTTAGATAAATGCACAGAGTTACGTATGTTTATATATGCATCACACCTTGTCAATTGCTTAACACACATAGCATCTCCAACACATAGCAAAGGGTTTATCTAAAGGAAAACAACAACTAAATGTTTGATGAGATCTGAAGAGAAGTTGTATTACCAAGTAAAATAACTTTAAACACCAGTAAGTGTATAAACATCCCCCGGTAGAAGTAGTAGTTGTGCTAGACTTTAATTATGTAGTATGGGGCTGGAAAAAGCTGAGCAGAACCACTGGAGACATTGTCATAGATGGTGCACAGACATTAAAAGTGTGCTCTGGAGTGTTACCTGTGAGCCCAGTTGCACCTATTAGTGAGTTAATCACATAACTTACCTCTAATGAAGTGTACTCTATATCCTGGTGGATCCTGATTATCTTACAAATCCTCCCTTCGGTAAAGATGGATCTTTCTCACAGAAGTAATCTTCAGGATTGTCAAGGTTAAGGGCAGTGGCTTTGACAGTGAAGGATTGTGCTTGCTCACCCTCACTTTCCTCCCCTCCCATCCATTCACAAAAAGTCTTGTAATATTTTCCCAAAATGAAAGTGAATGAAGCAGGGAGTATAAATATCAGGCTCTCCCCTGTATCATTCTAAGAAAAATAAGAAGGATGTGTGACACTAAGAGAGGCATGCAAGGGGAAGGTAAGTTTTGGGTTTTATAACTGTCACGGCCGCTGTATCCTATGCCCAGCAGCCAGCACGACATAGGATACCCTTCATTAGAGGAAGATTATTTGACTGGTTCTATATCCCAAAAACATTTTTACTACACATCAAAAACAGTAGCCTGGCTTTTAACAACTCTGCAAACATGTTAACTTGTAAGCTAAAAAGCCTGATGGGTTAAGTCCACAGTCAAAAATCTTGACAGATATTGTATCTTTTTCCCCACTTTATCCATAATTAAAAAAAAAAAAAAAAAGGTAGATTTTAAATCTGAACTCTAGGCAGATGTAAAACACATTAACTACTACAGATCCGCGCTATAGCTGAATGACGGCTACAGCACGGACCTGCTTTGCCGGGAGTACGTCCATTGACGTCCTCCCTTGCCCGAACGGCCTGAGCGCTCCCTGCAGGGTGCGCGCGGCGCGCTCTGTGATCAGCCAGTCTATGAGACTCGCCTTACCATGTGATCAGCTGTCAGCCAATGACAGCTGATCATGTGATGTCAACAGAGCCGGTAATCGGCTATTTTCTCTCCTTGTGCTGTACAATATAAGTACCTGAATTTGACTTAGTAACAGCTTCTTGTATTATCCTGTCCATTAGAGCTCATACTCAAAAAAGGGGGAAGCAGTGCAAGGAAACAACCAGATGTGCTTCAGTGCTCATATGCTAAGAGGGAAGATGGTAGTAAGTGGAGGGAGCAGGGGGAGAGAGAAATTAGCTCATTAGTGTGCTGCTTCTCCTTTCAGTGTCCAGTAACAGGCTACTGGAGGGACAAGACTTGTACGGTTCATTTAAAGTGTTACTAAATACACAACAGTAAAATCAGGAGAGAACCGAATGGGTGGGACTTTAAATAAAGTATGTGTGGGATAAGAGTTTAGTTGTTTGCATATAGGGATGGGCCGAACACCCCCAGGTTCGGTCCGCACCAGAACCTGCGAACGGACCGAAAATTTGCGTAAACTTTAGAACCCCATTAACCTTTTGCAGACCGCCCACTGTCATATGACGGCAGCAAGAAACATCTGTTGTTCTGGGCCGCCATCATATGACAGCACTTCCTTTGCGGCCACTAGGGGGTGCGCACCCGCCACGTCGCTGGGGACCCGATGCGCGTGTCCGGCGGCCGCGATGTCCGCCGGGCACCTGCGATTGCCCAGTGACTGAGCAGGACGTGGATCTGTGTGTGTAAACACACAGATCCACGCACTGTCGGAGGAGAGGAGACCGATGGTGTGTCCCTTGTACATAGGGACACCGATCGGTCACCTCGCCCAGTCAGTCACCTCCCCCCACAGTTAGAATCACTCCCATAGGGAACAAATTAACCCCTTGATCACCCCTAGTGCTAACCCCTTCCCACCAGTCACATTTATACAGTAATCAATGCATTTTTATAGCACGGATCGCTGTATAAATGTGAATGGTCCCAAAAATGTGTCAAAAGTGTCCGATATGTCCGCCGCAATATCAGAGTCCCGATAAAAATCACAGATTGCCGCCATTACTAGTAAAAAAATAAAGAAATAATAAAAATGCTATAAATCTAAACCCCTATTTTGTAGACGCTATAACCTTTGTGAAAACCAATCAATATATGCCTATTGCAATTTTTTTGTTACCAAAAACATGTAGAAGAATATGTATTGGCCTAAACTGAGGAAAAAATTTGTTTAAAAAAAAAAAAAATTGGATATTTATTATAGCAAAAAGTAAAAAATATTGTGCTTTTTTCAAACTAGTCCCTCTTCTTTTGTTTATAGTGCAAGAAATAAAAAACGCAGAGGTGATCAAATACCACCAAAAGAAAGCTCTATTTGTGGGGAAAAAATGATAAAAATTTTATTTGGGTACATCGTTGCATGACCGCGCAATTATCATTCAAAATGCGACAGTGCTGAAAGCTAAAAATGGCTTGGTCAGGAAGGGGGTATTCGTGCCTGGTAGGCAAGTGGTTAAAGTCTATGGGATTCGAACGTTCAAAATCAAAAGTGCTAATTTTAAAGGGCTAATATGCAAGTTATTGTCCTAAAAATGGTTTAGGGACCCAGCTCCTGCCCAGGGGACATGGATCAATGCAATTTTTTTTTTTTTTTTAAATTGCCTTTTCTTGGGGAGCACTGATTTTAATGACGCTAAAAGTGAAAAAAAAAGTGAAATATTCCTTTAAATATCATGCCTGTGAAATCGCACGTGTTTCTCGTATTAGAACAGTCCCTGCACAAAATGACATTTAACAGAAAAAAAGTCATTTAAAACTGCTTGCGGTTTTAATGTAATGTAATGTCTGGTTCCGGCAATATGGATGAAAATCATTGAGAGAAATGGCATGGGTAGCCCCCCTGCCCATTACCAGCCCCTTTGGGTCTTGCACGGATATTAAGGGGAACCCCATACCCAAATTAAAAAAAGAAAAGGCGTGGGGCCCCCAGGCTCTATATACTCAGAACAGCAGTATACAGGCGCTGAAAACAAGACAGGGACTGTGTAGGTTTGTTGTGTTAAGTAGAATCTGTAATTTTGAACTGGTACATTTTTACAGTGTAGCTCCAGTCAAAAAATCTATTTTTGGAAAACATAGGGAAGGGCCATCACCCCTGTATAATTTTTTTGGCCGTCCATCTTTTTTCATCTCACTTCCTGTTGTCTCCTTCCGTTTGCAAGTAGGAGACGTTTGTAAGTTGGATGTTTGAAATTAGGGGCCTGCCCTATATGCTCTGCAAAAATTTGGCCCTAAGGTGTTGGTGTTGCCACAAGTAAACACTGTAAGCCCTCAAAGTGACTCTTGGTGAGCGCTGGAGCCCTGCTGTGAACTATTATATCAAGAATTGTATTTACATGCCATTGTTGAACAGTGGTAGAAAAATTGGGCCTTTGGTGGTGGTGGTGCCTGTGCCACAACTAAGTGCCTCACAGTTACACTCGGTGGGCGCTGGAACGGCCCTGCTGGGAAATATTATATCAAGAATTGTAATTACATGCACCTGTTAAACAGGGGCTGGGAAATTGGGCCTTAGGCACTGGTGCCACAACACTGCAACACCTCATAGAAACTCTAGTTGGAGAGCAGGAATGCGCCCTGCTGCAAAGTATTGCATCAAAAATTGTAATTACACTCCCCTGTTAAACAGGGGCTGAAAAATTGGGCCTTAGGCACTGGTGCTGGTGCCACGACACTGCAACCTCTCCCAGATACTCTAGTTGGAGTGCAGGAATGAGCCCTGCTGCACAGCATTGCATCAAAAATTGTAATTACATGCCCCTGTTAAACAGGGGCTGAAAAATTGGGCCTTAGCCACTGGTGGCAGCGCCCAGAACCAAAAATGTTCTTCCAAGCTATCAGCAGGATCATTGAGGAGGAAGAGGATAGTCAGTCAACATAACAGGATAGTCACTCAGCATTAGCATAGGCAGTCTTGAAGGGATGTGACATTTCAAAAAAAATTATTCGGTTACATCAGCTTCAGGTGCTTGGTAGCTGGTGGTGATCCAAGACTGATTCATCTTTATGCAGGTCAGTCGATCAACCGAGTCGGTGGACAGGTGCACCCTGTGATCGGTTACAAAGCCTCCAGCAGCACTGTGTAAGGAAAGCCCTGCTGGGCCTAGTAGTTCCTCACCGCTGCGATCACGTGTGCGGGTTCGAGCGGGTGCGCGAGCTACTGCGCATGCGCGGAATCGAGCGGGTGCGCGTGCGCGGGCACGGACGGGCGCGCGCACGGTCACTGGCGCCGGGCGGGCTATTTAAACCAGCCATCTCCATACAGCCCTTGCTGCCTGATCTACAGCGTTCCGCTTGCTAAGCCCTGAACTTCTCTGTCTCTGCACCTGTGACCCGGCTTGTCTGTTTACCTGCTCTGCTGTCTGCCTGCCCCGATCCCGGCTTGCCCACGACCATCCTCTTGCTTATCCCCTTGGCTTATCCGCAGTGTGCTCCACAGTTACCAAACCCGGCTTGTCTGACCATTCTGTGCACCTGTCCTGAAGTGTCACCTGCTGTCTGCTGGTTCCTGTTGTCCGCTGCATGCTGGTTCCTGTAGTCCGCTGCCTGCCAGTTCCTGTGGCCACTTACCTGCCAGTTCCTGTTGTCTGCTGGTTCCTGTTGTCCGCTGCATGCTGGTTCCTGTAGTCCGCTGCCTGCCAGTTCCTGTGACCACTTACCTGCCAGTTCCTGTTGTCTGCTGGTTCCTGTCACCTGCTGTCTGCTGGTTCCTGTCACCTGTTGTCTGCTGGTTCCTGTCACCTGCTGTCTGCTGGTTCCTGTCACCTGTTGTCTGCTGGTTCCTGTCACCTGCTGTCTGCTGGTTCCTGTAGTCCGCTGCCCGCCAGTTCCTGTGACCACTTGCCTGCCAGTTCCTGTTGTCTGCTGGTTCCTGTTGTCTGCTGGTTCCTGTTGTCTGCTGGTTCCTGCCACCTGCTGTCTGCTGGTTCCTGTCACCTGTTGTCTGCTGGTTCCTGTCATCCCTTGTCAAGTCCTGCTCATCCATCCGCAACTGGTTGATCCTGCCAGACACTCGTGCCTCCTTTGACTTCTGCGCCCCCTGTCTCCACTATCAGGGGCTGCAAGTCTGGGACGTAAGAGAGGTCTCCCACTGCAAGCCAGACTCGCCACTAGGTACGTGACAGTATCAGGCAGCCATGACCGAGTCTGGGCAGGGAGCCTCTCCTATGGAAGAACTCTGCCTACACCTAGCAGGCTTGGCCCAAGCGGTCAATAACCTCCAGGAAGGCTACACACGCCTTGAGAAGCATGTTCTGGCACAAGGATCTCCAGGTGCTCCAGCCAGCCAGCCTACTCCACCGGCAGTCGTGATGCTTCCCCCGGAACCTCGAGTACCCACACCTGAAAGGTTCTCCGGTGAGCGTAGCAAGTTCAGGACTTTCCGTAATGCCTGTGAGCTGTTCTTTGCCCTGCAACCCCGAACATTTTCTTTGGAGGCCACCAAAGTAGGCTTTGTGATTTCCCTGCTCCAAAATGACCCCCAGCTCTGGGCCCACCGTCTGCTTAAACAGGAAGCCGCCAAACTCGCCCATCTAAGCACCTTCTTCGACGCAATGGCCCGAATGTATGAGGACCCACAGCTCTGTGCCACAGCAGAGACTGCCCTCCATGCCCTACTCCAGGGGCGTAGGCCCGCAGAGGACTATGTTGCGGAATTCAGAAGATGGAGTGCTGACACTAGCTAGAATGATGCGGCTCTCCGCTACCAGTTCCGGTTGGGGTTATCGGACCCCCTGAAGGATGAACTTGCTAGGGTTGGGGTCCCTCCAACTCTTGAGGAGCTCATTAACCAGGCCATACAAATCGACAGGCGCTTACGTGAGCGACGGTCCGAGAAGGCCTCGGCTCCGCCTCGCCCTTCTTGGATGTTGCCAAAGGTGCCCTACTTCCCCAGAGGTCCACCGTCGGCTCGACCTTCTGCCTCCACCGAAGGGACTGAACCCATGCAGTTGGGTATGCTTCGCCCTACTCTCACCCCTGAGGAACGGCAGAGACGCCGTCGGGACAATCTGTGTCTGTATTGCGGGGAGCCAGGACACTACGTGCGATCCTGTCCAGCTAAGACCTGTAAGTGGCGCCTTCCTTCAGTTGACCAGATTATGGCTGTTACTGACACCTCTTCTCACCTCGCCCTCTCTATTCTGTTGCAGCTCCCTGGAAGGAACATTTCGGTCCCCGCCATTATTGACTCAGGAGCCTGCAGTTGTTTCATGGACTCGGCCTTTGCTTCTGCTCATTGCATCCCCTTGCAAACCAAGCCCCAGGGACTGCGGATACACCTGGCCGATGGCTCTGCCATTCGGTCTGGGCCGGTTACCCAAGAAACCCAGCCTATCTCGGCATGCATAAACCAACTCCACCAGGAACTTCTGTGTCTGGACATTATTTCTTCCCCACTGTTCCCAGTCATTCTGGGCATGCCTTGGCTCCGCGCCCATAACCCCTGCATTGACTGGTCTACCAAGGAGATTACCTTTTTTTCCCACTACTGCTCCCAGTACTGCCTTCCTAGGACTGATGCTCAGCCAACCACCTTAATGTGTCTGGACAGCGAAACCCGTCAGTTAGTCCCCAGGGCCTATCACTCCTTTATGGACGTTTTCAGCAAGAAAGGGGCAGAGACCCTTCCTCCTCATCGGGTTTACGATTGCCCCATCGAGCTTCTCCTCGGAGCGGAAGTACCCTTTGGGAGGATCTTTCCCCTGTCCGAACTGGAGCTCTCCGCCCTTAAGGACTACATTGATGACAATCTTCGAAAAGGCTTCATCCGTTCATCCACATCTCCTGCCGGAGCTGGCATTTTCTTCGTAGAGAAAAAGGACCACACCCTCCGGCCATGTATCGATTACAGGGAGTTGAACAAGGTGACCATTAAAAATCGCTACCCCCTACCGTTAGTCCCAGAACTGTTCCAGAGGCTAGGGGCAGCAGTCATCTTCACCAAGTTGGACCTCCGCGGGGTGTATAACCTAGTGCGCATCCGGAAGGGCGACGAATGGAAGACCGCCTTCCGTACGCGATTCGGGCACTTCGAATATCTTGTGATGCCTTTCGGACTCTGCAACGCCCCCGCCACGTTCCAACATTTCATTAATGACATTTTTCGAGACTACCTGGACTTGTTCGTGATCATCTACCTAGATGACATCCTGATCTTCTCCTCTTCCATTGACAGTCACCGTCAACACGTCAAATGCGTGTTGGGGCGACTGCGGCAACATGGTCTGTATGCTAAACCCGAAAAATGCGAGTTTGAGCAACAGAGCATACAGTTTCTGGGGCTCATCATATCCATCGAAGGCATCAAGATGGACCCCCAGAAAATCTCCGCTATCCTTGATTGGCCCGCACCGGTGGATAAAAAAAGGGGTACAGCGGTTCATGGGATTTTCCAATTTCTATCGGAAATTTATCAAGGACTTCTCAGCCATCATTTCCCCCATCACACAACTAACCCGACAAGGGACTCGGTTCCAGTGGACGACCGAGGCCCAGGCCGCCTTTGTCGCCCTCAAGAAGCTCTTCACTTCTGCCTCCTTCCTGAAGCACCCCGACCCGGCTCTCCCGTTTGTCTTGGAGGTAGACGCATCGGAAATCGCTGTCGGGGCAATACTGTCTCAGAGACAAGGCCCCAAGGCCCTTCTGTTCCCTGTCGGGTTCTTCTCTCGTAAGCTGACGCCCCCCGAACGGAACTACGACGTAGGCGATCGAGAACTGCTAGCAATCAAGGCGGCATTGGAGGAATGGCGGTACCTGTTGGAAGGTGCGGCCCACCCAATTCTCATATATACAGACCACAAGAACCTGGAGTACCTGAAGGCCGCAAAGAGGCTAAAACCACGTCAGGCCATGTGGGCGCTGTTCTTCTCCAGGTTCGCTTTTCATGTCACCTATAGGCCGGGCTCCAAGAATACCAAACCCGATGCCCTGTCACGGATGTTTATCGACCCTAAGGAGCCTGACCCACCTGACACCATCCTAAATGCGGAGAATTTCCTTCTTCTTCAGGAAGACTTATTAAGCCGGATCAAGCAGGCGTCCAGAGAGGACCCGCCACCTGCCAAGTCGGGAGTTTCAGCCAAAGATGGTCTATTCTGGTCCGATGGTAAAATTTTCATTCCAGAAAGTCTCCGGGTCACTATACTTGGGCTCTGCCATGACCATGTACTGGCGGGACACTTTGGCATTGCCAAAACTACAGACCTGGTCCAGCGTACATTCTGGTGGCCCCAACTGGCAAAGGACTGTCAAAAATATGTGGAGTCATGCACTGTTTGCACCCGCAACAAGAGCTGCAGAACTAAGTCTTGGGGGCTACTCAAACCCCTACCTGCTCCGGAAAGGCCGTGGAAACTAATTACCATGGACTTCATTGTGGAACTTCCTCCCTCCGAAGGCCATACGGCCATCTTCGTGGTAGTGGACCGGCTATCCAAAATGGCTCATTTCATTCCCATGAAAGGGACTCCCTCGGCACCAGAGACAGCCCAAGCTTTCATTAAAGGTATTGTTAGACTTCACGGGGTTCCAGCGAACATCATCTCGGACAGGGGCGTCCAATTTACATCCCGGTTCTGGAAGGCTCTCTGCAATTCTCTTGGCATCGAACTGTCCTTATCTTCCGCATACCACCCACAGACGAACGGGCAGACAGAAAGAACGAACCAGACACTTGAGCAATACCTGCGTTGTTTCTCATCCTTCTCTCAACAGGACTGGCTCCCTCTGTTGCCATTGGCGGAATTCGCCTACAACAACTCTACCCATTCCACTACCAAGCAGACCCCGTTTTTTGCCAACTATGGTTACCATCCGTCATTCCTGCCTAACTCAGTACCCGAATGCTCCGTCCCTGCTGTTCTCGAGACTGTGGATTTCTTTTCTTCTAACAATAAGTTGTTGCAGGAAACTATGACCCGGGCACAAGACCTCAATAAGGAAGTCTTCGACAGGGGCAGACGGGGGCAACTGGTCCTGGAACCTGGAGACAAAGTATGGTTGTCCACAATCAATCTCCGGCTTGCCTGCCCTTCTAGGAAGCTAGGCCCCAGATTCTTGGGCCCCTTCGCAGTTAAGCGGAAGATCAACGTGGTGGCATACGAGCTGGAGTTGCCGGGATCACTTCGGGTACACCCGGTTTTTCATGTTTCGCTCCTGAAGCCAGCAGTTCCCAATTCCTTCCCTGGACGTTCCACAGATCCTCCAGCTCCTATAATGGTCAATGGGGAAGAGGAATTTGAGGTGGAAACAATTGTGGACTGCCGGAAAAGGAATAACCAGATACAGTACCTCATCAAGTGGAAGGGATACGGTTCAGAAGAAAACTCATGGGAACCCGAAGCCAACTTACATGCCAGACACCTGATCCAGGCCTTCAAGAGATCCCACCCTGAAAAGCTGTCCCAGTTGGGCATCCGGAGGCTGCCCCTTGGGGGGGGGCAATGTAAGGAAAGCCCTGCTGGGCCTAGTAGTTCCTCACCGCTGCGATCACGTGTGCGGGTTCGAGCGGGTGCGCGAGCTACTGCGCATGCGCGGAATCGAGCGGGTGCGCGGGCACACGCACGGTCACTGGCGCCGGGCGGGCTATTTAAACCAGCCATCTCCATACAGCCCTTGCTGCCTGATCTACAGCGTTCCGCTTGCTAAGCCCTGAACTTCTCTGTCTCTGCACCTGTGACCCGGCTTGTCTGTTTACCTGCTCTGCTGTCTGCCTGCCCCGATCCCGGCTTGCCCACGACCATCCTCTTGCTTATTCCCTTGGCTTATCCGCAGTGTGCTCCACAGTTACCAAACCCGGCTTGTCTGACCATTCTGTGCACCTGTCCTGAAGTGTCACCTGCTGTCTGCTGGTTCCTGTTGTCCGCTGCATGCTGGTTCCTGTAGTCCGCTGCCTGCCAGTTCCTGTGACCACTTACCTGCCAGTTCCTGTTGTCTGCTGGTTCCTGTTGTCCGCTGCATGCTGGTTCCTGTAGTCCGCTGCCTGCCAGTTCCTGTGACCACTTACCTGCCAGTTCCTGTTGTCTGCTGGTTCCTGTCACCTGCTGTCTGCTGGTTCCTGTCACCTGTTGTCTGCTGGTTCCTGTCACCTGCTGTCTGCTGGTTCCTGTCACCTGTTGTCTGCTGGTTCCTGTCACCTGCTGTCTGCTGGTTCCTGTAGTCCGCTGCCCGCCAGTTCCTGTGACCACTTGCCTGCCAGTTCCTGTTGTCTGCTGGTTCCTGTTGTCTGCTGGTTCCTGCCACCTGCTGTCTGCTGGTTCCTGTCACCTGCTGTCTGCTGGTTCCTGTCATCCCTTGTCAAGTCCTGCTCATCCATCCGCAACTGGTTGATCCTGCCAGACACTCGTGCCTCCTTTGACTTCTGCGCCCCCTGTCTCCACTATCAGGGGCTGCAAGTCTGGGACGTAAGAGAGGTCTTCCACTGCAAGCCAGACTCGCCACTAGGTACGTGACACACTGAATGTGCGTTCTGAAAGAACGCTGGATGCAGGACAGGCCAGTAGCTCAATTGCATACTGTGCAAGCTCTGGCCAGTGATCCATCCTCAAGACCCAGAGAATTTTCGGTGGGAAAGGTGTCCAAGTCTGACCTTGCCCCTAGGTATTCCTGCACCATGTAAATCAGACGCTGGCGATGGTTGCTGGAGCCTTGGGGCTGCGGACTAAAAAATTGTCTGAACGCATCGGTCAGACGGCCACCTTCTCCACCGCTCCTTCTGTGACTGACTGAAGCCTCAGCAACACATTGTCCAGGACTAGGAGTTTGTAACCTCCCAGTCTCTGGGAACGCATAGCACAGACCTTTCTGCAAGGCCTCCCGGAGATGTCTCATTTTCTACTCCCTCTGCGAAGGCAAGATAAGGTCTGCAACCTTACCCTTGTACTGTGGATCAAGGAGAGTTGCCAGCCAGTAAAGATCCCTCTCCTTGATCCGAAGCATACGAGGATCCTTCCGCAGGCTTTGCAGGATCAGGGAGGCCATGTAGAGTAGGTTAGCTGAGGCATTCGGTCCGGAGTCCTCTGGGTCACTAAGGACGACATGATTTGCAGCCACCTCCTTCCAGCCACGTACAAATCCACAGGTTTCTTGGGACTGTAAATCATCCCTAAAAGACTGCTGCTGCTGCTGCTGCTGCTGCTGCTGCTGATGCTGCTGCTGAGTGCCAGGCTCCACATATATGCTGACACAATTCTCCTCCTTCTCCTCTTCGTGTGTGATCGGCAGGACAGCAGGAACACTGTCTGGATAAAGGGGGCCTTGAGAGGCAAGGAAATCCTCCTCTTCCTGCCTCTGTTCTGCCTCAAGTGTCCATTATTCCACGCAGCGTGTGCTCCAACAGGTGGACAAGAGGGACAGTGTCACTGACGCATGCACTGTCACTGCTCACCATCGTCGTAGCCTCCTCAAATGGTGACAGGACAGTGCATGCATCCCTGATCATGGCCCACTGCCGTGGGGAAAAAAAACAAGCTCCCCTGACCCTATACTGGTGCTGTAGTCGCACAGGTACTCATTGATGGCCCTCTGCTGCATGTGCAGCCACTGCAGCATGGCCAACGTTGAGTTCCACCTGGTGGGCATGTCACAGATAAGGCAGTTCTTGGGCAGGTTCAACTCCTTTTGGAGCTCAGCCAGCCGAGCACTGGCAATATATGATCGGCGGAAATGCACACAGACTTTCCTGGCCTGCCTCAGGACATCCTGTAAGCCTGGGTACCTGCCCAAGAACCGCTGCACCACCAAGTTAAGGACGTGAGCCACACAGGGCACATGGGTCAGTTGCCCGTGTCGGAGGGCGGAGAGGAGGTTGGTGCCATTGTCGCAAACCACCATTCCTGGCTTAAGCTGACGTGGCATCAACCACCTCTCAGACTGCCCCTGCAGAGCTGACAGAACCTCTGCCCCAGTGTGGCTCCTGTCCCCCAAGCACACCAGCACAAGCACGGCCTGGCATCTTTTTGCCTGCGTACTTGCGTAGCCCCTTAAATGCCTAGGGAGCACCGCTGGTTCCGAGGACAAAGCACAGGAAGATGCCATGGAGGAAGAAGAAGAGAAGGGGGTGGAGGAGAGAGGCGTGTCAAAACCAGTAGTAGCATTTTGGAGGCGCGGTGGCGGAACAACCTACAACACTACTGCACCTTGTCCTGCTTCCTTCCCAGCTGCCAGAAGAGTCACCCAATGCACCGTGAAAGATAGGTAACATCCCTGTCCATGCCTGCTGGACCATGAATCAGCGGTAATATGCACCTTACCGCTGACCGCCCTGTCCAGTGAGGCATGCACATGCCTTCCACATGCCGGTAGAGAGCCGGAATCGCCTTCCGTGAGAAAAAGTTGCGTTTGGGAACCTGCCACTGAGGAACCGCACATTGCACAAACTCACAGAAGGGGGCCGAGTCTAGCAACTGAAAATGCAGCAGTTGAAGTGCTAGCAATTTAGCCAAGCTAGCATTCAACCGCTGGGCATGTGGATGGCTGGGAGTTGTCTATGCAATATTTTATGCAATATTTTCATGCGACTCCAATGCAATTTTATACGTCAATTTTATTGGAACTTATCTATGATCACTTTCTATCAGACACCACGTTTTCCTCAGTGGCCTGATTACTGCACTTGAGCACCTTGGCACTTTATTATTCATTTATCGTTTTGCATATTTATATTTTTATGATCGGCACAGTGTTCGATTGTGTATCTATTAATATCATCACCCCAACTAGGGCCTCATTAGCCCCACTTGATTTTACATCACTGGACAAGTATTATTTAATATTTTGAGGTTTTACTTACACCTGGATCGTTTACTTGCCTCTTTTCACCTTGTGCTGCAATCACTGCACCTCGCACCTTACTGTTTATTTTATACAGCGCATCACTACCTTTCTCTATATTCTTTTATCTGGGTTCAGATATTTCCCCCCAGTGTATGCTGCAGTATTTGCCCCTATTCATTTGAGTTGGCGCAGGAATACTTTTTTACTATTTAATCATCATTACTATGGTCACTAATACACTCTCCCCCTTTTTTTCCCCTTCATCCTTACTCATCATTATATCAAATTTTTTCACAGTCACTGTGTCTCACTTATTCAACAGTTCATATACTCATCAATAGCCTGATGCCTGTCTACCCTGGGTATGTCCTGTATGGGTTGCCTGCCGTTCGGGTGCCCGCATTTGGTGGCGTTGTTGGCCCGGCTCCCAGGTCAGCAGTACATGGACACCCTGTAAGTACCATCTGGAAGTCTGACCTTGCGTTCACTGTCCCCTAAATATGTGAATGTCCTGGATCAATTTGTAATTTTACCCTTGTAATTTCAGAGACACAATACACGTTTTCTCCTGATGAGTGACAATAAGTTGTGAAACGCGTAGAGCCAACAGATACCGTGTGTTCAACTATGTGTCACCACCAGTATGTCCATATTGTATGATTAATATTTTTGTCTATGTATTCCTGTTTATTTTAATTTAATTTAATTTTTATTTATTTTTTCATTACTGTATGGATATGCCTTGTACCATACAACTTTATTTTATATTGAAACAATTAAGCTGTTAAATTTAAATTCTGTTTACTTTTACATCCTTCCCTGTTATGGAGTAGTTTAACAACCTTTAACCTATTAGATATCTATTCCCATGTACACTTATGAATTTGTCTGAACAATAGTATATGTCAGCCAAATAGACAGTAATTATGTGAAATAAAGATATACAATGTATTATAGATATGTTTACTACTCTGCAAACTAAACTCTTATCCCACACATACTTCATTCCGGGAATCACAACTTTTTTTCTTGGGAGGATGCATGTGATCAGTACAGGGCCAATCAGTACTGTCCAGACAGCGGGTCCGGGGTCCTGCAGTCTCATAGCACAGTCAGAAAATTCCTCCTGCAAGCTTTAATTAGTGCTTGGCTGGACACGGATAGAAGTCACAAGACTACTCCATGTACTGTGTACTATGGGATAACAGATATTGTGAAGGCAGGGTCCTTGGGTTAGTAACACTTTAACTGCAGCAGAAAAAATAATCCCTTCTGTCCTGCCAGACAGGACTATGCTGTGCTGGAACTGTGTAAATCTCAGCACTGGATGGTCAAAAATAAAACATTTGGCAAATAAAACAGCTATAATGCATGCATTTTATCTGTGTATTAAGCCGTTCGTGTGGCCTTCAGCTTTTATTAACATTGTAAGGAACTTACCTTATATAACAAAGATGTAAAATTCATTTGTTTTTGATGTAATTCCATATCTATATAAAATACAGATCCCACTTTCTGTGAAAACGATAATAGATCCCCTAGTGCTTTCCAACGATATAAAACGTCTCTTATATCTAGAAGCAAAATAAATAATTTGAATCATTTAAAGTGTCTATATTTTTATAGGGCCATATTTTCATGTCTATTCAATTCAGCAGTCTGATAACAACTACATAGATTTTATATGCACTAAATTATGAAAACCATTAACTTCATACAGGTCATAAGTACAGCACTTCATTTAATGTGTGATAGCAAACCTTGTAATAGGCTTTATTTTATAACCTAACAAAAAATAGATTTATATAAAAATAAATGCCTAGTATTTTATGTTGTAACAACTTCAAAGAAAAGTTTATTTAACAGATCTCCTGATTTCATGGTTCAAAGCAATTGCACACAATTTAATCACTTCCGGACACGAGTTATACTGCGGCAGGTTGGCTCCCCTTGGCGAACCATCTTAGCTATACGTCGGCTCGCTTACAGACCACTAGGGGGTGCGCGCCACCGGAGCCGATGCGTGTGCCCAGCGGTCGCGATGACCGATGGGCACCCGTGAACGCTCCACACAGAGACAGAATGGAGATCTGTCAATGTAAATAGACAGATCTCCATGCTGTCAGGGAAGAGGAGACTGATCTGTTGTTCATACTAAGTATGAACAACGATTGGTCTCCCCACCCAGGCAGTCTTATCCCCCCACAGTTAGAATCACTCCCTAGGACATATAGTTAACCCCTTGATTGCCCCCTACTGTTAACCCCTTCCCTGCCAGTGTCATTTATACAGTAATCAGTGCATTTTTATAGCACTGATCGCTGTATAAATTTCAATGGTCTCACACAGAAGTGTCAAAAGTGTCCAATCTGTCCCCCACAATTTTGCAGTCCCGATTAAAAATTTCAGATTACCGCCATTACTAGTAAAAAAAAAAGAATAAAAATGCCATAAATATATCCCCTATTTTGTAGACGCTATAACTTTTGCGCAAACTAATCAATATACCCTTATTGCGATTTTTTTACCAAAGATATGTAGAAGCATATATATTGGCCTAAACTGAGAAATAAATTTGTTATTAAAAAAAAATTTGGGGGATATTTATTATAGCAAAAGGTGAAAAATATAGTTTTTTTTTTTTTTTTTTTAAATTGTCGCTTTTTCTTGTTTATAGCGCTAAAAATAAAAATCACATAGGTGATCAATTACCCCCAAAAGAAAGCTCTATATGTGGGGAAAAAAGGTCATCAATTTTGTTTTTGTACAAAGTCGCAAGCCCGCACAATTGTCAGTTAAAATTACGCAGTGCCAAATTGCAAAAAATGGCCTGGTCATTAAGGGAGCAAATCTTCCGGGGCTGAAGTGGTTAAAATATATATAGTTATATAGCTTATAAGTTTAAACAAAGACGCGTATCCATTCAGTTCAACCTAAATATGTATGTGTGTGTGCGTGATTGTTATTCTCTAACAAAGCCCATAGCCCTGTATATTCTGCTCCCTGAGGAAGACATCTGAAAGTTTTCTGAAGCTGTCAACACTCTCAGTTAGTACCACTTCCTGGGGGAAGGATTTCCACATTTTAACTGCTCTAACAGTAAAGAATCCATTCCACAATCTAAGGTTAATCCTTCTTTCTTTTAACCTCAAATTGTAATCATAGCTGAGGTCCTCCAGCCCACTTTTTAATTTTGTTGCCCTTCACTGAACTCTTTCTAATTTTACAACATTGATCCTGAGAATTGGTGACCAAGATAAGGCTAAACCAGATTCAAGATGAGGTTGAACCAGTGTTTTGTAAAGGGGTAGAGTTATTGATTCATCTCTGACATGTATACCCATTTTTAATGCATTTTGCTAGCTTTGTTAGCTGAGGCTTGGCATAGCATGCTATTTTTAAGTCTATGATCTACAAGCAGCTCCAGATCCTTTCTCATCACTGATTCGTCTAGGGGAGCCCCTCTCAACATGTAATTTGCATGTCTATTTTTGGCATCCAATTACATAATGTTACATTTCTCAATTTTGAACCTCATTGGCCATGTAGCTGCTCAAATTTTAATGTTGTTAAGGTCTTCCTGTAATGATGATATATCCTATGTGGAAGTTATTTTCCTGCATAATGTGGGATCATCAAAAACTGAAATTCAGCCCTTGATTCCAAACTCTATATCATTAATAAACACATTTAAACAGCACTGGCCCATGACAGAACACTGGGGCACACCACTCACAATTCAGAAAATGAGTCATTTATCACTTCTCTCTGGACCCATTTGTGTACCCAGTTTCCTATCCATATATATACAATGTCAACAACAACTCCAAAATACCTTATTTTATAGATTAAATTCCTTGTCAAAATCTAAATAAATTATATCCACTTGACTTCCAACATGCAATTTATCAGTTATGTCCTGATAAATTGATAACAGGTTGGTCTGACAAGAACATAGTTTCATAAATCATAAATCCATGATGGTTGTCGCTTACGATACTTATTTCACAGATAAACTTCTGTATACAATCCACTACCACTCCTTCAAATTCCTTACATACTAGTGATGTTAGGCTGGCTTATTTGTAGTTTCCTGGTATACACATTAATCCTTTTTTGTAAATGGGTACCAAGTTTGCTCTATGCCACATAGTTGGTACCATTCCAGTCAGCAAGGTGTCATTAAAAATTTAAATTAGTGACTTGGCTATAACTTAGCAAAATGTTCTAAGGAATTGTGGGTGTAAGCTATCTGGACCTGGGGATTTGTTCACATTGAATTTCTCTAGTCTATTTTATACCTTGTTTTAAGTCAACCACAGAGGACACTCATCATTAATATTACTGTTAAGACTATAAGACCTGTTTTCTCATCTATAAAGATTGAAGGGAATTTTTTTTTTTTTTAATATATCCGCCTTTCCCTGTCATCTGTGACCATGGGGGGGGGGGGGGCAGATAGGGGGCTGGGAGTTTTCAGAACCTTTTGACTATTAATATATTTCAAAACATTGTGGTAATTTGTTTTACTTACTGTAGCAATGTGTTTCTCAAATTCTTGTTGCATTCATTGTAAATCTAGAATATTGAGGGTGTCTCTTCTACTTTGTTCTTTTTAACCGCTTCCCGACCAGCGCACGCAGATTTACGTCGGCAGAATGGCACTGGTGGTCCACTTTAAGAAGCGGCGCGCCACGTTGACCGCGACCTTGGGTCCCGCGGACTCGTTGTCCGCCAGGTGCCCACAAACGTGTCACGGAGCGGTAGAACGGGGAGATGCTTTTGTAAACAAAGCATTACCCCATTCTGCCTAGCGACAGGACAGAGATCACTGCTCTGTAATCGAGAGCAGTGATCGCTGTCATGTGTGTTGTAGCCCCTCCCCCCACAGCTAGAATTACCCCCTAGGACACACTTAGCCCCTTCATCGCCCCCTAGTGGTTAACCCCTTCAGTGTCATTTACACAGTAATCAATGCATATTTATAGCCTGCAGTGATCGCTGTATAAATGACAATGGTTCCAAAATAGTGTCAAAAGTGTCCGATTTGTCTGCCATAATGTTGCAGTCCTGATAAAAATCGCAGATCACCACCATTACTAATAAAAAATAATAATAATAATAAAAATGCCATAAAGCTATCCCCTATTTTGTAGACGCTATAAGTTTTGCGCAAACCAACCAATATACGCTTATTACGATTTTTTTTAACAGAAATATGTGGAAGAATACATATAGGCCTAAACTGAGGAAAAACATTTTTTTTATATATATTTTTGGGGTATATTTTTATAGCAAAAAATAATGATTTTTTTTCAACATTGTCGCTATTTTTTTGTTTATAGCGCAAAAAATAATAACCGCAGAGACGATCAAATACCACCAAAAGAAAGCTTGAATTGTGGAAAAAAAGGACGTTAATTTTGTTTGGGTACAACGTCACATGACCACGCTATTGTCAGTTAAAGCAACGCAGTGTCGAATCCAAAAAGTGCTCTGGTCAGGAAGGGGGTAAATCCTTCCAGGGCTGAAGTGGTTAAAGGCTTGTTTCTCATGTATTTGGTTTTTTTTTACCCACTTCCAGACCATGTCTTTTCTGGCACTTTGTTTACATGTAACAAACAGTATTTTTTGCTAGAAAATAACTTAGAAGCCCCAAACATTATATATATTTTTTTAAAGCAGAGGCCCTAGAGAATAATTGCTGAGTTTTGCTATTTTTTTATATCAGTATTTGCGCAGCGGTTTTGGAAAATTTTAAAAATATTAACTTTTTGTAGTTTTAACCACTTCAATACAGGGCTTTTAAACACCCTTCCTTACCAGAGCACTTTTTGCGATTCGGCACTGCGTCGCTTTAACTAACAATTGCGCGGTCGTGCGACGTTACACCCAAACAAAATTGACGTCCTTTTTTTCCCACAAATAGAGCTTTCTTTTGGTGGTATTTGATCACACCTGCGGTTTTTATTTTTTGCGCTATAAACAAAAGAAGAGCGACAATTTTGAAAAAAAACACAATATTTTTTACTTTTTGCTATAATAAATATCCCATTTTTAAAAAAAAAAAAAGTTTTTTTTTCCTCAGTTTAGGCCGATACGTATTCTTCTACATATTTTTGGTAAAAAAATCGCAATAAGCGTATATTGATCGGTTTGCGCAAAAGTTATAGCGTCTACAAAATAGGGGATAGATTTATTGATTTTTTTTTTTTTTTTTTACTAGTAATGGCGGCGATCTGCGATTTTTTTTCGTGACTGCGACATTGCGGCGGACACTTCAGACACTTTTGACACATTTTTGGAACCATTCACATTTACACAGCGATCGTTGCTATAAAATTGCAATGATTACTGTGTAAATGTGACTGGCAGGGAAGGGGTTAACACTAGAGGGCGCTGGAGGGGTTAAGGTGTGTCCCTATAGGAGTGATTCTAACTGTAGGGGGAGGGGACTCAAGGGGAGGAGACCGATCATGTGTTCCTCCGTACTGGGATCACATGATCGGTCTCCTGCTCGCTGACAGGACGTGGAGCTGTGTGTTTACACACACAGCTCCACGGTCCCGCCCGGTCCCGTTGTTTTAACGGGCAATCGCGGGTGCCCGGCGGACATCGCGGCCGCCGGGCACTCGCACCGGGTCCCAAGCGATGGCGCGCGCGCGCCCCCAGGCGGCCGGGAATCCGAGGACGTCATATGACGCCCACCCAGGATGGTAGATCCACCTTGTGGGCGTCATATGACTATGGAGCGGTATTGAAGTGGTTAATACAAAAAGGCACAACACATAACCCAATTTTTTGTAAAATATAAAATATGATGTTACACAGAGTAAATAGATACCAAACATGTCATGTTTTAAAATTGTGCAGGCCCGTGCAAAAGCGAATTTTACTATACATAGGCAATGCTTTAAAAGCCTTTACAGGGTATCACTTTAGATTTACACAGGATGTCTAGTGCTAGAATTACTGCTCATGATTTGACATTTGCGGTGATAGCTCGCATGTGTGGGACAATCACTGTTTACATGTGTGTAGGACCGACACACGCATTTGCCTTTGCTCATGAGCATGGGGGGGATAGAGGCACTTACATTTAAAAAAAAAAAATGTATTATTATTTCTTTATTTTTTACACTGTTGCTTTAAAATAAAGTGTTATCACTTTTACTGCTGCCACAAGAAATGTACACATCCTTGTGACAGAAATAGGCATGTGATAGGTACTCTTTATGACACACTTTTTCTACAAGTCCCCAAACCCCTCCCCTGCCCTTAAAAAGCATTCAAAACACCAAGATCTGTGTTTTGAATGCTTTTGATTTGTTAAAAATGGCTTTAAAAATGGGGTTACCATAGCGAGAGTCTATCAAAGCCAATCTTTTTTGGCTTTTTGACCAGCCAGCAGACATGTTGGCTGGTCACTCGGTTCTCCTGGTAGGGCGGGAGAGCTCAAGCAAGCCACGGAATGAGGGGGGGACGTCCCCTCCCGCTGCCTGTAAAAGCAGTTCAACGGCTAGGATTGTTTTTACAAGAGAGCCGACCACTAAAAAAACTGTACTTTAGTGATGCCTGCAGCTGCTTTAGGCATCATCTCGGTATAACTACCCAAAGTTCAGCGACTTACGGGTACGTTGCTGTTCCAGAAGTGGTTACAATAGAATTTAGCCACAAAAGTTTCCTCCCTCCACCGAGTGCCCAACATAGCAAGCTGTTTGCTATGGGGCATTCATGTGGGCTTGTTTCCGAGCTAGCTCTGTGTGTCCATAGGCACACAGAGCATGGCTCAGCCCCATCCTCTGCTCCCAATTAAGGATGGGCCCGGTGTTCGATTCGAACCCATGTTCGAATCGAGCACCGGGCGTTCGCTCACTCGGCGAGTCCAGAACTATTGGGGCCGCTCGCATCAAATTCGTGTGATGCGAGCGGCCCCGCAATGCATTGCGGCCCGCGCAGTGCAATGCTGGCTGATGATTGGCCAAGCATGCACTGTGACCCCGCATGCTTGGCCAATCACAGCGCCGGCAGCGAGGAGAGCCATAATTGGCTACAGGCAGGATGCCTGTAGCCAATTATAGCTCAGGGGCTTTAGTACACGCCCCACGGTATAAGAGGTACCGGCGGCCTCGCATATTCTGTTTCAGTCAGTGTCAGCGTGTCAGTGTGCTGCTGACAATATGTGCTTTATTTCTGGGGATATGTGTGTGCGTGCTGTTAGAACAGCATTGCAGTATCACATCTGGGGGGTGTCTATAGGTGGCCTGTGAAGGGGGGCAGGTTTCCTGTGCTTAGAACTTTCCCTGCAAAAAAGTGTAATTTTTGCAGGAAAAAAGCTATTTAAAAGCACTCGCGGCTAATGAATTGATGGCTCCTGTAACACAGAGAACTGTCATTCATTGATAAAAAAAAACAAAAAAAAAGCGTAGGGGTCCCCCCTAATTCAATAACCAGGCCCTTCAGGTCTGGGATGAATATTAAGGGGAACCCCAGCCAAAAAAAAAAAAATGGCGTAGGGTCCCCCTCAAAATCCATACCAGACCCTTGAGGTCTGGTATGGATTTTAAGGGGAACCCTAGCCAAAAAAAAATGGTGTGGGGTCCCCCTCAAAATCCATACCAAACCCCTTATCCGAGCACGCAACCTGGCAGGCCGCCTGAACCATACCAGGCCACATGCCCTCAACATTGGGAGGATGCTTTGGGGGTCTAAGACCCCCAAAGCACCTTGTCCCCATGTTGATGAGGACAAGGGCCTCTTCCCCACAACCGTGCCCGGTGGTTGTGGGGGTCTGCGGGCGGGGGGCTTATCGGAATCTGGAAGCCCCCTTTAACAAGGGGACCCCCAGATCCCAGCCCCCCCTGTGTGAAATGGTAAGGGGGTACAAAAGTACCCCTACCATTTCACCAAAAAAGTGGCAAAAATTGTAAAAATGACAGGAGACAGTCTTTGACAATTCCTTTATTAAAATCTTCTTTCTTCTTTCTTCTTTCTTCATCCTTCGGTTTCTTCATCTTCTCCTTCCGTCTTCTCCTTCCGTCATCTTCTTCCATCTTCTTCTTCCATTTTCTTCTTCCTCCGATCCGCTTCTTCTTGCGCTGGTCTTCTCGTCCTTCTCGTCCGGCATCTTCTTCCGTCGGCGTCGTCGTCGGTGTCTCTGTCTCTTCTTGGGCCGCTCCGCGCAATGGGAGGCTCCCGCTGTGTGAGGCTCCGCTCCGTCTGACAGGTCTTTTATAATGGAGGGCACCTGGTGACCCCGCCCCCTCTGACGCACAGGGACGTCATGGGGAATTCCATGATGGCTTTCCCCATGACGTCAAAGGGGGCGGGGTCACCAGGTGCCCTCCGTTTTAAAAGACCTGTCAGACGGAGCGGAGCCTCACACAGCGGGAGCCTCCCATTGCGCGGAGTGGCCCCAAGAAGACACCGACGCCGACGCCGACGGAAGAAGATGCCGGACGAGAAGGACGAGAAGACCAGCGCAAGAAGAAGCGGATCGGAGGAAGAAGAAAATGGAAGAAGAAGATGGAAGAAGATGACGGAAGGAGAAGATGAAGAAACCGAAGGATGAAGAAAGAAGAAAGAAGATTTTAATAAAGGAATTGTCAAAGACCGTCTCCTGTCATTTTTACCATTTTTGGTGAAATGGTAGGGGTACTTTTGTACCCCCTTACCATTTCACACAGGGGGGGCCAGGATCTGGGGGTCCCCTTGTTAAAGGGGGCTTCCAGATTCCGATAAGCCCCCCGCCCGCAGACCCCCACAACCAATGGCCAGGGTTGTGGGGAAGAGGCCCTTGTCCTCATCAACATGGGGACAAGGTGCTTTAGGGGTCTTAGACCCCCAAAGCATCCTCCCAATGTTGAGGGCATGTGGCCTGGTACGGTTCAGGCGGGAGGGGGGGGCGCTCTCGTCCCCCCCTCTTTTCCTGCGGCCTGCCAGGTTGCGTGCTCGGATAAGGGTCTGTTATGGATTTTGAGGGGGACCCCACGCCATTTTTTTTGGCTAGGGTTCCCCTTAAAATCCATACCAGACCTCAAGGGTCTGGTATGGATTTTGAGGGGGACCCTACGCCATTTTTTTTTTTGGCTGGGGTTCCCCTTAATATCCATCCCAGACCTGAAGGGCCTGGTTATTGAATTTGGGGGGACCCCTACGCTTTTTTTTTTAAATTTTTTTTATTTTTTATCAATGACTTTTTTTTTATGAATGAGTTTCAATGAATGACTGTTCTCTGTATTACGGGAGCCGTCAATACACATTAGCCGCGAGTGATTTTAAATAGCTTTTTTACTTTCAAAAATAACACTTTGCGCAGAGACAGTTCTAAACATGGGAAACATGCGCCCCTTCACAGGCATACTATAGACACCCCCCAGGTACGAAATTTAAAGGAATATTACACTTTTATTGTTTCAATTTAAGCATTATTAAAATCACTGCTCCTGAAAAAACGGCAGTTTTTAAAACTTCTTTTTGCATTGATACATGTCCCCTGGGGCAGGACCCAGGTCCCCAAACACTTTTTATGACATTAACATGCATATTAGCCTTTAAAATTAGCACTTTTAATTTCGAACGTTCGCATCCATTATAACTAATAGCGTTCTAAAGCTCGCACGGACTTTAGGTCCGTTCGCGGGTTCTGGTGCGAGCCGAACGGGGGGGTGTTCGGCTCATCCCTACTCCCAATGGCTCCCATTGCTGTCTGAGCCTTTGAGGAGGGAGAGAACTGCTGCTCTCATGCACATTGCTGGACTGAGATTGGGCTCAGGTAACCAAAAGGGAGGACAGGGCTAGCTGCACTCAGAAGTTTTTTTTACCTTAATGCAAGGAATATCTCTAAAGTATCTCTAAAAATTGTTCACATGATTTGTAAAATATTGCATAATTCTGTTTAAATAAATGAAAAACTTGCAGCACCCTGAATACTTTTTTATGTCTTACCTTTAAAAATCCAGTTCTGAATTAATATTAATGGTTCAGTAGTTGCATTCTGGCTTTTTACATGGTCACTAATGAATGATGGGAAATCCTTTAAAGTCTTCACTGATTTTTTAAACAAGCTGAAAGCATAAACATACAAAACATTTACCAAGATGATGAGAAAGCAGAAAAAAAGAAAATAGCAAAATGCATTGCACGTAGCTTGGGCAAGCTTATTTAAATTGGAATCTTCGTTAAACTATGAACTGATTGGCAGGGTATGAAAGTTTTGCAAATTATTATTAGTTCTATATCATGTAGCATTTTTTACCAATCTTCATTTTTTTTTAAAACAGTGTTGTATATACATTGTAAGGGAGGCATGCTCAACTGGTATAGGCTGCGTTAAACCATACACAAGTTAGGGACAGCCAAGAACAGTCCAAGCAGGTTTGCCTTGCACTTTTATTCAGAAATATAGAAACAAACACAATCCTCAATGCAGGAGTATTCATCTGAGCCATTAACTAAACTCAGGTCAGCTTCTAACAGGGCCCCCTAATGTGTTATTCAAAAAAACAGGCAACGCTTTTTAGTCAGCACTCAGCAATCTTGCCCAGTAGTAGGCTCACAGCAGAGACAACAAGAGACAGAGCCCTGATCATCAATCAGCGCAGCTATATGAAGGGCTGTGGGCAGCTGAGACTAATAATGAGCTCTGGCTACCAGACAAGATGTGGACCTAGAAAAGGAGGCTATATCCCACCCAAAGCTTTACAAATCCTTGGGATTCTAGAACCAAACATGGGTCTTATTAAGATTCTGAGAAAACAAAATGTTTGCTGTCTCCATATCATAAACCCTGGGGCCCTTCACCCTATGTGTGTATAGGAAACCTAAGTCAGACATACATACTGTCTACAGAGGAGAAGCTGTCACATTTAGCAGTGGTAATAATACTGCAACCAAAGTGTAATGTTTCCAGCTGCAGCCAAAGGTTCAACTCAGCAGTTTGCCAAACCTCAGTCAGAAGAAGCAAAATTCAGCCTGAGTGTAAAAGTACGCAACCACAAATAGGTTGTCTCAACCCCGCGCCTGGAGAGAAACTCTACAATTAAAAAATATAATTTGATAATTGCAATAGTGGTGCTTTAACTAAAAACTTTTTAGGTTTGGTTGTATTTTTACATACTAAAGCGGCTCCCTTAAAAATCCTTGGATTCAATGGATGGTGTGGTTTTGTAAAACGGGGCGCTACTAAATCTACAAAAATATATATATCTAAATATAATTGAATGATTGTGAATTTCTGGTTTTAGTTGATCTCTCAAGTGAGTAATAAGTGCCTCTATTTTGGTGTAGGTGTCCCTATTAGGGAAACCATGTGAGTTGAAATCTGTATTAATATCAATCTATTGTGCCATAATAAAAATAATATTACTAAACCATATAATATATATAACACCTAGATAGTGTCAATTCAAGTGATCCTATCAGAATAGGTTACACTCCGCTGTGTAAATAATAATAAGTGATGAAAATATAAATTAAATTGCTAAAAGTCACCAACATTACCTATTAGCTCAAAGGGTGCTAATGAAGTATTGTGCTTAAACATAAACTAAACAGTGATAAGTGCTCCCGCATAGGATACCAAATCCTTCAATACAATTAACATCACAATAAACATCAGTGTAACAACCGCTGCATTTGTACCACTAGATGGCTTCACAAGCCTTGAAAATCTCAAATGATCAGACTCCTCCTTTATAGAGTCCAATGTGCATAACACAAAAAATATATAATATTAAAACATATAAACACAGAAGGGAAAGTTCATGAAGCAATTCTTTAAGTTGAATGTAGGATTCACTCTTATCCTAGGAGGTGTGAGTCCCTTCACCACATTGAATTTCTTCCTTCACCCCAAACGTGATAATACAGATTATAGCTGGCCGCTTACCAGATGTTGTTGATTGCTTTAGTTAAAAAACAATCAAACGCACTTGTTACAGGACCTAGCCTGTTCTCAGATACACCAAAACTTTTAAGACAGCTCTTCCTCCTCACAGATCAGTTCAGGTCAAAAATTGGATGGGTACATGTGTGGGATCAGAAAAGAGCACTTCATAGTGTAATCTTGCTTTTATTTATAAAATTAAATTAGAACAACATTAGCCAAATGGCCACTCACATTTCCCGGTGCCCGCCCGGCACTGGGGCTGCTCGCCTTTACAGTCAGTGGTGTGGTTTAGAATATCTCTCCCTTGGTGAATTCCCGCTGTGGATCGGCGTGCGTACCACCTACTTCTGCCGACAACCAGGCAGACCGGAAATCCAGGGATGTTTGCGCTTGGTTAAATGTCACAGACATACTATAGACACCCTCCAGGCACGATATTTAACCACTTCAATACCAGGCACTTAGACACCTTCCTGCCCAGACCAATTTTCAGCTTTCAGCGCTGTTGCACTTTGAATGACAATTACGTGGTCATGCTACACTGTACCCAAACAGAATGTTTATCATTTTGTTTCCACAAATAGAGCTTTATTTTGGTGGTATTTGATCACCTCTGCGATTTTTATTTTTTGCGCAACAAATAAAAAAAGACTGAAAATGTTGAAAAAAAACAAGTTTTTCTTTGTTTCTGTTAATTTTTTTGTAAATAAGTAAGTTTTCTTCTTCAATGACGGGCACTGATATGGCGGAACTGATGGGCACCGATGAGGTGGCACCAATGAGGTGGTACTGATGAGGTGTCACTGATGGCCACTGATAGGCGGCACTGATGCGCACTGATAGGTGGCATTGATGGGCACTGATAGGTGGCACTGGTATGCAGCACTGATGGGCACTCATAGGTGGCAATGATGGGCACTCGTAGGTGGCACTGATGGGCACTCATAGGCGGCACTGATGGGCACTTATGGGTGGTACTTATGGGTGGCACGGATAGGTGGCATGAATGGGCACTGATGGGCACTGATAGGTGCCACTGCTGGACACTGATGGGTGGCACCGATGACACTGATGGGTGGCATTGCTGGGCATCACTGATTTTTATTGGTACATGATGGTGGGCACTGACTGGCACAGATTGGGCATCATTTTCACATGTGGATGGCCAGGGGATGGCCAGGGGGTACATACCTGGCCATCCACATGTTGCCCACTTCCCTGGTGGTCCTAGTGGAGTCCCTGGTGGTCCAGTGTGGGCATCTGAGGGGGGGCTGCACTGATAAAAAATCAGCGCAGACCCCCCCTGTCAGGAGAGCCGCCGATCTGCTCTCCTCTACTCGCGTCTGTCAGATGCAAGTGAGGAAAAGCCGATCACTGGCTTTTCCTGTTGACATCGTAATCAGCCGTGATTGGACACGGTTGATCACGTGGTAAAGAGCCTCCGCCGGAGGCTCTTTACTGAGATCAGTGTAGCGGTGTGTCAGAGTGACACACCGCTCCACTGATCGCTGCGATGCGCACCCCCACGGGCGTGCGGCGGCATGTTATCCTGAAGGATGTCATATGATGCCCAGTTAGGATAATGAAACCACCGCCCGGCCGTCATTCTGCTATAGGCCGGGTGGGAAGTGGTTAAAGTAATATTTCACTTTTTTTTTCACTTTAATCGTCATTAAAATCAGTGCTCCCAAAAAAACGTCCGTTTTTAAATACATTTTTTGCATTGATCCATGTCCTCTGGGGCAGGAGTCCCCAAACCCTTTTTAGGACAATATCTTGGATATTAGCCTTTAAAATTAGCACTTTTAATTTGGAACGTTTGAGTCCCATAGACTTTAATGGGGTTCTAAAGTTTGCGCAAATTTTCGGTCCGTTCGCAGGTTCTGGTGCGAACCGAACCGGGGGGTGTTCGGCTCATCCCTACTCATCAGATGGTCCCTGAACGCAAAGGCCTCATCTGCCACAAAAACAAACTGGAGGCCTGCCATGTTATACACTGAAGGTGGCAAGCCCAAGCTGCCATTCTGGAGATGCCTGTAATATTCAGTCTGTGTGATCACTCCACCATCTGACATACGGACATTCTTCCCGACGTCCAGATATAAGAACTCATAATTCGCCGTCACCACTGCCAACATCATAATACTACTGTACCCCTTGTAATTAAAGTAGTATGACCCAGAGTTGGGGGGTGGGTCGATCCGGACGTGCTTCCCATCTATCGCACCACACAGTTGGGAAAGTCCCACTGCTGGTCGAATTGGGAGGCCACAGTATGCCATTCCTGTGGCTTGGAAGGGAACTGTGTAGTCAAACAAGAAAAAATAAATTAGTAATTTTGCACATAACATTGCAAGCAGATTAGACACAAACATTCTTGGCCAACATAAGTATAACATTTTATTCATTAGGTCCACTTATCAGATTCCTCACCCCCTCTGATGGCTCGTTGTAAAAATGTTATGGTGGGGGGAGATGTTTTGGACAGGTAACCCTCTCCACTTCATTGAGAGCTGAATGCATAAATAATGTGTGCTACTTTGGCCAGTCCCTCCTCACACTATTGGCAGCTCACTGGACAGGTAAGAAGTGTCATAATCCAAAAATATGAATACACACTGTCCAAATTGAAGCACATTTTTACATTCTGCAATTACCCATCAAGATAATAGGAGGAGAACAAAACTTTAAACAGTATCATTTGAAAGTATTCAGGCAGGCACTTGCACTACATGCTTTGGTGAATTCATCTATGAATCTGACCACAAAAGAGGTAGGTATAGTGTGTATGGGTTGGCAAAGTCAGCAGATAGAGTATTGGTATTGGTTGACTTAGCGGTTGGGGGGAGGGAGGGTTCCAAATTAGTTTTTGCCCCCCAAAAAAGCCTCTTGCACTCTGCCTGAATTTAAGGACAACTATAACATTTGGACACATTTTAGGGGGAGTTTAGGGTAAGCACTACAATAAGGCTGACAAAATACATTGTTAAGTGACTAGGCTAGGTGTGTATGGGCCCAGGATAACATGCTGGGGAGGTTAGTGAAGGCAAATATGCATGAAGGACAAAAAAGGAGCATTAAAAGCTTACAGCATGCATGAGGACAAATAGGACATTCACAGCATATTACAATCATGGTAATTATGGAATGATGAAATAAATACAATACATTAGCAAACATTAAATACATAGAATGTGATGTTAAAGTAAATGTAAACCTACCTTAATATAGTCCTCTTGGTCCAAAAACTCCTTCTCCCCCTATTCATGGACTGGACTTGGGTCAAAGCAATAACTCCAACACCAAGCTCTACAACAGCATGAACTCTACGACGAGTACGTAACCACAACATGGCTATAAAACGAACGGCCGCTCAGAACAAACTGACAGAACGCACTGAAAATCAGAAAGGACCTGACAAGAATGAGCTGAAAATCAGAAACGAGCTGATGAGAACGTACTGAAAATCAGAAGCAAACTATAAATAGAACACACTGAAAGACAGGAACAAACTGACAACACGCACTGAACAGATACTAACCGACAAGCACAAACTGAAAAGCAGAAACGAACTGAAAAGCACACGGCTGAAAAGCGCAAATCGTCTCTCACCAAACTTCTACTAACACGAGATAAACACGAGATTAGCAGAAGGAGCCCAAAGGGTGGTGCACTGGCTATTGAACTTCCTTCTTATATGCTCGTCGTATGTGTTGTACGTCACCACATTCCCACGTTCATAATTGTTGGCCAACATTTGTGTGACTGTGTGTATGCAAGAAAAGTTTGAGCCAACAACCTTCGACCAAAAATCCACTATTTTGTTGGTGGAAAGTTAGTTCATGTGTACGAGGCATAACACTACATTTTAACCATATTCAATAAAGTTGATTTTTTAAGTCCATGGTGTTCCTTTATAAGGTTTCTTGGTGATCTCTAATCCCCATTTTTTTCCATGTTTATGAATGACCTTAAGGAACCACATCTGTTAATTGAGGTGGGGGCCTCAGCATAGAAATATGGTTCTGATTTTGAACTACCTCGTGCACTAATTAATTATCGGTCTGCCTGGGTGTTTTTTTTTTACATGTTTTTGTCTCCAATAGCCTGCCCATTCAGCCAATCAGGTGATTGGCTTCCTGATTGACCAGGGGGAGGACCAGTGTGGCGATAGCGAATATCCATTCGCTATTGTCCCACAACTGACTTTTTTGAAGTCTATTAGAGCCTCTGGTTTTAATCACGTGCTTCAAAAAAACACACCCCCGCCATTAAAATCCATGCATCAGGAACCCTGCATGTAGATCAGGGGGCTGGACGCATAGATAAGGGGTGGCGCCCATGCACCCCTAATGGATGGGTCGCTACTGCTCCAGACGCAGTGGGTTGTGGAGGAGACACAAATTGGAGTAGATTGCAGCAGGTGTGACAAGTAACTTGGCAGCAAACAGGGGGAAAAAGGATAAAATGTTCATGATGGTGTCACGTACCTTAAGGCAGAGCCCGGAGTGCAGGGAGCGGCCCCTCGTAAACCCCTGGTTCGGGAACCCCTGGTAGGTATGACAGGGGCTCGGGAGCACAGAGGAGCATAAGTGCCTGGCAGGTAAGCTGAGTAGAGGGCTGGAGGTCTGTGATGGGCAGGAACCAGGAGCAGTCCTGTAGTCCGGGAGCAGGAAGCAAACAGGCAATGTGCAGCAGACACAAGGAGGTGTCCCGTAGTCCAGCATAAGGAAGCAACAGGTAATGTGCAGCAGACACAAGGAGGTGTCCTGTAGTCAAGCAGCAGGAAGCAAACAGGTAATGTGCAGCAGACACAAGGAGGTGTCCTGTAGTCCAGCAGCAGGAAGCAAACAGGTAATGTGCAGCAGACACGAGGAGGTGTCCTGTAGTCCAGCAGCAGGAAGCAAACAGGTAATGTGCAGCAGACACGAGGAGGTGTCCTGTAGTCCAGCAGCAGGAAGCAAACAGGTAATGTGCAGCAGACACAAGGAGGTGTCCTGTAGTCCAGCAGCAGGAAGCAAACAGGTAATGTGCAGCAGACACAAGGAGGTGTCCTGTAGTCCAGCAGCAGGAAGCAAACAGGTAATGTGCAGCAGACACAGACGGCAGATCAAACACAGGGGAATATCCAAGAGAGTAGTCAAAGTCCAGAGCCAGGATCGGGGCAGGCAGAGATCAGAAGAGTCAGAGACAAGCCAAGTTCAGCACGGATCAGAAAGGTCAGGTTTTACAGGTCACAGGTTCAATACAGGAAACGCTGTTGATCGGGCAGCAAGGCAGGAATGACTGGAGCAGGTTTAAATAGCGCTCTTGGCGCCAAACAGTGTCAGGGTGGCCTCTGGCTCCCAAGAATTCTCCTCTGGCCCATAGCCCTTCCACTTTACGAGGTACTGAACCTGGCCACGCCTCCTCCTGCAGTCCACAATAGTCTCCACTTCAAATTCTTCTTCGCCATTGATCAGCACAGGTTCAGGGGGCCCCGTATTCCGGTTGGCAAAGGGATCTGAAGTTGAAGGCTTTAGGAGGGCTACGTGAAAAACTGGATGGATTCTGAATGAATCAGGCAGCTTTAGCTCATAGGCCACATTGTTAATTTTCCTGGTTACGGGAAAAGGGCCCACAAACTTTGGCCCTAACTTCCTAGACGGGCACGCCAGTTTCAGGTTCCGAGTAGATAGCCAGACCAAGTCTCCTGGCTTTAGGTTGAGGTCCCCTCTCCTCCTCTTGTCAAATATCGCCTTATTACTTTCCTGAGTCTTCTGCATTGTTTCCTGGAGCAGTTTGTTGTTGGTACTGAAAAAATTTAGGGTTTCCTGAGCTGCTGGTACAGAGCATTCTGGAATGCTATTGGACAGGAACAGGGGGTGAAAGCCGTAATTTGAAAAAAATGGAGACTGGTCGGTTGCAGGATGAACAGAGTTATTGTAGGCGAATTCAGCCAGAGGTAGGAGGGGGACCCAGTTGTCTTGGGAAAAACATGAGTAGCATCGCAGGTATTGTTCCAGGGTCTGGTTGGTCCGTTCGGTCTGGCCGTTGGTCTGGGGATGGTAGGCGGAAGAAAACAGAAGATCGATCTTCAGGGCCGCACATAGTGCCCTCCAGAACCTGGACGTAAACTGTACCCCTCGGTCGGACACGATGTTGGCAGGAATTCCGTGGAGCCTCACGACCTCTTTGATGAAGACCCTTGCGGTCTCAGGAGCCGAAGGGGTGCCCTTCATTGGGAGAAAGTGGGCCATCTTGGAAAACCTGTCTACTACCACGAAGATGGTTGTACAGTCTTCAGACGGGGGAAGTTCGACAATGAAGTCCATGGAGATCATCCTCCATAGCTTCTCCGGGACCGGAAGGGGGTTCAGTATGCCCCAGGCCCTTGTCTTGCTGCCCTTGTTTTGGTTGCATATGGTACAAGATTCTACGTACGCCCTGCAGTCCTTCAGGAGGTTAGGCCACCAGAAGGTGCGTAGGATAAGGTCGGAAGTCTTGCGTGCTCCAAAGTGGCCAGCCAATTTGTGGTCGTGGCAGGACTTCAGGACGGCCACCCGTACTTGTTGGGGTACAAAGATCTTCCCCTCGTGCCAAAGCAGACCATCCCTAGTCTGTAAGGCGCTGTCCGACCGGTGAGGGGTCACTGCCAAGGCTTGCTTGATCTGAGACAGAAGATCCTCATGTAGCAGAAGGAAGTTACCTGGGGTGAGTATGGTGTCTGGAGGTGGTGGAACTGCGGACTCGCTGAACATTCGGGAGAGTGCGTCAGGCTTAGTATTCTTGGAACCCGGCCTGTAGGTAATATGGAAAGGAAATCGTGTGAAGAAGAGTGCCCATCTAGCCTGGCGTGGTCTCAATCTCTTGGCTACCTTTAAATATTCCAAATTCTTGTGGTCAGTGTAGACCAGGATAGGATGGGCAGCTCCTTCCAAGAGGTAACGCCACTCCTCGAGTGCGGCCTTAATGGCCAATAGCTCTCTATCCCCAACGTCGTAGTTCCTCTCTGCTTCGGTCAGTTTGTGAGAAAAGAAGGCCACCGGGTGGAGGAGCTCCTTGGGACCTTGTCTTTGAGAGAGAACTGCCCCTATCGCCACTTCGGAGGCGTCAACCTCCAGGATGTAAGGAAGCGCCGGGTCTGGATGCTTTAGAACTGAAGCTGACACAAACTGATCCTTTAATGCCGAGAAGGCCGCCTGCGCTTCTGAGGACCACTGAAACTTGGTACCTTGCTTGGTCAATCTCGTGATGGGGGCGATGATGTTAGAAAACCCCTTGATAAACTTGCGATAGAAGTTTGCAAATCCTACGAACCGCTGAATTCCCTTCTTGTCCGTAGGGGCAGGCCAATCCAGGATGGCAGACACTTTTTGTGGATCCATCTTAATTCCGTCTACGGAGATGACCAAGCCTAGGAACTGGATACTCTGGCGTTCGAACTCGCACTTTTCAGGTTTAGCATACAGACCATGCAGGCGGAGACGGGTTAAGACCTTCTTGACGTGTTCCCTGTGAGCAGGCAAAGAGGGAGAGAAAATCAAAATGTCATCCAGGTAGACTATAACAAACAGGTCAAGATAATCTCTAAAGATGTCATTTACGAAATGCTGAAACGTTGCAGGGGCGTTGCAAAGCCCAAACGGCATCACAAGGTACTCATAGTGTCCGAAGCGGGTACGAAAGGCAGTCTTCCATTCGTCCCCGCTTCGGATGCGGACCAGGTTATATGCCCCACGGAGGTCCAGCTTGGTGAACACCACAGCTGTTCCAAGTCTCTGGAACAGCTCCGGTACCAGGGGCAACGGGTACCGTTTTTGATTGTGATCTTGTTTAAGTCCCGATAGTCTACGCAGGGGCATAGAGAATGGTCCTTCTTTTCCACAAAGAAAATCCCCGCTCCAGCTGGGGACGTGGAAGGACGTATAAACCCTTTCCTCAGGTTGTCATCAATGTATGACTTGAGAGTCTCTAGCTCCAATCCTGTTAAAGGAAATATTCTCCCAAAGGGGATCTCTGCTCCTGGTAAAAGTTCAACTGGGCAATCATAGGGCCTATGTGGGGGAAGTGTCTCTGCCCCTTTTTGGCTGAAGACATCCAGGAAGCTGTGGTAATCTTCTGGGACAGCCCTACGGGCCTCAACGTCGACCTCCAGGCAGAACAGAGAGGGTGGAACGTTGGTGGTCCCTTGTAGGCAGTGCTGAAGGCAGTAGGGTGAGAGGAAGCGGATATCCCCTGTGGGCCAGTCAATTTGAGGATTATGGGCTTTAAGTCAGGGTATGCCCAAAATCACAGGAAAAAGAGGGGACTCAATGATGTCCAGGCAGAGTAGCTCACTGTGGTTACCCGAGATGGTGGCATGTAAGGGAACCGTCTCCTGGGTCACAGGCCCCAACTTGATAGCTGACCCGTCGGCTAGATGAACCGACAGTCCCCTGGCTCTGGGACGTAGAGGGACCTGGAACTTGCGGGCAGACGTCTGGTCCATGAATCCACTACAGGCTCCAGAGTCAATTATGGCGGGGACCAGGGTATTCCCTCCTGGGAGCTGTAGGGAAAGGGAGACAGTCAGGTGAGAGGCATTACTCAGTACTGCAGGTAAAACGGTGGAAGATAGAGCGGAGTGCTTACAGAACTTTGCAGGGCAGGATCTCATAAAATGTCAGGGTTCTCTGCAGTAAAGACACAGGTTCTGGATCCGCCTGCGTTGTCGTTCTTCTGGAGTGAGTGATGGGCGGAGGACGCCTAGCTGCATAGGTTCCGAAGGTACCGTCATGGAGCGGGCAGACGGGTTAGGTACCCGGGGTAACATCCATACAGGACGAGAGGGGCCCATCGTGCATTCAGTCTACGCTCCCTCAGACGCCTGTCTATCTGGGTGGACAGGTTGATCAAATCTTCAAGAGTCTCTGGAATGCCCACTCTGGCCAGCTCATCCTTTAAAGATTCGGAGAGGCCCTGGCGGAACTGGTGAAGCAAGGCTGCGTCGTTCCAGTTCGTGTCAGCGCTCCAACGCCTGAACTCGGAGGCGTAATCCTCTGCCGCCCTACGGCCTTGTTGTAGGGATAGTAATGCTGCTTCTGCGGTTGCTGCCTGTTGAGGGTCTTCATAGAGGACGTTCATTACTTGGAAGAAGGCACTTAGGTTGGTGAGACTTTCATGCTTCTGTTCTACCAGACGGTGGGCCCAGGCCTGGGGCTCACCTTGCAGTAGTGAGACCACAAATCCCACCTTAGTGGATTTAAGAGAGAAAGGGTTGGAGAGCAAAAAAGAGTTCACAGGCGTTGCGGAACGCCCTGTACTTACTCCGGTCCCCGGAGAATCTTTCAGAAGTGGGGACCTTGGGCTCAGGAGGCAGCATGACCACAGATGGTGTGGAAGATGCACCAGGTGCTGAGGTACCTGAGGTGGCTAGGACCTGTACACGTTCCTCTAGGCGGGAGTACCCTTCCTGTAGGGCCTTGACGGCCTGTGTCAGCCCGGCCAGGTGACGGCACAAGTCCTCCATGGCCGTGGCTCCCTGCGTGGGCTCAGTCATGACTGCCCGATACTGTCACGTACCTTAAGGCAGAGCCCGGAGTGCAGGGAGCGGCCCCTCGTAAACCCCTGGTTCGGGAACCCCTGGTAGGTATGACAGGGGCTCGGGAGCACAGAGGAACACAAGTGCCTGGCAGGTAAGCTCAGTAGAGGGCTGTAGGTCTGTGATGGGCAGGAACCAGGAGCAGGAAGCAAACAGGCAATGTGCAGCAGACACAAGGAGGTGTCCTGTAGTCCAGCAGCAGGAAGCAACAGGTGATGTGCAGCAGACACAAGGAGGTGTCCTGTAGTCCAGCAGCAGGAAGCAAACAGGTAATGTGCAGCAGACACAAGGAGGTGTCCTGTAGTCCAGCAGCAGGAAGCAAACAGGTAATGTGCAGCAGACACGAGGAGGTGTCCTGTAGTCCAGCAGCAGGAAGCAAACAGGTAATGTGCAGCAGACACGAGGAGGTGTCCTGTAGTCCAGCAGCAGGAAGCAAACAGGTAATGTGCAGCAGACACGAGGAGGTGTCCTGTAGTCCAGCAGCAGGAAGCAAACAGGTAATGTGCAGCAGACACAAGGAGGTGTCCTGTAGTCCAGCAGCAGGAAGCAAACAGGTAATGTGCAGCAGACACGAGGAGGTGTCCTGTAGTCCAGCAGCAGGAAGCAAACAGGTAATGTGCAGCAGACACGAGGAGGTGTCCTGTAGTCCAGCAGCAGGAAGCAAACAGGTAATGTGCAGCAGACACGAGGAGGTGTCCTGTAGTCCAGCAGCAGGAAGCAAACAGGTAATGTGCAGCAGACACAGACGGCAGATCAAACACAGGGGGAATATCCAAGAGAGTAGTCAAAGTCCAGAGCCAGGATCGGGGCAGGCAGAGATCAGAAGAGTCAGAGACAAGCCAAGTTCAGCACGGATCAGATAGGTCAGGTTTTACAGGTCACAGGTTCAACACAGGAAACGCTGTTGATCGGGCAGCAAGGCAGGAATGACTGGAGCAGCTTTAAATAGCGCTCTTGGCGCCAAACAGTGTCAGGGTGGCCGCGCGTGCACGTGCATGTTCCCGTGGGCGCTCGTGCGCGCTCCCGCGCGTCCGTGCGCGCTGTCAGCTGCGCTATTGCGCCTGTGTGGGCGCAGAGGGCCCGTTCTGAACCGGGGGTTTCTCCTGTTCCTGGGGATGTTGGGAGGTCTGCTGGAGAGGCTTTCCTGACAGATGGAGAGCAGGGATGGGGGTCAGTAAATTTGTCTCTTATGTTTACCAAACCCTTCACTTTTTTGAATAAACATGAGACTGATCAGCACTGATCACTCTTATGTTTATTCATAACTGAAAGTGGTGTAAAGGTTAAAGGGGTTGTAAAGGCAGAAGGTTTTTTATCTTAATGCATTCTATGCATTCTATTCATTATTATTATAACCTGGAGATGTGGCGTGTCCCCGAAACATCTAGTGTCTCCAGTTGGCAATGTGTGACTCTCTTTGCTCCCTTGTATCGGCAGTTCCTAATTGGCTCAAGCAGCAGGGTTTGCCCATACTCTTCGGATTCTTTTGGCTGACTTTCGCCAGGCTGTGACATCACTTCTGGGCTTTGTACATAGTGCGAGCGGCCGCTATATACTGGCCCTAACAGTTCCTGTGCCTGCAGTTTGGTTCCCCCTTCATCGGACCCCTGGCCTTACGGTCCTGGATGGGCCCTCCACCAGTGGTGCTCCTGTGTTCTTTGTCCAACGGCTTTGTGCTGGGTTTCCCTAAGCCCCTGTGTCATCCATGCGGCACCAGCCTCCAGGTACTGTCAGTTTTTTAATCTAAGTCTCTGCATGACTATCAATTGACTGCTGTATGCCTTGGTGAACATTTTATTATTTTAACAATAATAAAAAGTTTTTACTTTGCCTCTGAGGGTCCTATTTATGTCTGCTGATCAGCGCTGTTCCCCCTATTGATTATAGGTAAATGTTCTGCCTACGGGCCCAATCTGGTATTGTCTGTTTTCCAGGGTTGTAGCAGTCAGGGCTTAATTCTGTGTGTGGTGAGGGGAGCAAGTGTGTACAGGGAGCATTAAAGCAACCTGTTGTAGACAGACGTGGCAGGGTTAGAGCAGTAAATAGTGGGATTTTGTTGTAGTGGTAGCTGGTAACAGAATAAAGAAGAGAAGGGTTAAGGTATGAAAGGTTTCTAGGAGTAACTGTGGTGAAGGAATAATATGAAACTACATAGTAGATCTAAAGTAGATTGTACAATCAGTTGTACCATGTATGTCCACCTTAAAGAAAGAAGTAGGAAGGTTGGTGGAAATAAAAAAGTGGTATAGTAATAAGGGAGGTGTGGTTCACGGAAGGATATGAAGTTTACAGGATGGTCACATGGTGCCACAGGAAGTCAGCTTTCAGAAAGCATTTTTTTTTTTTTTTTTGAACCAAGAGGTGAAGATTGAAAGCTGATATGAACTAGGTAAGTGGAAGAAAAGCAAATTGGAATGGCTGGGACAGAAAAGACATTAGAAAATACTTCTTTCCTGGACCTCCTCGTGTCAACCCACCATCGGTCACTTCTGCCCCTTCTGACTGCTCCAGGACAACCTCTTTCCTAGCCCATAAAAGGGCGGCTGTCTGCCTCAATCAGTGTTCTTTTTTTGTAAAAAAAAAAAAAAAACTAAAGAAGAAAGGTATGGAAATGTTTTATTTTGCTGTGCGTAGCCTGCTCAGGTTGAGCCTCTCCTGAGTCAGAAGACCCCCGTTCTGAGCTGTAAGTATCCCTTAGGAGTGGGTTTCCTGTGGTGCTGGGATAGGAAGTTGGCAGTATAAATTACTGCTATATTGCCTTTATCCTTATGTAGCAGTATAAAGGACTGCTTGAAGGGTATCTGAGGCTATGGCTATTTTCTCTTGGTCACAGGATTTATGGAAGGCATGCTGTAAACCGTTGTCCCATGCTCGGCCATTGCAGTGTACAGGATGCAGCGGGGGGACGTGAAGGGGGCGGAGTTACCGCAGGCCGCCCGGATTCATTGCTTAGCAACCGGAGGACGCTGCACCATGATTGGTGGTCGCTGCAGGACTTAAGGACGGCTCTTTTGAATGTTCCCCTCCCTGGTTCTGGTCTGCTACCAACAGTTCAGCTGCTCCAGCCTCCCCTGCTCCTGCTCTGCTCTAGGTGAGTCCTGGTATATAGCTCTATTTAAGCTATATTGTCTTGCTGGCTGCTGTGGCATCTCATATGGACTGTCTTGTTGCAGGCCTTCCTAAGCTTCTGCTTGCCTCTTGGACTGAAGAAACGCATGGAAATATTTTTATTGGAAATATTTTTAAATATATATATATATATATATATATATATTTTTTTTTTCTTGACAGAAAGAAGAGCCCGACCTTGGATAAACACCCGCAGAAAGGGGTTAAATTGTCACACCAGTCTCTGAAGAGGAAGAAGTGCTCGAATTTGAGCTACGAGGTGTCCCTGCACAAAAAAGCATCTAGGAAGAGCAAATCGGGACGTAAACACAGGCAAAGATCAGCAAGGTATATATATGGATGCAGCTGCGCTTCCCCTGTGAAAAAGCTGCCAACACAACAATATGACCAATTGCGAAAAAGAATAAAAAGTGAATAAGTGTGGCGCTGTGAAACTTGTATCTGATCGGTAGCTGTAAGGAAGAATCCAATCTCCGTTACACTGCTATCATCCAGATTTTAGTGGCTAATCACCGTATATAAAGGATGGTGAAAAGAAAGTGGGTATAAACAATCCACGTCAGAACTGTTTATAAAGATGCAAATGAAAAAAATAAATAGAAATCACAAGTCTATGTGAATCATATACGTGAATTGATTATAGTACAAAAATAAGGAGGTGCTGCAATAGTATGTAGTGGAACACTGAGATAACGTGATATTCTAAAAATAAAAAATCATACAGTGTATTGCAATTGCTTTTTTACACCTATAACCATAACTTCAATTTGAATAGACAAAATGCAATCATGATCCAAGGAAAATATCATTCATAAAGGTATAAGACTCAATAATGACATATATGAAAAAGTGAACTCAAACAAGTGCTATTGTGACACGTGTTGAAATTAATTAGATATATGGATTCAGGTGTCCCAGATGGTATATCTCATATGTGATGATATGCTAGTATTCTTATGATGCTATATAGTGTTCATCAACGTATCATCCTCATATACTTTGGACGGCGTCAAGAACTGTGAGATGCAGAAATGAGATCGGGTACGCTTACCGTCAAGGATGGACCCACTGACCTTTGGTGAGGGGTCAAACAGAGCTTGAATATGCCGATGGATGGCACTGGCAGGATGGTAGGCCGGGATCAGGAACCTGGGAGGGCAAGACTGGGCCGACACCACAGTCTGTACTCACCGAATCACCGATCACAGTATAGGGACTGCACTTTAAAGGACTGCACAGGAACACGGTTGTTACCCACGAGACTCCTCAGTGGGTCAAGACCATGAAAAAAAGAGATAAAGAGGGCCTCCTCATAGTGTAAATCAATCCGATAACGGAATGGATTTATTTAAAATTCTTGTTTGTCAAAATAAAACGATCAAAGTAAAAACAGAGACAAATCAAGAAATAAAAGAATAAACGCAGTGGTGATGGGTATAGGCCTATGCCCCTGTAGAAGTCTTGTAAGACGAAACGCGTAGGGCGGATACGCTATACCCATCACCACTGCGTTTATTCTTTTATTTCTTGATTTGTCTCTGTTTTTACTTTGATCGTTTTATTTTGACAAACAAGAATTTTAAATAAATCCATTCCGTTATCGGATTGATTTACACTATGAGGAGGCCCTCTTTATCTCTTTTTTTCATGGTCTTGACCCACTGAGGGGTCTCGTGGGTAACAACCGTGTTCCTGTGCAGTCCTTTAAAGTGCAGTCCCTATACTGTGATCGGTGATTCGGTGAGTACAGACTGTGGTGTCGGCCCAGTCTTGCCCTCCCAGGTTCCTGATCCCGGCCTACCATCCTGCCAGTGCCATCCATCGGCATATTCAAGCTCTGTTTGACCCCTCACCAAAGGTCAGTGGGTCCATCCTTGACGGTAAGCGTACCCGATCTCATTTCTGCATCTCACAGTTCTTGACGCCGTCCAAAGTATATGAGGATGATACGTTGATGAACACTATATAGCATCATAAGAATACTAGCATATCATCACATATGAGATATACCATCTGGGACACCTGAATCCATATATCTAATTAATTTCAACACGTGTCACAATAGCACTTGTTTGAGTTCACTTTTTCATATATGTCATTATTGAGTCTTATACCTTTATGAATGATATTTTCCTTGGATCATGATTGCATTTTGTCTATTCAAATTGAAGTTATGGTTATAGGTGTAAAAAAGCAATTGCAATACACTGTATGATTTTTTATTTTTAGAATATCACGTTATCTCAGTGTTCCACTACATACTATTGCAGCACCTCCTTATTTTTGTACTATAATCAATTCACGTATATGATTCACATAGACTTGTGATTTCTATTTATTTTTTTCATTTGCATCTTTATAAACAGTTCTGACGTGGATTGTTTATACCCACTTTCTTTTCACCATCCTTTATATACGGTGATTAGCCACTAAAATCTGGATGATAGCAGTGTAACGGAGATTGGATTCTTCCTTACAGCTACCGATCAGATACAAGTTTCACAAAGATCAGCAAGGGAAAGACAGAAAGCCTGTTGGGCAGTTGGGCATGTGAGGCCGAAGCATTACCAGGAAAGTTGGTATGCGCTTCGTGCTTGAAGGAGGCCGCCCGGGACAATGCGGCCTATGCCCGTCAAGTAATATCCTACTATGAGGTCACCTGAGACCCAGGTGACAGATGCACTCTGTAGGAATCGGAAGTGCACCGCTAAGATAGTGGACCCTAGGACTGACTGCTGCGGATTGTACCCAGGGAGGTTCAGGAAGCTGGATCACTAACACAGATCCCAGTGGGAGCTAGAGCATAGATTCCCCAGGGCGCGGAGTCTAAGAGACAGCAGGTGTTCACAAGAGCCTCTAGTGGTGAGGATGGACTGAGCTGCAGTCTGGTTCCAGGTCGCAGCCTCTAGGGTCTCGCAGCTCACGCTCACGGTAGACTACAGGAAGCAGCAGGCTGGAACAACAAGGATAGTAAAGGGATAAGGCAGAGGTCAGAGCAACTAGCAGACAGGAACAACAGAGTGCACGCCAAAGTTTCAGGGTCACAGACAAACTGGGATAGTCAGGGACACGCCAAAAGGTCAAGATCACAAGCAGACAGAAATAGTCAAGAACACGCCAAGGTCGGTAACAGATACAACCATAGAGCACACGGCAAGCAGGAAACAGGAACACACAATGGATACACAATGGTTGATCAGCACCGCTGGCTTGCAGTGCACAGGTTAATATAGGGTTCCCTGACAGGACCTGGGGTGGAGCCATGCTTAGAGGAGAGGTTATAAAACCAGCCAGGTGTGAGTTGCTAGCCTCTTAGTCTGAACACATGAGGAGAACGTAAGCTAAAAGAGAAAGATTACTACATAACCATGACACTTACATTACAGCGGCAGTCAAGGAAGGAATGAGATCCGTGATAAAACGTCCACAACAGATTCTCGAAATTATATCCTTTTCGTACCAAGGATGCAGAGTTATGGGATACTACACCTAAGTAGGGATGCGAACACCCCCGGGTTCGGTTCGCACCAGAACCTTCGAACCGACCGAAAGTTCGCGCGAATTTTCGAACCCTATACGTTATAATGGACGCGAACGTTCGAAATCAAAAGTGCTAATTACAACGGCCAATATGCATGTTAATGTCATAAAACAGGTTTGGGGACCCGGGTCCTGCCCCAGGGGACATATATCAATGCAAAAAGAACTTTTAAAAACTAACGTTTTTTCGGGAGCAGTCATTTTAATGATGCATAAAGTGAAAAAAAAAAAGTGAAATTTTCCTTTAAATATGGTACCTGGGGGGTGTCTAAAGTATGCCTGTGAAGTGGCATGTGTTTCCCGTGTTTAGAACTGTCCTTGCACAAAATGTCATTTGTAAAGGAAAAAAAGAAGCCATTTAAAACCACTTGCGGCTTTAGGTTTGTTCTTAAGTAGAATCTGAACAGGTACATTATGAAGTGTAGCTCCATCCCAAAAAAATCTATTTTTAAGCTTTTTGGAGAACATAGGGAGGGGTTATCACCCCTGTAACATTTGCTGTCTTTGCACATCTGTTCAGAACATGTCACCTCACTTTCCGTCCCAATGACAAATGTTTTTGGAAAAGTGGGGTTTTAATTGAAACAAGGATTGGTGATAAAGTATCAGTAGAGAGGAGATACCTTTTTCCCAAATTAAATCTAACAGGATAGAATTTCCCTTCCTAGGGGTAGATTTCCTCTCACTTCCTGTTTTCTCTTTCCATTTGCAAGTAGGAGTCGTTTGTAAGTTGGATGTATGAAAGTAGGGGCCTGGCGTATATACTCTGCAGAAATTTGCCCTATTAGATGTTGGTGTAGCCACAAGACTGGTGGGCACAGGAATGGGCCCTGCTGTGAGTTAATAGATCAAGATTTGTAATTGCATGCACCTGTTGAACAGGGCAGAAAAATTGGGGGTGGTGGTGGTGGTGGTGGACGGTGTTGCCACAAGACTGTAAGCTCTCACAGTTACTCTTGGTGGGCGCAGGAATGGGCCCTGCTGTGAGTTATTAGATCAAGATTTGTAATTGCAAGCACCTGATGAACAGGGCAGAAAAATTGGGCCTTTGGCGGTGGTGGTGGACGGTGTTGCCACAAGACTGTAGGCCCTCATAGTTACTCTTGGTGGGCGCAGGAATGGGCCCTGCTGTGAACTATTAGATCAAGATTTGTAATTGCAAGCACCTGATGAACAGGGCAGAAAAATTGGGCCTTTGGCGGTGGTGGTGGACGGTGTTGCCACAAGACTGTAGGCCCTCATAGTTACTCTTGGTGGGCGCAGGAATGGGCCCTGCTGTGAACTATTAGATCAAGATTTGTAATTACCCGCCCCTGTTAAACAGGGGCTGAAAAATTGTGCCTTAGGCACTGGTGCTGGTGCCACAACACTGCAACCCCTCACAGATACTGTACTTGGAGCACAGCAGTCACACGTGTTGCGAAGCATTTTTTTAAAAAAATTGTAAGTACACGCCCCTGTTAAACAGGGGCTGAAAAATTGTGCCTTAGGCACTGGTGCTGGTGCCACAACACTGCAACCCCTCACAGATACTGTACTTGGAGCACATTGTTGCGAAGCATTTTTTTTATAAAAATTGTATGTACACGCCCCTGTTAAACAGGGGCTGAAAAATTGTGCCTTAGGCACTGGTGCTGGTGCCACAACACTGCAACCCCTCACAGATACTGTACTTGGAGCACAGCAGTCACACGTGTTGCGAAGCATTTTTTTAAAAAATTGTAAGTACACGCCCCTGTTAAACAGGGGCTGAAAAATTGTGCCTTAGGCACTGGTGCTGGTGCCACAACACTGCAACCCCTCACAGATACTGTACTTGGAGCACAGTGTTGCGAAGCATTTTTTTTATAAAAATTGTATGTACACGCCCCTGTTAAACAGGGGCTGAAAAATTGTGCCTTAGGCACTGGTGTGGTGGCATGGATCATTGAGGAGGAGGAAGAGGATAGTCAGTGAACATAAGAGGACAGTCACTCAGCATCAGCATAGGCAGTCTTGAAGGGATGTGATGTGACATTAAAAATTATTCGGTTATATCCGCCTCAGGTGCCTGGTAGCTGGTGGTGATCCAAGACTGATTCATTTTGATGAAGGTCAGTCGATCACCGAGGCGGTGGACAGGCGCACCCTATGATCAGTCACAAATCCTCCAGCAGCACTGAATGTGCGTTCGGACAGAACGCTGGAGGCAGGACAGGCCAGTAGCTCAATTGCATACTGTGCAAGCTCTGGCCAGTGATCCATCCTCAGGACCCAGTAAGCCAGAGGATTTTCGGTGGGAAAGGTGTCCAAGTCTGACCTTGCCCCAAGGTATTCCTGCACCATGTATATCAGACGCTGGCGATGGTTGCTGGAACCGATCATACCTTGGGGCTGCGGACTAAAAAATTGTCTGAACGCATCGGTCAGACGTCCACCTTCCCCACCGCTCCTTCTGCCACTGACCGAAGCCTCAGCAACTCGTCGCCCAGGACCAGGAGTTTGTAGCCTCCCAGTTTCTGGGAACGCGTTGCACAGACCTTTCTGCAAGGCCTCCCTGAGATGTCTCATCCTCTGCTCCCTCTGCGACGGCAAGATAAGGTCCGCAACCTTACCCTTGTACCGCGGATCAAGGAGAGTGGCCAGCCAGTAATGGTCCCTCTCCTTGATCCGAAGAACACGAGGATCCTTCCGCAGGCTTTGCAGGATCAGGGAGGCCATGCAGCGTAGGTTAGCTGAGGCATTCGGTCCGGAGTCTTCTGGGTCACTGAGGATGACATGATCGCCAGCCACCTCCTCCCAGCCACGTACAAGTCCACTGGTTTGTTGGGACTGTACATCATCCCTAAAAGACTGCTGCTGCTGATGCTGAGTGCCAGGCTCCACCTCCATGCTCACACACAATCCTCCTCCTCCTCCTCCTCCTCCTCATCCTCTTCCTGTGTGATGGGTGGGACAGGAGGAACACTGTCCGGATAAAGGGGGCCTTGAGAGGCAAGGAAGTCCTCCTCTTCCTGCCTCTGTTCTGCCTCAAGTGCCCTGTCCATTATCCCACGCAGCGTATGCTCCAACAGGTGGACAAGAGGGACAGTGTCACTGATGCATGCACTGTCACTGCTCACCATCCTCGTGGCCTCCTCAAATGGTGAGAGGACAGTGCATGCATCCCTGATCATGCTCCACTGACGTGGGGAAAAAAAAACCAAGCTCCCCTGACCCTGTCCTGGTGCCGTAGTCGCAAAGGTACTCATTGATGGCCCTCTGCTGCGTGTGCAGTCGCTGCAGCATGGCCAACGTTGAGTTCCACCTGGTGGGCATGTCACATATTAGGCGGTTCTTGGGCAGGTTCAGCTCCTTTTGCAGCTCAGTCAGCCGAGCCCTGGCATTATAAGATCGGCGGAAATGCACACAGACTTTCCTGGCCTGCCTCAGGACATCCTGTAAGCCTGGGAACCTGCCCAAGAACCGCTGCACCACCAGGTTGAGGACGTGAGCCATGCAGGGCACATGGGTGAGCTGCCCCTGTCGCAGGGCGGAGAGGAGGTTGGTGCCATTGTCAGAAACGACCATTCCTGGCTTAAGCTGACGTGGCGTCAACCACCTCTCGGCCTGCCCCTGCAGAGCTGCCAGAACCTCTGGCCCAGTGTGGCTCCTGTCCCCCAAACACACCAGCGCAAGCACGGCATGGCATCTTTTTGCCTGCGTACTTGCGTAGCCCCTTGTACGCCTACGGAGCACCGCTGGTTCCAAGGACAGAGCACTGGAGGAAGAAGAAGAGGAGGGGGTGGAGGAGAGAGGTGTGTCACAACCAGTAGCAGTAGTAGCGTTTTGGAGGCGTGGTGGCGGAACAACCTCCAACACTACTGCACCTTGTCCTGCATCCCTCCCAGCTGCCAATAGAGTGACCCAATGGGCCGTGAAAGAAAGGTACCGTCCCTGTCCATGCCTGCTGGACCATGAGTCAGCGGTAATATGCACCTTACCGCTGACCGCCCTGTCCAGCGAGGCATGGACATTGCCCTCCACATGCCGGTAGAGAGACGGAATCGCCTTCCGTGAGAAAAAGTGGCGTTTGGGAACCTGCCACTGAGGAACCGCACATTGAACAAACTCACGGAAGGGGGCCGAGTCTACCAACTGAAAAGGCAGCAGTTGAAGTGCTAGCAATTTAGCCAGGCTAGCATTCAACCGCTGGGCATGTGGATGGCTGGGAGTGTACTTCTTTCTACGGTCCAGCAGCTGGGGCAGGGAAATTTGCCTGCTGCAATCGGACGTCGGTGTACTGCAAGTACTTGGTTGGGACACACCTAATTCTACACCTTCAGTCCTCTCAGAGCAGCTTTCAGAGAGGACTGAAGGTGTAGTGGGGATGGAGATCCCAGCTGAGGAGGAGCAAGGAGAGGTCCGCTTAGTTCTTTGGTGTGGGTCTTTTATGTGTGCCTGCCAACGAGCTGCATGGCAGGTCGCCATATGTCTGGTCATGCTTGTGGTGCCCAAGCGGCTGATGTTTTGGCCACGCGAGATACGCTTGAGACAAATATTGCAAATAGCAGTGGTGCGATCTGCTGCACTCGTCTCAAAAAAGGCCCACACCAAAGAACTTTTCTGATAACGTGCAGAGGCAGCGCCCTGCACAGGCGGAGCTCTGCGGTGTTGTACAGTTGCTGTGCTGGCCTCTACCTGGCCTCCAGGGGGCACCCTGCCTCGTTGGACATGTGACGCCGCATCCTCCTCCTCCTCGTCCTCCTCCTCATCCTCTCTCCCTTCAGGCACCCACGTGGAGTCAGTGACCTCATCATCCCCTCCCTCTTCACCACTAGAGCAAACCTGGCAGTAAGCTGCAGCTGGTGGAACAGTACTGCCAGATTCCTCAAGCTGGGTATCATCATCCGAGCCTTCGAATCGTTGGGCATCCTCCTGGAGCATGTACCCAACACTGTGCTCAAAGAGTTCGGGGGACTCCTCAGGAGGACATGGTGGGTCTAGGGAAGGGGTGGCTGATGATGCTCTGCCAGTACCCTGAGCCTGGGTGAGAGAGGATGAGGAGGATGAGGAGGGCTTGGTCATCCATTCTACCAAGCCTTCAGCATGATGCGGCTCCACATGTCCAGCTGCCGAAAACAAAGACGCGCGTGTCCCATGGCCACGTGCTGATGACGATGCACGACCACGTCCACGGCCACGTCCACTAGAAACAGAGCCTGCCTGCCCTGTGTTCTTGGCTCTGCACGCTCTGCCTCCCCTTGGCGGTCTTCCAGCCATTGTAGTCGGTAGTCCTGTGGGTGCTGCTGAGAAGAAAATATAGGAAGCTCTGTGTGATGCCACTAACACACGAGAAGTCCTATGGGTGCTTCTGCAAAGAAAATAGAGGAGCTCTGTGTAATGCCACTAACACACTAGAAGTCCTATGGGTGCTTCTGCAAAGAAAATAGAGGAGCTCTGTGTGATGCCACTAACACACTAGAAGTCCTGTGGGTGCTGCTGAGAAGAAAATATAGGAGCTCTGTGTGATGCCACTAACACACTAGAAGTCCTATGGGTGCTTCTGCAAAGAAAATAGAGGAGCTCTGTGTGATGCCACTAACACACTAGAAGTCCTGTGGGTGCTGCTGAGAAGAAAATATAGGAGCTCTGTGTGATGCCACTTACACACGAGAAGTCCTATGGGTGCTTCTGCAAAGAAAAAAGAGGAGCTCTGTGTGATGCCACTAACACACTAGAAGTCCTATGGGTGCTTCTGCAAAGAAAATAGAGGAGCTCTGTGTGATGCCACTAACACACGAGAAGTCCTATGGGTGCTTCTGCAAAGAAAATAGAGGAGCTCTGTGTGATGCCACTAACACACTAGAAGTCCTGTGGGTGCTGCTGAGAAGAAAATATAGGAGCTCTGTGTGATGCCACTAACACACGAGAAGTCCTATGGGTGCTTCTGCAAAGAAAATAGAGGAGCTCTGTGTGATGCCACTAACACACTAGAAGTCCTATGGGTGCTTCTGCAAAGAAAATAGAGGAGCTCTGTGTGATGCCACTAACACACTAGAAGTCCTGTGGTTGCTGCTGAGAAGAAAATATAGGAGCTCTGTGTGATGCCACTAACACACGAGAAGTCCTATGGGTGCTTCTGCAAAGAAAATAGAGGAGCTCTGTGTGATGCCACTAACACACTAGAAGTCCTATGGGTGCTTCTGCAAAGCAAATAGAGGAGCTCTGTGTGATGCCACTAACACACTAGAAGTCCTGTGGGTGCTGCTGAGAAGAAAATATAGGAGCTCTGTGTGATGGGACTAACACACTTCAAGTCCTATAGGTGCTTCTGGGAAAAAAATATAAGATCTCTGTGTGATTGGACTAACACACTTCAAGTCCTATAGGTGCTTCTGGGAAGAAAATATAGGTCTGTGTGATGGGACTAACACACTTCAAGTCCTATAGGTGCTTCTGGGAACAAAATATATGATCTCTGTGTGATTGGACTAACACACTTCAAGTCCTATAGGTGCTTCTGGGAAGAAAATATATGATCTCTGTGTGATGGGACTAACACACTTCAAGTCCTATAGGTGCTTCTGGGAACAAAATATAAGATCTCTGTGTGATTGGACTAACACACTTCAAGTCCTATAGGTGCTTCTGGGAAGAAAATATAGGTCTGTGTGATGGGACTAACACACTTCAAGTCCTATAGGTGCTTCTGGGAACAAAATATATGATCTCTGTGTGATTGGACTAACACACTTCAAGTCCTATAGGTGCTTCTGGGAAGAAAATATATGATCTCTGTGTGATGGGACTAACACACTTCAAGTCCTATAGGTGCTTCTGGGAAGAAAATATATGATCTCTGTGTGATGGGACTAACACACTTCAAGTCCTATAGGTGCTTCTGGGAAGAAAATATATGATCTCTGTGTGATGGGACTAACACACTTCAAGTCCTATAGGTGCTTCTGGGAACAAAATATATGATCTCTGTGTGATGGGACTAACACACTTCAAGTCCTATAGGTGCTTCTGGGAACAAAATATAAGATCTCTGTGTGATTGGACTAACACACTTCAAGTCCTATAGGTGCTTCTGGGAAGAAAATATAGGTCTGTGTGATGGGACTAACACACTTCAAGTCCTATAGGTGCTTCTGGGAACAAAATATATGATCTCTGTGTGATTGGACTAACACACTTCAAGTCCTATAGGTGCTTCTGGGAAGAAAATATATGATCTCTGTGTGATGGGACTAACACACTTCAAGTCCTATAGGTGCTTCTGGGAACAAAATATATGATCTCTGTGTGATGGGACTAACACACTTCAAGTCCTATAGGTGCTTCTGGGAACAAAATATATGATCTCTGTGTGATGGGACTAACACACTTCAAGTCCTATAGGTGCTTCTGGGAACAAAATATAAGATCTCTGTGTGATTGGACTAACACACTTCAAGTCCTATAGGTGCTTCTGGGAAGAAAAATATAGGTCTGTGTGATGGGACTAACACACTTCAAGTCCTATAGGTGCTTCTGGGAAGAAAATATAGGTCTGTGTGATGGGACTAACACACTTCAAGTCCTATAGGTGCTTCTGGGAACAAAATATATGATCTCTGTGTGATTGGACTAACACACTTCAAGTCCTATAGGTGCTTCTGGGAACAAAATATATGATCTCTGTGTGATGGACTAACACACTTCAAGTCCTATAGGTGCTTCTGGGAACAAAATATATGATCTCTGTGTGATGGGACTAACACACTTCAAGTCCTATAGGTGCTTCTGGGAAGAAAATATATGATCTCTGTGTGATGGGACTAACACACTTCAAGTCCTATAGGTGCTTCTGGGAACAAAATATATGATCTCTGTGTGATGGGACTAACACACTTCAAGTCCTATAGGTGCTTCTGGGAACAAAATATATGATCTCTGTGTGATGGGACTAACACACTTCAAGTCCTATAGGTGCTTCTGGGAACAAAATATATGATCTCTGTGTGATTGGACTAACACACTTCAAGTCCTATAGGTGCTTCTGGGAAGAAAATATAGGTCTGTGTGATGGGACTAACACACTTCAAGTCCTATAGGTGCTTCTGGGAACAAAATATATGATCTCTGTGTGATGGGACTAACACACTTCAAGTCCTATAGGTGCTTCTGGGAAGAAAATATAGGTCTGTGTGATGGGACTAACACACTTCAAGTCCTATAGGTGCTTCTGGGAACAAAATATATGATCTCTGTGTGATGGGACTAACACACTTCAAGTCCTATAGGTGCTTCTGGGAACAAAATATAGGAGCTCTGCCTGCCTGCCAGGAACACACTACAAGTCCTATAGGTGCTTCTGGGAAGAAAATATAGGAGCTCTGCCTGCCTGCCACGAACACACTACAAGTCCTATAGGTGCTTCTGGGAACAAAATATAGGAGCTCTGCCTGCCTGCCAGGAACACACTACAAGTCCTATAGGTGCTTCTGGGAAGAAAATATAGGAGCTCTGCCTGCCTGCCACGAACACACTACAAGTCCTATAGGTGCTTCTGGGAACAAAATATAGGAGCTCTGCCTGCCTGCCAGGAACACACTACAAGTCCTATAGGTGCTTCTGGGAACAAAATATAGGAGCTCTGCCTGCCTGCCACGAACACACTACAAGTCCTATAGGTGCTTCTGGGAACAAAATATAGGAGCTCTGCCTGCCTGCCAGGAACACACTACAAGTCCTATAGGTGCTTCTGGGAACAAAATATAGGAGCTCTGCCTGCCTGCCACGAACACACTACAAGTCCTATAGGTGCTTCTGGGAACAAAATATAGGAGCTCTGCCTGCCTGCCAGGAACACACTACAAGTCCTATAGGTGCTTCTGGGAACAAAATATAGGAGCTCTGCCTGCCTGCCACGAACACACTACAAGTCCTATAGGTGCTTCTGGGAACAAAATATAGGAGCTCTGCCTGCCTGCCAGGAACACACTACAAGTCCTATAGGTGCTTCTGGGAACAAAATATAGGAGCTCTGCCTGCCTGCCACGAACACACTACAAGTCCTATAGGTGCTTCTGGGAACAAAATATAGGAGCGCTGCCTGCCTGCCACGAACACACTACAAGCCCCTCTTTCTAACTCAATCCTTCTAAATGAATCTATCCAACCTAACTCTCTCTCAGTAAATCTATCTAACTAAATCCAGCAGAGTGTCACAGATCTAGCCTGCTCTATCTGCGCCGGAACAGCATGTGACCGGCGCAGACGGCGTGGCGGCCTTTTATAGGGGGGGGCGTGTACTACAGCCCCTGAGCTGTAATTGGCTACAGGCGTCCTGCCTGTAGCCAATTATGGCTCTTCGAGTTTCCGGGGCTGTGATTGGCCAAGCATGCGGGGTCACAGTGCATGCTTGGCCAATCATCAGCCAGCAATGCACTGCGCCGGCCGCGCCGGCCGCAATGCATTGCGGGGCCGCTCGCATCACACGAACGTGATGCGAGCGGCCAAAATAGTTCTGGGCTCGCCGAGCGAGCGAACGCCCGGTGCTCGATGCGAACGTGGGTTTGCATCGAGCACCAGGCCCATCCCTACACCTAAGGTGGATGCCTCGCTGCAAAGGCTGGCTCGTCATATAACGCTACCTTGGAAGATTCGGTTTACTTTAGAGACCCAATGGATCGTAGGATAGATACAGACTTTAAGAGAATGTATACTGTGGCGGGAGAAGCCTGCGGGCCAGCTATCATGCTCACTTCAGTGGCGGCAGCTCTAAGAGTATGGATATCGGCGTTAGAGGACGGGTCTTCGGGAGAGGTGGTGGGCGCTGGTGGTTCTTCTCCTTTACAGTCCATTAGAACCGCAGTGGATTTTCTGGCAGAGGCAGCTGTGGACCAAGTCAGGATGATGGCTAAACTAATGGCTCATTCAGTGATGGCTCGTCGAGCATTATGGTTAAAGCATTGGTCGGCCCGACAATGCTTCCAAACACATCCTTTGCTCTGTGCCCTTCAACGGAAAACTTTTGTTCGGCAAGGCATTGGAGTCAGCAATTCAGGTCTCTGGCGGCAAATCAAGTCTGATCCCGCAGGAGAGAAGAAGGCTGCATCAGTCCTTTTGTCCTTCCAAAAGGTCCAAAGAAGGTGTAGAAAGTGATATAATATTAATTATCATTATATCATCTATGTATTAATTTGTCTAGTCCCTATAGATTAGTTAATATATTAAATCTATTAAAACTCTGAACGTATAATACTGTTAATATCACAATAATACAAAGTTAGCTATGAAACCAAACACACAGTTTATGAGTAATCCAGTCTCATTTATTTCCCAAGGAAATAATAAAGCTTATATAAGGTATTATTAGGAATTACAAGATTACATAGTATACAATCAGAACACAATACAATAGTATACACGTCCTCGTAGCTGAGCCTCTTGATGGAGTAAGAGAGGCAGCTCTGTGTGCAACATTCCTTTATGACAAACACACCTCATACACACCGCATCTCATTGCCTGCCCAACTTTGCTTTTGGGACGAATAACAGTGTCTCGGGCGTTTCCTGCACCAGGTTATTTTTCTGACCGTCTTGACATCATTGGCCTCTGGGGGCAGTGTCTGTCCATGAATTGCAATTACTCCGACTGGGGTCAAATCTTGGGTTTCATCTCTTGTGCCTCACCTCCATTATCTCTGTCAGTTAGGCTCGTCTTTGATTCTCGTAGACAGATCTGAGTCAGCATTGTAATGCAGACTAGCTCTCCTAGATAGATGGGAGCCTCTAGCCCCATATAACACAGAGGCCCAACTGGCCACATTCCAACCGGGGGAGGGCATCCTGTTCTCCAGGACACTGCACTATTGGGAATGAGAGCCGATGCACGGATCCCAGAAATACTACATGAGTTCATATTGAATCCAACAGAAGGGTTCAGAGAAGCTACTGGTAGGCCGAGTAAGCCGTTCTTCAGACAATGGAAAGCTGCTGGTCCAACTTTCCCGAAGGCTGGCAAGCCCAAGACCAATCAGGCAGTGAAAACCCCAGACAAGCTATTCTTAAGGTCTCTCCGCCCTGGCCTCAGGTGGTCTCATTTCGGAGGGGTCTAGACATTGTTTAAACAGGGTATCGGTTGGAGTTGGAAACCAGACCGCCTCAATCTTTTTTTTTGGATACTAGGGTTCCAGTTTGTCCAAAGAAGAGGCAATGTTTGTTGACATACTTAAAGGAATTGTTAACAGCACAGGCGATTCTGCCATTTCCGAGACACAAATAAGGCAAAGACTTCATCTAGACCAACTATGCTCAGGCGAGGAGCAGCCAATCATTGGGGAGCCGGAGGAGGTAGGGGGAGCGATCCAGGTGGATGTGCTATGCCCGGCTGCAGGACACACACCCCTGCTCATGCAGGAGACTGATTATTAGTCTGTCAGGCACAGGGTGTATGGCAACACACATTTTTTGGATGTGTTGTTTTTTTTTCAATGTAGGTAAAAGGGGAGGATTTCTAAATGACTGGCTGCTCCTTGACTAGTCAGACTAGAGACAAATGATTTCTTCTGCTTTACAGTCTTTTTCTTTATTATTATTCAGGTTTACAACCATTTTACACTTTCACATAAGCATCTAAAAGAAACCTTCAAAATACTTTAAGCGTATGTGCAGGCAAATAAAGAAAAACAAATTTAGCTATTTTCCTCAATCCAGGCATGTTGTATCCCTCTTAAATTAAAAAAATATTCTGCCAAAAATTTAACGTTAACTAGCTTTTTGTGTGTTGACAATGCTGCCTTTGCTGCAGTGAAATCCCAAGCAGTGTTGTAAAACCTCCCTAAACCTGATGGTCTACACTACAGAAAAGTCCTCCTAATCATCTTAAAGTGGTATTAAACACAAAACAAAAAATGTAATATATTGCAGCCTACCGATGGGTTGGTTGCATTCATTTTCCCATTCTAAATTTTTCCCTCTGTCTTCACCTGGTGATCTGGTCAGTTAACCCCCCCCCCCCCCACTGTATTGGAGTGCCCCCACTCAGGATGAAGGAACACAGGGGGCACCTTCGAACAGCAACATTGTCAGTCTGGGGGGGGGGGTGTTAGATGTACTAGCAAATCTAAATACACAAACAAATGTAATCCAAACTCCAATTAATACTTTATATGCATTTACAGCACACAGTGTTTTTCATTTTGGGATAAAGGTTTTACATAAATGAGTAAAAGCTGATCATGGTAAACACCCCTGTCAGTGTTAAATTGTTTGTCTCAACCCTGTTACTGATATATCTGCAGAAAGCATGTTCTTTTAAAAACAACAGACTTACTGGCTGGATCACAGATGAAAATAGGAGAGAGAAAGCCTAAACCAAAACGAATGCAGCAATTACATCTAAAGCCCCATACACATGGTCGGATTTTCCGATGGATTCTGTCCTATCGGACAATGTTGTCGGAAATTCCGACCGTGTGTAGGCACCATCGGACAGTTTCCATCGGATTGTCCGACGGACAAAGTTCTATCTCCTGCTCTATAAATTTTCCGACAACAAAGTCAGATCACACCAATTCCGATCGTGTGTAGCGTAGTCCGACGGACAAAGTGCTACGCATGCTCAGAAGAAATTCTGTGACGGAAGCGCTCGGTCAGGTAAAACTACCGTTCCTAACCGACACGGCACATTCGTCACGCTGCAATGTTAAAATGTCTTTAATGCAGCGCATTCTCTTTTCCTTTACAATGCAAGAAGAATGACGTGTTTTAGCTGCTCCTATTCACCCTCACTTCTCACAAACATATTGATTTATTCTTTTTTCAGGATTTCTTGGCTAGATGTTTATTTTCCGTCAGATCGTAAAAGAATGTTTGTTATGTTTGTTGTTGTTGTTGTTTTGGGATGATTTGTCATTTTTTATTTTTGGTTTGTAATACATATTTTCAGGATAATTTATTTAGATTTTTGAGGGGGGTTGTGTGTCTCAACTTAGCAAAACAACATTCTTATCATTTGTATTTGTTGCTTAAATTTACTAGGAGGTTGTTTGTTGTTGTTGGTGCCCCTTGTTTATTTTACTTTATGATTCGTGAAATGTACATGCCTACTCACAAATAAACTGTCATTGTTGAAAAGTAAAACACATAGGCAATGATTTTTTGAACTCAAAAATACCTTTATTTAGGTCTCAGCAACAAACCAAAGAGGAACGCAGCGATGGAGAAACTTGGGGAATTAACAAAGCCTTGGACACCCACGGCAAACATCATTTTTTAAGCTTCAAAAATTGGTGGCCTGAGGAGTACGTATCTTAATAATAAGGGAGTGCTATCTGGTCCTGAAGTCCAAAACATCCGGAACTGCAGCAGATGCCATCTAGGTCCCCAGGCTCTGGTACTACGAGAGGCTCCATCTTCTCTCAGACCAGACTGAATACAGGTCGTCACTCTCTTGTCTTCCTTGCACGCTTCCTTCCACGCTGTGGTGCTGGTGGGGTGGCAGAAGGAGGAGGCGGAGCATGGTCACTATCGCAAACATGTGTGAGTGTGGTCATCCCCCCAGCCATCCCCTTATTTAGGACCTTGAGGATGACATCCTCACACATGCTGCGTTGCCCCGCCTCTATATCCTTTATTTTAGTGGCAACCAAGGAGCCAAAGGCCTCCTCGTAGGTGGGTGTGGCATGTAGGGAGGCTGAAGCCTCTCTGATCAGCCGGAGCGCTGACTCTCCCACCTCCCCCACCCTTCTCGCCCTTTTGTAGGGAAGGCGGAGGGGAGGGACTTGGGAGACAGTCAGGCTCCTAGGCCTACCCCCCTCTTGGCTGCCACTACCCACCTCTTGGCTGCCACTAACCCCTTCCTCCTCCTGACTGCCACATTCCACAGCCACCTCCTGGCTGAGGTCTTCCTGTGTATGAAAAAGGGACATAGTTTGAGTTATTTGTTCATCAAACACACACAATTTTCATCTAGTGACTGTTGCAAAATGTTTACAAATAGAAAACCATACAATTCTCAGCCCTGCAGTTTAGATTCTTGCCCCAAATATCTCCAACACTACTGTCTGTTGATATGTCAAACACGATTAGGAACTAAGCAATTGGGGATCCTGAATTAAGTGAACATCATTCATTATTCACAAAAATGGTTCCAAAACTACTATACCTGGCTCAAGCTGGGCTCCTCCACATCTTCCAGACTGGAAGGCCCAGGTTGCTCCTCGGAAGCCTCATCAGGGGTGGCGTGCGTGGAAGGACGCGTGCAAGGAAGAGTCGAGAGTGACTCCCTGACATTAGCCTGGTCTTTGAGAAAATGGAGCCTGTCATAGTACCAGAGCGTGGGGACATGGACCTGATCTGCTGCAGCTCCAGATGCTTGGGACTTCAGGACCTTATTCCGCTCCCTGAAATAGGTACTCCTCAGGCTGCCAATTTTGAGTCTTAACTTCTCAACGGTTGCCGTGGGCATCATTGGCTTTACAAATTCCAGAAGTTTCTTCATGGCTGCGTACCTCTTTGGTTTGTTGCTGTAATCTCGGTGTTTAGCCTGCCATAATAGAGGCATTTCCCTATACTTATCAATGAAGAGGGGGAGAAAACTCACATGGTTGAAGCCCTCCATAATCTCTGCAAGACACAACACCACACAAAACACTATAAATAATGTCAGGCTAAACTCTCCTAATCTTCTCCATAAATAAGCCTCAAGGTCTAATCAGTCTAGGCTAGTTATGTACCAAGTTAAAATTGTACCTTCGTTCTAGCGATCGTCTCGTGCGTGAGCTTTCTCTCCCCTCATCACACAGATCGTCGCTACGACACATGCGTGCAACGTTTTATATACAGTGCGCATGCGTGAAACTCCGCCCGCCCCTGACGATCTTTCTCGTCTATTCCCCACCCCTTCTCTTTACGGCGCAGTGTGGAGAGCACATGGCGGGGACACAGCAGGTGCGCCCCAAATATTGCAGCAACGAGGAGGAGGACGAGGAAAGGCCGGAGGCAGAAACGTCCCGATCCCGGAGGCTGAAATTCAAGGCCTCCAATATGTCATTTGGAGAAATGTTGGAGATGGTGGACATATTGAAGAGGAGTGACTATGATGGGAAGTATGGGCCTTACCTCAACCCAAATGTTAGAAAGGCCAAGATCATGTCTAAAGTTGTGAGGAGGCTGTACAATAATTTTGGGGTACAACGATCCAAGGAGCAACTGAGGAAACCCTGGTCAGACCTGAAACTGAGGGAGCCCGATCAGTACAGAAAGATCAAGCGAGTTCTTCAAAAAAGTAAGTAGTTGTATTTTGTGTATGATTTCTTGCTTGCATACTGCTCCATGTGTTTTGATTTTTTCAATGTTGTACCTTTGAAAATGGCCACTTTCATGTTCGTCTGTGCATGCGATCGTACTCAACCTCGATCTTTCTGCCACTGTCATGTTCGTGTGTGTCCATTCGATCGTACTCAACCTCGATCGTTCAGCCACTTATAATACGAGGTTTGATTAAGTTTTTAGTGAAAGGAAGTTTGTTCTCAATAGAGATGTCATCAAGAATGTAAAGCAAATTTATTCAATGTAAAGGAGAGGTCACTCAGTAACTGTTTACCCATCTGGACTCTAGAGCACTAGTGCTGGGACACCCAAACGCCCTTTTTTTTATGCTGTTCCACACATGTGCTCCAGGGGATACTAGAGGGGTGTACCAAAAAGGTAGTAAGGTTAGCACCTTTACAAAGTGACTACATTCATGTTGTTGTCATTTGAAACTGGCCAACCAAAAATATTGTCCCTCACTTTCAAGCAATGTTTGACATTTCCTATTTCTGCCCTCAATAGATGGTTGTGGTAAATCTTCCTTTTGTACATTCTCATAGGGGAGCGAAGACTCGGGACGTCTGAGGAAACCAGAAAACCCACACCTCCCAAAGAAGGGGAAAGACCAGAAGCAGAGGAGGAGGAAGGAGAGATCATCGAACTTGGAGAACTTGTCACCACAACAGGTGAGTGTGGGAGAACACAGCTACTGGTAAGCTAATCAATGTATGCCTGCCTCATTTCCAAGAGACATTTTTTGTTTTTTTTGTGTTTTTAGGTGACGTGGATGTTGTGGAAGAAGAATCACACTTTACCACTGAAAGTGCACACGTACTCATCGGGGAGATAATGGTCTGCAATCGAGATCTAGATGAGATAAAGAAAAACATCAATGATGTTCAACAAAAATTGAAGAACATCATTGATGTTTTAGGTAAAATCTGAAAACGCACCAAGTAATTAACACACATTTGTGGCTGTTTGTGACAACATTTGAAACTTAAGAACTGTGGCAAATTTGGAAGATGCACACATTGTGTCCACATGTGCTAGGTCCCATCATGGTGGATGAATGACAACGTTTTGGGGGTGCAACCACTTTACTAACTACTGAAGTGGGTGTGATGAAGGGGTTGCACCCCCAAAACACGTCCATTGATCCCCATGATGGGAAATTGCACGTTTGAACATTCTAGTTATGTGTTTTACCATCTAATGTCCATTTTGAGACCCAAATTGTGTGCATGTTCTAAATTTCCCTTTTCAAGGGGTGTCCCCCCATGTGATGAAGGCAAGATCAAACACACTTTCAACATATAGTCATGTCTGATCTTGTCTTCACTTTAGAAAGTTGAACTTTGCAAGTTCCTATGTTCAGTCTGTTCTGTTTTGCTCCATGCCTGGTTTTAACAAATGCGTAATGTTAGTAAACAATGTTCGAAAGAACCAAGATCTTGTCAGTTTTGCCAAGAAGTTTAGAAAGACACTTGTGAATGTGTTGTAAGTAAACTTTTTTAATCTAAAAAATGTGTGGCTTCCTTCTTTAAAAACACCAAAGCATTATTTCTGTCAAAAGTAAATGATTTGGGGGGCAATGGGTGTTATTTACTAAAGGTTTTTCCAGTTTGCACTGCAAGTGTATTTTCCAGGGCACTTTTGCAGTGCACTTGTAGTGCATAGTGGATTTGGCTTATGTAAATGACACCCACAGTGCTTTGTACGAAAACACGTAGCACAGCATTTTTGTGAATACACACATTTCTGTCATGGTGATGAAAAGGAGTATTTTGGGTGTCAGTTATGCACTACAAACCTTCTCTAGACAAAAGATTAGGTATCACGCACACAACATGAGATTCTTTTTGGGAAGAAGAGACTGTTACCTCCTTTTGCCCAGAAAGTGCATTCCCACTGTTGAAGCTAAAGGGCAAAAATTTCCAACACAAATAAGCTAGAATACACCGGCAAAAAAACACAGGCAGGAAATGACAAGAAATCATAGGTATGTTTAAAAAAATATATTTATTAAAAAATGCCTCTCACACATCGTCAGGCAGAGCAATGGCCCCCCTACCCACAAAGTAGTCCATATATTGCTCGCGGACCTCGCGGGCATTTAGAGGGGGCAAGCATGGACGTGCCGCTTGAAGGGCTGTGAGGTCGGCATTGGAAGGCCCGTCCACATCTGGGCCAACGGGCACCACATAGTTGCTGTTGTGTCTTTTCAAAAAGTTGTGCAATATGCAGCAGGTAAGAACTATGTGGTTGAGTTTGTATTCCGCCAAGTTAATAGCCGTCAAAAACAGGCGGAAGCGGCTGGCCAGGATCCCGAAGGTGTTCTCCACCACTCTGCGGGCTCTCGACAGCCTGTAATTGAAGACCCTCTGGTCTGGGGTGAGGGTCCTCATCGGGAAGGGCCTCATCAGATGGGGAGTCAGCGCAAACGCTTCATCTGCGACAAAGACGAAGGGGAGTCCTTCAGCATTCTCCTCTGGAGGTGGCAAGCACAGACTGCCACTCTGGAGACGCCAATAGAACTCCGTGTGCGCAATGGCACCACCATCCGAGATCCGGCCGTTCATCCCCACGTCCACATACAAAAACTCGTATGTCGCCGACACCACCGCCAACATCACTACACTATAGGGGAGCGAAGACTCGGGAAGTCTGAGGAAACCAGAAAACCCACACCTCCCAAAGAAGGGGAAAGACCAGAAGCAGAGGAGGAGGAAGGAGAGATCATCGAACTTGGAGAACTTGTCACCACAACAGGTGAGTGTGGGAGAACACAGCTACTGGTAAGCTAATCAATTGCACCTCCGCAGTTAGGAAAGTCCCAACAGCTGGCAAAGTGGGAGGCCACAGTCTGCCATTCATGTGGCGTGGAAGGGAACTGTGGAGTGAAACAAAAAAAATAAATTAGTCACTTTGCACATAAACATTGCAAGCAGATTAGACAATAACATCTTGGAACAAGATCAGACTTTTAAATTGTAAGCTGGAAAGTATTTGCACCCAAAAGTAGAGGGTCCCCCTAGCAGATTACTCACCCCCCATCAATCCCCCCACTTCTGATGGGCCATTGACAATAACTAGGGGTTTGGGGGGGGGGCTTTGGACAGGTAACCCTCTGCACTTCATTGATTGCCAAATGGCTCAATAATGTGTGCTAGTTTGGCCAGACCCTCCTTACTTAACACTATTGGCAGCCCACAGGAAACCTAAAAGAACATTTCAAATACCACCCCCCACCCCCAAAAAATATGGAAGCACATTTTGACATTCTGCAATTACCTATCAAGCTAATAGGAGGGAAAGAACCCAAAAAAATAGGAAATGGAAAGTAGGGAGCCAGCCCCTTGCACTACATGCTTTGCTGAATTCATCCCTAAAGATGCCCACTATAAAGAGGTAGGTATATAGTGTGTATTGACCTTGGGAAAGCCAGCAGATAGAGGATTGGTAGCATCTGACAGAGCAGTAGGGGGAGGGGGTTCCTAATGAGTTTGGCACCCCCCCCAAAAAAAAAGGGAAACAAAAGGGGCTCTGCATGAAGTAAAACACACAGCAAACATTTATGCATATTTTAGGGGGTGTTTGGGGGAAAACAATACTATGCAGCAGACAAAATACATTGCTTAAGGGACTAGGCCATAGGTGTCTATTGGGCCAGAAGAGCATGCTGGGGAGGTAAGTGAAGGGAAAAATGCATGAAGGAGAAAAGGGGTACAGCATATTAGAGCATATTGCAATCATGGTAATTAGGGAAGAAGGTCAAAAATACAAGACATTAGCAAACAGAGCATACATAGAAGGGAATAGTAAAGTAGAAATGTTACCTTAATATAGTCCTCCTGCAGGACCTGGATGATGGCAGAACAGGTCTCTGGAATAATAATTCCCAGAGCCTGGGGAGAGATACCTGAGGAGAACTTCAAATCCTGAAGGCTTCTCCCTGTCGCCAAGTACCTCAACGTGGCAACAAGCCTCTGCTCCGGAGTGATGGCTTGTCTCATGCAGGTATCCTGCCGGCTTATAAAAGGGGTCAGCAAAGCCAAAAAAGACGGTGAAAAACGGGGTCCGTCATCCGGAGAAAGTTCCTGAAATCATCAGGATTATTCTCCCGGATCTCACGAAGCAAAGGCATGTGCGAGAACTGATCACGCTGAAGCAACCAATTCTTGGTCCACATACTCCTCGTCACTCTGTTCATGGACGGGTCTTGGCTCAAAGCTAAAAGCCCAACACCAATTCCGCGTACAGCACGAACTCTGCGACGAGTACGTACGGGAAACATCGCTCACAAGCGGACGGCTGGTCAGAACGGACAAACAGAAAGCACCGATAAACAGCAAGGCCTGAAAGAACGAAATGAATACCAGAAACGAGCAGACAATAAGCAGTGAAAATCAAAGCGTCCTATATCAAGATATAGGCCGCAATGACCAACAAATGCAAACTGACTACACGCACTAATAAACAGATACGCACGACAAGCACAAACTGAAGAGCAGTAACGATCTGAGTCACAAAACTGAGAAACGCGAATCGTAAGTCCCCAAACTTCAACTAACTCGCGATAAACACGGAATCAGCAGAAGGAGCCCAACGGTTGCGGGACGTGGTGCTGAACTTCCCTTTTCTAGTCTCGTGGAAGACGACTTACGTCACGATGTTCTTGAAGACCGGAAATTCCGACAACGTTGTCCGACCGTGTGTACGCAACACCAACATCGGACAAAGTCCGACGGAAATGATCCGACGGAACTGGTCATCGGAAAATCAGAGCGTGTGTACGGCCCATTAGAATTGGTACTCTGCAGTATAATGTTTTCTTTTGGGTTTAATATTGCTTTAATAACTCATCATTATTTTACATGGTCAGCAGTTGCTTCCCCCACACACAAGCTATCTACATTTCATCTGCTGCATGTTAACTTTTTAGCACCCAGTAGTGCCAGTGCTGTCACACTGTATGCATATATTGATTTATATCCCAACAAAACAATGCTGATACCTTGCCTTCCTGAGAGCCTGGCCATTGACTATGGGTGGGGAATTCAATTTTAGGAGTAGTAGTTGTGAAGTTTTGGGAGTATGCCTACTTCAGTAGTAACAGGTGTTGTATACCTTCCTATCCCTCCACCTAGCAGCTGCCCCCTACAAGAATTTGATATGCCTGGTGATGACATCATGGAGTAATAAAAACAGTTTCTCACTACAGGAAGATAAATGAAAGCTGGGTCAAAAGAAGAAGGGACAATTTGGGGGTAAATTTAGTTTTGGACTAAAGATAGCCTTTCAATGTCCCCTTTAAGTAATGCCCATATTTTTAACATTTCTTAATGAGCCATGTTATTAATATGTCTTGATACTGATATCTGTAAAGGATTAAAGGATTAAAAACAATTGCATTTTAAAATGACAGTGGGAATCACAATAGTGTCAAAGGACCACTTGTGAATTTAAGTCACTGTGGGATCTCAGTTTTTTAACCCCTTACTGCTGATTGTCTTCCGGTCATTTAAAGCTTCTAAAATGTGGGTCATGTGACTGCTGTGATTGGCTGTCACAGAAGTCACATGATCATAAAGCTCTCAATCACTAGTATGCATCAGGAGCTTTCCGATATCTGCCAGCTATCGTGCTGGGAGCACGCTCTCAGCGTGGTAAGTTGTTTTAACAGGGCCCCATTCATGCGGCTGTTCGGCGTTAAGGCCCACCCGCCGACCAGCCGCATATATGCGTGCAGCCAGCGTCAAGGGGTTAAACTTGCTTCAAAGAAAATCAAGTCTTTGGCTTAATCCTTAAAGAGGAGGTCTACCCTAAAATAAAAAATTACAATAATATTCTCAAAGAAATATATAAAAAAACATTTGAAAAAATAATTATTTTTTTACTTACCAGAAAACCCTGTTGATAGGCAGTCTTTCTAATCTGCCTCTTCCTATTCCGCGGTACTGTTTCTTCACTTCCTCCTCTTCGGCGTGCTGCCCCGTTGTCTTCTGGGACATGTGTGTGTCCCAGAAATCAACAGGGCCATTAACAAAGCACCGCGTGACTCACACATGCGCAGTAGGAAACGGGCGACATAGCAGGCTCCCTGGACAGGTAAGTGTCCTTATTAAAAGTCAGCAGCTACAGTGTTTGTAGCTGCTGAGTTTAAAAAAAAAAATTGCGACTGGAACACCGCTTTAAGTATCACCATCCACTTTTATTTTTGTATATTAATTTAGCAATTTTTAACTGATTGTAAAATTGTGGAGAGATTTTGTTGTTGCATGTTTTAAAAGTGTCCCATAGAATACTATTAATAAGTAATGCTAGCCTTTTACCCAGTGGTCCTAATACTAAAGTTCCTTTGCCAAATGGTGTTTTTAATAAAGCCCCAAAATTGGGGATTCATTTTATTTCTTTACTTATTTTGCAATACAACCAAGTTGTACATATTTCTGTATTATTTTACTAAAAACAACTGTCTGAAAAAAAAACTATAACAATGCATTTTTTACTATTTTATCAACTGTGTATTTACTTACTTTTCAATGATCTTCAAGAATTCATCCACAGGAAACACAAGTTTTGAAGAATGGCTAGGTTTCATAAAACTTCCATTTGGCCAAGGCAATGCAGCAACATCCCAAAAGTACATCTGTTTTTGTATTTTCTCTGCATCAAGTAATACTTTTTCTGTAAGGTTTAAATATGCCTATAATATAAAAAACATAAGCTTATATTATGAAAAACATCAGCTTAAAGATTTTTTGAGAACCAAATAGTGTTCACACTTTGAGAACCATGGCTATCAATTTCAATGCATATACAAATATTTTACTTGCATACAAAGGGTGTGGAGGTTTAGATCTTGCAATAAGAATAACATATAATAAAAAGAATACTTCTATTAAATTATTGTCTAGCATCAAAGTTCCAGAAGGTAATAGCTAAGTACTGATTTTTAAATGTGACAGTATTATGTAAGTAAAAAAAAAAAAACAGGAGGAACATGAATAACAAACATGACTAAACATTAATCTGAATGGAATACCGTAATTGAATTTATAAAGCTTACTTGAACAAAATGATTGCTGTGTGCAGTAACACCTGTGTAATAGGATAACTCAGATTTTTGTAACTTCAAAATTTGCATAGCAAGTAAAATGCTATATAAGCCCCTTTTCAATATAATGTTATTAAAACTTGCCTTTCCTTTTCCAAGCAAGTTTTCTCTTATTATAATAGTGGAACAACTTATGTGACTGTAGCCGTCTGAATTCACAAACATTAAGGAAGGAGGAGGAAGGAGTTTCGATCAAATAACAAGACAAAGGAACATGTAATAAACTTTTCTACAAATTATGTTTGTTGAATAAAATATTGAAAAGGAGGTACATTTTAATTTCAAGTATATCACACTTATCCATAGGCAGCCATTGAATAAGGAGCTAATATTAGCCTACTTAAATATGTTGAAGAAGCCAGCAAAGTCCATGGGGTGTAATGACTGTGTAGTATATGCAGGGCTTTTTTTTCTGCCAAAACAAAGTTCCGCCACCTTTGGCAGCCCTGTCCTCTCCCGCTTGGAACACAGAAGCTGGTAGAGGACTCTCTTCCTCCACAAGCTTCTGTGTGCCAGTGTCGGCAGGCACATGATGCTGGATCAGCGTTGCCAACCTACCAAGCTATAATTTACTGGCGCTAACATTTCAAAAAGTTCCAAAATTGCAGTTTTAAGTGCAAATTTCAGTATTTAATCTACAAACAACTACAATACACAGTTAGTAATGTGATTTCAAGTAGATCTGAAAGCAAAAACTATTTTTTTTACAAAGCAAGGCAGGTTATTATAACCCATCAGTTTTTTGTCACCTATGTCGAGAGAGAGCGAGAGCTTTTGCCCCTCACAGATAGACACAGCCTTTGCCCCTCACCGATAGACACAGCCTTTGCCCCTCACAGATAGACACAGCCTTTGCCCTTCACAGATAGACACAGCCTTTGCCCCTCACAGATAGACACAGCCTTTGCCCCTCACACATAGACACAGCCTTTGCCCCTCACACATAGACACATCCTTTGCCCCTAACAGATAGACACAGCCTTTGCCCCTCACAGATAGACACAGCCTTTGCCCCTCACAGATAGACGCAGCATTTGCCCTCAACAACAAAAGAGCCTCAGGCTGCAGTGCCCAGCAAGCAGACTGCTACCCCCTCCCTGCTCAAGGAAGACAAGATATGGGCACATATGAAAACGACTGACTGACAGCACTTCAGCAGTGCAACACAGATGACTTCCATGAAAGTGACAGTCACCAGACAAGCCTGGTCCCCAGCAGCCTACTCTTCCTGGCAGCCACTTACTCCACAATGAAGTCCCCTCCGCTCTACCCACTCGGCTGATGGTGCAGGTAGGGGCACGGTGCTGTGGTGGTGGAAATCCCTGACTCCTCACAGGCTCCATTAGCCATAGTGTGGCGGGCCAGGTTTCAGTCTCCTGCCCACAGCCCTCTCCACTGATATACTACCGAGACGCGCCGCCGTCCACTCAAAAATGGCACCACTTGCTCACTGACGTCACTTGCTCACTGCGCATGCGCCCGCCCAGCCGAAAAAGCTGGTGAGTGCCCTGGAACTCGATGCTGTGAGCGCCCACATTGTTTGTAAATATGGGGCTTGGGGAGGTGGCTTCTTTCTCCACCTGCCATCTGTTACAACTTCGAGTAGCACAGAGTGAACTGCAGTGAAACTCCTCCTCTGCTCTGTTCTACAATCCTAATAGGCAGAGCTTCAGGAACCACACTGTATTGAGAAAAAACCCGGGCACAGCTAACAGAGCCATGATGGCTGCATTCTGTAAGAGGTGACAGAGAGCTGTGGAGGAAGAGGACAATCTGTGAAAAGGTGAGAGAGCTTTCTCTGTGGGGTGGGAGATTTGTGACAGAGCTGGGGGGGGGTCTGTGAAAAGGTGAAAGAGCTGGGGGGGGATCTGTGAAAAGGGGAGAGAGTCTGGGGGGGGATCTGTGAAAAGGTGAGAGAGCTGGGGGAGGGATCTGTGAGAAGGGGAGAGAGTTGGAGGGATGGGGGGACCTGTGAAAAGTCGAGAGAGCTGGGGAGGGGGATCTGTAAAAAGGGGGAAGAGCTGGGTGGAGGGGGGATCTGTGAAAAGGTAAAACAGCTGGGGGGAGAGGGGATCTGTGAAAAGGTGAGAGAGCTGGGGGGAGGGGGGTCTGTGAAAAGCTGAAAGAGCTGGGGGGAGTTGGGATTTGTGATAAGTTGAACTAGCTGAGGGGAGGGGGATTTGTGAAAAGATGAAAGAGCTGGGGAGGGGAGATTTGTGAAAAGGTGAGAGAGCTGGGGGATGGGGGATTTATGAAAAGGTGAGAGCTTGTGGGTATTTGTGAGAGATGAGATAGCTGGGGAGGGGGATTTGTGAAAAGATGAGAGCTTGGGGGGGGGGATTTGCGAGAGGTGAGAGAGCTGGGGGAGGGGGATTTGTGAAAAGGTGAGAGCTTGGGGGGGGGGGTTTGTGAGAGGTGAGAGAGCTGGGGGGATTTGTGAAAAGGTGAGAGATTTGGGGGGCTTGTGAGAGGTGAGAGAGCTGGGGAGGGGGATTTGTGCAAAGGGGAGAGCTGGGAAAAGGGGGATTTGTGCAGGGGGGATAGCAGGGAAGAGGGTTTGCGGATTGTGCAGAGGTGAAAGCTGTGAGGATAAGCTGTAGATGGGGTTGCTGAGGTGAGTTGTGGACTGGGGGTGTAATCTGTGGATGCAGGGGTGCAGAGGTGAGATGTTAATGGGGTACAAAGGTGAGTTGTGGACAGAGGTGCTAAGGTGAACTGTGGAAAAAGTGCAGAGTTGAACTGTGGATGGGGGCAGAAAAGGTGAGTTGTGGATGGGGAGGTGTGTAGGTGAGCTGTGGATGTTGGGCGCAGAGTTGAGCTGGGGATGGGGGGTAGGGGCGCAGAGGAATGCGAAGAGGTGTGCAGAGGCGAGTAATTAATGGTTACTTTGAGGGGTGATGGATTTTTGATTGGAGAGAACAAGATAACTTTGCTGCACCCTCTATGATATGTACTCCTCAGCACTGCACAATACAGTACAGTACTCTGTGTGTTTCACTTTTCTGAACCTTCTGCGATACCCAGTCCTGAGCCTTAATCACACCCACTATTTGAAAACTATGTAATTTATACCTCTAAAGGAAGGCGTGGCTGGAGGCGGTGTTGTGGGCATGGTTTGGGTAGAGTTGTGGGTGTGGTTGGGGAGGGGCATTGGCCAGCAAGGGTGAGTTCCAGCACATATTTTCTGAGAAAAAATGCCCTGCAGTATATGTATTTAAATGCCCATTGAAAAAAAAACCTCTGCATATAAAGCCAGCAAATACATGGATTGAAATGTGCCCAGTTCAGCAGGGACCCAACTAATTTAGCCAGAGGTTTAGCAGCCAACAATGTGATCCGGAAAGGAAACTTGCAAAAAGTCTCTGACACAGAATAAACTTGCAACCGAAAGTGAAAAGGAACCTTTCTCACAGTACCTGGAACTTTCTCTGTCTCCTTGGCAGTACTGTGGAAGTGTGGATTCTTTAGTGCCCATACAACTCTTCTAGGCTCTTAATGAGATGCCAGCTTGTTGGCCCTCCTCCGAAGAGTCCTCCCCTGGTCACTTGTACGAGTTGCAGTGTCCCTCCAATACTGAGAGCACACCGGGACGCCTTGAATCCTCCTTCAGTTACTGGGCCTCGGGCTAACCAGCTCCAAGACTTGGGAACAGACGGATCCCCACCCCAGATCATGCGGGTCTGTGGGGCTAGTCAGGCTGACCATGTTTGCGGGACGGCAAACGCTCCTAGGCCCGGGACCCCTCGCGGGGCTACCCCGGTCCAGAACCAGGAAGCAAGACTGCGAACACATGACTTCAGCACCTTAAGTACCCCTTCCCAGACTATGCAGCAGGGCCAGACGCGCCCACTGATTGGCTCCGGGAAAGATTGGTACCTAAGAAGTCCAACAGGCCTGGTTCTCAACCTGTCATGGGTACCTCACTGCACCCATGACCTGGCAGAACCCTAGCACAGCCCAGCCAAACTGATGCCAAAGTAAACCATGCACAATTAACCCTCAGAACCCCATTACTGTTCTGAGGGGAAAAAAAATAAATTTCCACTTATAACGCACACTCGTTAAAGTGTGACCTCTACATACGTACAACCACCCTGTTGAGTTTCGTTACCTAAACAATCAGTGCTGCCAGGTAGGCTCCCCGCTGGTTGAATGAAAAAACAAAAACTGTATAATGTATGGCCTAACACTTTAACAGCCTGTGAGTAGGGGATGAGCTTTGAGTTCAGGTTGACCATGAGTTTGACCTGAACTCTATATGTTCACAGTTCAGAAAAAATAACAGTTTTGAGGGAGGTATGTTTATTTCTATATAACTTTGCTAGGTTTTTTTCTTGTGTTTTTTTTTTTTTTTTCTGGATCAGCTTTGTGAACTTGTTCCTAACACAGGCAAAGTTCCCCTTTGTTTGCAGCACTAGTGCAGTATAGTTTGGTGCACCAAATCACTACATCCTTAATCCTTCTATTGCCATAGATGCTAAAAAAAAAGTTAGACAATTAGGCATGCAGGTTCTGCATCTGCAGGACAAAGCCATTGTAAGGTTATTGAAAGACAGGGCACATCTGCCTTTTCCTTCTGAAATTGGGCATGCTAAACAGCCAGAGCAAGTGGAGGGGGTGGTGGAGTTGATAACAAAACCTTCATTCTCCTACTCCTCCTCTGAGTGCACTATTCTTCCTTCCTATTTCCTTCTTATCCTACTGTTGCCAAGAAAACTGGCATGGAGGAGTTGGCTGAAGTATTTCAGCACACCAACTTTTTTCACAAGGATGTAAAAGAAAAAAAATATTTTCTGCTAAGGAAGTGAACATCAGGAGCATAGAGGGAGGGGACAATAGGCAGAAAAAGGCAATTTCCATTGATGTTCCTGCAGTTGCAGCTTACTGCCAAATGAGGTTGCTTAAGTACCTGGGTGCCAGAGATTGTAACAAAGGAAATGACCATACTGTTTTGCAGCCTCTGTCTCCAGCATATCAAGCATGGTAAATATACCAGTCTTTTGGGTACCACATGCATAGCTCCCAACTGTCCCTGATTTTGAGGGACTATCCTTGATTTGGAGCAAAGTCCCTCTGTCCCTCTTTCCTCCTCATTTGTCCCTCATTTTGGCCTGATCTATATAGTTGTATATAAAATGCACTTTGCATCTTTCAAAAAGGGTTTCCAAATGCTAAACCTTTCATCCAATTTCTATATTGCTGCATTTGTAAAATTTAAAAGCCAGTATTCAGGAATAATAGTGGCAAACAGTCCAGTTAGAGTTTAAACATGCAAATGTATCTTCCCTTATTGCAAGCAATTCTACGGTTACTAGATTGCCGCCAGGATAGAATACACAAAGCAATATATTCTGGCAGTAGAATATCAATATAGGCACACTTGGTCAACAATCTTGGAGGCACAGGCTGATGCACTTTATAAGGCACTCCTGTGTGATGGATCAATCCAAAAGCTGGGGGATGTGTACCCAGATTTGTTACCCTAACACTGGCAAAGAAGATAAGGAGAATACAGGGCAGCAGCAGCCAGTAAATACTGGGGAGGTGCTGGGTGGCTGCCTACCAATCCCAGAACTGGTGCTGCATGTGGCCATTAGGGATGGGCAAATGGTTCAGCCTGAGCATAAGTTTGGTTCGAACTTTCGTTGTTTAGACATTCGCGAATAGCCGAACAAACGCGTTGTTCAACCGTTTGTTCGGCCTCCCGAGCCGACCACAATGCATTGCGGCGCTGAACAGTGCATTGCAAGCCCTGATTGGCTGAAGCAGTAAAATCTTCAGCCAATCAGGGCACAGTGCACTGTCAGAGTCATGATTGGACACTGTCATCATGAGTTTATCCAATCATGGCTCATTCCCGCCCCACAGTATAAAAATATTCTTTCAATGGCAGCCATTTTCAGTGTGATTTCGGCATGGAGAGAGATAGAACAGGGCTCTGTTCATTGCTATTAGTTAGTTAGTGTGCTATACTGTGCTATTTTGCTTCAATTGTCAGTGTAGAATATTAGTTTAGTGTCAGTCTAGCGATAGTGTGAGTGTAGTGAGGAGGTCCATCATTCAGCTTTGCATAATGTGCAGCTAGAGTAGGGACAGCTCAGAAAGTTTTACTGTAGTGTAGTAAGACTGTGTCATTCATACATACATTAGTGTAGAGTAGGGACAGCTCAGATAGATTCTGTGTAGTGTAGTGAGACCGTGACAGTAATCTTTACATTAATGTATAGCTAGAGTAGGGACAGTTCAGATAGCGTCAGTGTAGTGATGGTTGAACACTGTCTATTTGATTGTGTTACTGCCAGTTTAACGCCATTTACTTCTGTGAGCAATACTGCCAGTTAAATCCCATATAGTTTTGTGTGCGTTACTGCCAGTTTAACGCCATATAGTTTTGTGTGCGTTACTGGCAGTTTAATGCCATATCGTTTTTTGTGTGTTACTGACAATTTAACGCCGTATAGTTCTGTGTGCGTTACTGCCAGTTTAACGCCATATCGTTTTTCGTGCATTACTGGCAGTTTAACGCCATATAGTTCTGTGTGCATTACTACCAGTTTACCACCATTTACTTCTGTGTGCGTTACTGCCAGTTTAATGCCATATAGTTTTTGTGCGTTACTGCAAGTTTAACGCCATTTACTTCTGTATGCGTTACTGGCAGTTTAACACCATATAGTTTTGTGTGTGTTACTGGCAGTTTAACGCCATATAGTTCTGTGTGTCACTGTACATTTGGCACATTATTTTACAGTATATTATAGTGTATCCATGGAGTGTGTCTGTGTAGTGTGAGCACTCAAATTAAAGTGCACCAAACACCACTTTACATTGATCAAAGTGCATCTATGTACAGATTTCCACTTCTTCTTTACATTTGCTTATAAGCACCGCTACCTCCCTCCCATTAATGTCTGGGAGGACAACAAGGAGAGACAGACATTCCCTTTACACTTTGAGGGGGCCAGCAACAAATGTGTCCACAGGCAAAGGTGGACGTGGTGGTCAGTCCTCAGGCAGGGCATCATTTCCTCTGTTTAGTGAGTTTGCCCATGCTATCCAGTCACAGCATGCAGAGGAGATAGTGGACTGGCTTACTAAACCTTCCTCATCCTCCTCATCCTCTGTCACGCAAGCAGAGACAAGTGTGCAGTCCCCTGCAGTTGCCAGAGTGGAGAAACCTGCCTCCTTGTCCACATCTATTCTTGCCATAGCCCCAACATAAGCCATGGGGGAGTCAGCTGAGTTATTTGACCACAGCGTCAACCACTTGTTCCTTGATGATGCCCAGCCATTACTGGATTCAGATGTTGGTTCTGAGGTTGAGGATGACAGGAACATGAGCCTAGAGAGAGGGGAGAACACTGGTAGACAAATTGGTATTCATGTTCCCCCAGCTGCAGCATATTGCTAAGTTGTCTCCAGTGGTAATGATGATGATGAAGATGGAGGGGATGATGATGATGATGATGATGAGGTCACTGATGCGACTTGGGTGCCAGATAGAGCAGAGGAGGAAAATTAAGGTGAGTCGGCACAACCCAAAGGTGGCCGACATCAAGAAAGAGTAGAGAGCAGCCACCCTATTCTATCACATTCTGCAGCTGTTTCTCTGGCCCACTACCCAAAGCTCAGCTGTCTGGGACTTTTTCAGCACATCTGCAGCAGATTGCACTGTTGTTATCTGCAAACTGTGTCTCAGGCACATCAAGTGTGGCAAAAACACCAGCCATTTGGATACCACATGCTTAACAAGGCATTCAACGTCCAACCACTCAGCTCGTTGGCAAGAGCACCTAAAAGCCACACAAAAGGGGCACAAATCTGTCCCTCCTCCTCTTCCTCCTTACCCACTTCAGTCTGCCCCTGCTATACCGAGTCATTACCTTTCAGCAGCCTCCACTGACAGGGATGATGGTATAACACAGGGTGTCCCAGGTCATAGCAGCACATCTGCCAGTAGCACACCACCAGCTGTAGACTATAGCCGGCAAATTTCTCTGCCCCATCTGCTGCAGCGCAAAAAAACAATATAGTCCCTGCCACCCACATGCCCAGTGTCTAAATGCAAGCTTGTCAAAGCTGTTGGCTCTCCAACTTCTGCCTTTCAGCCTGGTGGATTCTGCCCCCTTCCGTGAATTCACACAATGTGCTGTACCACAATGGCAGGTTCCCAGTCGCTACTACTTTTCACGTAAGGCCGTTTCATCTCTCTACCATCACATGGAAGGGAATGTTCTGGCATCGTTGGGTAATGCAGTCAGCTGTAAAATCGACCTTACTGCTGACACGTGGTCTAGCAAGCATGGGCAGGGACGATATATTTCAATCACAGCACACTGGGTAACGCTGCTTGAAACTTGAAAGGATTCAGGACAGGGCACAGTGCTGTAGCTTGCTGTGCCCCCACGTCTCTATACAGCTGCTGGTGGTGATGATGCCAGACTCCCACCTCCTCCTCCTCTGCCACCTCCATGCCCTCCTCTGCAGAATTGTCCTATGAACATCAGGTACCCCCTAAGCGTTCAAAGGGCTATTCCCAGAGTCAGGCTAAAAGGTGCCATGTAGGGGTTAGACAGGGAAAGTTGACACATGTGCCATGCCTGGCACATGTCCTTAATTTGGTGGTGCAGTGTTTCCTAAGTACGAACCCAGGGTTGCAAGATGTACTAAAGCAGGCCAGAATAGTCTGTAGCTATTTCAGGTGGTCATACACAGCCAGTGTTCATTTGGCGGAAATTCAGCGGGAATACCACCTGCTGTAAACCGCCTGATTTGTGACATGCACACCAGGTGAAACTCGACTTTGTCAATGCTGCAGTGGCTATACATGCAGCAGAGGGGTGTCGAGTACCTGTGCGAATACGGCATGTTGAGAGGCTTCAGCTTTTTTCCCCACGCCAATGGCTGATTATTAAGGATGCATGCACTGTATTATCACCATTTGAGGAGGCCACAAGGGTGGTGAGCCGTGACTGTGCATGCATCAGTGACACAATACCTGTTGTGTTCCTGCTGGAGCTGACTCTGCATGGCATTATGGACAGGGCACTGGAGGCAGAGCAGCAAGAGGAAGAGGAGGACTTTAATTCCTCTCAAGGCCTACTTTATCCAGACACTATCATTACTATGTCACAGAACACACAGGAGGAGAGAGGGGAGGAGGATGAGGAGGAAGATACTGTAAGTGATGGCTTTCAAACCCCAGGATCCTTGGCAGTAGTAAATGGCTGGGAGGAGGAAGTTCCAGATGCTGTCATCCTGAGTGACCCAGAGGAGTCTGCTTCTCAAGCCTCTGCAAGTTTGAGGCACATGGACAACCTCATGCTTCAAAGCCTGCGAAAGGACCCAAGAATATGTGGCATCAAGAAGGATGACTACTGGTTGGCAACCCTCCTTGACCACCGTTATAAGGGGAAGGTCTCAGAACCCATCCCGTCCCCACAGAGTGTGCAGAAGATAAAATCTCTTGAGGACACGTTAAAGAGGATTTTGTTGAACATTTTTCCTGACTCCAGTAGGTTACAGTGTCGTGGAAAACGTTGTTTTGAGTCTTCTGTTGGTCTTCTGTTGGAGAAGGCGTCCGCCTAACTGAGGCATTTCAGAATATTTGAATCCTCACCACCCAGGGCTGTCAGCTTCCACATCCCATCGGCAGCGTCTGCATTACACGGTGGACAATTACCTCTGGGCCAAAACAGAGATGGAGAGCTTTCTAGCTGACAATCCACTGACCTACTCGGTCATGAGAATAGACCACTGGCCAGAACTTGCCCAGTATGCTAGTGAGTTGTTGGGCTGCCCTGCATTCAGCGTGCTTTCAGAATGGGCATTCAGTGCTGCAGGAGGTTTTGTTACTGATCATAGAACACGTCTGTCCACAGACTCCATGGACCGTTTGACTTTTATAAAAATGAAACAGTCCCGGATTACCAGCCATGAAGCCTCTGATGCCGATGTCACTGATTAAGTCTTTTTGGGATGTGGAATCTCTGCAGGACTTCGAGGCTGCCTAGCTTTGAGGGTGTTCAATCATTTCACCTGGAAGAAGGTTTTTGGTATAGGTTTCATGGGCCCAATTAACACCCAAAGACCAATTTTTCAGCACCTGTTTGACAGGTGCATATCATTGTACATTTTTTTTGCCTTCATCAAGAGTACCTCTATAGGGTTACGGTGGGAAGGCACACCCAACACCCAAAGCGTCATTTTTCTGCACCTGTTTGACAGATGCATATCATTGCAATTTTTTACAGCAAGGCCAATTCTTGCTTTCATCAAGAATACCTCTGTAGGGTTACAGTGGGAAGGCGCCACCGACACCCAAAGACCAATTTTTACGCACTTGTTACTTCTATCCAAAGTCAAAGTGACACCAGAATGTATTCAAAAAATCTCTAATCTTATTCCCAGTGCACTACATTGTGGTCTCATCATACACACTGGCTCCCAGCTGTTACTTAGCAAAATAAAGGCAGCTTGCAGGGACAATTACATTTTTTGGGGCTTTATAAATGCAATTATTGCTTCAGCAGATTCTAGACATGGTACAGATCTGCCACTTTACAGGTAGACTAAGGGTACCCCCCCCCCTCAGGCACTATATTAGGGATGTAAATATTTGGCTGTAGAAAAATGAAGGTTGTCTGCGAAGGGCTGGAGAGCGGTAGAAGAATGAGTGTCTGCAGGCAACAGTGAACCAGTGGAGGTTCTTTGCAAGTTTGGGGCAGCATTTCTGCAAATGGAATTGAAGATTTGGTCAGGATTAATGGTGCCCTCAATGCTGAGAAATATAGGCAGATACTTATCCATCTTGTCATACCATCAGGGAGGCATGTGATTGGCCCCAAATGTATTCTGCAACAAACAACTACCCCAAACATGCACCCAGTATCATTAAGAATTATCTTCAGTGTAAAGAAGAACAAGGAGTCCTGGAAGTGATGGTTTGGTCCCCACAGAACCCTAATCTCAACGTCATCAAGTCTGTCTGGGATTACATGAGGAGACGGAAGGATTAGAGGCTGACACGATGACTCTCTAGCTTTAATATTTTAAATTACTGGCCTGGAATGTCTGTAGAGAAGGACTTTTTTTCATCTTTCCTGATCTGCATAATTGTTCTGAGTCAAGAAATCATTAAAGCTAGTGAATCATCAAAACAGAGAGTCAACTGGCATTTTCAGAACGAGGTAAGCAGTGACAAAACCTCATGTGTCTCTCATGAGGGTTTATTTACAAATCATATGCTTGTGGCACTTGTAATCAAATACTGTAGGTTTCTGCTTATCATTTCCATACTTACTAATATGAAGCTTACATCAACCGAGGAACCTGCAACACAATAAATACTAATTAAATGATAATAAATAAAACTTTCAAAATAAGTTAAAATCCTAAATCAATTAAGACTGTTAAAACTGTAGTACTTTTTTTTATTTGTACTTATTTGTACAAATATTTAAATGTTTTCAAGATTTAATAAGGAAAAAAGAAGCCTAAAAAAATATAGTGTGGCATATGGTAGAAGTGGGTGAAGAATAGGTAATATGCAGAATGGCATATGGAATGAGCTGCTGTATAAGTAGGACATAGAGAATGAGGTGCTGTGGAATAGGGATATGAATAGGGACATTGTATTGTATATATGAATGATAGGGTGCAAAAAAGGGAATGCACAGCATTGTATACAGGATGAGGAGGTATGAAATTGGAAATGTACAACATGGCATACAAAAACAGAACAAACATCATAGTGAGACAGTGGAGAGTAGTTACATAGTACCTTAAACCCTTTGTCCCTAGGGGTAAAACAAATGTCAATGCCTAAGCAAAATTTTGCAACTTTGACATGTGTTAGAAAAACCATACATATCATCACAACTACTTTGTGCATCCAGGTGGATTATACCTTGTTTTTTTTTTTTTTTCAGGACAAATTTAGCTTTCATCTGGTGGTAAATGGTAATGGATATGTTCTGATTTTTTTTTTTTTATTTCTTTTTTTTTTCCTTTCTTTTATCAAAGGAAAACTGTCCAGAAATAGTAAAAAAAATAAAACTTTTTTAAAATGTAGCTGTATATTTCTTGTTACTACCATAACCTACCATCAAAGAACAACCCAAAATAAATTCTCCTGCTTCAACGATCGCAGCGATACCACATATATGTTTGTTAGTTGCTGTTTATACTCGTATGAAACACAGCCCAGAAAACACTGCACATTTTGTTTTTATCCTTCTTAAAACACACCAACACTAACACTAACTGACACGGATACTAATTTGAAAAAAAAAAAATTAAATCCTGCCCAAAATATACTATGACCTTTAACCCTGTCCTTTGACTCTTACCTGACCCAAACACTATGCCTGCCACTGACCTAGATCAAACCTCGATCTGGGTATTTTTTCTTAATTTTTTTAATTTTTTTTTTTTTCCACACTATTGCCTGTTTATCTCTCTCTGCATGGAAAGAGAAATAGAATGTATCTTTAGTCTCCATTCACAGAGAGAGAAATACAGGGGTGGGCTGACTGATCACTGTGAAAGCCATTCATTTATCGTTAGTACGGGATCCAGGGCTCGTGCTGAGACCCTGGTCTCTGTGCTGGGCACGCTCCTAGCACGCAGACAGATACGCATTACGCATATATGTGGCACCATGGAAAAAAGCCCAGTCCAGTGAGGCCACATAATTGTATACTGTCAGCGGTAAGGGGTTAAAAATGGCTTGCTTCTGCTCAGGCTGAATAGATCCAGATCTCCATCAGCAAGTAGGGGAGGTGGGTTGGATACACAGGGATGAAATGAGAAGTGTCAGTGATTAGGAGATGTCCTGCTCTGCCAGTCATACTGGGCTGCCCAATCCCATCCTAGACCACCATTAGCACGGGTCCCTCATAGGATATGACAACCCACATGACCACTACAGTCTTATGCAAACACCAGAGGAAATCTTCCAATCAGTAGGTTTTGCTACTACTGTGTTCTGCCATTGCTATGCTCTGCAACAGATGTCATTAGTCAGAGCTGCAGAGGAAGCAACTAGTGAAAGACTGTGTTTACAATCACACCAGCGATCAGGTGAGCTGTCAAAATCTGTGTGGTCCGATGCTGATGGAGGTTCAGGTAGCAAGCCTCACCCCCTACTCCCCTTGACAATATTTTACCCAGGCAGCTGCCCTCCCCTTGTCCCAGCCCCTTTCCCCCACTCCTTGTAATTTACACTGCCACTATTGAAGAAGGGGAAATAGGATTTATAATTATAACCCCCTTTACCCAGCTTCACTGGTGACAGTGTTAACCATTATACAGTCTCCCCTCCACAATGCCCCCAACTCTCCCCAGCTTAGGGTAATTAATGGCAACTAAATTGAATATAATTGACTTGAATTTCTGGAAAGGGCTGATCAACAAAACCCTGCTGTACTACAAAGCTGCTTACCTGAGGAGAGGGTGTCCCAAAGAAATGTAATAAAGTTTGGCAACCTTGGCTGCACAGTCCCTCCACTAGTGCTTGAATGTTAGGGCATCTCTACATGCTCATTCTACCCCTGGCTGGCCCTTGCTCCTAGTTGACCTCACAGGTCATTGGCACAAGTGGCCACACCCACAGCTTGATATGTAGCCCCATGAATAGCGTTAGACCTGGTTGTATGCTGGTATGGCACTAATGTATATTGCACAGCAGTGATTATAGCTCCTGACTTGTTCTGAGAATGACTTGTCGACTACCCACTGCTGAAACCTCATGGGGTGTCGGCAAAGTTTCGGTATTTCCACCTTTGCAGTCAAAGATTGGAAACCCTCACTATGTGTTTGTTATGTGTTCCCATTCACACAGCATACCTAAGATAATATAAAAAAACTCTTCCCTTTCTAGTTGTTTCCATTGAGCAGATTTATACATAAGACTCTAAGGGAAGCTTATATTGCTTATGTTATTCTATGTTAATAGGAACATGTAAGAAACACAAAGTGGGCATTATCCCAACTTTGACTCAAAGTGCACATACACCTTTTGCTCAAGTTTTGAAAAGATGGGAGTGCCACACTAGCTTATACCAAATTTATAAAAGATTTTTATTTTGTAACAACCAACGTGTTTCGGGGGCTCAGTACTCCTTCATCAGGGCAAAAACAGGATGAGGCAGGCACCTATATTGAAAAGGCCTTTTGACTTGGATTGGATAAACCTTTTGATGCCACCGACATAGAACTGCTTCAAGCTGGACAGGTCAATATGATTAAAGTGATTGTAAACCTTATGTTTGTTATTAAAAAAAAAACTATCATACTTAACTCCACTGTGCAGTTCGCTTTGCACAGTGTGGCCCCGAACCTGGTCTTCTGGGGTCCCCCAGTGGCACTCGCGGCTCCTCCTTGCATCAATAACCCCCTGGGAGTTACCTTGTGCACGCGCTCCTGGGTCCAGCATTTGCGTGCATAGACACATAATGCTGGACTCGGCCCTACCCCCGGCGCCCATGTCATTGGATTTAATTGACAGTAGCGGGAGCCAATGGCTGAGCTGCTATTAATCTATCCAATCAAGAGCCGAGAACCCTGGGCAGAGAGGTAGAGCATGTCTCTGCCGAGGGAACGAATGGGCTCAGAGACATGCGTGAGTAGAACGGGGGGGCTGGGGGGCCTATCAGTGTCAGAATTTTTTTCACCTTAATGCATAGGATGCATTAAGGTGAAAAAAACACGAGGGTTCACAACCCCTTTAATGTCAGCTTCAGCAACCATTTACTTACTGTATAGCAGAAGGACGCTAATGACTAACCTGATTAAAAGAACAGTCATGATTAATGTCCAAAAAGCTGCTGAACATAGGAATTCTTCCAAAAAATTACTCCCTCTCCTCTGTTACAACTAAAACTCGACCACTCTGTTAAAATGGATCCTTCCTGCTGCTGGGCACCAGCAAAATGTTAAATTCTGTGTCCCCTGCACAGCCTGATTCCCTTACTGTGCCCTCCAATCTCTCTCTGCTTTTCTTTCTGCCTGTAGTAGGGGAGATAGTGGGTTGTGCAGGACAGAAGCAGTAGGCACCCAGGGGGGAGAATCAAGGCCCATGGAAACAGCTACATTCTGTGTCTCCTGCACAGGCAGCTGTCTCCATGCCCTGTGATTCCCCCTGCTGCACTACAACCACTGGAAGCTGAAGAGACAGTCTGCTGTACAAGGGAGAAGACTGCCTCATCTTTCAGGATGGCTGAGAGGTGGATCAGTAAATATGATTGTCATATTTATCAATCCTTTGCCTGTCATGAGTGATCAGTGGTAGGGATGGGCCCGGTGCTCGATGCGAACCCATGTTCGCATCGAGCACCGGGTGTTCGCTCGCTCGGCGAGCCCAGAACTATTTTGGCCGCTCGCATCACATTCGTGTGATGCGAGCGGCCCCGCAATGCATTGCGGCCGGCGCGGCCGGCGCAGTGCATTGCTGGCTGATGATTGGCCAAGCATGCACTGTGACCCCGCATGCTTGGCCAATCACAGCGCCGGAAACTCGGAGAGCCATAATTGGCTACAGGCAGGATGCCTGTAGCCAATTACAGCTCAGGGGCTTTAGTACACGCCCCACCATTTAAAAGGTCGCCACGCCTTTGGCGCCGGTCACATGAGTTCCGGCTTTAGGAGAGATCAGGCTGATTCTGTGTCACTCTTTGCTAGATTCATATAGAAAGATTTGCTCTACTTTGCTAAACCATTGGCTATTTATTTGCTAAACCATTGCTACCTGTCATTGATCGTCCATTGCTGCTGCTGGTTAGTGTGTTTTTAGCTGCTGCTGGGGATTAGTCTGGTACGTGTCTTACTGTTAGTACAGTATTTCAGTAGTACCAACCGCAGTGCTGTTAGTACAGCACTGCACCTCAAAAGCACCCATAGGACTTCTAGTGTGTTAGTGGCAGCAAACAGAGCTCCTATATTTTCTTCCCAGAAGCACCCATAGGACTTGTACTGTGTTAGTGGCATCACACAGAGTTCCTATATTGTCTTCCCAGAAGCACCCATAGGACTTGTACTGTGTTAGTGGCATCACACAGAGTGCCTATATTTTCTTCCCAGAAGCACCCATAGGACTTGTACTGTGTTAGTGGCATCACACAGAGTTCCTATATTTTCTTCCCAGAAGCACCCACAGGACTTGTAGTGTGTTAGTCCCATCACACAGAGCTCATATATTTTCTTCCCAGAAGCACCCATAGGACTTGTACTGTGTTAGTGGCATCACACAGAGTTCCTATATTTTCTTCCCAGAAGCACCCATACGACTTGTACTGTGTTAGTGGCATCACACAGAGCTCCTATATTTTCTTCCCAGAAGCACCCATAAGACTTGTAGTGTGTTAGTCCCATCACACAGAGCTCCTATATTTTCTTCCCAGAAGCACCCATAGGACTTCAATTGTGTGTTAGTGCCATAACACAGAGCTCCTATATTTTCTTCCCAGAAGCACCCATAGGACTTGTAGTGTGTTAGTCCCATCACACAGAGCTCCTATATTTCTTCCCAGAAGCACCCATAGGACTTGTAGTGTGTTAGTCCCATCACACAGAGCTCCTATATTTTCTTCCCAGAAGCACCCATAGGACTTGTAGTGTGTTAGTCCCATCACACAGAGCTCCTATATTTTCTTCCCAGAAGCACCCATAGGACTTGTACTGTGTTAGTGGCATCACACAGAGTTCCTATATTTTCTTCCCAGAAGCACCCATAGGACTTGTAGTGTGTTAGTCCCATCACACAGAGCTCCTATATTTTCTTCCCAGAAGCACCCATAGGACTTGTAGTGTGTTAGTCCCATCACACAGAGCTCCTATATTTTCTTCCCAGAAGCACCCATAGGACTTCAATTGTGTGTTAGTGCCATCACACAGAGCTCCTATATTTTCTTCCCAGAAGCACCCATAGGACTTGTAGTGTGTTAGTCCAATCACACAGAGCTCCTATATTTTCTTCCCAGAAGCACCCATAGGACTTGTAGTGTGTTAGTCCCATCACACAGAGCTCCTATATTTTCTTCCCAGAAGCACCCATAGGACCTGTAGTGTGTTAGTCCCATCACACAGAGCTCCTATATTTTCTTCCCAGAAGCACCCATAGGACTTCAATTGTGTGTTAGTGCCATCACACAGAGCTCCTATATTTTCTTCCCAGAAGCACCCATAGGACTTGTAGTGTGTTAGTCCCATCACACAGAGCTCCTATATTTTCTTCCCAGAAGCACCCATAGGACTTGTAGTGTGTTAGTGCCATCACACAGAGCTCCTATATTTTCTTCCCAGAAGCACCCATAGGACTTGTAGTGTGTTAGTCCCATCACACAGAGCTCCTATATTTTCTTCCCAGAAGCACCCATAGGACTTCAATTGTGTGTTAGTGCCATCACACAGAGCTCCTATATTTTCTTCCCAGAAGCACCCATAGGACTTCAATTGTGTGTTAGTGCCATCACACAGAGCTCCTATATTTTCTTCCCAGAAGCACCCATAGGACTTGTAGTGTGTTAGTCCAATCACACAGAGCTCCTATATTTTCTTCCCAGAAGCACCCATAGGACTTGTAGTGTGTTAGTCCCATCACACAGAGCTCCTATATTTTCTTCCCAGAAGCACCCATAGGACTTGTACTGTGTTAGTGGCATCACACAGAGTTCCTATATTTTCTTCCCAGAAGCACCCATAGGACTTGTAGTGTGTTAGTCCCATCACACAGAGCTCCTATATTTTCTTCCCAGAAGCACCCATAGGACTTGTAGTGTGTTAGTCCCATCACACAGAGCTCCTATATTTTCTTCCCAGAAGCACCCATAGGACTTCAATTGTGTGTTAGTGCCATCACACAGAGCTCCTATATTTTCTTCCCAGAAGCACCCAGAGGACTTGTAGTGTGTTAGTCCCATCACACAGAGCTCCTATATTTTCTTCCCAGAAGCACCCATAGGACTTGTAGTGTGTTAGTGCCATCACACAGAGCTCCTATATTTTCTTCCCAGAAGCACCCATAGGACTTCAATTGTGTGTTAGTGCCATCACACAGAGCTCCTATATTTTCTTCCCAGAAGCACCCATAGGACTTGTAGTGTGTTAGTCCCATCACACAGAGCTCCTATATTTTCTTCCCAGAAGCACCCATAGGACTTCAATTGTGTGTTAGTGGCATCACACAGAGCTCCTATATTTTCTTCCCAGAAGCACCCATAGGACTTCAATTGTGTGTTAGTGGCATCACACAGAGCTCCTATATTTTCTTTGCAGAAGCACCCACAGGACTTCTAGTGTGTTAGTGGCATCACACAGAGCTCCTATATTTTCTTCTCAGCAGCACCCACAGGACTTCTAGTGTGTTAGTGGCATCACACAGAGCTCCTATATTTTCTTCTCAGCAGCACCCACAGGACTTCTAGTGTGTTAGTGGCATCACACAGAGCTCCTATATTTTCTTTGCAGAAGCACCCATAGGACTTCTAGTTTGTTAGTGGCATCACACAGAGCTCCTATATTTTCTTCTCAGCAGCACCCACAGGACTTCTAGTGTGTTAGTGGCATCACACAGAGCTCCTATATTTTCTTTGCAGAAGCACCCATAGGACTTCTAGTGTGTTAGTGGCATCACACAGAGCTCCTATATTTTCTTCTCAGCAGCACCCACAGGACTTCTAGTGTGTTAGTGGCATCACACAGAGCTCCTATATTTTCTTTGCAGAAGCACCCATAGGACTTCTAGTGTGTTAGTGGCATCACACAGAGCTCCTATATTTTCTTTGCAGAAGCACCCATAGGACTTCTCGTGTGTTAGTGGCATCACACAGAGCTCCTATATTTTCTTTGCAGAAGCACCCATAGGACTTCTAGTGTGTTAGTGGCATCACACAGAGCTCCTATATTTTCTTCTCAGCAGCACCCACAGGACTTCTAGTGTGTTAGTGGCATCACACAGAGCTCCTATATTTTCTTTGCAGAAGCACCCATAGGACTTCTAGTGTGTTAGTGGCATCACACAGAGCTCCTATATTTTCTTCTCAGCAGCACCCACAGGACTACCGACTACAATGGCTGGAAGACCGCCAAGGGGAGGCAGAGCGTGCAGAGCCAAGAACACAGGGCAGGCAGGCTCTGTTTCTAGTGGACGTGGCCGTGGCCGTGGACGTGGTCGTGCATCGTCATCAGCACGTGACCATGGGACACGCGCGTCTTTGTTTTCGGCAGCTGGACATGTGGAGCCGCATCATGCTGAAGGCTTGGTAGAATGGATGACCAAGCCCTCCTCATCCTCCTCATCCTCTCTCACCCAGGCTCAGGGTACTGGCAGAGCAGCTGCCAACGCGTACTCAATGGCATCATCAGCCACCCCTTCCCTAGACCCACCATGTCCTCCTGAGGAGTCCCCCGAACTCTTTGAGCACAGTGTTGGGTACATGCTCCAGGAGGATGCCCAACGATTCGAAGGCTCGGATGATGATACCCAGCTTGAGGAAGTCAGTAGTGTGCGCGCAGAGAGAGGGGATGCTGAAGGACAGCAATCTGGCAGTACTGTTCCACCAGCTGCAGCTTACTGCCAGGTTTGCTCTAGTGGTGAAGAGGGAGGGGATGATGAGGTCACTGACGCCACGTGGGTGCCTGGAGGGAGAGAGGATGAGGAATAGGACGAGGAGGAGGAGGATGCGGCGTCACATGTCAAACGAGGCAGGATGCCCCCTGGAGGCCAGCTAGAGGCCAGCACAGCAACTGTACAACACCGCAGAGCTCCGCCTGTGCAGGGCGCTGCCTCTGCACGTTATCAGAAAAGTTCTTTGGTGTGGGCCTTTTTTGAGACGAGTGCATCAGATCGCACCACTGCTATTTGCAATATTTGTCTCAAGCGTATCTCGCGTGGCCAAAACATCAGCCGCTTGGGCACCACAAGCATGACCAGACATATGTCGACCTGCCATGCAGCTCGTTGGCAGGCACACATAAAAGACCCACACCAAAGAACTAAGCAGACCTCTCCTTGCTCCTCATCAGCTGGGATCTCCATCCCCACTACATCTTCAGTCCTCTCTGAAAGCTGCTGTGAGAGGACTGAAGGTGTAGAATTAGGTGTGTCACAACCAAGTACTTGCAGTACACCGACGTCCGATAGTAGCAGGCAAATTTCCCTGCCCCAGCTGCTGGACCGTCGAAAGAAGTACACTCCCAGCCATCCACATGCCCAGCGGTTGAATGCTAGCTTGGCTAAATTGCTAGCACTTCAACTGCTGCCTTTTCAGTTGGTAGACTCGGCCCCCTTCCGTGAGTTTGTTCAATGTGCGGTTCCTCAGTGGCAGGTTCCCAAACGCCACTTTTTCTCACGGAAGGCGATTCCGTCTCTCTACCGGCATGTGGAAGGCAATGTCCATGCCTCGCTGGACAGGGCGGTCAGCGGTAAGGTGCATATTACCGCTGACTCATGGTCCAGCAGGCATGGACAGGGACGTTACCTTTCTTTCACGGCCCATTGGGTCACTCTATTGGCAGCTGGGAGGGATGCAGGACAAGGTGCAGTAGTGTTGGAGGTTGTTCCGCCACCACGCCTCCAAAACGCTACTACTGCTACTGGTTGTGACACACCTCTCTCCTCCACCCCCTCCTCTTCTTCTTCCTCCAGTGCTCTGTCCTTGGAACCAGCGGTGCTCCGTAGGCGTACAAGGGGCTACGCAAGTACGCAGGCAAAAAGATGCCATGCCGTGCTTGCGCTGGTGTGTTTGGGGGACAGGAGCCACACTGGGCCAGAGGTTCTGGCAGCTCTGCAGGGGCAGGCCGAGAGGTGGTTGACGCCACGCCAGCTTAAGCCAGGAATGGTCGTTTCTGACAATGGCACCAACCTCCTCTCCGCCCTGCGACAGGGGCAGCTCACCCATGTGCCCTGTATGGCTCACGTCCTCAACCTGGTGGTGCAGCGGTTCTTGGGCAGGTTCCCAGGCTTACAGGATGTCCTGAGGCAGGCCAGGAAAGTCTGTGTGCATTTCCGCCGATCTTATAATGCCAGTGCTCGGCTGACTGAGCTGCAAAAGGAGCTGAACCTGCCCAAGAACCGCCTAATATGTGACATGCCCACCAGGTGGAACTCAACGTTGGCCATGCTGCAGCGACTGCACATGCAGCAGAGGGCCATCAATGAGTACCTTTGCGACTACGGCACCAGGACAGGGTCAGGGGAGCTTGGTTTTTTTTCCCCACGTCAGTGGAGCATGATCAGGGATGCATGCACTGTCCTCTCACCATTTGAGGAGGCCACGAGGATGGTGAGCAGTGACAGTGCATGCATCAGTGACACTGTACCTCTTGTCCACCTGTTGGAGCATACGCTGCGTGGGATAATGGACAGGGCACTTGAGGCAGAACAGAGGCAGGAAGAGGAGGACTTCCTTGCCTCTCAAGGCCCCCTTTATCCGGACAGTGTTCCTTCTGTCCCACCCATCACACAGGAAGAGGATGAGGATGAGGAGGAGGAGGAGGAGGATTGTGTGCGCATGGAGGTGGAGCCTGGCACTCAGCATCAGCAGCAGCAGTCTATTAGGGATGATGTACAGTCCCAACAAACCAGTGGACTTGTACGTGGCTGGGAGGAGGTGGCTGGCGATCATGTCATCCTCAGTGACCCAGAAGACTCCGGACCGAATGCCTCAGCTAACCTACGCTGCATGGCCTCCCTGATCCTGCAAAGCCTGCGGAAGGATCCTCGTGTTCTTCGGATCAAGGAGAGGGACCATTACTGGCTGGCCACTCTCCTTGATCCACGGTACAAGGGTAAGGTTGCGGACCTTATCTTGCCGTCGCAGAGGGAGCAGAGGATGAGACATCTCAGGGAGGCCTTGCAGAAAGGTCTGTGCAACGCGTTCCCAGAAACTGGGAGGTTACAAACTCCTGGTCCTGGGCGACGAGTTGCTGAGGCTTCGGTCAGTAGCAGAAGAAGCGGTGGGGAAGGTGGATGTCTGACCGATGCGTTCAGACAATTTTTTAGTCCGCAGCCCCAAGGTATGATCGGTTCCAGCAACCATCGCCAGCGTCTGATATACATGGTGCAGGAATACCTTGGGGCAAGGTCAGACTTGGACACCTTTCCCACCGAAAATCCTCTGGCTTACTGGGTCCTGAGGATGGATCACTGGCCAGAGCTTGCACAGTATGCAATTGAGCTACTGGCCTGTCCTGCCTCCAGCGTTCTTTCCGAACGCACATTCAGTGCTGCTGGAGGATTTGTCACCGATCATAGGGTGCGCCTGTCCACCGACTTGGTTGATCGACTGACCTTCATCAAAATGAATCAGTCTTGGATCACCACCAGCTACCAGGCACCTGAAGTGGATATAACGGAATAATTTATAATGTCAACACCCTTCAAGACTGCCTATGCTGATGCTGAGTGACTGTCCTGTTATGTTCACTGACTATCCTCTTCCTCCTCCTCAATGATCCATGCCACCACACCAGTGCCTAAGGCACAATTTTTCAGCCCCTGTATAACAGGGGCGTGTACTTACAATTTTTTTTTAAAAATGCTTCGCAACACGTGTGACTGCTGTGCTCCAAGTACAGCATCTGTGAGGGGTTGCAGTGTTGTGGCACCAGCACCAGTGCCTAAGGCACAATTTTTCAGCCCCTGTTGGGGCGTGTAATTACAATTTTTTTTAAAAATGCTTTGCAACACGTGTGACTGCTGTGCTCCAAGTACAGTATCTGTGAGGGGTTGCAGTGTTGTGGCACCAGCACCAATGCCTAAGGCACAATTTTTCAGCCCCTGTTTAACAGGGGCGTGTAATTACAATTTTTTTTAAAAATGCTTCGCAACACGTGTGACTGCTGTGCTCCAAGTACAGTATCTGTGAGGGGTTGCAGTGTTGTGGCACCAGCACCAGTGCCTAAGGCACAATTTTTCAGCCCCTGTTTAACAGGGGCGTGTAATTACAATTTTTTAAAAAAATGCTTCGCAACACGTGTGACTGCTGTGCTCCAAGTACAGTATCTGTGAGGGGTTGCAGTGTTGTGGCACCAGTGCCTAAGGCACAATTTTTCAGCCCCTGTTGGGGCGTGTAATTACAATTTTTAGGCAATGCTTTGCAACAGGTCTCATTGCTGTGCTAAGAGTACAGTATCTGTGAGGGGTTGCAGTGTTGTGGCACCAGCACCAATGTCTAAGGCACAATTTTTCAGCCACCTGTTTAACAGGGGCGTGTAATTACAAATCTTGATCTAATAGTTCACAGCAGGGCCCATTCCTGCGCCCACCAAGAGTAACTATGAGGGCCTACAGTCTTGTGGCAACACCGTCCACCACCACCGCCAAAGGCCCAATTTTTCTGCCCTGTTCAACAGGTGCATGCAATTACAAATCTTGATCTAATAACTCACAGCAGGGCCCATTCCTGCGCCCACCAAGAGTAACTGTGAGGGCTTACAGTCTTGTGGCAACACCGTCCACCACCACCACCACCACCAAAGGCCCAATTTTTCTGCCCGGTTCAACAGGTTAATGCAAGTACAAATCTTGATCTATTAACTCACAGCAGGGCCCATTCCTGTGCCCACCAGTCTTGTGGCTACACCAACATCTAATAGGGCAAATTTCTGCAGAGTATATACGGCAGGCCCCTACTTTCAAACATCCAACTTACAAACGACTCCTACTTGCAAACGGAAAGAGAAAACAGGAAGTGAGAGGAAATCTACCCTAGGAAGGGAAATTCTATCCTGTTAGATTTAATTTGGGAAAAAGGTATCTCCTCTCTACTGATGCTTTATCACCAATCCTTGTTTCAATTCAAACCCCACTTTTCCAAAAACATTTGTCATTGGGACGGAAAGTGAGGTGACATGTTCTGAACAGATGTGCAAAGACAGCAAATGTTACAGGGGTGATAACCCCTCCCTATGTTCTCCAAAAAGCTTAAAAATAGATTTTTTTGGGATGGAGCTACACTTCATAATGTACCTATTCAGATTCTACTTAAGAACAAACCTACAGTCCGTGTCTTGTTTGCACCACCTATATGCTGCTGTTCAGAGTATATAGGGTTGTAGGTATAGGGTTTTATTTTGGGTGCGGGGTCCCCCTTAATATCCATACAAGACCCAAAGGGGCTGGGGTGGGGGGGGCTGATGGGGTAGCCATGCCATTTTTCTCAAGGATTTTCAGCCATATGGCGGCCAGGACAAGACATGCCATTAAAGCCGCAAGTGTTTTTAAATGCGCAGGACAGTTCTAAACACGGGAAACACATGCCACTTCACAGGCATACTTTAGACACCCCCCAGGTACCATATTTAAAGGAAAATTTCACTTTTTTTTTTTCACTTTATGCATCATTAAAATGACTGCTCCCGAAAAAACGTTAGTTTTTAAAAGTTTTTTTTGCATTGATATATGTCCCCTGGGGCAGGACCCGGGTCTCCAAACCTGTTTTATGACATTAACATGCATATTGGCCGTTGTAATTAGCACTTTTGATTTCGAACGTTCGCGTCCATTATAACCTATAGGGTTCGAAAATTCGCGCAAACTTTCGGTCCGTTCGAAGGTTCTGGTTCGAACCGAACCCGGGGGTGTTCGGCTCATCCCTAATCAGTGGTAATCACCTAGTGTTCAGCTGAGATAGTACAACTTAAATATGAATGGCACTTCCTGTTCAATGTTACTGAGCGCAGCTGTGCCTGCAAAGGAGAAGTTGAAAGAGGGCACTGTGTCCTCTATCTCTTTCTCTATTTTAAAGGTGAAACATAAGCGATCTGTTCTGACCCCTGATATTTCGACAAAGCCTCACTTCCCAGTGGTAGTAATAAAATAAAATAAATGATAAAATAATAAAAATGTAAAACAATTCTCTATTGTGGAACGTGGGGATGCGCACAATATTGCGCGTGTTTTCACACATTGCTAATGGCACCCCAGCTTGCTTTTGATAACACACATGCATTGAAGCATGCCATGGATCATTGTAACTTATTACCACATTGAATTACATTTAAAAAAAAAAAAGGAATTTCTGTGTATTTGGCAGCACATTCAAATGTGAATAGGTTACCCTAATACTATGCACGTAAAAATGTGCATCAACACACATGCATTGCAGCAGCGCATATATATATTTTAACCTTGCGACCTCCGCCTGGCAGCCCTTTTAGGGGTTCCAAATGCCAGAAGGTGGAGATAGGCTTTCCGTTCATGTGACTGCTCAGACTGGCTATCACAGCAGTCACATGATCAAAAGCCTCTGACAGTAAACATTTGCCGGGAGCTGTCTGTTACAGCCCAGGCTCTGTGCTCAGTTCTCAGCACAAAAGAGCAGTTCCCCACTGGCACATAAGTGTGGCAGCTTGGTTTTAAGACACACTCACACTACCATTGCCTATATGTCTACAGTTGGTGGAAAGTGGCTAAAGACCCCCCCCCCCACACACACACACACACGCAAATGTATACACTACATACTGCACTACACACATTGGGGTTGATTTACTAAAACTGGAGGATGCAAAATCTGCATAGAAACCAATCAGCTTCCAGGTTTTATTGTCAAAGCTTAATTGAACAAGCTGAAGTTAGAAGCCAATGCTCCGGTTTTAGTAAATCATTGTGGTAATTATACCATTGTGGTAATGTACATTTTGCATGTTGTTTTTGCATGTTTTTGCACTGTGGTGCTCCAACACACTAAGGTCCCTTTACACTAGAGGGCACACAATATGATGCACATTAGGCACGCGCATGTTTTTTTAATTGCATCCATTTAACACTATGGGTAATAGTGCATTGCAATACATTACTGCATGTTGTAACACACTATATTATGACCATTTTACCACAATGCACACCAATAGCACACACATTTTACTGTGGATTGGTTTAACCAGAAGGCAAACATGTAAACAAACCTTTAGATTATAGTGTTGTTTGCTTGTTTACAGTTTTATATATTCTTATTTTTCATCTTTTTGCAAAAAGACAATTTAAAAATGTATGAATATTTGTTGTTTATTAACTGAATGCAGTTTTATTTTTAAAATGAAGTTAGCTGCAGAACTTATCCAATTCACAGTTACTATGTAAATAAATTCGATTATACAGTATAGTTATATAGCAGGGGTTCTTTTTGCTACATCTACCCTCTGGTAATTTTTCATTTCAAAACAAATAAAATATATAAAAAAAGGAGTAAACTCAATCCATGTTTTATTTGACATACCACTGAAATTGTATGCTTTTGCCCAATTTTTATATAAATCAGCAAACTTCTCTGTTGCTTCCAAAATATCTTTTGAGAGATCTTGAATTTCTTTGAAAACAGCTTCCTCAATTTTCATTATCTCCTCTTCTAAATTCCTACAAAAAATACAAGACACACAGAGAAGAGCTTGTCAGTAAAATTAACACAGAATTCAGGTACTTATCATAGGTGCAAATCAGGCAGGCTTTAATTTATCAAAAAATTGCAAAATCACTTGTGTATTTATGACCCCAGACAAAGCCATTGTGGATAAACTCCTTCAACCATCTGCAATGTATTTACCAATGTATAGGCAACAGTATTCTATTTAAAGCACACAGCCACAAAGTGGTCAATTGCATTTTTTATACCAGCACAATAGCACTTTAAACAAAAGAAGATGTTTGTCTTATCTGTGAAATCCTTTTCTTGGAGTACATTACGGGACATGGGATAGTATTCTGAACACTGGGTTATACTGCCACTTTCAGGCAAATTGGACACTGGAAAAAATGTGAGCACATCCCAGTTTAACTTGCCCCACTCCCAGCATTTCTCAGCAAGAAATGGAAGGAATAGATCATATGAATAAAGGGGAGGGACCTGTGTCCCCTAATGTAGTCTAAGAAAAGGATTTTACAGGGATTCTTAGGGAAACTGGAAATGAAAGGCTAACAGACCTTTAATGAACAAACCAATGGATTAACAACGGCAATTTTAAGTTAGCCTACAGCACTGCCTGAGGAACCTTCAGACTGAAGCCAGCATTAGCTGAGGCCTGAACATAAAACTGGTAAATCTTATATTAGAACTATAGGCAAAACGTTTCTTCTTTTTCATTAAGGAAAGAGTAAGGGAGGGTTATATACCCTGTCAGGTTTATTCTTGTGTCCCATTGGGGAGATTTTCCTTCCCTTCCTGCCCCATAGTCAAAACAGGAAGTAAGAGGTTATCCCTGTTAATTAGGGAATCTCTTGGGGACCCCCAGGTCACCAGAAATAATGTGCCTGAAAAATTTCCCCTCTATTACTTTCCTGGTAACAACCCAAAATTGAGGATTTTATTTTACTTTCACTGATCACTTTCAATGATAACTGTAAACAGGACAAGTAGAGAAGTTAAATCTCAATAACGGGGACACAGACAGCAATAAAAACCCGACAGGAGTTCTAATCCCTTTCCACTTCATCCAAAACTTTAAAACAAATTTGCCTTTAGTTATACTTTAATGAATGTGTGAACAGAAGACCGAATGGCAGCATTGCATAACTGAGCAACAGATGCCTGATGCAAAAAAAGCCCCTGAAGCACTAACTGATTGAGCGTACTGCGCTTTGATTGGAAAAGGAGAATCCTTTCCCCTGAGCCACTTTATGTGTTTGTAAGCCCAGCGTTTCATATTCCTGATATTAGCCTGCTGTACCATGTACTTGTATGAAAAAGTATCCTGTTCTTTTTGTATTGCTTTTTTTGTGTGAAATCCCCGGTGTTCCTGTCAGTCCCTCTGCTTTCCTATTAACAATTTACCACACTAAGCAGGAGACAGGGGCGGACTGACAACTCATGGGCCCCCTGGGCAATAGAAGATCATGGGGCCCCCTTGGTCCCCACACTCAAGCCACACCTGCACAGGGAGACACGGGGAGAGGGAGAGCACACAGGGGGACACTGTGTGTGTGTATGTGTGGGGGGAGAAAGCGCGCACACAGGTGGACACTGGGAAGGGAGCACACAGGTGAACACTGTGGGGGGGAAGCACACAGGTGGACACAGTGGGGGGGGCACACACAGGGGGACACTGGAGGGCGAACACACACACAGGGGGACACTGGAGGGAGAACGCACACACACACAGGGGGACACTGAAGGGAGAACACACACACAGGGGGACACTGGAGGGAGAACACACACACAGGGGGACACTGGAGGGAGAACGCACACACACAGGGGGACACTGGAGGGAGAACGCACACACAGGGGGACACTGGCGGGAGAACGCACACACACAGGGGGACACTGGAGGGAGAGCTCACACACACACACGGGGACACTGGAGGGAGAACATACACATACACACACAGAGGGGGACACTGGAGGGAGAGCACACACAGGGGGACACTGGAGGGAGAGCACACACACACACAGAGGGGGACACTGGAGGGAGAGCACACACACACAGAGGGGGACACTGGAGGGAGAGCGCACACACACAGGGGGTCACTGGAGGGAGAGCGCACACACACACAGGGGGTCACTGGAGTGAGAATGCACACACACACACAGGGGGCCACTGGAGGGAGAATGCACACACACAAACAGGGGGTCACTGGAGGGAGAATGCACACACGGGGACACTGGAGGAAGAGCACACACACACAGGGGGGAACTGGAGGGAGCACACACACACACGGGGACACTGGAGGGAGAGCACACACACACAGGGACACTGGAGGGAGAGCACACACACACGGGGACACTGGAGGGAGCACACACACACACATGGACACTGGAGGGAGAGCACACACACACAGGGAGACTGGAGGGAGAGCACACACACACGGGGACACTGGAGGGAGAGCACACACATGGGGACACTGGAGGGAGAATGCACACACACACGGGGACACTGGAGGGAGAATGCACACACACATAGGGGGACACTGGAGGGAAAGCGCACACACAGGGGGACACTGGAGGGAGAGCGCACACACACACACAGGGGGACACTGGAGGGAGAGCACACACACAGGGGGACACTGGAGGGAGAGCGCACACACACACAGGGGGACATTGGAGGGAGAATGCACACACACAGCAACACTGGAGGGAGAATGCACACACACATAGGGGGACACTGGAAGGAAAGCGCACACATAGGGGGACACTGGAGGGAGAGCGCACGCACACAGGGGGACACTGGAGGGAGAGCGCACACACACACACAGGGGGACACTGGAGGGGAGTGCACACACAGGGGGACACTGGAGGGAGAGAGCACACACACAGGGGGACACTGGAGGGAGAGCGCACACACACACAGGGGGACACTGGAGGGAAAGCGCACACACACACAGGGGGACACTGGAGTGAGAATGCACACACACACAGGGGGACACTGGAGGGAGAATGCACACACACACACAGGAGGACACTCACAAAGTGGGACACTCACAAAGGGGGACACTGGAGAGAGAGCACACACTCAGGGGGACACAGAGGGGTGGGGGGACCCGGGGCCCATGCATAATGGCCCCGGGCCCTCGGGCGGCGCCCGAGTGACAGACTTGTCAGTCAGGAGAACATACTGTGTTCAGTTCTCTAGCTATGCTGGAAACTCAGTGTGCTCTCCTTTTCTTCGCATTTAAGAGAGTAGGGATAACTGAATCGGGTAGATCCCTATCCTACAGGACCTGGGATTTAACAGCAGGGTGCTAAACTGGTCCTTGCAACAGAAGATGATCTGGGAGGGCCCCAAGAGCGTTCACCAGGAGCCGAATGAGGTTTGATTACAGCTGCTTGCACCAGTTTGGTGGGATGAGAACCACCCGGATTCCTTCTATCCAGATTATGCAAAGCAGACAAGGAAACAGGTTTAGAGGAGGAAATACATAAAGGGGGTATACCTGATCACATGGAGTCACCAAAGCATCCACCATAAAGACCAGAGATCAACAAAGGTCCAAAAACCAAAGTAACTGTTTTTGTGATAGCTTGGCAGGGATTTGAGCTGAAGCCTGTACTTCATTTAACTCACACCTTAGTTGAATACAGTGTCTGACGATACTTGTATGCTAAATAGAGTTTAAATAGCGAGAGAGGGAAGAAGAGAGGGAGAGATCGTTTTTCCTTGTACTTCAAAAAATCCTCATATGGAATATGCAGTTAAGGTTTGGGTACCAGTTCACAAAAAGGATACTGGAAAGCTGGAGAAGGTGCAGAGAATGGCAACCAAACTGAGAAGAAACATCAGCTCAGCTATGATTAAAGATTAGCTGAACTAAATGTATTCTCTCTTTAGAAATGGTGATTAAGGGGGATATGATCATCATGTATACAGTGCCTTACAAAAGTATTCACCCCCCTTGGCATGTTTCGTGTTTTGTTGCCTCACAACCTGGAATTAACATAGATTGTTTGAGAATGAAACATGCCCACAACTTTGAAGATGTTTTTTTTTTTTTTTTATTGTGAAGCAAATAACAGCAATCATTAAGTCTGACCACAGATTTTCTATTGAATTGAGGTCTGGGCTTTGACTAGGCCATTCCAACACATTTTCACGTTTCCCCTTAAACCACTCAAGTGTTGCTTTAGCAGTGTGTTTGGGGTCATTGTCCTGCTGGAAGGTGAGCCTCCGTCCTAGCCTCAAATCACACACAGAGTGGTACAGGTTTTGCTCAAGAATATCTGTGTATTTAGCACCATCCATCTTTCCCTCAACTCTGACCAGTTTCCCAGTTCCGACTGCTGAAAAACATCCCCACAGCATGATGCTGCCACCACCATGTTTCACTGTGATGGTGCTCTTTGGGTGATGTGATGTGTTGGGTTTGTGCCATACATAGCGTTTTATTTGATGACCAAAATGTAAAATTTTAGTCATATCAGACCTTTTCGCAAACTCAAATCATGCCATTTTGTTTTTTGCTGAAAGTAATGGCTTTCTTCTGGCCACTCTGCCTTAAAGCCCAACTATATGGAGTGTACAGATTATTGTTGTCCTATGTATAGATACTCCAGTCACTGCTGTGAAACTCTGCAGCTCCTCCAGGGTTACCTTAGGTCTCTGTGCTGCCTCTCTGATTAATGCTCTCCTTGCCCGGTCCGTAAGTGTTGGTGTGCGGCCATCTCTTGGCAGGTTTGCTGTTGTGCCATGTTCTTTCCATTTGTTTATTATAGATTTAATGGTGCTCCATAGGATCATCAAAGATTTTGATTTTTTTTTTATAACCTAACCCTGAATTGTCCTTTTCAACAACATTGTCCCTTACTTGTTTGAAAAATTCCTTCATCTTCATGGCAGTGTTTGGTTAGTGGTGCTTCTTGCTTAGGTGTTGCAGTCTCTGGGGCCTTTCAAAAAGGTGTGTATATGTAATGACAGATCATGTGACACTTAGATTGCACACAGGTGGACATCATTTCACTAATCATGTGACTTCTGAATGTAATTGGTTGCACCAGAGCTTTTTATGGGCTTCATAACAAAGGGGATGAATACATATGCACATGCCAATTATCATTTTTTTATTTCTGAAAAATAGTTTTATGTATATATTTTTCTAATTTGACTTCACCAACTTAGACTATTGTGTTCTGATCCATAACCTCAACATACCAAAAGGCTTCTTCACAATAGGAGCTGAGAAAATGTGGAATAGGCTTCCTCAAGAACTAGTTCTGACCAGCCCAGTAGATTGTTTAAAAAAACACTTGAATACCAGGTCTTTTCTGGACATTTTTGTTTAAAAGTATTAATTTGTATTTATTTCTAGAAAAATAATTAAAACCCCCAAACATTAAATATATATTTTTAGCAGGGACCCTAGATAAATAGCGAATTTTATGTCACACAGTATTTGCGCAGCAGTTTTTCGAACACAATTTTTTGGGAAAAAATACACTTTAATGAACACAATATTTACAAATATTTTTTTTGTATAATGTGAAAAGATAATGTTAAATTGATTAACACTTAAAAATCTCAACAGGCGAAGCTTTACTTTTTTTTTTTTTAACAGGTTACATGCATCCAAGATTATCTGCAATTCTACAGTGGCCTTGACCTGTAGGTCTACATCCACTACAATTCTTTCTTGACTTTGCCAATTATTATTGTAAATTTATTCGTAATGTCTCTTCTCTGGTCAAACTCCTGACTGATATGAGCAGGAAGGACGGCAACCCACAGAATTGGTCTCAGGATTCCCTTAAAGCCGTTGAGTCTCTCAAAGCTGCCTTCATTTCAGCTCCTGTGTTGGCACATCCTGATCCCACGTTATCCTTCATTCTTGAGGTTGATGCGTCTGAGACTGGAGAAGACACCCTTCTGTCTCAACATCCTACCTCTGAGAGCAATATACATCGTTGTTACTACTTTTCTAAGAAATTGTCTCCTGCTGAATGCAATTACGAGATTGGGGACAGAGAATTGTTAGCTCTTAAGGAATGGAGGCATCTCCTTGAGGGTACCACTGTGCCGGTCCTCATTTTGACTGACCATAAGAATCTCACAATCTTGTCTGAGGTAAAATGCTCATCTCCCAGAAGGGCGCAATGGGCTCTTTTTCTGTCAAGCTTTAATTACATCTCATTTTTACCCAGTACTAACAATGCAAAGGCTGATGCATTGTCACAACAGTTTTCCTCCTCTTCCAAGATGGAGTCGGTTCCTACTCCTGTGATACATCCCGATCGCATTCTAGCCACTATTAGCACTAGTATCACTTCACCTTTGGGTGACAGAATTCTTGCTGCTCAGATCCATTCTCCTCCTGAGAAACCTTGTGACCGCTGCTTTGTCCCTGAGAATATCTGCGCTGCTTTGCTCTAGACTTACCATTCTCCCAAGGCAGCTGGTCACCCAGGGAAGAATCAACTCATCTGGTCCATTTCCCAACAATTCTGGTGGCCTAGTCTCACTGATGTAACCACCTTCGTAGCCGCTTGTTCTGTGTGTGCTTAGAGTAAAACACCACAACACCTTCCAGTGGGCCTCATACAATCCTTACCCAACTCCCAGGGCAACACAGTTATTCTTATGGTGGTTGAACGGTTCTCGAAGATGTCACATTGTATTCCACTTAAGAAGTTGCCTACATCCAAAGAACTGGCATCTATTTTCGCTCAGGAGATCTTTCGGTCACATGGGCTACCTAAGGTTATCATCTCGGACAGGGGTAGTCAGTTTGTTTCCAGGTTTTGGTGAGCCTTTTGCGCACAGTTGGGAATTCAGATTTCATTCTCCTCGGCTTATCACTCGCGGTCCAATGGGGCAGCAGAACGAGCCAAACAAGCCTTCGAGCAGTTTCTACATTACTATATTTCTGACCACCATAACAACTGGTCAGACCTCTTACCTTGGGCGGAGTTTGCTCACAATAGTGCTGTCAATGCCACTTCCAGATTGTCTGAATTATGGGTCCCAGCCATCCATGTTACCTGACACATTTGTTCCTCAAAGAATTCCTGAATTAGAGAAGCATCTCCATGATCTCCAGGTGCAGGTCCAAGAGACCTTGCGACATGCAAGTGATAGGTACAGACTCCATGACATCCTTCCTACCAAGTTGGGGAGAGGGTCTGGCTGTCATCTCGTAACCTCCCACTCCACGTTCCCTCACTGAAACTGGCACCACAGTATATTGGGCCTTTCCATATTCTCTGTAGGATAAACCCAGTGGCCTACTGTCAGGAATGTACTGGTCACGATACGGCAGTGACCAGACACACAGGAGTGCACATGCACGGACTGACTGGTACCCATCTAGCTGTGAATAGATGTTTGCCAGTGTGATGTACGCATGCAATAGAGGTTGCATTGGTGCTCAGTGGCCTATATAAGTGCAGTAGCTTCACTAGTCCTTTGCTGTTTTATCTGCAGCTGTTCCTGTATCCCTGCATCTGATCCTGTTGATTCCTGTGTTCGGCTTGCCTCTGACTTTGCTTGATTGCTACCTACCTTGACCATGGCTTGTTCTGGACTTGCTCTGCCTGCTGATATCTGCCTGATCCTGTGTTGCCAACTCCTGCCTGTACCCTAACGACTCCTTGCCTGCTGTCTGTGCCTGCCTCTGCCCATTTGTTACCGACCTGGGTTGTCTGACTACGCATCCAGTCGATACTGCTGCTGCTATCTACCAACCAGGGATCCTCTGTCTGCTGTCTTCAGTTCCAGCTAACCACCCAGCTCTGGTGACAAATCTACCACTCCTCTCTTCACCCAGCAGAGAGATTGCACGAGCACCTGTACCTCACCGCACTCCTGCGACCACTGTTGCAATATCAGTAGTTCTCGAGTTGGGGCTGTACGAGAGGCCTCCTTCTGCGCGTCAGGTTGAGAACCATGAGGAGTATGAGATACAATCTATCATTGACTCCCATAGGTTCCGTGGGTGCATACAGTACCTTGTTCATTGGAAAGGGTAAGGTCTGGAAGAGCGCTCTTGGGTCTCATTCTCTGAAGTACATGCTCCTTGTCATGGACTTTGGGCTGCAGGAGAACCATTGCCTGGAGAACTCTGTGTTATAATGTTATCCAGAGCTGGTCACTAATTGCTTGTGGCTTGTGACACAAAAAAAATTAACTAATGCCATTGAACAGATTACCACACTCATGTGGCACAGTACACAGGCAGCAGCTTATATTAATTTTGAACAACAAAGTATGCAGAATACTGTATGCAGCCGCTGAACACACATTGCTGACCTCCATGCCTTCTAACCAATTTCTGTTCTGTTATATAAAATGAAATAGTTCAACTCACCATAATGCAGAATCAGTGGGAGCCTGGAGCGTGTGACCTGTCACCAGATGCAGATTGTCACTTGTCACAAGTTGCGGAATGTCCACTTGCCACATCCCGGATTGTCACTTGCCACACATTACGGATTGTCACTTGCCACATCACCTGCCACCAGATGCAGATTGTCACTTGTCACACGTTGCAGAATGTCACCTGCCACGTCACCTGCCACACATTATGGATTGTCTCTTGCCACGTCCCAGATTGTCACTTGCCATGTCACCTGCCACACATTACGGATTGTCACCTGCCATGTCATGGATTGTCACTTGCCACATCACCTGCCACACATTACGGATTGTAACTTGCCACGTCACCTGCCACACATTACGGATTGTCACTTGCCACGTCCCGGGTTGTCACTTGCCACGTCATTTGCCACACATTATGCATTGTCTCTTGCCATGTCCCAGATTGTCACTTGCCACGTCACCTGCCACATTACAGATTGTCACGTCACGGATTGTCACTTGCCACATCGCCTGCCACCCATTACGGATTGTCACTTGCCACGTCCCGGGTTGTCACTTGCCACGTCACCTGCCACATTACAGATTGTCACGTCACGGATTGTCACTTGCCACGTCGCCTGCCACACATTACGGATTGTCACTTGCCACGTCACGGGTTGTTACTTGCCACATCACCTGCGATATTACAGATTGTCACATCACGGGTTGTCACTTGCCATGTCGCCTGCCACACATTACAGATTATCATATAAAGAATGTCCAAAGTTAAATATAATATATATAGATAAATTGGAACAGTAGCGCTTAATCAACCTATAGCCTAATCTGTAGAAATAAGTTACCTTGTGATGACAAAAAAACAATATATAAATCTATAATAATGCATATAAATCAACTAATATATATAACACCTCGTGACATGTGAAATAAACAATTGTGATGCAAAATTATACACCAATCAGCATATGTCCAGTATGAAGTAGATTATATGCATGGAAATAAAGTGAATGATCAAATTAATATCACATATAATACATCAAACTAATGTGCAAGATTAAATAAAGTCCATATTGACGTGCAGTAGAAAAGAGGAAAAGCAACAAAATGTGAGTTCCTCTTCAAAGTTCCCTTTTTTTTGATACTGTTGGACAAAAATGAACAAACTCTTGAAAAATAGTGAAAAATAATAATGTTCTTCCACCACACCGCTGTGTAATTGTGTGACCACTCCCAAAGGAATCTCACTCACCAGATCCAAAGCTCGTCCCGGATTGTCACTTGCCACGTCACCTGCCACCAGATGCAGATTGTCACTTGTCACACGTTGCAGAATGTCACCTGCCACGTCACCTGCCACACATTATGGATTGGATAAGAACATTATTATTTTTCACTATTTTTCAAGAGTTTGTTCATTTTTGTCCAACAGTATAAAAAAAAAGGGAACTTTGAAGAGGAACTCACATTTTGTTGCTTTTCCTCTTTTCTTCTGCACGTCAATATGGACTTTATTTAATCTTGCACATTAGTTTGATGTACTATATGTCAGCCCTCAAATTTTCTGCTCGCCTACTCGCATTTTGCGAGCAGAAAATGAGGGCTGGCGAGGAGCTGGGCTGCCTGGGATTGGGGGGGGGGGCGAGCACCGCCGGCGGGTGGAGTTGACCGGGAGCTGTTCTCCCGGTGGAATAGTGCCATGGAGTTAAAGGAGAGCCGGGGAATCGCCGAGCGGTAATACACGCCGTAACAGCTGTCTCCGCTCACTCTCACACAGCCCCGCCTCCTCCTAGCCCTGCGCCTGTAATAGACAGAACACGGGTCCAATGCGGCGATGCATTCTGTCTATTACAGGCGCAGGGCTAGGAGGAGATGGGGCTGTGTGAGAGTGAGCGGAGACAGCTGTTACGGCGTGTATTACCGCTCGGCGATCCCGCGGCTCTCCTCTAACTCGACATGATCCAGCCGCCCTCTCACTTCCTCCGCCCTGGCAAGGCTGCAACGGGGCACTGTGATGCTGATATTTGGGGCACTGTGATGCTGATATTTGGGGCACTGTGATGCTGATATTTGGGGCACTGTGATGCTGATATTTGGGGCACTGTGAGGCTGCAAATGGGGGCACGGTGAGGCTGCAAATGGGGCACGGTGAGGCTGCAATGTGAGGCACGGTGAGGCTGCAAATGGGGGCACGGTGAGGCTGAAAATGGGGCACGGTGAGGCTGCAATGTGAGGCACGGTGAGGCTGAAAATGGGGGGCACGGTAAGGCTGAAAATGGGGGGCACGGTGAGGCTGCAAATGGGGGCACGGTGAGGCTGCAAATGGGGGCACGGTGAGGCTGCAATGTGAGGCACGGTGAGGCTGCAATGTGAGGCACGGTGAGGCTGCAAATGGGGGCACGGTGAGGCTGCAACTGGGGGCACGGTGAGGCTGCAAATGGGGGCACGGTGAGGCTGCAATGTGGGGCACGGTGAGGCTGCAATGTGGGGCACGGTGAGGCTGCAATGTGGGGCACGGTGAGGCTGCAAATGGGGGCACGGTGAGGCTGCAATGTGGGGCACGGTGAGGCTGCAATGTGGGGCACGGTGAGGCTGCAATGGGGGCACGGTGAGGCTGCAATGTGGGGCACAGTGAGGCTGCAATGTGGGGCACGGTGAGGCTGCAATGTGGGGCACGGTGAGGCTGCAATGGGGGCACGGTGAGGCTGCAATGGGGGCACGGTGAGGCTGCAATGTGGGGCACGGTGAGGCTGCAATGTGGGGCACAGTGATGCTGCAAAGGGGGCACCGTGAGGCTGCAATGATGGGCACAGGTCACGCTGCAATAATGGGCACCGGTGAGCCTGCATTGATGGGCACTGTTGAGGCACTGCTGAGGGGAACTGATAAAGTTGTTGTTGATATTTATTTTTGTAACATAATTCTGCATAAAACATTTAAGTGTCATTTCATGAGATCATTTTTGATAGCGTAATTAGGGGCGGGGCAGGGTAAGGGTTGGGTGGGGCAATTGGTGGCGAGTAACCCTTGAGACCTGGCTAGTAGCTCAGGACTTGAAACTTTGAGCCCTGCTATATGTGATATTAATTTAATCATTCACTTTATTTCCATGCATATAATCCACTTCATACTGGACATATGCTGATTGGTGTATAATTTTGCATCACAATTGTTTATTTCACATGTCACGAGGTGTTATATATATTAGTTGATTTATATGCATTATTATAGATTTACCGTATTTATCGGCGTATAACACGCACCCCAAGTTTAGGAGGGAATTTTAAGGAAAAGAAGTTTAGGGAAAAAAAAAACTTACATTTAAGCGTCATTTGCAGCCTTGCCCAGCATCATTGCAGCCTTGCCCAGCGTCATTGCAGCTTGCCCAGCGTCATTGCAGCCATGCCCAGCGTCATTGCAGCCATGCCCAGCGTCATTGCAGCCATGCCCAGCATCATTGTAGCCTTGCCCAGGGTCATTGCAGCCTTGCCCAGCATCATTGCAGCCTTGCCCAGGGTCATTGCAGCCTTGCCCAGGGTCATTGCAGCCTTGCTCAGCATCATTGCAGCCTTGCCCAGGGTCATTGCAGCCTTGCCCAGGGTCATTGCAGCCATGCCCAGCGACATTGTACCTTGCCAGCATCATTGCAGCCATGCCCAGCGACATTAGAAGTCCGGTCCGGGTTTAAATTTCCCGCCGCCGAGACTCTGTCGTGCGCGCCGCCGAAAAAGTCCGAGGCGCGGCCGAAAAAGACCGAAGCGCCCCCGGAAAAGGCCGAGCCGACTGTTCAGCTCCGATCGGACTCCGAGCAGAGCCGAACAGTCTGCTCGGTCTATTCCGGCGCGGCTTCGGGTTTTTTCGGCCGCGCCTCGGTCTTTTTCGCCGGCGCTCGCTATTTTTCGGCGGCGCTTGCCATTTTTGAATATTTTTTTTTTGGGGTATCGGCGTATAACACGCACCCACGACTTTCCCCCGATTTTTAGGGGGAAAAAGTGCGTGTTATACGCCGATAAATACGGTATATATTGTTTTTTTGTCATCACAAGGTAACCTTTTTCTACAGATTAGGCTATAGGTTGATTAAGCGCTACTGTTCCAATTTATCTATATATATTATATTTAACTTTGGACATTCTTTATATGATATACTATCTTTATGTAGCAGCTATTAGTGAGTTAGATACTTGAGTTTTTTTCTGGCGCAGTGGTGGATATCTGTATTAGGGGCGGGATATACAGATTCCAGTGTTTTTATATTACGGATTGTCACTTGCCAGGTCACGGGTTGTCACTTGCCATGTCGCCTGCCACACATTACGGATTGTCACTTGCCGCATCACGGGTTGTCACTTGCCACGTCACCTGCCACATTATAGATTGCCACGTCACCTGCCACATTACAGATTGTCACGTCATGGGTTGTCACTTGCCGTGTCACCTGCCAAATTACAGATTGTCACGGTTTGTCACTTGCCACGTCGCCTGCCACACATTACGGATTGTCACTTGCTGTGTCACTGAGGACTCAGGCAGCTGATTATCAGTCAGGCAGCAGAGAGATAATGTCATCTCTCTGCTTCCCGGCTGCCTGCACAGTGATGAGGAACAGCACTGTGCAGGGATGCAGGGCGGGCACCAGGCAGGGAGAGATGATGTCATCTCTCTGCTCTCCCGCTGCCAGCTCCCTGATTGGGCCGCCCGCTCTCACCCGCGGAGCCGCCCGCAGGCCCACGGAACCACCCACGGACCGGCCTGCTCTCACCCGGAGCCACCCACGGAGCCGCCCGCGAAGCCGCCCGCTCTCACCCGCGGAGCCGCCCGCGGACCCGCCGGGCCTGTCCTCAATGGGCCCCACTTGGTTGCGGGCCCCATAGCGCCTGCATGTGCCGCTATGGCGGTAGTTCCGCCACTGAGGACTAGCTCTACTATGTAAGGTGACCTTTGTCTGAGATAATGGGAGTAGCCCTTATCTGATGGTTTGCTGTATAAATTCAGTATGTTTCTAAAAATAAAGCAGTTCATTTCCTGGTGTACTCCAAGACTGGAGTTGTCTGGTCCTTGGGGTTTCTAAAGCCAGATCTATTGGTCTCGTGTTCAAGGACTTGGGAAGCAGTTTCTTGGCGGAAATACCCAACAGGGTTTCCAGAGTCCGTCACACTCCTGTCCTCCTCCATGCTTTCCATAGATGTTTTCCCCTCAAACCTCATGCCCCTCTGAGGGGGAGGGATTGTTGAGGAGGGGGTACTGTCAGGGATGGGCTCTCAGCAACTCTCTTCTCTGTGGATAATTGTCAGTACTCATGGTTTCCACAGTGGCTCACCTGGTGATCATTGCCTGCACATCGGTCTCGCCTACAGCCAGCCCCTTCTGGCTATTTAAACTGCCTTCCTTTTGTGCCTTCACCTTTGTCAACATATCTGTAGATTCTCTGCTGTGTTCCTGTGAAAGACTTTGCCCAAGTGACATCCTTTCTGGTTCCTGATCCTGTTCTTCTGCCTCTGACTACGCTGATCTCTGGTTTCTCGATTACTTGTTTGTCTGACTACCCACATTAGTTTCCAATCCTGGCTTATGTTTTGACTACATTTACTGATCTGTAACATTTTTAACATTACATTAGAAGGTGTGATTTTTATTGCAATGTCTATCTCAGTCTGATTCATGGTTCCTGACAATACATATTTTACTTGCATTATGTGGTAATGTTTGTTTTAAATTAGGTGCAACTCCATTTGCCAATATTCATGAGTGTGTTAGAGCTTCAAGATAATTAATTTGTGGAAAATATTGTTGTTGATAGATAGATTTTTATAACATTAATCTTATAAATCTGTAGCACTTCAATTTGTTAGAAAATGTTACATTTATTTATTATTAAAGCCTTATATTTAATCTCATAAATTCTAAAGTCAAAAGAGATAATGACAAAGATTATATAAAATCTTTTTCTTACAAATAACCATTTAATCACTTGCTGACCACCTAACTGTCAATGTACGTCATTTTCTGACGTTAAATACCAGTATATGGCAGCAGTTAGCTGCCATAACTCTAGTATAATTTTTTGATGGTGGTCGGCTTTCAGATAAAAGTGATCCCAGCAGCGGGTTTGCCATGAGACCACTTTTATAGGTGGCGGGAGAGGTGCCTCCCCCCGCCACTTACCGGTTGTTTCCGGGTTTACCAGACCTGTCGGTAGACTCAGAAGCGATCCATTCTACCAGATAGCTGGGCAGGAAGTTAAGTAAGAGCAAGATGGCCCTCACTTGGCGCAATGCCCTTGGGAGGACCGGAGCAACCTTCGATGTCACTTCGGGTTCTTGGCCATCAACTTTTTTTCCTAAAGTCAAAATTAAATTTAATTTTTTTAATATTTTTTTAATACAAGGGATGTTTACATTCCTTGTAGAAGGAATAAAAGTGATAAAAAAAATTAAAGGGGCTGTGTAAAACAAAAAAGTACCCCATCCCTGCGAGCTTGCGTGCAGAAGCAAACGCATACGTAAGTCATGCCTGCATATGTAAGCGGTGTTCAAACCACGCATGAGGTATCGGCGAGTTCCTTAAAGTGAGCGCAATAATTTTAGCGCAAGACCTCCTCTTTTTAAAGCTTCGGCTTTGGAGATATTTGTGCCCAATTTTAAAGCATGACATGTTAGGTTTCTATTTTCTCAGTGTAACATCATCTTTCACATTATACAAAAAATTGAGCTAACTTTACCGTTTTGTTTTTTTATTAAATTCATAAAATTTTAGGTTTGAAAGACCACTGCGCCAATAAAGTGTGACATAAAATATTACAATGACTGCGATTTTATTCGCTAAGGTCTCTGCTAAAATATATATATATATATATATATATATATATATATATATATATATATATATATATATATATATATATATATATATATATATAATGTTTTGGGGTTCCAAGTAAATTTCTAGCAAAAAATACAGATTTTTACTTGTAAACAAATGTCAGAAAAAGACCTGGTCTTAAAGTTCTATGTTTATAACATTTTGTAAAATTGTTCGTTCTGTGAAACTGCTTATACATTATGTGGCACTGGCACATGAGAATGTTACTAAGCTATTTTCATTTCAGGTTGAAGATTTTCCATTTCTAAGAATCATATGAATCAGGAAAATACTGCATTAAGACCACCAGACGGAGCTGAAAATCATAGTAAATAAGATTTTTTTTTCCTATAATCATCAGCATCATCTAGTTACCATATTATGTTCTTCTCTTGATCCATGGTATTCTTATAAACGATGAACATCTGACCAGGAGAGAAAATAGCCAAGTAACATTCATTTTGCTAACATTTGCACACAACAAATGTGCATGCAGTTTCCCACTGCCGTGTGGAGCTGCTCACAGCTGGGGTCTGGTGCATCCCTGTTCACCACTTCAGGTCCGATTTCGATCTGAATTTTTGGCTGAATTTGGACCTGAAATGGACCAGAAGATGGACTCCTGTGCAATTTGCTTTACCGGTCTCAGAGCTGTGTGAACCGGCTCCATTAAGAGCCTGTCACAGTCTCCTGACATGCGAATTGGATGCGGGGAAACCCACATCCAATTCGCAATAGTGTGAACCCAGCATCAATGTTTTATAAATACACCCCTTAGTTTGCAGAATACACAGGAATTTTAAATAACAAATGCCAGCACCGTTTAGTAAATAAAAAAAGGGTATTTTAAAAGACAGAAAGGAAATTGTAAAAATGTACAGATGCGGGGAAGTCAACCCTTATAACCCTAGTTTAATAAACTTTGATGAAAAACATAACTATAAGTAAACTGAAAACTTGTCAATGATATGTTGAGGAAAGTGCAAAAACAGTGCAAGACCAGAGGGTGATCTCACTGGTACTGCTATCTTAATGTGTTGATGTAAATGATCTGATTGCCAGGCAGGCACCTTTTACACTCCAGAGGACCTTCACATTCTCCTTGGTTTGTAGTGTAATGTAACAAACATGGAAATTGAAGAAGTGTCACACCACTACTAAGAGACCCAGATACAACTTTATTCCAATAAAAGTTAGCAGGACAATTCAAAAAGTAGCTTACGCACTTTGGGGGTCAAAGAGTGCCCTCTTCATCGGGGCTTGATTGACAACAATGTATAATGTACATGGATAATGTATAGTAAGTGAACTGAAACTTTACTGTTATTTTTCCACTGTGATTGCAAGCATAGGCCATGTTAGCAACTGGTTTGGTAGCCTAATTTGTCAATGATATGTGGCAGGTGTGCTGATTCTTTTTTATTTAGAACAAGTCAAAAATACTCACCATATGTTGTTGCTGTCCTCAGAACTGAACACCATATCTTTACATCTTGAACCTGCATTGCAGAGCAAGCTCTGAATGAATGGAAAAATTCCATGACTAGGCAAATTCCGTGGTTCTAAATAGCCTACAAGGGAAATAAATATATTACATGATTATTTGAAAAATCAGTCTTAGTGCTTATTAATGCAAATATTTGCTTTCCATGCTCTCACCTTGCAAATATATTGTGATAATAAGGTCAGTATCTAGAATGTAGGGTGAGTTTAATTAAAATTAGTGTTTGCTTTGGAAAAGGAGGTTAAGGCCAAGTTTCAGACAAATGTTTTTTTAGTTTTGGATAGAATGATAAACTGTATGGTATTTCTGTCAAATTGTAAAATCTGCCTGTGTCCTCATAGAGCAGCTTTCTCTTCTTGTCCTGTTTAACACAGGACACTAAAAGGGATTAAAAATGTACAGAGGTCCTTATTCTTTCTTACTTATCTATCCAAAACTAAAAAAAAACATTTTGGCTGGAGTTGGACTTAGGTTAAGTTCTAAAACGTTTTGATGAATTTATCCCAAGAGTCATTCCCAGGAATAGGTACCCCCTTAAAAAGAAGGAAGGAACATATTTTTTAACAGCTGTATAAGGTGCTTCGTTAATGTTTTCGGTAAGTATGAGTTTATGAAAACAATGCCCCAAAACGGGGTAGGACTATAGCCATGGGGAAAGGGGCAGCATGGCTGGAGAGGAGCAGCTTCTAATCATTGACATGAATGACGACAATGTGTGCAGTATCTGCAAGCTGGGCACATACATTGAGACCCTATCTTTTTGCCACATCTGATTTGAACTGAATATCGAGGAGATTCCCAGGTCTGATTGTCTGCATACAAAGTCTGTACGGGGGCACAAGGACTATTTTTAGAAATATCATAAGATTGCAAACCAGGGCTAGTCTTGATCCAAACTCACCAAAAGTCCTTATGAAAATACTGTTTTCTATAATTTATAAGGCCAGCAATTTTGGCCTGCGTCAGCTATCCTTTTTCCAAAGAAATATTTTTCTTTGAATATAGAGATTTTATCATCAGCAGTAAATAGTTTTTTTTACCTTGACACAATAAATTCAATGTGTTCAGTTTTCCAAATATATCAGGAAATTATGCTACGCCCTGTATATTGGTTTCACAAAAAATATGATCAATACATCTCTGCAGTTTGCCTCATGCTGACAAGTTGATTTTGTTCTGGCCTGAATAGCAAGCATATGGATTTTACTGGGTAATTCCAATGACTGCATCAGCACCTTTCCATGACAAATCGTTGGAAATCATAGTCTGTGCCAAACTCATATCAAAGTTGTTTGAAAAGATTGTATTTTAATCACTAGATTTCACATAATTACATTTTGCAATTAAATTAAATATATATTGTTTTGCAGTCATGGTTTTCGCAGGCACTTTTTTTTGTAAAGTAGACACTTTAATAAAAAAAAAATGGCAATGCAAATGTCCCAGCAAATACAGAAAAGTCACAAATAATACCTATAATGTTTGTAGTATGTGTGAAATTTCAGTTTCTACTTGTTGCCTTTTGCAGGGTAAATGTAATATTACCTGACAATTGATCCTAAGAGAAAATAGCCCTAAGAACATTCAACCAGATTGTTCTACCACTTCAAGTGCAGGTAAAAGTTGCCACCATCCCAGTTAAATTAACACTGCATTTTTTTTTAAAACCTCTAATGGGATTATGAAGAAAAAACATAAATTATCTTAAATTAAGTACAAAGGTGGTTTCTTTATTCATGATACATTTTAAAACCTCTCCACAGAAATTGTAGTATGTTATAAAACAATATTTCATACATGTATATAATGACAAAGAGTTTAAATTACAGAAATATGATTAGCACATAGTGGTACAACTAGTTGTTGACTAAGCTATCATTTCCACAGTACATTTAACCTGGAGTTATCCAACGCATTTCGAACACAAAGAGTGTTCTTCATCAGGGAAGTACCACACTCATAATCAGTAAAAATGTGCCATAGCGCAATTTGTAAAGTTGTTCAGTATATATCGTAAACAGTGTATTCAAAATACATACTGTCATAACTTATATCCCTGGATACATAATGTAATAGGGACAGATATAGCACATCCACATGCGACAAAGCCATTTACAGTGAAACAGTGTTGGCACCAGTTCTAGAATAAGCACATCAATATAGCAGTGCCTTTTTTTCTAACAAAAAGGTATTGTAAGTATTAGCCTATAAAGAGGGGAATTATTACTTATTAAATGTTATTTAACTGAGACCAACTTATAAATGGTCACTCTATTTTCTTCCTTCTTAATGTTTTACTCACAACTTGGGTGACTACCCCCATTCCTTTCCTACCCCATCATCACAACTCTGCTAACACTTCACCAGTACCACCTACACAGTCATCAACACTGCCTACTAAACCATCCCACCCAGATCCTTCCATTCAAAAACACAAACTCTTCATACAAATGAAGTGTTGAGTGTTCGATCAGAGGAGAAAATAATAAAGGAGACCTCTGCACTGTATACTAAGTGATGCATTTATAAAAAAAATGGCAGATTTATTCATACTTTGAAACTGCATGTGCATTTATTTTGGGGTTAAAAATAAATGTTATTTTCTCTCCAGTTGAAATGTTTTTCATTAATAAGAATAGAGTTAACCAGGAAAATACCACACTATTACCACTAGATGAAGTTGATGACCAAAGTAAATACTGTAAGCATTTAAGTGCAATGAATCAGCTACTGCAGAGAGTTAACTATAAAACATTTAAACAATGTTGCAAAGACAAAAATCTGTTGTTGACATGTTTACCAGACTTTCAGATGCAACTTGAATCACACAGAATTGCATGACAAGAAGAAAATCATATTGTTTTCAATGGTGTCTGTTCACATCAATGTGAGTCAGCACGGAGTGATTTTGAAAAAGATTCCTGTACTATTCCTGTGCAATTCTAGTGAGATTTTGGCCCTTTACAATATACAAAACTCATTAAAGTTGCATTCAAGTTGCATCCGAACAGCGCTACCTAATTACACTGAAATTCGGATCAAAATCCTACTGCAACTGTATGAACCCAGCCTTAAATCCTTTACGGCAGGAGTAGGCAATGTCAGCACTCCAGCTATTGTAGAACTACAAGTCATATTAGGGATTTCAAGACTTGGACTGCCACAGACACAACTCCTGGATTCAGAGGCATGATTGGATTTGTAGTTTCACCACAGTTGGAGTGCCCAGTTTGCCTACCCCTGCTTTATAGATCACCGAAAGCGGGGTTTGGCAATCTGTCAATCGCGATCTATCGGACGACCAGAGGCAGGTGACAGGTAGATCATGATCTTGTCCATGCTTTGCCGACCCCCAACTGGCAGAGCTGTGACGCAAAGCGGAGATGTGCCATAGCGAACCCTAGCTGGCAAAGGCTTTCCCTAGCCCACAGCACACTCTTTGCTTATGTGCGGCTCTGGGGCGTGGACTGCCTGTGCTGCCTATGACAGCGGCAGGATAGCTTGGCGGTTTTGGGCTCTTGTGTGAATGCGCCTAAGCTCCTTCCAGAAGTGTACTGTGCTTATCCCAGCCGACTCTCCTCTTCAGTTCATCCAGGCACTTATGGATGGCATCATGTGGAATGGACAAGAGAGGAGGGATGGCTGACATCAGCACTAGAACAGTGAACACAGAACAATGCGCTGCTCTGAAACCACTTCTGCACCCTTCTTAGCATACAGTGATGTGCCTTTCTGACCCCCCCAGTGGTGTACCCCCTTGACCCCCCCCCAGTGGTGTACCCCCTTGACCCCCCCAGTGGTGTACCCCTTTGACCCCCCCAGTGGTGTACCCACTTGATCCCCTCCAGTGGTGTACATTCCTGACCCCCTAATATTGCCCCCTCATGACCCCCCTGTACCGTTCCCTCTTGACCCTCCTGTACCATGCCCTCCTGACCTCCTTAGTGTTGTGCCCTCCTGACCCTCATGCACCATGTCCCCCTGACCCCCATATACCATGCCTTCCTGACACCCAAGTGATGTGCGCTCTTTATCCACCTGTACTCCCCCCCAGTAGACTGTGCTCCTAACATCCTATGCAGTGCCCTGCTGACCCCCTGTAGTGCTCACCCCTGTCCACTGCCATACTTTTTCCTGTATACTGCTCTTCATACCACTGACCTCTGTACATTGCCCTACCTACTACTGACCTCTGTGCAATGCCCTGCATATCACTGACTCCTGTACACTGCGGTACATGCTGCTGACCCCTGTATACTACCGTACACACTACTGACCCCTGTACACTGCCCTACACACTACTGATCTCTCTACACTGCCCTACATTCTACTTACACAAACTATAACTCAGAGCAGACAGCAAGGCCTGAAACTAGTTGAGCAAGTCAACCTGCAGTTCCAGTGGTTCCGCCTTCAGGGTGGACTCCTGTATCAGACTTGTGGGGGTCACTCAAACTAGCTTTTAAGGTAGGCTATGTTTATAATTTTACAGTGACATCAATTTTATTATATTTTTCTATGTTTTCTCTGTCCTTGTCCTTACTTTTTATGGGGAGCTTGCTAGTTAACTCCTTAAAAAAAGAATTCTACTTTGATGTCCAGGTAGATCTCTACCTCTCAAAAGGTTGCCTACCCTTCACTTCAAGAGTTGTGTCTTGGCAACATTGTATCAATTCTGTATAGCAGTTCACTTTCTGCAGTAGCTGATTCATTACACCAGGAATCTTAATACACTTAGCAGAGGTCTTTCTCATATTATTTAATCTTCCGGTCGAAGGTTTTTAGACTATAGTATTAGACTATTTTATATATACTGAAGGTCAAATGTTCTTTACCTATTCTGGTTAAATGAATTTAGGGCTACTTTCTCACTAAAATGAATGTTAAAGGCAACACATAGAAACCGACATTTCACACATATTCAAACATTATGGGGATTATTTGTGAATTTCACATCAATGCTAAAATATTTGCACAACAATTTTTTTTATAAATAGACAGTCTGCAGCTAAATGGGGAGAGTGCAGCTCGGCTAGAATACATGAACCCAAGGTAAGTAAGTTGGCAAATCCAAATTGCAGTCTCATAACAACTAACAAGGAAATAGTATGTGACTGGACAAAATTATGAGGCTTGTACACCAATGCTAGAAGTATGGCTAACAAGATGGGAGAACTGGAGCTGCTAATGTACAAAGGGGATTTTGATTTTGTGGGAATTTGAGACTTGGTCTGACAGCTCTCATGATTGGCTGGCAATTATTTAGGGGTATTCCCTATATTGTAGAGATATATCAAGGATGATGTGCAAGTAAATGTGAGGGATGATATCACTAATGGCGCTAAGGAGGAGGTGGAATTCCTTAACCAGAGGGAGGAAGGGGAGGTGGATCTCCCATCACAGCTTGGAATGGTGGCAAGGATGGGAAATATCATTATAATGGGGGATTTTAATTATCCAGATATAGACAGGACAGAAGGAAGGGCACATTCGTCTAAGGCTTGCCATTTCCTAAATGTCTTGCAGGACGATGGGTCAGATGGCAACTGCACCAAGAAACAATGCTTACTAGACCTACTGATTACTAACAATACAGACCTGATCGCGGATATAGAAATACAGGGCAACTTAGGAAGCAGCGACCACAGGTCAATTTGTTTCAGCATAAATCACAGTAATAGGAAACACAAGGGTAATACATGTACACAATTTCAAAAGAGCCAACTTTCCTAAACTGCACTCTTAGCTAGACGATAGTAAAGGGCATAATATCCTAGGAACAAAGAACACGGAGGGAAAATGGGAGTGCTTTAAGTGCATACTAAATAAAGGTATTGGCCTGTGCATTCCAATGGGAAATAAGTTTAAAAGAGCCAAAATAAATCCTGGGTGGCTAAACTCAAATGTAAAAATGCATATGAAAGCAAAAGTATGGGCCTTCAAAAAAATTTAAGGCTGAGAGGTCATTGTCAGAATTCCAACATTACAAAGAATGCAATAAGAAATGTAAGGGTGGAATCAGGGTAGCTAAGATAAAACACGAAAGGCACATAGCGGAGGAGTATTAAAAAAAAAAAAAAAAAAAAGGAATTCTTTACGTATGTAAATAGTAAGAACGTGAGGTCAGAATATATTGGCCCCTTAAAATATGGTGAAGAGAATTTGGCTACAAAAGATGGCGAAGAGAAGGCAAAGGTTTTGAATGTTATCTTCTACTCAGTCTTCACAAAGGAAAAGGAGGGCTACAGTAAACAAGGCTTTAATGTTAATGTTAAAGATGGGTTCCACTCGGTTCCAGCTCTAGTTAATCACAATTGAAAATAAATCCATCCCACTGTACAATAGAATGTTTAAGAAAAAAACAAAAAAACAGATGCATGTAATTCAATGTATGAATACTGTATATGCCAAACCCAAATAAAATATAGTCTCATATGTATAAAATGTGACACACAAATAATTTGGATTTCCTAAGATTCTTCAGAGAAAAAAAAAGCTTTCTGTAGTTGTTTTTCTTTTCAGGCCCTAAATATATTCCCAGTCTGAGTTCTACTCCTTGCTCATATCACCCCAAATTATGAGAAAAATCAGTTTGTGTTTATCTTTCCATTACAAATGTTTTTTTCAATGCTGAAATCATGAACCAGATTACTGTAAGACCAAGCACAAAAATGTTTTAGTGTACAAAATATCTCATCAGCTTCATGTCAAATAGGCTTTATAAAATACACATACTTCCTCTTTATCCAAACCTGAAGAGCATCTCTAGGAAGCAAATATGGGGCATAAAGCATTGTTCAGGCACAGAGTATTTTGCAAACAAATTGGAATGACTTATCTATTAATTCTTGGAGTACAGTGCTCAACACAGGACTTGTATTCATAGACCATGGGTTACAGTATATGCAGTCTACCTTCAGCTGATTGGACAGTGGCAAAAAACGTTGCTAGGACTGACCCTACTGCACACTCGTATAAGGCCACCTACTCTGTGAGACTCTAGTTTTTATGCAAGTAATAAGGTGTGACAGAGACAGAGGGGAAGAGCTTGTGTCCTGTATTCCAAGATAAGGAATTTACATGTAATTCAAATATCCCATTATCCCAATCACACGATACAGGACGAGGGATGAGCTTCGAGTTCGAGTCGAACTCATGCTCTACTCGAACATTGCCTGTTCGCCCATTCGCCGAATAGCGAACAATTTGGGGTGTTCGCGGCAAATTCAAAAAGCCGCAAACACCTTGTAAAAGTCTATGGGAGAAATCTAAAGTGCTAATTTTAAAGGCTTATATGCAAGTTTTTGTCATAAAAAGTTTTTGGGGACCTGGGTCCTTCCCCAGGGGACATGTATGAATGCAAAAAAAGTTTTAAAAATGGCAGTTTTTTTTTCAGGAGCAGTGATTTTAATAATGCTTAAAATTAAACAATAAAAATGTAATATTCCTTTAAATTTCATACCTGGGGGGTGTCTATAGTATGCCTGTAAAGGGGCGCATGTTTCCCATGCTTAGAACTGTCCCTGCAAGTGTAATTTCTGCAGGAAAAAAAGTCATTGAAAGTCACTGATAAAAAAAAAGTGTGGGGTTCCCCCCAAATTTAATTACCAGGCCCTTCAGGTCTGGTATGGATATTAAGGGGAACCCCGCGTCAAATTAAAAAACAATTATGTGGGGTTCCCCCCAAATATCCATACCAGACCCTTCAGGTCTGGTATGGATTTTAAGGGGAACTCCACACCAAATTCAAAAAAATGGCGTGGAGTTCCCCCCAAAAATCCATACCAGACCCTTTATCCAAGCACGCAACCTGGCAGGCCACAGGAAAAGAGGGGGGGGAGCACCCCCCTCCTGAACCGTACCAGGCCACATGCCCTCAACATTCGGAGGATGCTTTGGGGGTTTGTGATGGGGACAAGGGCCTCATCCCCACAACCCTGGCCGGTGGTTGTGGGGGTCTGCGGACAGGGGGCTTATCGAAATTTGGAAGCCCCCTTTAACAAGGGGACCCCCAGATCCCGGCCCTCCTGTTTGAAATGGTAACGGGTACATTTTACCCCTACCATTTCACAAGGAAAGTGTAAAAAAATTGTAAAAAAACTAAAATAATAAAAAAAAGATTCCAGCGGTGGTAATCCACTCTTAAGCCCCATACACACGGTCGGATTTTCCGATGGATTCTGTCCTATCGGACAATGTTGTCGGAAAATCCGACCGTGTGTAGGCACCATCGGACAGTGTACCTCGGATTGTCCGACGGACAAAGTCGTATCTCCTGCTGGATAGATTTTCTGACAACAAAGTCCGATCACACCAAATCCGATCGCGTGTAGCGTAGTCCGACGGACAAAGTGCTACGCATGCTCAGAAGAAATTCTGTGACGGAAGCGCTCGGTCAGGTAAAACTACCTTTCCTAATCGACACAGCACATTCGTCACGCTGCAATGTTAAAATGTCTTTAATGCAGCGCATTCTCTTTTTCTTTACAATGCAAGAAGAATGACATGTTTTAGCTGCTCCTATTCACCCGCACTTCTCACAAACTTATTTCTTTATTAGTTGTCATGATTTCTAGACTACATGTTTATTTTTACTCAGATCGTAAAATAATATTTTTTATAATTTTTGGATGATGTGTCATTTTTTTTTTTTGAATACATATTTAAGGAGATTTTTTTTATTTTTTTGAGGGGGGTTGTGTGTCTCAACTTAGCAAAACAACATTATTAACATTTCTATTTGTTGCTTAAATGTACTAGGAGTTTGTTGGTTGTTGGTGCCCCTTGTTAATTATACTTTATGATTATTGAAATGTACCTGCCTACTCACAAATAAACTGTCATTGTATAAAAGTAAAACACAATAGGCAATGATTATTTCAAATCAAAAATACCTTTATTTAGGTCTCAGCAACAAACCAAAGAGGAACGCAGCGATGGAGAAACTTCGGGAATTTGCAAAGCCTTGGACCCCCACGGCAACCATCATTTTTGAAGCTTCTAAAATTGGGGGCCTGAGGAGTACCTATCTAAATAATAAGGGAGTGCTATCTGGTCCTGAAGTCCAAAACATCCGGAACTGCAGCAGATACCATCTAGGTCCCCAGGCTCTGGTCCTACGAGAGGCTCCATCTTCTCTCAGACCAGACTGAATCCAGGTCGTCACTCTCAGGTCTTCCTTCCACGCTTCCTTGCACGCTGTGGCTGTGTTGCTGGTGGGGTGGCAGAAGGAGGAGGAGGAGTAGGAGGCGGAGCAAGGTCCCTATCGCAAACATGTGTGAGTGGGGTCATCTCCCCAGCCATACCCTCATTTATGATCTTGAGGATGACCCCCTCACACATGCTGCGTTGCCCCGCCTCCATACCCTTCATTTTATTGGCAACCAAGGAGCCAAAGGCCTCCTCGTAGGTGGGTGTGGCATATAGGGAGGCTGAAGCATCTCTGATCAGCTGGAGCGCTGACTCTCCCACCTCCCCCATCTTTCTCGCCCTTCTGTAGGGAAGGCGGAGGGGAGGGACTTGGGAGACAGTCAGGCTCCTACGCCTACCCCCCTGTTGGCTGCCACTACCCACCTCTTGGCTGCCACTAACCCCTGCCTCCTCCTGACACATTCCACAGCCACCTCCTGGCTGAGGTCTTCCTGTGTATGAAAAAGGGACATAGTTTCAGTTATTTGTTCATCAAACACACACAATTTTCATCTAGTGACTGTTGCAAAATGTTTACAAATCGAAAACCATACAATTCTCAGCCCTGCAGTTTATATTCTTGCCCCAACTGTCTACAACACTACTGTCAGTTGATATGTCAAACACGTTAGGAACTAAGCAATTGGAGATCCTGAATTAAGTGAACATCATTCATTATTCCCAAAAATGGTTTCAAAACTACTATACCTGCCACAAGCTGGGCTCCTCCAAATCTTCCAGACTGGAAGGCCCAGGTTGCTCCTCGGAAGCCTCATCAGGGGTGGCGTGCATGGAAGGACGCGTGCAAGGAAGAGTCGAGAGTGACTTCCTGACATTAGCCTGGTCTTTGAGAAAATGGAGCCTGTCATAGTACCAGAGTGTGGGGACATAGACATAGACCTCATCTGCTCCAGCTCCAGATGCTTGGGACCTTATTGCGCTCCCGGAAATAGGTACTCCTCAGGTTGGCAATTTTTATTCTTAAGGTCTCCACGGTTGCCGTGGGGAACCTTGGCTTTACAAATGCCACAAGTTTCTTCATGGCTGCGTACCTCTTTGGTCTGTTGCTGTAGTCTCGGTGTTTCGCCTGCCATAATAGGGGCATTTCCCAATATTTATCAATGAAGAGGGGGAGAAAACTCACATGGCTGAAGTGGTCCATAATCACAAAACACACAAAACACTATAAATAATGTCAGGCTAAACTCTCCTAATCTTCTCCATAAAGAAGCGTCAAGGTCTAATCAGTCTAGGCTAGTTATGTACCAACGTCAAATTGTACCTTCGTTATAACGATCGTCTCGTGCGTGAGCTTTCTCTCCCCTCGTCTCACAGATCGTGGCTACGACACAGGCGTGTGACGTTTTATATACAGTGCGCATGCGTCAAACTGCGCCCGCCCCTGACGATCTTTCACGTCTATTCCCCACCCCTTCTCTTTACGGCGCAGTGGGGAGAGCACATGGCGGGGACACAGCAGGTGCGCCCCAAATATCCCACCAACGAGGAGGAGGACGAGGAAAGGCCGGAGGCAGAAACGTCCCGATCCCGGAGCCTGAAATTCAAGGCCTCCAATATGTCATTTGGAGAAATGTTGGAGATGGTGGACATATTAAAGAGGAGCGACTATGATGGGAAGTATGGGCCTTACCTCAACCCCAATGTCCGCAAGGCCAAGATCATGTCTAAAGTTGTGAGGAGGCTGTACAATCATTTTGGGGTACAACGATCCAAGGAGCAACTGAGGAAACGCTGGTCAGACCTGAAACTGAGGGAGCACGATCAGTACAGAAAGATCAAGCGAGTTCTTCAAAAAAGTAAGTAGTTGTGTTTTGTGTTGGATTTTTGGCTTGCATACTGCTCCATGTGTTTGTATTTTGACAAAGTTGTACATTAGAAAATGGCCACTTTCATGTTCGTCTGTGCATTCGATCGTACTCAACCTCGATCTTTCTGTCACTGTCATGTTCGTGTGTGTCCATTCGATCGTACTCAACCTCGATCGTTCGGCCACTTATAATACGATGTTTGTGTTTTTTTTTAGGTCAAAGGAAGTTTGTTCTCACTAGAAATGTCATCAAGAATGTAAAGCCAATTTATTCAATGTAAAGGAGAGGTCACCCAGTAGCTGTTTACCCATCTGGACTCTAGAGCACTAGTGCTGGGACACCCAAACCCACTTTTAATTATGCTTTTCCACACATGTGCTCCAGTGTATACTATAGGGGTGTCTCTATCAGACAAACTTCTACCAAAAAGCTAGTACGTTTATCACCTTTACAAAGTGACTACATTCATGTTGTTGTCATTTGTAACTGTCCAAACAAAAATATTGTCCCTCACTTTCCAGCAATGTTTGACATTTCCTATTTCTGCCCTCAATAGATTGTGTTGCTAAATCTTCCTTTTGTACATTCTCATAGGGGAGCGAAAACTCGTGACGTCTGAGGAAACCACAAAACCAACACCTCCCAAAGAAGGGGAAAGACCAGAAGCAGAGGAGGAGGAGGAGGAAGGAGAGATCATAGAAATTGGAGAACTTGTCACCACAACAGGGGAGTGTGGGAGAACACAGCTACTGGTAAGCTAATCAATGTATGCCTGCCTCATTTCCACAACACATTTTTTTTTTTTGCTGTTTTTAGGTGACGTGAATGTTGTGGAAGAAGAATCGCACTTTACCACAGAGAGTGCCCACGTACTCATCGGGGAGATAATGGTCTGCAATCGAGATCTAGATGACATAAAGCAAAACATCAATGATGTTCAACACAATTAGAAGAACATCATTGATGTTTTAGGAAAAATCTGAAAACGCACCAAGTAATTACCACACATTTGTGGCTGTTTCTGAACACATTTGCAACTTAAGAACTGTGTGAAATTTGGAACATGCACACATTGTGTCCACATGTGCTAGCTCCCATCATGGTGGATGAATGACAACGTTTTTTTGGGGGTGCAACCACTTTCCGAACTACTAAAGTGGTTGTGGTGAAGGGGTTGCACCCCCAAAAAACGTCCATTCATCCCCATGATGGAAAATGGCACTTTTGAAGATTCTAGGCATGTGTTTTACCATCTAATGAACATTTTCAGACCCAAATTGTGTGCATGTTCTAAATTTCCACTTTCCAGGGGTGACCCCCCATGTGATGAAGGCAAGATCAAACACACTTTTAACATATAGTCATGTCTGATCTTGTCTTCACTTTAGAAAGTTGAACTTTCCTAGTTCCTATGTTCTGTTTTGCTCCATGCCTTGTTTTACCAAATGCAGAATGTTTGTAAACAATGTTGTCAAGAACCAAGATCTTGTCAGTTTGGGCAAGAAGTTTGTAAATGCACTTGTGAATGTGTTGCAAGTAAACTTTTTTAATTTTCTAAATGTGTGGCTTCTTATTTAAAAATAAAAAAAGCATTATGTATGTCAACTGTAAAGGATTTGGGGGGCAATGGGTGTTATTTACTAAAGGCAAGTCCAGTTTGCACTGCAAGTTTCTTTTCCAGGGCACTTTTGCACTGCACTTGTAGAGCATAGTGGATTTGACTTATGTAAATGACACCCACAGAGATTTGTTTGAAAACACGTAGCACACCATTTTTGGTAATACACACATTTCTGTCATGGTGATGAAAAGGAGAATTTTGGGTGTCAGTTATGCACTACAAACCTTCTCTAGACCAAAGATTAGGTATCAAACACACAACATGAGAAGAATCTTTTTGGGAAGAAGAGACTGTTACCTCCTTTTGCCCAGAAAGTGCATTCCCACTGTTGAAGCTAAAGGGCAAAAATGTATATCTCAAAGAAGCTAGAATATGGAAATGACCAGAAAACATAGGTTTGGTAAAAAAATATATTTATTTAAAAATGCCTCTCACACATCGTCAGGCAGAGCAATGGCCCCCCTACCCACAAAGTAGTCCATATATTGCTCGTGGACCGCGCGGGCATTTCGAGGGGGCAAGCCTGGACGTGCCGCTTGAAGGGCTGTGAGGTCGGCATTGGAAGGGCCCTCAACATCTGGGCCAACGGTCACCACATAGTTGGTGTTGTGTCTTTTCAAAAAGTTGTGCAATATGCAAGAGGCAAGAACTATGTGGTTGAGTTTGTATTCCGCCAAGTTAATAGCCGTCAAAAACAGGCGGAAGCGGCTGGCCAGGATCCCGAAGGTGTTCTCCACCACTCTGCGGGCTCTTGACAGCCTGTAATTGAAGACCCTCTGGTCTGGGGTGAGGGTCCTCATCGGGAAGGGCCTCATCAGATGGGGAGTCAACACAAACGCTTCATCTGCGACAAAGACGAAGGGGAGTCCTTCAGCATTCTCCTCTGGAGGTGGCAAGCACAGACTGCCACTTTGGAGACGCCAGTAGAACTCCGTGTGCGCAATGGCACCACCATCCGAGATCCGGCCATTCACCCCCACGTCCACATACAAAAACTCGTATGTCGCCGACACCACCGCCAACATCACGACACTATTAAACCCCTTGTAATTATAATAGTAGGACCCCGAGTTGGGGGGTGGGACGATGCGGACGTGTTTCCCATCAATTGCACCTCCGCAGTTAGGAAAGTCCCAACGGGTGGCAAAGTGGGAGGCCACAGTCTGCCATTCCTGTGGCGTGGAAGGGAACTGTGGAGTGAAACAAGAAAAATAAATTAGTCACTTTGCACATAAACATTGCAAGCAGATTAGACACTAAACATCTTGGAAGAAGATCAGACTTTTACATTTAAAGCTGGAAAGTATTTGCAACGCAAAGTAGAGGGTCCCCCTAGCAGATGACTCACCCCCCATCAATCGCCCCACTTCTGATGGGCCATTGACAATAACTATGGGTTCGGGGGGGGGGGTTTGGACAGGTAACCCTCTGCACTTCATTGATTGCCAAATGGCTCAATAATGTGTGCTAGTTTGGCCAGACCCTCCTTACTTAACACTATTGGCAGCCCACAGGAAAGATAAAATAACATTCCAAATCCCCCCCCCCCCCCCAAAAAAAGGAACGCACATTTGGACATTCTGAAATTACCTAGCAAGCTAATAGGAGGGAAAGAACACCAAAAAAGAGGAAATGGAAAGTATGGAGCCAGCCCCTTGCACTACATGCTTTGCTGAATTCATCCCTAAAGATGCCCACTATAAAGAGGTAGGTATATAGTGTGTATTGACCTTGGGAAAGCCAGCAGATAGAGGATTGGTACCATCTGACAGAGCAGTTGGAGAAGGGGGTTCAGAATGAATTTGGCACCCCCCCCCCCCCCAACAATAAAAAGGGAAAAAAAGGTGCTCTACATGAAGTAAACCACACAGCAAACATTTGTGCATATTTTCGGGGGTGTTTGGGGGAAAACAATACTATGCAGCAGACAAAATACATTGCTTAAGTGACTAGGCCATAGGTGTCTATTGGAGCAGAAGAGCATGCTGGGGAGGTAAGTGAAGGCAAAAATACATGAAGGACAAAAGGGGCACAGCATATTAGAGCATATTGCAATCATGGTAATTAGGGAAGGAGGTCAAAAATACAAGACATTAGCAAACAGAGCATACATAGAATGGAATAGTAAAGTAGAAATGTTACCTTAATATAGTCCTCCTGCAGGACCTGGATGATGGCAGAACAGGTCTCTGGAATAATGATTCCCAGGGCATGGGGAGAGATACCTGAAGAGAACTTCAAATCCTGAAGGCTTCTCCCTGTCGCCAAGTACCTCAACGTAGCAACAAGCCTCTGCTCCGGAGTGATGGCTTGTCTCATGCAGGTATCCTGCCGGCTGATAAAAGGGGTCAGCAAAGCCAAAAGACGGTGAAACACGGGGTCCGTCATCCGGAGAAAGTTCCTGAAATCATCAGGATTATTCTCCCGGATCTCACGAAGCAAAGGCATGTGCGAGAACTGATCACGCTGAAGCAACCAATTCTTGGTCCACATACTCCTCGTCACTCTGTTCATGGACGGGTCTTGGCTCAAAGCCCGACACCAATTCTGCGTACAGCACGAACTCGGCGACGAGTACGTACGGGAAACATCGCTCACAAAAGGTCGGCTGGTCAGAACGGACAAACAGAAAGCACCGATAAACAGCAAGGCCTGAAAGAACGAAATGAATACCAGAAACGAGCAGACAATAAGCAGTGCAAATCAAAGCGTCCTATATCAAGATATAGGCCGCAATGACCAACAAATGCGAACTGACTACACGCACTAATAAACAGATACGCACGACAAGCACAAACTGAAGAGCAGTAACGATCTGAGTCAGAAAACTGAGAAGCGCGAATCTTAAGTCCCCAAACTTCGACTAACTCGCGATAAACACGGGATCAGCAGAAGGAGCCCAACGGGTGCCTGACGTGGTGCTGAACTTCCCTTTTCTAGTCTCGTGGAAGACGACTTACGTCATGACGTTCTTGCAGACCGGAAATTCCGACAACGTTGTCCGACCGCATGTACGCAACACCAACATCGGACAAAGTACGACGGACGTGATCCGACGGACCTGGTCCTCGGATAATCCGCGCGTGTGTATGGGGGCTTAGGCAAAGCTACCTACGATACACTGTTTGTATATGGTTCATACTGTTCAAATCAGTAATTGTTTGATCTGAGTGTTAATATTCAGGTACAAGAGTGTTATATGATCCAAAGTGCTTACATTAACAGTGTTATCTATAAGCTTTTGGGCTATTTTTTTGTATTCTCTGCAAATCTCGGTTTGTTTTTTGCATTGAGTAATCTTTTCACTGTATAAATAAATCTTGTAAATTTTTTCTATATAAACTTGTATTTAATGCCTACAAAGTCCATCATTTTCAACAACAAAAAATATAGTTGTCATTCTTAAAAAATCTCAAATAGCGGGACGTGGCATGCTCTATTCTATATCGTATCCACAGTACCACTCTGTGAAGATACGCAATTATATTAAAAGGGTTCTAAAGTTCACACAAAGTTTAGGTCTGTTCGCAGGTTCTGGTGCGAACCGAACCGGGGGGGTGTTCCGCTCATCCCTATACAGGACATAGTACTTATATTTATAGACCAAGCAATAAATGAAGGGTGGGTAAGAACATAATAAATAGAAGTGCCAACAGGCACACAAAAGGTTAAGAATCCTAAAAACACTCAGATGCCATCTTGAAGAACCATGCAGCCAAAGCTCACATCAGCCAAGGCTTGAACATCCACCTGATAGACCCTGGAGGTTGTGTGAACAGAGGACCATGTGGAGGCCTTGCAAATCTGGGATATACATTGCTTCATGCTTAATAGCCCATTCGACACAAACAGTCTGGTGGAATGAGCTCTGAGTGAGAAAGAATAACTTTGCTTGAGCACTGGAAATAAGCTTTCTGATCTAATAGTCAATGGTGGAGTGGGAAGCAGGATATCCTCTAGGATAATATTCTCATTTTGTCCCTGTACAAAACTTGGCTATTCTGGGAGGAACCAAATACCATCTTGTAAGAACTTTATATGATGTCTCAACCGCCAATATATTTGTAGAAGAAGATTTGGTATTAGACCAGCTATGAGACCAAATCTTGGGATCAATCTTACAATCAAGGTCTTTTTCCCACTTAGCAACATATGTAGGTAAAATTGTATTTGATTTAGTTATTAATTGGGAATAGATTATTGAGATGCAACCTTTAGCATGTGGTTCTTTGAGATAAATTCTTTCATATAGAGAAATGGTGTGTAAGTTATCACTAGAATAGAGGAGTATACATTTTTTTTTACTTTGAAGATATCTGAAAATTTTGGATTTGGGGAGTCCAAAGGTCTCACATAGTTCTGGGAAAGGTCGTATTGAGGTTGTTGAAGTTATATTATATAGACAAATAATGCCAGCCTTAGACCAGGCTTTAAAAGTCCTGGGAAATGTCTAAGCTGGATAAAAGGCCAGATTTTTGTGAAAAGATAGAAGCGGGTTATGTGAAGATTATAAACTATGTGAGATGTTATGTCTATCCCAAATAGATAGAGAATGCCTAAGACATTGATTTTTTTAAAGCTTTGCAATCTGCAGGTCGTAACCATAATATATTGTTTATAGGAAGAGGATCGCAGTCTATAGCTTCGATGAATACCCACATAGGAATCTCTGTAGTTGAATGATATTTCGTAAATTGTGCTATTTGAGCTGCTTTATAGTATGTTGTAAAATCTGGAAATCCCATACCACCCATAGATTTAGGGAGAACTAAAGTTTTCTTATGTAGCCAGGGTTTTATTTTCCCCCAAGTGAATTGTATTACCTTTTGTTGAATCAATCTAAGAAAATAAGCTGGAATATGGATTGGAAGTGTTCTAAATAAATATAAAAATTTGGGAAGTATAGTCATCTTTATCATTTAGATTTTTTCGAACCACAAAATCGGTAAGGATGACCAGTTGGATAACAAATTTGTAATATTTTTAAGTAAAGCCGGGTAATTAGCTGTAAAAAAATCTGAGGTATTGGAAGTGAGTTGGATACCCAATTATGGAAGGCTGTGAACCACCCATTTAACCACTTCAGCCCCGGACCAATTGGCAGCCAAAGGACCAGGCCCTTTTTGCGATTCGGCACTGTGTTGCTTTAACTGACAATTGTGCGGTCGTGCGACGTGGCTCCAAAACAAAATTGGCGTCCTTTTTTTCCCACAAATAGAGCTTTCTTTTGGTGGTATTTGATCGCCCCTGCGGTTTTTATTTTTTGCGCTATAAACAAAAATAGAGCGACAATTTTGAAAACAATGCAATATTTTTTGCTTTTTGCTATAATAAATATCCCCAAAAAATATATAAAAAATTATTTTTTCCTCAGTTTAGGCCGATACGTATTCTTCTACATATTTTTGGTAAAAAAAATCACAATTAGCGATTATTGATTGGTTTGCGCAAAAGTTATAGCGTTTACAAAATAGGGGATAGTTTTATAGCATTTTTATTAATATTTTTTTTTACTAGTAATGGCGGCGATCAGCGATTTTTATTGTGACTGCGACATTATGGCGGACACATCGGACATTTTTGACACATTTTTGACACATTTTTGGGACCATTGTCATTTATATGGTCCCGCAGCCGGGGTCACGGAGCTCCCAACCGGATCGCGAGCGCGCCGCTGGCGGCACGCACGCGACCCACGGGCAGGCAATTACCAAATCACGTACAGGTACGTGATCTTGCCTGCCCGTGCCATTCTGCCGCAGTATATCTGCGTGAGGCGGTCGGGAAGCGGTTAAAGGGTAATGAATTTTGTATAGAGTAGTGAAAACAATAATGGAGCGAGTGGGCATCCTTGATGCGCCCCTCTCTGTATATTAAATTCATCCGATTTGTACCCTGCATATTTAATGTAAGCTTTGGGTTCATAATGCAGAAATCCATTGCTAAAAACACTGTGTCAAATGCTTTCTTAATGTCTAGAGAAAGAAGACAGGTGGGAATACAACGTATTTTAGTGGCATGTGACAAAAGTGTTGCACGTCTGATATTATCGCCAGCTTGTCGAATAGGGATGAAACCTACTTGGTCACGGTGTATAAGGTTACCTATAATCCTGTTCAATCTATTGGCTAGAATTTTGGCCAACATTTTTACGTCCAAATTAAATAAAGAAATAGGGCGGTAATTTGCCCAAACTGAGTCATCCGTATGTGGTTTGGGGAGCATGCAAATAATTGCAGTCAATGTTTCCCTCCTAAAAAAATGACCTTCCAAGAGGAAATTGAAAGTATTTGTAAAAAACAGTGATAAGATATCTGCAAATGTTTTATAATAAAGAGCAGAAAATCCATCGGGACCAAACCTTTTATTTAGTTTCAAATTCTTAATAACTTCAGATACCTCCTCAATAGACACAGATTCCTCCATCATTTCTAGTTGTGTTTTTGATAATGCAAGGAGAGATATGCGAGAGAAAAAAATAATTTGCTTTAGATGGATCTAACTCATTGTAAGATGAGTATCAATTTTTTAACTGTGTTTTAAATTTTTGTAAGATTTTCAATGGGTTGTTTGTGTATACCTCTCTGGATATTTTAAGACGAATAGGTTTGGTTGGATTGTTGCAAGATTTTAGTGCCCGGGCTAAAAGCGTATTCGGCTTATTTGCGTTCATATAAAAGTTATGTTGTGATCTTTTAATGGTTTTGTCTGCAGACTCAGTAAGGAATAAATCAAATTCCAATTTAGCTTTATCTAGTTTTACTCTGGATGAAGGAGAAGGGTTATGTTGAACTGCCATATAACATGTATTGAAATTTGTTTCTAAAGTGCGGCAAAGGGCTTTTCATTGTCTATTGAATATATTAGCTTGGTGTAAACATATGCCATAGAGAACAGGTTTGTGTGCTTCCGATAAAGTGGTTTGGGAGATGTCAGGTTTATTTTTATGATTTATGATCTTTAAGTGCAAGTTCAATATTAATTTTATGTACCGGATTTTTGAGCAGAAAATCTCTTAATAGCCACGTTGGATCACGTGCTTTTGGGATTATAGAAGCTATAGTATTGTAAATTGCACTATGGTCAGACCAAGGAATGGGGACAATTTTTAAAGTTAAGATTTCTGGCACCATACCTGTGGACAAAAATATATGGTCTATCCTAGAGAATGAACAATGAGGGTATGAGTAATGTGTGTATTGTCTCTTGGTAGGATTCAATTCACGCCAGGAATCTACTAAATTATGTTTTGCAATAAGTTTTGAGAAAGATTATTTGTCTGACCTTAGGGTCTGTGGAATTGGTGATTTATCCAGAAATTGAAAAATAGTCCGATTAGAATCTCTGCATAAAATTACAGTATCTATTTTATGGTAGCCTATTGTTTGTAATAGATGGGAGAGAAAAGAATTAGGTTGTTTGTTGGGGCATTATATGACACAACGTAGCAGTATCCAGTAAATGCCCTTAAAGAATCAAATATCGGCCTTCTGGATCTTTAATTTCTTTTATTAGTGAAAACGGGGTATTACGGTGGAATGCTATAAGCACACCACGTTGTTTCGTGGAAGCCGAGGGCGTAAATACTTGTGAGTAAATTTTACTAAAGAATCTGGGGGTGGATTGTGTAGTAAAATGGGTCTCTTGAAGACATACTATATGTGCTTTTTTGGATGTAAAGGTACGAAATGCTTTAGTGCCTTTTTGTGTAATGTTAAATCCCTGAACATTCAGGGATAGAATATTCAGTGGAGCCATGGTATTAAAGGATCTTTAATTATGTTTATGTTTAAACAAGGACCATGTAAGAAATTATTTGCCTCCGGAGTATAAGGGGAAAAAGGAAGAAAAAATAAAAAAAAGCTAAGAAAGAAAATGTGATTTATAAATATCATGAAGATATAGCAAAACATATATATATATATACACATTCCTAACATATCCGAAAAATCTCCCTCCAAGGGTACATGAGCCCCAATCAACTGCCCGCTGAACACTGAGCAGCTGAGGGTAGCAAGAGGGGGCGCCAGGAACATCCCTGCAGAACATGAAGGGCCAACCTTATAAATTGTAGTCTTACAATCAATAAACAAAATTAAAAACAAAAAGAATGCCCAAGTCTTAAGTGAGGTTTTAGGTGTTTGTAAAATGCAAACAATGGCTGGGAGTCAAAAAAAGTGGCCAGCCTGAAGAAATAAGGACAATTAGTTTTACTATCTTCCAAATCTAAAGATAATAGTATGTATAATAAAACTAAACTAATTTTAATAGTTAATTGGTTGAAAAATTATGATTATTAATGATGTCAGTGTTAATAAGTACTCTAAATTTCAAAGAATAACAGGTTGGAACCATTAATAAGAGAAGGTTAAGAAAGAGTCACAATAGCATAAACAATTATGCAGCGATATAGATGGAACTATAAGGAAATTGTTAGAAGACTGTAACTGGACCATTTTGTTCAATCAGTCTCACAAAAAAGGGGTAGTCTTAAGCCCCATACACACGGTCGGACAATCCGCGGACCAGGTCGGTCGGATCCTGTCCGTCGTACTTTGTCCGATGTTGGTGTTGCGTACACACGGTCGGACTACGTTGTCGGAATATCCGGTCTGCAAGAACGTCGTGACGTAAATCGTCGTCCACGACATTAGAAAAGGGAAGTTCAGCACCACGTCAGGCACCCGTTGGGCTCCTTCTGCTGATCCCGTGTTTATCGCGAGTTAGTCGAAGTTTGGTGACTTAAGATTCGCGCTTCTCAGTTTTCTGACTCAGATCGTTACTGCTCTTCAGTTTGTGCTTGTCGTGCGTATCTGTTTATTAGTGCGTGTAGTCAGTTCGCATTTGTTGGTCATTGCGGCCTATATCTTGATATAGGACGCTTTGATTTGCACTGCTTATTGTCTGCTCGTTTCTGGTATTCATTTCGTTCTTTCAGGCCTTGCTGTTTATCGGTGCTTTCTGTTTGTCCGTTCTGACCAGCCGACCTTTTGTGACCTTGTGAGCGATGTTTCCTGTGCGTACTCGTCGCCGAGTTCGTGCTGTACGCGGAATTGGTGTCAGGCTTTTAGCTTTGACCCAAGACCCGTCCATGAACAGAGTGACGAGGAGGATGTGGACCAAGAATTGGTTGCTTCAGCGTGACCAATTCTCGCACATGCCTTTGCTTCGTGAGATCCGGGAGAATAATCCTGATGATTTCAGGAACTTTCTCAGGATGACGGACCCCGATTTTCACCGTCTTTTGGCTTTGCTGACCCCCTTTATCAGCCGGCAGGATACCTGCATGAGACAAGCCATTACTCCGGAGCAGAGGCTTGTTGCCACGTTGAGGTACTTGGCGACAGGGAGAAGTCTTCAGGATTTGAAGTTCTCTTCAGGTATCTCTCCCCAGGCCCTGGGAATCATTATTCCAGAGACCTGTTCTGCCATCATCGAGGTCCTGCAGGAGGACTATATTAAGGTAACATTTATACTTTACTATTCCCTTCTATGTATGCTCTGTTTGCTAATGTCTTCTATTTTTGACCTCCTTCCCTAATTACCATGATTGCAATATGCTCTAATATGCTGTGCCCCTTTTCTCCTTCATGCATTTTTCCCTTCACTTACCTCCCCAGCATGCTCTTCTGCCCCAATAGACACCTATGGCCTAGTCACTTAAGCAATGTATTTTGTCTGCTGCATAGTATTGTTTGCCCCCAAACACCCCCTAAAATATGCACAAATGTTTGCTGTGTGGTTTACTTCATGTAGAGCCCCTTTTTTTTTTTTTTTTGGTGGGGGGGGGGGGGCAAACTCATTTTACCTGTCCAACAACCCCCCCCCCCCCCCCCCCCCCCCCCAAAACCCTAGTTATTGCCAATGGCCCATCATCTGTGAAGGGGAGCCTCTACTTTTCTGTGCAAATACTTTCCAGCCTCCAATTTTATACAATGCTCTTGTTCCAAGACGTTGATTGTCTAATCTGCTTGCAATGTTTATGTGCAAAGTGACTAATTCTTTTTTCTTGTTTCACTCCACAGTTCCCTTCCACGCCACAGGAATGGCAGACTGTGGCCTCCCACTTTGCCAGCCGTTGGGACTTTCCTAACTGCGGAGGGGCAATTGATGGGAAACACGTCCGCATCGTCCCACCGCCCAACTCTGGGTCCTACTATTATAATTATAAAGGGTTTAATAGTGTAGTGATGTTGGCGGTGGTGTCGGCAACATATGAATTTATGTATGTGGACGTGGGGATGAACGGCCGGATCTCGGATGGTGGTGCCATTGCGCACACAGAGTTCTACTGGCGTCTCCAAAGTGGCAGTCTGTGCTTGCCACCTCCAGAGGAGAATGCAGAAGGACTCCCCTTCGTCTTTGTCGCAGATGAAGCGTTTGCGTTGACTCCCCATCTGATGAGGCCGTTCCCGATGAGGACCCTCACCCCAGACCAGAGGGTCTTCAACTACAGGCTGTCCAGAGCCAGAAGAGTTGTGGAGAACACTTTTGGCATCCTGGCCAGCCACTTCCGCCTGTTCTTGACGGCAATTAACTTGGCGGAATACAAACTGAACCACATAGTTCTTGCCTGTTGCATATTGCACAACTTCCTCAAAAGACATAACAGGAACTATGTGGTGCCCGTTGGCCCAGATGTGGAGGGCCCTCCAAATGCGGACCTCACAGCCCTTCAAGTGGCACGTCCAGGCTTGCCCCCTCTAAATGCCCGCGAGGTCCGCGAGCAATATATGGAGTACTTTGTGGGTAGGGGGGCCATTGCTCTGCCTGAGATGTGTGAGAGGCATTTTTTAATAAATCTGATATTTCAACCAACCTATGATTTCTTGTCATTTCAGTATTCTTTTTAGCTTATTTTACCTTGAAATTTTTTCCCTTTGCCTTCGACAGTGGGAATGCACTTTCTGGGCAAAAGGAGGTAACAGTCTCTTCTTCCCAAAAACATTATTCTCATGTTGTGTGTTTGCTACCTAATCTTTGGTCTAGAGAAGGTTTGTACTGCATAACTGACACCCAAAATACTCCTTTTCATCACCAGGTCAGACATGTGTGTATTCTCAAAAATGCTGTGCTCCGTGTTTTCGTACAAAGCACTGTGGGTGTCATTTACATAAGTCAAATTGACTATGCTCTACAAGTGCAGTGAAAAAGTGCCCTGGAAAAGAAACTTGCAGTGCAAAGTGGACTTGCCTTTAGTAAATAACACCCATTGCCCCCCATATCCTTTACATTTGACATACATAATGCATTGTGTTTTTTAAATAAGGAAGCCACACATTTAGAAAAATAAAAAAGTTTACTTGGAAAACATTCACAAGTGCGTTTACAATCTTCACGCCCAAACTGACAACATCTTGGTTATTTACAACATTGTTTACAAACATTCCGCAATTGGTAAAACCAGGCATGGAGCAAAACAGAACCTATGAACTAGGAAAGTTCAACTTTGTAAAGTGAAGACAAGATCAGACATGACTATATGTTCAAAGTGTGTTTGATCTTGCCTTCATCACATGGGGGGGTCACCCCTGGAAAGTGGAAATTTAGAACATGCACACAATTTGGGTCTGAAAATGGTCATTAGATGGTAAAACACATGCCTAGAAGCTTCAAAAGTGCCATTTTCCATCATGGGGATAAATGGATGTTTTTTGGGGGTGCAACCCCTTCACCACAACCACTTTCGTAGTTCGTAAAGTGGTTGCACCCCCAAAAAAACGTTGGCATTCATCCACCATGATGGGAGCTAGCACATGTGGACACAATGTGTGCATGTTCCAAATTTCACACAGTTCTTAAGTTGCAAATGAAGCTGGCACAAATGTGTGTTAATTACTTGGTGCGTTTTCATATTTTTCCTAAAACATCAATGATGTTCTTCAATTTTTGTTGAACATCATTGATGTTTTGCTTTATGTAATCTAGATCTCTATTGCAGACCATTATCTCCCCGATGAGTACGTGGGCACTCTCTGTGGTAAAGTGCGATTTTTCTTCCACAACATCCACGTCACCTAAAAACCACAAAAAAACAAAAATCGGGTGTTGGAAATGAGGCAGCCATACATTGATTAGCTTACCAGTAGCTGTGTTCTCCCACACTCACCTGTTGTGGTGACAATTTCTCCAAGTTCGATGATCTCTCCTTCCTCCTCCTCCTCCTCTGCTTCTGCTCTTTCACCTTTTTTGGGAGGTGTTGGTTTTGGGGTTTCCTCAGACGGCCCAAGTTTTCGCTCCCCTATGAGAATGTACAAAAGGAAGATTTAGCAACACAATCTATTGAGGGCAGAAATAGGAAATGACAAACATTGCTTGAAAGTGACGGACACTATTTTTGTTTGGCCAGTTACAAATGCCAACTACATGAATGTAGTCACTTTGTAAAGGTGCTAAACTTACTAGCTTTTTGGTAGAAGTTTGTGTGATGGAGACCCCCCTCTAGTATCCACTGGAGCACATATGTGGAAAAGCATAATAAAAAGGGGGTTTGGGTGTCCCAGCACTAGTGCTCTAGAGTCCAGATGGGTAAACAGCTACTGGGTGACCTCTCCTTTACATTGAATAAATTGGCTTTACATTCTTGATGACATTTCTAGTGAGAACAAACTTCCTTTCCCCCAAAAAAACACCAAACATTGTATTATAAGTGGCCGAACGATCGAGGTTGCGTACGATCGAATGGACACACACGATCATGACAGTGGCAGAAAGATCGAGGCTGAGTACGATCGAATGCACAGACGAACCTGAAAGTGGCCATTTTGGAATGTACAACTTTGTAAAAATCAAACCACATGGAGCAGTATGCAAGCAAGAAAGCAAACACAAAACACAACTACTTACTTTTTTGAAGAACTCGCTTGATCTTTCTGTACTGATGGGCCTCCCTCAGTTTCAGGTCTGACCAGCGTTTCCTGAGTTGCTCCTTGGATCGTTGTACCCCAAAATGATTGTACAGCCTCCTCACAACTTTAGACATGATCTTGGCCTTGTGGACATTGGGGTTGAGGTAAGGCCCGTACTTCCCATCATAGTCGCTCCTCTTTAATATGTCCACCATCTCCAACATTTCTCCAAATGACATATTGGAGGCCTTGAATTTCAGGCTCCGGGATCAGGACGTTTCTGCCTCCGGACTTTCCTCGTCCTCCTCCTCGTTGGTGGGATATTTGGGGCGCACCTGCTGTGTCCCCGCCATGTGCTCTCCCCACTGCGCCGTAAAGAGAAGGGGTGGGGAATAGACGAGAAAGATCGTCAGGGGCGGGCGGAGTTTGACGCATGCGCACTGTATATAAAACGTCACACGCCTGTGTCGTAGCCACGATCTGGGAGACGAGGGGAGAGAAAGCTCACGCACGAGACGATCGCTACAAACGAAGGTACAATTTGACGTTGGTACCTAACTAGCCTAGACTGATTCGAACTTGAGGCTTCTTTATGGAGAAGATTAGGAGAGTTTAGGCTGACATTATTTATATTGTTTTGTGTGGTGTTATGTCTTGCAGAGGTGATGGAGGGCTTCTACGACGTGAGTTTTCTCCCCCTCTTCATTGATAAATACAGGGAATTTCCCCTCTTATGGCAACCAAAGCACCGTGACTATAGCAACAGACCAAAGAGGTACGCAGCCCTGCTGAAACTTGTGGCATTTGTAAAGCCAAACCTGCCCATGGCAACCGTGGCAAACTTAAAAGTAAAAATAAATAACATGAAGAGTACCTATTTCCGGGAGCGCAATAGGGTCCAGAAGTCCCTAGCATCTGGAGCTGCAGCAGCTGATGTCTATGTCCCCACGCTCTGGTACTATGAGAGGCTCCACTTTCTCAAAGACCAGGCTAATGTCAGGAAGTCACTCTCAACTCTTCCTTGCACGCGTCCTTCCGCGTACGCCACCCCTGATGAGGCTTCCGAGGACCAACCTGGGCCTTCCAGTATGGAATATGTGCAGGAGCCCAGCTTGTTCCAGGTATAGTAGTTTTGTAACCATTTTGGGGAATAATGAATGATGTTCAGTTAATTCAGGATCCCCAATTGCTTAGTTCCTAACGTGATTGACATATCAACAGACAGTGGTGTTGGAGACATTTTTGGGAAGACTCTAAACTGCAGGGCTGAGAATTGTATGGTTTTCTATTTGTAAACATTTTGCAACAGTCACTAGATGAGAATTGTGTGTGTTTGATGAACAAATAACTGAAACTATGTCCCTTTTTCATACACAGGAAGACCTCAGCCAGGAGGTGGCTGTGGAAGGTGGCAGTCAGGAGGAGGCAGGGATTAGTGGCAGCCAACAGGGGGGTAGGCCTAGGAGCCTGACTGTCTCCCAAGTCCCTCCCCTCCGCCTTCCCTGCAGAAGGGCGAAAAGCATGGGGGAGGTGGGAGAGTCAGCGCTCCAGCTGATCAAAGATGCTTCAGCCTCCCTATATGCCACACCCACCTACGAGGAGGCCTTTGCCTCCTTGGTTGGCAGTAAAATGACGGGTATGGAGGCGGGGCAACGCAGCATGTGTGAGGATGTCATCCTCAAAATCCTAAATGAGGGGATGGCTGGGGAGATGACCCCACTCACACATGTTTGCGAGAGTGACCTTGCTCCGCCTCCTCCTCCTCCTTCTGCCACCCCACCAGCACCAGCACCACGGCGTGGAAGGAAGAGTACAAGGAAGACAAGAGAGTGATGACCTTGATTCAGTCTGGTCTGAGAGAAGATGGAGCCTCTCGTAGGACCAGAGCCTGGGGACCTAGATGGCATCTGCTGCAGTTCCGGATGTTTTGGACTTCAGGACCAGATTGCACTCCCTTATTATTTAGATAGGTACTCCTCAGGCCCCCAATTTTCTAAGCTTGAAAAATGATGGTTGCCGTGGGTGTCCAAGGCTTTGCAAATTCCCCAAGTTTCACCATGGCTGCGTTCCTCTTTGGTTTGTTGCTGAGACCTAAATAAATGTTTTTTGGATTTGAAATAATCATTGACTATTGTGTTTTACTTTTCTACAATGACAGTTTTTCTTTGAGTAGGCAGGTACATTTCACTAATCCTAAAGTAGAATTAACAAGGGGCACCAACAACCAACAAACTCCTAGTAAATTTAAGCAAGAAATACAAATGTTAATAATGTGGTTTTGCTAAGTTGAGACACACAACCCCCCTCCAAAAAAAAAAAAAAAAAATCTCCTTCAAATAAGTATTCCCAAAAAAAAAAAAAAGACACATCATGCTAAAAATATAACAAAGATTCTTTTACGATCTGAGTAAAAATAAACATGTAGTGTATAAATGCTGAAAAGTAATAAAGAACTAAGTTTGTGAGAAGTGCGGGTGAATAGGAGCAGCTAAAACATGTAATTCTTGTTGCATTGTAAAGAAAAAGAGAATGCGCTGCATTAAAGACATTTTAACATTGCAGCGTGACGAATGTGCTGTGTCCATTAGGAAAGGTAGTTTTACCTGACCGAGCGCTTCCGTCACAGAATTTCTTCTGAGCATGCGTAGCACTTTGTCCGTCGGACAACCATACACACGATCGGATTTGGTGTGATCGGACCGTGTTGTCGGCAAATCTTTCCAGCAGGAGATAAGACTTTGTCCGTCGGACAATCCGACGTACACTGTCCGATGGTGCATACACACGGTCTGATTTTTCAACAACATTGTCCGATCGGACAGAATCCATGAAAAAGTCCGACCGTGTGTATGGGGCTTTAGTGTAAGATTCTCTTCAATCCATAGAATCAGCCGGATCCAGAACAGGGGATTGTATGCGACTTCTTTTATGCGGGTTATGATTTTCATGATTCCTGGAAGCAGAAGAGGAATTACCAGAAGATGAGGACGATTTTTGACATGTGGCAGCATAGTCTCTGTTTGTATTTAGCAAGGTAGTTTGCAGGTCTTTAGCGGTGCGGCACGTGTGTTTGTGACTTTGATAAGTGAAACGCACAGAGAAAGGAAAACCCCATTAATATATTATAGCATTGCGTTGCAATATTTGAAGAAGTGGTTTCAACGCTCTTCTTTTATTGATTGTTAGTTGTGAGAGATCTGCAAATAGTTGATAATTGTGCCCTTGGAAATTTAAGGAATCTTTATTTCTTGCTGTATTTAGCAATTGTTAATTAGTACGGTAGAAATGGAATTTTGCCATAATATCGCGGGGCGGACCATCTGTTTTTTTAGGTGTTAGGGCTCTATGAACCCTGTCCATTTCAAGGCGTTCTACTGGTATAGCTGGTTGTAATTCTTGAAAAAGAGCTATCATAGCAGCCTGTAAGTCAGTCACGGATTCGGGAATAATGCGTAAACTAGAGTGTCTCGCCCGATTTTCAAAGTCTTCCAATCTGGATTGAAGGACGATTTTTTTCTCTTTAAGACTATCAGTTTCTGAGGAGAAATTTGATGTATAATTTTCATATCGTCTACTCTAATTTCAAGTGCAGACGTACGCTGGCCCAATTCCCTAATCTCCTTAGTGAGACTTGTAGTGATATGGTCTGCAGTAGTTTTTAATGATATGTGAAACATTTTCCCCATTTGTTTCAGTGTTACAGGAGGTGACAAATCCTTATGTGAAGTAACTTCAAAGTTCTCCATTTCTACCACATTTTTCCCTGAGAGGGAATTACAGTGGTGTGAAAAAGTGTTTGCCCCCTTCCTCATTTCCTGTTCCTTTGCATGTTTGTCACACTTAAGTGTTTCGGAACATCAAACCAATTTAAACAATAGTCAAGGACAACACAAGTAAACACAAAATGCAATTTGTAAATGAAGGTGTTTATTATTAAAGGTGAAAAAAAATCCAAACCATCATGGCCCTGTGTGAAAAAGTGATTGCCCCCCTTGTTAAAACATACTATAACTGTGGTTGTCCACACCTGAGTTCAATTTCTCTAGCCACACCCAGGCCTGATTATTGCCACACCTGTTCACAATCAAGGCATCACTTAAATAGGAGCTGCTTGACACAGTAAGGTCCACCAGAAGATCCTTAAAAGCTACACATCATGCCGAGACCCAAAGAAATTCAGGAACAATTGAGAAAGAAAGTAATTGAGATCTATCAGTCTGGAAAGGGTTATAAAGCCATTTCCAAAGCTTTGGGAATCCAGCGAACCACAGTGAGAGCCATTATCCACAAATGGCGAAGACATGGAACAGTGGTGAACCTTCCCAGGAGTGGCCGGCCGCCCAAAATTACCCCAAGAGCGCAGCGACGACTCATCCAAGAGGTCACAAAAGACCCCACAACAACGTCCAAGGAACTGCAGGCCTCACTTGCCTCAGGTAAGGTCAGCGTTCATGCCTCCACCATCAGGAAAAGACTGGGCAAAAATGGCCTGCATGGCAGAGTTCCAAGGAGAAAACCACTGCTGAGCAAAAAGAACATCAAAGCTCGTCTCAATTTCTCCACAACACATCTTGATGATCCCCAAGACTTTTGGGACAACATTCTGTGGACCGATGAGACAAAAGTGGAACTCTTTGGAAGGTGTGTGTCCAAGTATATCTGGCGTAGAAGGAACACTGCATTTCAGAAAAAGAACATTATACCAACAGTAAAATATGGTGGTGGTAGTGTGATGGTCTGGGGCTGTTTTGCTGCTTCAGGACCTGGAAGACTTGCCGTGATAAAAGGAAGTATGAATTCTGCTGTCTACCAAGAGATCCTGAAGGAGAATGTCCGACCATCTGTTCGTGTACTCAAGCTGAAACGAACTTGGGTTCTGCAGCAGGACAATGATCCTAAACACACCAGCAAGTCCACCACCGAATGGCTGAAGAAAAACAAAATGAAGACTTTGGAGTGGCCTAGCCAAAGTCCTGACCTGAATCCTATTGAGATGTTGTGGTATGACCTTAAAAAGGCCGTTCATGCTCGAAAACCCTCTAATGTAACTGAATTAGGACAATTCTGCAAAGATGAGTGGGCCAAAATTCCTCCAGGACGCTGTAAAAGCCTCATTGCACGTTATCGCAAACGCTTGGTTGCAGTTGTTGCTGCTAAGGGTGGCCCAACCAGTTATTAGGTTTAGGGGGCAATCACTTTTTCACACAGGGCCATGATGGTTTGGATTTTTTTTCACCTTTAATAATAAACACCTTCATTTACAAATTGCATTTTGTGTTTACTTGTGTTGTCCTTGACTATTGTTTAAATTGGTTTGATGTTCCGAAACACTTAAGTGTGACAAACATGCAAAGGAACAGGAAATGAGGAAGGGGGCAAACACTTTTTCACACCACTGTAGATAGACTGTGTGCCTTTAATGAAAGATTTTCACTGAGTGATGTAACAGAGAGGGCTGCTCTGTGAGGTGGCACTTGTTTGCCGGTTTTCGGTTTCATACGTGTCTGAAAATCCCCCAAAATGTCTCTGTTTAAAGGTAGGGTATTGTGGGCACTGTGTGATGTTATTTAGATGCGGGTAGGTGTATTAACTCTGCCGTTATCAGGCTCGTTCGTCCCGCGGGATATGGAGCTCTAAGCCAACATTACCGATCATCTCAGCTCTGCGCATGTGCTCCCTTGTCCTCTTTCTTATCCTCCATTCCCTTTAAATACTACAACTCATTATATTCTTTTACACCCCTTATGAACCCTACCTGCACCCCACTCAGCTAATACAAAAAGAATGACATCATGAGGATGGATAAGGACATATAAACCTAACACCCCAAAACTAAACATATCTACACATAATAGCATGCTTAAGAATTGCTCCCATTCTTTTTTAAATTATCCTTGAGGTATTATTGCACATAATGTGTTTTTCCACCAGTGTAGGCAACAAAATAATTTGAATATAGCTTTGTGATATGCTTTACCTGCGCTTCTCTAAATTAAACAAATTTAAAAAATCGAAATACAAAATAAAAATAAAGGGTAGCTCAAGAAGTAACTTACAGTTTTTTATATGCATTGGAGGTTCATATGAACGAACTGCGGCCAGCATAAGAAATAAAACACATGGCCACAACATCTCGGAGAGGAAGAGAATCTAAAAAATTCAACAAAAGATTAATATTATTGCATTTTAGAAGCTCACAGCATGACATTTCTTTTGAGCATTTTCTGTACATAAATAAAGACAAGAATGATAAACTAACCTACAGAAAATATATCCGGTTAAAACAAAGCTGATGGATAATTTACATAACACCCTGCAAAGGTGACTTATTATTAGCTACATTTCACACATGTGTTTTTTAATCCCAGATCTCTTACCGTATATACTCGAGTATAAGCCGAGTTTTTCAGCTGAAAATGCCCCCCTTGGTTTATACTCGAGTCAAGCATTCTTCTGCTGCAGAAAATTATATTTTCTAAACCAACTTTGGGGCTCCGTATCTCGGGCCACTTGGTACTAGGAACCCTAAATTTTGTGTGCAAACCCAGAACTAGCACTACAATATATCCAAAGCTGGGCTTCCTAGCACCAAGTGGCTCCGAGATACGGTTCCGAAAATGTCCTTCTCTGCTGCAGAAAAGTGCTTGACATTTTCTGAACCGACTTTGGGGCCCCATATTTCAGGGCCACTTAGAGATAGGAACCCCAGCTATATGGATATATTTTAGTGCTAGTTACACTGGGTCTGTACCTCAAATTTGGGGTTCCTAGCACTAAGTGGCTCCGAGATACGGGGCCCCAAAGTCGGTCAACTGTGTCCATCTGCAGCAATGTCATTTTGGGACCCTTTGGCTGCAGCTATGGGGTATCTAGGAACCCTTAACTACTGAGTTTGAAGTTCGGGGACCTATGGCTGCAAATGGGCACAGTGAGGCTGCAAATGGGCATTGTTGACCGACTTTTACACTTACAGTAGCTGTGCATTTCTCACCCTAGGCTTATATTCGAGTCAATAAGTTTTCCCATTTTTTTTGTGGTAAAATTAGGTGCCACGGCTTATATTTGGGTTGGCTTATACTCGAGTATATACGGTAGTTGTATTCTCCCACCAACCACTGTAGTTTCAATTTCTCTCATTCTACCATCTGTAAATTTCTCTGTGTCCTCATAATGGTAATTTTCCCATCTTATTTGCGTGTCTTTCTAATGTTTATTTTCCAGAAAATACATGAAAGGAATGAAAATGCTTTGTCCAATGCATGGCTGTAATCCTGTGCTCACAAAAGGGGAATATTCAATAAGCTGAATTTGTACTGAATTTTTCACACAAAAACATAAAAATATGTAGTGTATAAGTAAACAAAATTGAATGTGTATGTTTTTTTAAAGTTTGAAATCTTTTTAGGTTTGTGAAGGATTAGAATGTCTGTTGAGTTTTCACTGTGTCTCTGATTTTCCCTCACATATCATTACAGTGACAATGTCATTATCAGGTAGGAAACTAGGTAAATATACAGTACTTTGAAAAAGTTTTAGGTAGATGTGGAAAAATGCTGTAAATTAAGAGTGCTTTCAGAAATAGCAGTGTTACTAGATAATTTTTATCAATTAACAATGGGAGGTAAATGAACAGAAGAGAAATCCAAATCAAATCCATATTTGGTGTGACCACCCTCTGCCTTCAAAACAGTATCAATTATTTTAGGTACACTTGCACTCATTTTTTGAAGGAACTCAGCAGGTAGGTTGTGCCAAATATCTACTAACCACAGATCTTCTATGGCTGCCTCAAATCCTTCTATCTCTTCATGTAATCTCTGACAGACGCAATGATGTTTAGATCAGGGTTCTGTGGGGGACAAAACATCACTTCCAGGACTCCTTATTCTTCATTTCGCTGGCTGTATGTTTGGGGTCATTGTACTGCTTCAGAATAAATTTGTGGCTAATCACTTGCCTCCCTGATGGTATGGCATGATGGATATATATTTGCCAGTATTTCTCAGCATTGAGGACACCATTTATCCTGACCAAATCACCAACTCTATTTGCAGAAATGCAACCCCAAACTTGCAAGGAATCTCCACCATGCTTCACTGTTGCCTACAGATACTTATTATTGTACAAATCTCCATCCCTTCAGTTAACAAACTGCCTCCTGCTATATCTAAATAGTTCAGATTTTGACTCACCAGTTCAGTGCATCTGCTGCCATTTTTCTGCACCACAGTTCCTATGTTTTCATGCATAGTTGAGGCACTTAGCTTTGTTCCACGTCTGAGGCATGGCTTTTTGACCACGTGGGTGCCGTCTCAGGCACGCGATCGGATTGGTTGGTTGTGTGCGTCTGATGCATGTTCCACCGCGTCACGTGTATGGTATCCCTCATTGGACGTTCCATTCACGTGCCAACGTGCCCCCTCTACATCACGTCATTTCATCATGTGACGGTCCCATATCACATGATTCTACAACGTCTATTGGACGTCGCGCCCATGTGACGTTTGTGTTCCATGTGATTACTCACGGCTCACTGATTGGATGGCGGCCGCCTGTTCGATTGTTTGGTTATTTTGCCCTCATTCTTTTCCGGCGTTTCTCGTGCCACTGCATGTCTTAGCGTTTTGGCGCGGTTTCCATGCACGGCGATTGGGGATGACCCTAACAGGCGGCACGAGTCACTTTCCTATCACAAAAGGCCTTTCATTTTGGCGCCCAGACCGGGATAGGTAAGGCTATACAGTTCGTCCTATTGGTGAATTTTCCTATCACCCTCTCCTATGCATTCATATTGGAATAGCCTGCCAGTATTGGCCGGTTGATGTGAGTGGTTTATTGTGACTATTCATGATTGGATGATTACATGGAGGTTTGACACCGTTTGAGGTCAATCCACCGCTCATTGGCCGAATTTCAGCCAACCATATTGAGACTTACTCAATATGTTGCAACACCAGGTGTTGGGCTGTTCCCAATGAGTCATATTCAAGTGGTTTATTATGTATAAATATAGCGCACTATCAGTCTATTTGCAATGAGCCCCAGTTGAAGTCTTTATCAGACGAAACGCGTCGGGAGAACCTTGCACATATACCGACTCTAGTGCGTCTCTATGCTTTTGTGTTGCTTTTAAAATTATTTTTATTGGAATGTATTCCGGAAGCAATTGCAACTTTTTAGCAATAAATTGAGTCCTTGCCTGGACTTTTTACACGATGAGGAGGCCCTCTCTCTCTTTTTTTCTTTATCCATATACCACCATATGCTAAGTCGATCTGCGCTTGTTGGAGAAAGTCTGACTGCTGAATACTTTCTGGCGATCCATTGGCGTTTGGTGAGTGGGGATTGATATCTCCGGTCGAGCCTCACTTCAAGTATCCACCCAGCATAGGCGTAAGCCTTAAAAGCCCGAGCCCGTTTGACCCCTCACCATCGGTTAGTGGGTCCACCGGATGTGGTAAGCGTACCGTATTCCTTTATACCTTCTGGTTTGCAACTGAATCCGACATCAAGAGGATATAAGTTTCAAGCTTGTTTTAGAAGAAAATTATTTGTTTCCAACTATATCATGGACTTTTCTCATAATCCTATCCTATTGATGTTTGATTAGTTTTTCATTTGACATTTTATATACAGACGCCTCTAAAGTGGCGTATCTATCTAGAGTTTTCATTCACTTATTGCTATCAGGCGAAGGGTGTGTGTCCCTATGTTCCATTTAGAAGTCTTTCTTGATATCACTCAGCATGGTATCATCCAACATGACAGCATGAATACCTGCATATTAGCTCACTAGCCCATGCTTATCAATTTAGTGTTTGTAAAATTTATTTTTTTCACTGACTGTTTCACTTTATTATATGGCACGAACCTCTATACCCATTAGGTTGTGATCGTTCCTAATTGCCCCTTAGAGCACGCGACCAAGATCACCATCACCGCTCGAATAGAGCGTTTAATCCCTTTTGTGGTTACATGGTTCACACGAGTGTATACATTAGCACATATTTCTAAGATTATCATATTTCTCTTTTTGTTTAGTGTTTATATCAGTGTCACCCTCTTCGTTCATGAAGATTGGCTGACTTGGCTGTTTTCACTAAGCACACCTGATTAGTATTGCTCTAAGCATTATACGCTCTTCACGTAGTGCACATTTGATTAAAGTTTTTACTTTATTCACATTATATTGGAACACCCATGAATGGCCGAGACTTTATAGTTTCGTCTGGAATGAGTGTTCCCACATGTTTTATTTAGCGCCACATTTTTTGCCTAGATTTACCTGTTTACAATTTGTCATATTGTTGTATGTTGGCAGCTTTATTTAATTTTTTGGGTGGCGCAGCTATTTACCCACATTTTTCATGGCTTTTTGACTGCAGTTCTTCCATGAAGACCCACTTCTGGCCAGACTTCTCCAGACAGTAAATGTGTGTATTGGTCCCACTGGTTTCCACCAGTTCAGTGCTGATGGCACTGATGAACATCTTCCCATGTTGAAGGGAATAAAACATGATGTGTCTTTCACCTGCTGCATTATGTTTCCTTAGCCGACTACTGCGTTTACATTCCCCATACAACCTGCCTCTTTTTTTTTTTAAAAGAACGTGAACAGCACATCTTGAAATCCCAGTCTGCTTTGAAATCTTTGCCTACAAAAGACCTAGCTGATGCAGTATAACTACCTTATGTCTTGTTGCTGTGCTCAGTCTTTCCATGGTGTATGACCTGTGACATGAAACTGTCTTCCACAACCTCACCTTAGTAGCAGAGTTTGGCTCTTCCTCACCCAGTTTTAAGCCTCCTACACAGCAGTTTCTGTTTCAATCAATGACTGTGTTTCAACCTACATATGAATAGAATGATCATTGCTGTAATTGGTTAATCATACACTTGACTCTAATCCTACAAAATTCCTGACTTTGTTCAAATGTACAAAGTGTGCAAGTGTAAGAACTGATGCTTGTTTGAAGCCGAAGGGTAGTCACACCAAATATTGATTTTGTTTAGAATTTTCTTCTGTTCACTCAAAAAAAGCTGTTATCTGGGCTTGCACTTTCCCCCACTCTAATCTTCTAATAGGTGATTATATCCTAAAAATCTTCTAAAAAATGTTCTCCTGGTGTCACTCCTCCATCTCTCCTGTGTAAAATGACAAGTGTCATTTAGTAATACTGCATAAAAAAATGAATTATTACACTGTATAGTTACTATTTCATTTAGATGTGAATCAAAGCCTTATGCCCCGTATACACAGTCGGATATTCCGATTGAAGAAGTCCGATCGGATTATGTTGTTGGAAAATCCGATCGTGTGTGGGCTCTAGCGGGCTTTTTCCATCTGAATTTCCGCCGTAAAAAATTTGAGAGCAGGATCTCAAATTTTACAACAACAAAATCCGATCTGACTTTTTCCGATCGTATGTAGGGAATTCCGACGGACAAAGTGCCACGCATGCTCAGATCAAATTAGGAGACCAAAGCTATTGGCTACTAGCCTCTACGTAGTTCCGTCGTACGCCACGAATGTCACCACGTTCGGAAAGATCAGATTTTCCGACAACTTTGTCCGACCGTGGTATGCAACAACAGTTTCGGACAAAATCCGTTGGAAAAAAACGGACGGATTTTGTGGTCGGAATTTCCGAACGTGTGTACGGGGGCTTAGAAACCTTACAAGTAAAAAAAGGGGTTTTTTTTCAGTTTAGCCCATTGCTTTTTATTTGACAATGAAAAAACATACAAAAGAAATAAAAAAGGAAAAAAAACAGCTAATGGGAGGAGGGGAGAAAGGGATCAATTGAGGTTGATTAGGGTTAACTATAGGTCAATAAAAGGTTAATTAGAGATTTAATTGTATTTATTTTATTGCAAATACATTTCCACTCTTTGCGCCTGAAATATCATTTAAATGTAATTTTAAATTAGACAAATTATGTAAATAAATGTATACTTTTTATTTTCAATAAAATAATTGCTTTTTTCCTGTGCATATGTTGAAAAAGAAACTGCCCAAGTGGAAAACCTGGCAGACATCTGGCAGGAGTGCGGATGGGTAAGTTTGGCATGGGACATGACTTTGGGGAGTGCTGGGTAGAGTTAATTGTGGTCCTTTGTGCTTCTATTCACTCATATTTTCTCCTTAACAAAGGAGAAATATCAAGCTAATGTCAGTCTGTTAAAAAAAAACTAACTTTCTTTATGTAATCTAGACAGTACTTTTGCTATTTTTCATTTTTTTTTTTTTTTTAACACTGAGCTCAGAAGGAAAAAAAATAACCTTACAGTCAACATTCTCCGGTTAGACAGGGATAGAATAAAAGGTCAATAAAAACCAAACAATACCTGACAAGCAAGGCTGCACTATTATAACAATTCAATAGTGGAGGTTCAAATTATTTTACTGGCTACTGGTCATTGGCTCTTTTTAAAGGTAAAATGTAAGGAATGCTGAGAAAGTTATTGCAACAATTCTATCTTTTACAAGTGTATTTAAACACCAACATTTAGCACACACCATGCCATAATGTATAGACAGAAAAATAAAAAAACGAATTTGCCAAATTATATTTTAATTGGTTTCTAATGCATTGCACATTTACTTTTTCCCAGTAAGGTAGAAAAATAGTCAATGCCCTCATAATAATAATAATAATCTTTTCTTCACAGAAATAATTCAGGTAATGTGATAATAGGAAAGAAACAAACACAGGAATAAGTGAATAAAGAGACAACATGAAGAACAAGAAAACAGTACGAATAGGGGCAAATCGGGCATATACAGTATATAGCAGACTATAATGGTACTAGAACTAATTATTATTTTCATCATGGATTGTAATTAAGTATCAGTTAAATTTAGGACTTATTTTATGTGAATGTTTATATTTTATTTTTTGGCTTTAACACTGCATCTTGATAAGCACAATATACAATTATAGATTGGTTTAAATTTAAAGGCACAGAGCAACATTTAGTTTTATAATATATAGCAGACTAGCCAAGGAATTTTTCACACAAACACAAAAATAAAAGAACAGAAACAAAACCTTCAAAGGGTGCAGAGCATAGGACAGAAGCTCACTGAGTAGATGTTAAAAATAGCCTTCTAGCAGTCAGACACAGGTGAGGAATAGTCCTTTGTTTAGTAATAAAGAGATATTTTTTAGTCACCCGTGAATCTACCGTGTGACAGACTGACACTCACTGGGCAAAGTGCTCATTAAGCAAGGTTTAGCATGCAAGGAGTTTTGACCAGATTGATTCTGATTGGCAGTTGTGTGATGCAATACAAAAGGCACTCAGTCTGGTTAGTCAAGACACTTCCCTCGCCAGGAGATGACGATACTGCAAGGAAGCAGCATATGTAAACATACACTGTTCTAGCCTTAACCACTTTCAGACCGGACCAATTGCAGCCAAAGGACCAGGCCCCTTTTTGCGATTCGGCACTGCGTCGCTTTAAACTGACAATTGCGCGGTCGTGCGACGTGGCTCCCAAACAAAATTGACGTCCTTTTTTTCCCACAAATAGAGCTTTCTTTTGGTGGTATTTGATCGCCCCTGCGGTTTTTATTTTTTGCGCTATAAACAAAAATAGAGCGACAATTTTGAAAAAAATGCATTATTTTTATTTTTTGCTATAATAAATATCCCCAAAAATATATAAAAAAACATTTTTTTCCTCAGTTTAGGCCGATACGTATTCTTCTACATATTTTTGGTAAAAAAAATCGCAATAAGCGATTATTGATCGGTTTGCGCAGAAGTTATAGCGTTTACAAGATAGGGGATAGTTTTATAGCATTTTTATTAATAATTTTTTTTTTATTATTAATGGCGGAGATCTGCGATTTTTTTTGTGACTGCGACATTATGGCGGACACATCGGACATTTTTGACACATTTTTGGGACCATTGTCATTTTTACAGCAATTAATGCATTTAAATGCATTGATTTCTGTATAAATGACACTGGCAGTTTAGGAGTTAACCACAAGGTGGCAGTGTAGGGGTTAAGTAGGCCTAGGGGTGTTTTTTTTACTGTGGGGGGGCGTGGCTGTCAGCTAGTGAATGCTGATCTCTGCTCCAATCACAGGGAGCAGAGATCGGCGTCACTAGTTGCTAGGCAGAACGGGGAGATGCTGTTTATCTCGGCATCTCCCCGTTTAGCCGCTCCGTGAGACGATCGCGGGAGTCCCCGCGGCGATCGAGTCCGCGGGGACCGCGGCCGGACTCACGGGGGTCCCGACCGCCGCGGGAGCGCGCCGCTCCCGGCGCGCTCCCGATGGCACGGACAGGCTAAAGGAGGGACGTATATATACGCCCTCCTGCCTGTACGTGCCATTCTGTCGACGTATATCGTCGTGCGCCGGTCGGCAAGTGGTTAAAGTGTATTTCCACTCTTGAAGCAAAATTGGGATACTATCTACTGTGTATTTGTTACATGTCCCTATTTACAAATCATAACAAAAAAAAAATCAAAACTGCCGCAATGTCACAGTCCTGCTAAAAATCGTGTATCACCGCCATTACTAGTAAAAAAAAAATAATAATAATAAAATGCTATAAATTTATCCCCTATTTTATACACGCTATAACTTGCGCAAACCAATCAATATATGCTTATTGCTTATTTTTTTTTTTTTTTTTTTAAATATGTAGCATAATGTATATTGGCCTAAATTGATAAAGAAATTTGATTTTCTTTTTTTTTTTTTTAAAAAAACGCAGAGGTGATCAAATACTATCAAAAGAAAGCTATTTTTTGGAAGAAAATGACATCAATTTTATTTGGGCACAGCGTTGCATGCCCACGCAATTGACAGCTAAAGTAATGTAGTGCAGTATCGCAAAAAAATGGCCTGGTCATTAAGGGGGCAATCCTTACGATCATTAAGCGGTTAATATCTGGTTTGATGGTTGTAGTAGTAATTCTCAATTAATTCTCAAAATGCTCATCAGAAAATTTGGTTCTAATTTTGCCCTTCAAGTGCTTCATCTTTGAAAATAGTTGCTCACAAATAAGTGCTGCTGAAAACTGATGACATGAATAAAGGCAATATTGTGAGAGTGGGGTATTTTTCTTTGGGAAAGTGCAGTCCAGTAAAGAGACCATGTCAATTTTTTCTTCGGTTGCATATGTTTTCTAAGTATAAGCGCATTTTTACAAAACAATCCCCCAAAATATCTAAATTTTAAGTTTATGGTTTTGTGTTGGGCTACATTCATGTACGTCTTGAACAGCAGGTTGGACACCCCTGTTTTAAATGCTTTGTTATTATAGTTGATATATTTTAAGATTTTTAAGATACCATGTTTATATACAGTATTTTATCAATTTTATACCACAAACCCGCTGCAATAAACTTGAATGGAAGGCGTTTAAAGGCTTCAAATGCCTCCAGACTCGACACAAGGCTTTTTTTTGAAACAGCGTGATGCTAATGCTTCATATTTTGATAATGTGAACAGCACTGTGTTGTCCATTTGTATCATTTGCATTTGAGGGGCATTAAAGGCCTGCTTTCAATGTGTCAGAAACCGTGAATCAGACTGAGACAGAAGTATAGTTAAATCTCACTTGTTTAAGAATAATAAAAAAAGGTAAACAGAGTAAAAGTAGTCAAAACTAGGGATGAGCCGAACACCCCCGGTTCGGTTCGCACCAGAACCTGCGAACGGACCGAACGTTAGAACCCTATTAAATACAATGGATGCGAACGTTCGAAATCTAAAGTGCTAATTATAACGGCTAATATGCATGTTATTGTCCTATGGTTTGGGGACCCGGGTTCTGTCCCAGGGGACATGTATCAATGCAAAAAGAAGTTTTAAAAACGGCCGTTTTTTCTGGAGCAGTCATTTTATTGATGCATAAAGTGAAAAAAAAAAAAAAAGTGAAATATTCCTTTAAATATTGTACCTGTGGGGTGTCTAAAGTATGCCTGTGAAGTGGCATGTGTTTCCCGTGTTTAGAACTGTCCCTGCACAAAATGACATTTGTAAAGGAAAAAAAAGCCATTTAAAACTGCTTGCGGCTTAAATGTCATGTCTTGTCCTGGCAATATGGATGAAAATCTTTGAGAAAAATGGCATGGCTACCCTTTGGGTCTTGTATGGATATTAAGGGGAACCCTGCACCCAAAATAAAACCCTATACCTAAAACCCTATATACCCAGCAAATAAGGGTAGATATAGGTGTATACTGTGCTGTATTAGAGAACACCAGCAAATATGGGTAGATACAGGTGTATACTGTGCTTTGCTGGAGGCATACAACACACACTAACTCCTGCAGATGCCTGAGTAAATAACACACTGTCCCTGCGTATCTAGCTCTCTCCCTGCATGCCGGAACACACTACACAAGGCCGCTGCACTGGCGGTCTTATATAGTGTGGGGCGTGTACTAAACCCTATAAGCTATAATTGGCCACAGGCATCCTGCATTGTAGGCCGTTCGTATCACACGAATTTGATGCGAACGGCCCACAAAGTTCTGGTTTCGTCGAACGGACGAACGGACGATGTTCGATTTGAACATGGGTTTGAATCGAACACTGGGCTCATCCCTAGTCAAAACATAGCCAGAGTTGTGGAACCGGAACGGATAGTCAGACAAGCCAAAATGTCAGAGAGCCAGAGATGAGCGTAGTAGAACAGCAAGCAGGATATGAAGCCAGAAGGAATGTCATCCAAGCAAGTCTTTAACAGGAACACAGGAAAGCCTCTCTAGAGATGTGACCAAGGCAAAGGCAGAGATCATCTGGGCTGGATGGCTTAAGTAGGCAGGACTGACGAGCAGGATATCAACAGGTGAGTCACTATGGAGAGATAGGAGTTGGAAATTAGCTGACAGCTGAGTGGCCAGTTCAGTGAAGGAAGGGCTAAGCCCAGCCCTGACAGTACCCCCTCCTCAATGACCCCTCCCCCTCGGAGGACCACCAGGCTTGAGGGAAAAATGTCTATGGAAATCATGGAGGAGGACAGGGCATGTACGTCCGAGGATGAGACCCAAGAGCGTTCCTCTGAACCGGACCCTTTCCAATGCACCAGGTACTGTAAAATGGAAGCCAGTTCCTTAGAAGTGGGCAACTTCTTAAGTGGAATACAATGAGACATTTTCGAGAACCTGTCAACCACCATAAGGATAACTGTGTTGCCCTGGGAGTTGGGTAACTCCACAATGAAATCTATAGACAGGTGAGTCCAGGGCCTCTCTCCATTGGATATGGGTTGTAGGAGGCCCACTGGAAGGTGTCGTGGAGTCTTACTCTGAGCACACATGGAATAGGCAGCTACGAAAGGCAGTTACATCAGCATGTAGACTAGACCACCAGAATTTTTGGGAAATGGCCCAAAAGAGTTGATTCTTCCCAGGGTGGCCAGCAGCCTTGGGAGAATGGTAAGTCTGGAGCACATCAGTACGAAGACTCTCTGGGAAAAGCAGTGGTCACAAGGTTTCTCGGAGGAGCATGGACCTGAGCAGCAAGAAATTTGTCACCCAAAGGAGAAGTGAGACTGGTGTGAACCCGAAGCCAGAATATGAGCAGGAGGAATAACAGGAACCGGAACCGACTCCAACTTAGAAATGGAGGAAAAATTGTCATGACAAAGCGTCAGCCCTTACATTCTAAGTACCGGGTAAAAATGAGACAATGTAATTGAAACTAGAGAAGAAAAGAGACCATTGCGTCCTTCTGGGAGAAAGGCGTTTAGCCTCAGACAAGAATGTGAGATTCTTATGGTTAGTAAGAATGATAACCGGCACAGTGGTACCTTCAAGGAGATGTCTCCATTCTTTCAGGGCTAAAGGGATCGCTAACAGCTCTCTGTCATCAATCTCATAATTGTGGATAGTCAAATAACTCAGTAATCAATCGAATCGGATAGGCATTCTTAATCGTGAAACGATTGAGACCCCTATAATTAATACAAAGTCCCCGTTTACCACTCTTCTTCTTCACAAAGAATAAACCAGCACCAGCAGGGGATGAGGATTTGCGGATGAAATCTCAAGAAAGTGCATCTGCAATATACTCCTCCATGACCTTATCCTCAAAGACCGACAAAGGGTAAACCCTGCCATGAGGGGGTATGGCACCAGGTTGAAGGTCAATTGCGCAATCATACGACAGGTGTGGAGGCAAACTACCGGCTTGACCTTTGTCAAAAGACATCGCTAAAATTGCGGTACTCCTCCGGCAGGAAGGAGAGAGAAGAAGTGCATAGGACTTTGGCTACCTTCTGGAAGCATGTCTTATTGCATTGTGGTGACGAGAAGAGAACCTCAGCATGGAGCCAATCAAAAGAGCGGTTGTGCCTCTGTAACCAAGGATAACCCATAACCAGCAGACTCTTAGGTGAGGAAATTTGGAATTGGATTATCTCATGGTGAAGAGCCCCTACGACCATGGACAATGTAACAGTCTCATGAGTCACATGGGCAGGCTGTAGAGGTCTCCCGTCAAGAGCCTCAATGGCAAGTGGAGTGTCAAGCAGCTGCAGCGGAATCGCATGCTTTGATACAAAGGCAGCATCAATGAACAGGCTTGCAGCCCATAGTCGATTAGGGCCTTTACCTCGATGGACGACTCAGCCCAAGAAAGGGTAACCAAAACCAGGGGCTTATCCTTCTGGATAACTGAGGACAAAACAACGCCACCTAAGGTCTGTCCTTGTGGAAATTAGGGGATGGAAGGCATGTGATCTAACACATGAATCAAAGTGACATAGTTTATTCATAAACAAAATAGATGAGTACAAAGAAATTACTACAAATTCATACAAACTAGGTTACAAGATATTCATAAAAAATTAGTTATGCCCATACAAGGGCAAATGATCAAGGTGGGCTAACACGTTTCAAAGTGTTCCCTCTTCATCAGAGCCTTGGAAAATAAAAGAAAGTCTGTAGGATCTGGTAGATATACATGGAGAGGGGTGGCTGATTAGGAGATGTGTCCCATAGTGGGTGATGTATTCTCCTTTACTTCAGAGGTATCGCTCTCACTAGTCTTCCATCCCCTCATTTCCACTCAGCCACTTACGGACCACCCCTGGTCAGTTTAGGTAGCGGGACACGCATAATTGCCCTATACTACTTATCATTCGAAATTACTACTATTTTACATTAATACCGCCTGCATGAGTGCAGGAGAAATACTTTTTCTCATTATAAGGTCTGTCCGTGACAGGACCTCAAGGTTCGGGCATTCAGTGGACGGGTAAGACAAGACTTCAAAAAGTGATCTGCCTGGCCACAATAAAGGCACAATCTCTCCCTCCTCCTAAGGGTTCTCTCATCCACAGAAAGACGCGTGAAGCCCAAGTGCATGGGTTCATCTTCACTGACCGACTCGCTACCAGGAGGCATGGGATGTGAGGGAGTCAAGGGTGTGGGACTGCAAAGCTCGGAGACAAATATACAGGAGGCTTCCGCAAGCGCTTCTTAAAAAAGAGTCTTTCTCTGAGTCTGGAGTTAATGAGGATGGCAAACGTGATCAACTTCTCCAGCTCAGTGGGTATATCTCGGGCTGCTATCTCATCCTTGATGGTATCCGAGAGACCATGAGAAAAAGCAGCTACGAGGGCCTTATTGTTCCAAGCAACCTCTGCTGCCAGAGTATGGAATTCAATGGCGTAATCGGCAACAGTTCTCGTACTCTGTTTGATGGACATGAGGCACTTGGCAGCAGAAGCGGAGCGTGCGGGAACGTCAAATACCCTTTTAAAGGAAGCCACAAACTCAGGGTAACTCAAGACAACAGATTTTTGCATTTCCCATAGAGAGTTTGCCCAGGCCAAGGCTCTCTCAGAAAGCAAAGATATCATGAAACCTACTTTGCTTCTGTCCTTGGGAAACGACCGGGGAAGCACCTCAAAGTATGTCTCAACCTGGTTGAGAAACCCTCTGCATTGGACTGGATCACACCCAAATCTCTGGGGAAGCGGAGCGGAACCAGACATACCTCTTATAGAGGTAATGCTCGAGGCGGGTGCCTGCACAGAGACTGGAGCAGCAGCAGGGACGGCCTGCAACACGAGTTGTACTGGAGCAGCCATAGTGGAAGATTCCAGGTGAGCCGTGCAACTCAGGAGCATTTGTAACTCCATGGCAAACTGATCCATGAGGTGATCCTGCTCATCCAATCTGGAAAAAATATTACCAACAAGTGGATTGACTTCATCTTCTGAATTCATGGCCTTCGCCCACTGCAGAAACCATGAATCAGACTGAAACAGAAGTACAGCTTTAAATCTCACTTGTTTAATAATAAAAAGGTAAACAGAGTAAACATAGTCAAAACATAGCCAGAGTTCTGAAACCGGAACGTATAGTCAGACAAGCCAAAATGCCATGAAGCCAGAGATGAGCGTAGTAGAACAGCAAGCAGGATCTGGAGCCAGAAGGATTGTCACCCAAGCAAGTCTTTAACAGGAACACAAGAGAGCGTCTCTAGAGATGTGACCAAGGTGAAGACAGAGATCATCTGGGCTGGACGGCTTAAGTAGGCAGGACTGACGAGCAGGATCTCATCAACAGTAGACATGGGAACTGTAGTAAAGTTACGAATCGTTACGAATCGTTACGAATCGTTACGAATCGTTAACGCGGCTAATGAATTGTTGGTTCTCATAACACAGAGAACAATTCGAATCCAACTACAAATATCGAATTTCAATTTCAAGTTACGAATCGTTACGAATCGTTATGAATAGTTACGAATCGTTATGAATAGTTACGAATCGTTAGTAAATCCAACTACCAATATCGAATTTCAACTAATTTGAACGAAATTATTATAGCAGATATAACGAATGAATTCGAATGACAAAGTGTCATTTTTGCAGAAAAAAAAAAAGCGTAGGGGTCCCCCAAATTCAATAACCAGGCCCTTCAGGTCTGGTATGGATATTAAGGGGGACCCCAGCCAAAAAAAAATTAAAAAAATGGCGTGGGGTCCCCCCCAAATATCCATACCAGACCCTTCAGGTCTGGGATGGATTTTAAGGGGAACCCCGGCCAAAAAAAAATGGCGTGGGGTCCCCCTCAAAATCCATACCAGACCCTTTATCCGAGCACGCAACCTGGCAGGCCGCAGGAAAGGAGGGGGGGACGAGAGCGGCCCCCCTCCCGCCTGAACCGTACCAGGCCACATGCCCTCAACATTGGGAGGGTGCTTCGGGGTCCCCCCCAAAGCACCTTGTCCCCATGTTGATGAGGACAAGGGCCTCATCCCCACAACCCTGGCCGGTGGTTGTGGGGGTCTGCGGGCGGGGGGCTTATCGGAATCTGGAAGCCCCCTTTAACAAGGGGACCCCCAGATCCCGGCCCCCCCCCTGTGTGAAATGGTAAAGGGGTACAAAAGTACCCCTACCATTTCACCAAAAAAGTGTCAAAAATGGTAAAAATGACAGGAGACGGTCTTTGACAATTCCTTTATTAAAATCTTCTTTCTTCTTTCTTCTGGTCTTCCTTTCTTCATCTTCTCCTTCCGTCATCTTCTTCCATCTTCTTCTTCCTTCGATTCGCTTCTTCTTCCTCCGGTCTTCTCGTCCTTCTCGTCCTTCTCGTCCGGCGTCGTCCTTCTCGTCCGGCATCGTCGTCTCTTCTCGCAGGCCGCTCCTCGCAATGGGAGGCTCCCACTCTGTGAGGCTTCGCTCCGGGTGACAGGTCTTTTATAACGAAGGCACCTGGTGACCCCGCCCCCCTCTGACGCACGGGGACGTCATGTGGAATTCCCTATGGCTTTCCCCATGACGTCAGGGGGGGCGGGGTCACCGGGTGCCTTCGTTATACAAGACCTGTCACCCGGAGCGAAGCCTCACAGAGCGGGAGCCTCCCATTGCGAGGAGCGGCCTGCGAGAAGAGACGACGATGCCGGACGAGAAGGACGACGCCGGACGAGAAGGAAGAGAAGACCGGAGGAAGAAGAAGCGAATCGAAGGAAGAAGAAGATGGAAGAAGATGCCGGAAGGAGAAGATGAAGAAAGGAAGACCAGAAGAAAGAAGATTTTAATAAAGGAATTGTCAAAGACCGTCTCCTGTCATTTTTACAATTTTTGACACTTTTTTGGTGAAATGGTAGGGGTACTTTTGTACCCCCTTACCATTTCACACAGGGGGGGGGGGCGGGATCTGGGGGTCCCCTTGTTAAAGGGGGCTTCCAGATTCCGATAAGCCCCCCGCCCGCAGACCCCCACAACCACCGGCCAGGGTTGTGGGATGAGGCCCTTGTCCTCATCAACATGGGGACAAGGTGCTTTGGGGGGGACCCCAAAGCATCCTCCCAATGTTGAGGGCATGTGGCCTGGTACGGTTCAGGCGGGAGGGGGGGCCGCTCTCGTCCCCCCCCTCCTTTCCTGCGGCCTGCCAGGTTGCGTGCTCAGATAAGGGTCTGGTATGGATTTTATGGGGGACCCCACGCCATTTTTTTTGGCTAGGGTTCCCCTTAAAATCCATCCCAGACCTCAAGGGTCTGGTATGGATTTTGAGGGGGACCCTACGCCATTTTTTTTTTTTTTGGCTGGGGGTCCCCCTTAATATCCATCCCAGACCTGAAGGGCCTGGTTATTGAATTTGGGGGGACCCCTACGCATTTTTTTTATCAATGACTTCAATGAATGACAGTTCTCTGTATTACGGATCCAACAATTCATTTGCCGGCAAATAGCTGCGAGTGATTTTAAATAGTTTTTTTTTCCTGCAAAAATGACACTGTGCAGGGACAGTTCTCTATATAATGCCTCGTACACACGTACGGACTTTTGCCGGCGGACCTAAGTCCAGCGGACAATCCGCTGGACTTTCCGGCTAGGTCCGCTGGACTTTCCGAGGGTGTGGACTTGCCCACACACGCACGGACTTGTCCAGCGGATAATCCGCCGGCCAAAAGTCCGCGGGACTTTTGAAAATGAACGAACTTGCCCACACACGGAGCAGTCCGTTCATTTTGAACGTAACTTCAGGTTACGTAGCTAGCGTAGGCAGTAAATGCCGCCGCGCTAGCTCCGCAAGCTGGCATGGATTTAAAGGGAATCCCCACGCCGAAAAAACGGCGTGGGGGTTCCCCCCAAATCCATGTCAGACCCTCATCCGAGCACGCAGCCTGGCAGGCCAGGAAAGGGGTGGGGACGAACGAGCGCCCCCCCCCCTCCTGAGCCGTACCAGGCCGCGTGCCCTCAACATGGGGGGTGCCCTGGGGAAAGGGGGGCCGTGCGGCCCCCCCACCCCAAAGCACCTTGTCCCCATGTTGATGAGGACAAGGGCCTCTTCCCGACAAACCTGGCCGTTGGTTGTCGGGGTCTGCGGGCGGGGCTTATCGGAATCTGGGAGCCCCCTTTAATAAGGGGGCCCCCAGATACCGGCCCCCCACCCTATGTGAATGAGTATGGGGTACGATGTACCCCTACCCATTCACCTAAGGTGTAAAATGTAAAGTAAAAAAAAAACACCCACACTTTTGAAAAAATACTTTATTGCACTGCTCCCGGGGGTCTTCTTCCGTCTTTGGTGGGTCTTCTCGCCGGACTCCCCCGCCCGGAATGCCTGTGCCGATCTGCGCTCGGACTTATATAGGGACATGGGGGACAGGGTCACATATAACGGTCTTCTCAAGACACTTTCATTATGGTCTAATCTCTTACACAACACGCACTTCACCACAACTTGCTTTTTTCTCTATCTTACATGGGTCTCCTCAACCAAGAAAAGACTTTAGTTTTTTTTCTTCGTTAGGGTGATGTTACCTATACAATGGAGAATACTGTCTACAATATATACCACAATATACAGTCTACAATATATATAACACCCTTTGCAGCTATAACAGCTTCAACTGTTCTGGAAAGGCTGTCCACAATGTTTAGCAGTGTGTCTATGGGAATGTTTTACCATTCTTCCAGAAGCGCATTTATGATGTGGACGTGAAGGCCTGGTCTCGCAGTCTCCGCTCTAATTCATCCCAAAGGTGTTCTATCGGGTTGCAGGCCAGTCAAGTTCCCCCGCTCCAAACTCGCGCATCCATGTCTTTATGGACCTTGCTTTAGGGAACTTATAAGTATACCAAAACATTTTGGACAATTTCATGCTCCCAACTTTGTGGGAGCAGTTTGGGGATGACCCCTTCCAGTTCCAAAATAACTAACCAATTCACAAACCAAGGTCCACAAAAACATGGATGAGAGAGTTTGGAGTGGAGGAACTTGATGTCTGTTGGGGTCTAACTCCAAGTGTGGCTTGAGCACAAATAAACCATAATTAGTACAACTTTTGGGGGCAATTTTTTCTAGGAATAAATGAAAATGGAATTTAGATTTCTATATTTAACTCCTTTACAACTAAGGGTAAAACAAATGTTAATGTCTAAGCACAATTTTGCAACTTTGACATGAGTTAGTAAAACCGTACATATCATCTCAACTACTTTGTGCATCCATGTATATTATACCTTGGTTTTGTTTCATGACAAATTGGGCTTTCATTTGGTGGTAATGGTAAATGGTAATGGATATCTCCTGATTCATTTTTTTTATCAAAGGAAACTGGCCCAAAATACAAAAAAATATATATCTTTGAGCCTTACTTGACCCAAACACTAACCCTGGCTCTCAAACCTCAATCAAGGTATTTCTTTATTATTTATTTTTATTTTTTTAACACACAGTTATTTCTTTATCTCTCTCTGCGAGGAGAGAGAGATACAATGTATCTTTCCTCTCCATTCAGAGAGAGAGAAACACATGGGCTGGATTTCACAGTGACTGATCACTGTGATAGCCAATCAGAGGCTAGCATAGTGATCAGGTGACCTGGAACCATTGTGCAGCACACTCCCAACACAAAGACAGACAGAAAAAAAATCCCAGTCCAGTGGGGCTGCATATATGCGTAATGTTGCACAAAGGAGTTAAACATGGCTCTTGGAAATCCAATTCAAATTCATACTAGAATGCAAATACATCAAATCTAATTCTGCGTACACACGATCGGAAATGCCGCCAGCAAAACTCAGATGAGAGCTTCTTGTGGGAAAATGTGACCGTGGGTATGCTCCATCTGTCTTTTGCTGGTGGAATTCCAGCCAGCAAAAGATTGAGAGCATGTTCTCTATTTATCGGTCGGGAAAAGTTCCTATCCGAAAATGTGATCGTCTGTATGCAATTCGGACACGCAAAAAATCACGCATTCTCGGAAACAATTTGACGCATGCTCGGAAACATTGAACATAATTTTCTCGGCTCATCGTAGTGTTGTACGTCACAGCGTTCTTGGCGGTTGAAAGTTCAGAGAACTTTTGTGTGACCTTGTGTATGCAAATAAATATCACTCTAAATTTGATTCAAAAATGTCTGTTGGGGGGTCCTATTAAAACTGAAGCTAGAACATAAACAAATCAAATTTATAAAAATGCTCAATACAATAGTTGGGGTGTTTTTTCTGGGAATAAATGAAACTGTAATGTTGATTTATAGATATAAACATAGCTGTTGGGCGTCCTTTTCAAACCAGGGATAGAGCGCGATTAAATCAGATTTTGGAATGTACTCACTATAATACTTTTGTTGCGTTTTTTTCTGGGAATAAAAATGTAATGTTGATTTCTAGATTTAAACATGGGGTCCTATTCAAACTGTGGTTAGAACACAAATAAATCCAATCTGGAAATGTACTCACTTCAATATTTGGAGTGTTTTTTCTTTGGGAATTAATCAACCTGTAATATAATTTCTAAAATTATAAATGGCTGCTAGGGGATCCTTTTCAATTTGGGGACATTGGCAATAATCTAATACTGTGAGCATAGGTATTACAATCTTTTGGGGTGTTTTCTGGGAATAAACCCCCATTATCCTACACAATACAGTGGCTTTCATCCTGCAATCCTCTGCCTCCTTGACCCTTCATATTGCCCCCAAAGCATGCCTCGGTGGTCACTGGCTGGCTGAGCAAGTACTGACAAGTGGACAAAGATGGCACTGAAATTGGGCTGGGAGATAGGGATTCTGGGACAGGAGCAGAGCCAGCGCCAGTATAAGGCAGCTTAGGCAGCTGCATCATGTGACATGATCAGGTGGCCCCGCCCCTTGTCCCTATATAAATGACCGTGCAACACGTCTCGGCCATTAGGAGCGGAGATAGAGTCGTGTCAACATCGGATGAAGAAAGAAGAAGAAGCAGAAGCATAAAGCGGCGACGACAGCGAATGCGACAGCGACAGAAGACCGGGCCAACGCTAGTAAAAGAGCTGCAAGAAGAAACGGAGGCCAGAAGAACAGAAGAGCGGGACAAGACCCCCGAAGTCGGAACAAGACCCCCAGTCGGCGGCAGCGACGAAGGAGAAAGCTGGGCTCCTCCGCTAGTAAAATAGCTAGCAGAAGATAGTGGAGGAGTCCGGCGAGAAGACCCCCCAAGACGGAAGAAGACCCCCGGAGCTGTGTAATAAAGTATTTTAAAAACTTGTGTTTTTGTGTTTTTTATTTACACTTTTTTCACCAGGTGAATGGGTAGGGGTACATCGTACCCCATACTCATTCCCATAGGGTGGGGGGCCGGGATCTGGGGGGGCCCCTTATTGAAGGGTGCTCCCGGATTCCGATAAGCCCCCCGCCCCGCAGACCCTGACAACCAATGGCCAGGTTGTCGGGAAGAGGCCCTTGTCCTCATCAACATGGGGACAAGGTGCTTTGGGGTGGGGGGGCCGCAGGGCCCCCCTTTCCCCAAGTCACCCCCCCATGTTGAGGGCACGCGGCCTGGTACGGCTCAGGATGGGGGGTGCTCGCTCGTCCCCACCCCCTTTCCTGACCAGCCGGGCTGCGTGCACGGATGAGGATCTGATATGGATTTGGGGGGACCCCCACGCCATTTTTTTGGCATAGGGATTCCCCTTTAAATCCATACTAGGCGACGGGGCTAGCGAGGTGTCAATCTCACCGATCGAGGCGGCGGCATTGACTTCCTTTGCTAGTCCCGTCTACCTGGAGTCACGTTATAAATGAACGGACTTTACTCTGTGTGTCGGCAAGTTCGTTCATTTCAAAAGTCCCGCAGACTAGCACACACACGGCCGGATTGTCCGCCGGACTTTTGGGAAGAAAAAGTCCGCCGGAGCCCACACACGGTCAAACCCGCCGGATAGTCGGATCGTGTGTACGGGGCATTACAGAGACCTCCCACTAGAGGCATTGCAGCAGAAATAGGAAGATTAAAAATAGACTCCTTTTTTGAACATATTTTATACTATACATATATTTTATACTATACACTGGGGAGTGGGAGGGCGTGCAGTGACGTCACTGCGTTATTTCAACAAGGAGGAAGGGCTCCATTAGATGCCGGCCGGCATCTTTCGTTTTTTAGGCCTGTTGTCCCTCACTCAATGTGTGAGTACAAATTTCTATTTTAATAAATATTTTTTAGTCATACAGTGTTATGCTATGGTCTTTTAATCCCCTATGGTCCATGCTGCCACGATCCATTGGCACCGCTGAGTGCTAGAGCTATCATTGGAGGATACCCTGCTGTGGTGTGTGTGGAGAGTCAAGGTTTCCATTGGACCAATTATCTTGGGGGTGTGCGTTCTTTTCCAAAGACCCCTGCTAAGTTGTTGTCTTGAATGCCCTATTTTATCCACTATGTGGTAAGCAGCCTATATACCGGTGGTGGCACCTAGAGTTGATGTGGAGCACAGTGGTGGTGTGTGGAAATCTATCCTTTAAAACAGTGGTCATCAACCCTGTCCTCAGGGCCCACTAACAGGCCAGGTTTGCAAGATAACTGAAATACATCACAGGTGATATCATTTGCTGCTCAGTGATTGCAGTATTGTAGTCTGCATCTCCCCAAGGTAATACATAAAACCTGGCCTGTTAGTGGGCCCTGAGGACAGGGTTGATGACCACTGCTTTAAAAGACTGTTTTCATATAATTTCTTCATATGACCATCCGTTTCCACTATATCTGCACTTATGGACTGATTATTTAAACATCTTTATTGAATGTTTTTGTGAATGCAACTATCCTTGCGACTCAAATCACACACAATAATTTATTTTTTCTGTATGTGGTTTTTACATTCAATGATTCTTCATATGCGGTTTGGGCAGGCATTCCTCATTAGTTTCCTATAGTGTTTCTGTGTAACTTTTTGGCGCAGTTTTTTCTATACCATAAGTTCCAAATATACTTATACTTGAAATGGCATATGCAACTTGGTTTAGGTTTTCATAGTTTCGCAACCAGTTATACTCTATTTATATGGGCTTTGCTATATTATTGTGCTTTTTTTCTGCAAACAGCTCTCTAATTTCAGCATTTGTTCAGTAATTTGATAACTTGTTGCAAATGTATGTAATACATTTTTTCAGTGTATGCAATATTGCAGAGACCTTGTCTCATCTATTCATTAGACTAAATATGTACTGTACAACACAATAATGTGCAATACTAAAAGAAAAACGTTTGGATTAAAAAAAAATGCATGTTGAGGGTCCAATTCAAATTAGCTCTTAAAGCAAAGAACAGACTGTTAAACCCTCTTCCAGTTCAGGCTATTTTTTCTTAATTACTCTTACTGACAATTATTTGATAGTCATGCAAAACACTGTATCCAAATAAATTTTATATAATTTTTTGAGACAAATAAAGCTGTCTTTTGCTGGTATATAACCACCACTGGATTTTTTAAATTTTTTGCTATAAACAGAAAAAATACAGAAAATTTGGATAAAAAAATATTTTTCTTAATTTCTTCAAAGATTTAAGCCAAAATGAATTCTGCAACATTTCTTTGGTCTGTGTGAAAGTTATAAAGTCTATGTACTGATTGGCTATCTCAATTCTTGAAGCCCTAGTGTAGGGTCAGTACAAATGCCCCCAAAATTATCTCTTTTTAGAAAGCAGACAGTCCAAGGTATTTAGTAAGAGGCATGGTGAGTTTTTTGAAGCTGCATTTTTTTTGCCAAAATCCTTTGGAAAATTATGAAAGTAAATCATTTTTTTTTACAAAGTTGTCATTCGAACAACAAATCTCAGACACACAGATAGACATATTTACAATTACACCCCAAAACACATTCTGCTACTTCTCCCGAGTATGGAAATACCACATGCAGGGCCACTGATAAGGCAGTACAACTGGCTCTGTTGTACCGGGCCAGCTCCACAGGGGGGCCCGGGCAACTTTATTGTTTATTTCTGCTTAAATAAATAAAAGATATTTGCTAAACCACACCTCCAATTCTACTTGCTTATTAGAGTGTAGTTATCTGGTCAGCAGCCTGGGAGGTGAGAGATTTTCCCATTTTCAGAGCACAGGCAGATAAGGCCTTGCTGCATATTAAGCTGCGCATATAGTTCCGGCTGTGGCCGCCCACTACTTATGCTGGCAGAGTGATCCTTTAGTGCACCACTCCCTCAGTAAGTGCAGCGGACTGAGGGAGAGATTGACATGGGGTCGGCAAACAGCTGAGAGGAAGCAGTTTATCTAATCTGTTGGTGAGGGCAGTACACAGCCTCAGGCAAGTGGCAACACACACTACACACACAGTAACTACTACTCTGGAAGGAAGCCCCCATGATGTCTTATGATCACAATCATTATGATGATCACAGCAAAGAAGGTGGTGTATGGCTCTGTCACAGTGTTACATGGCTGTTGGGTGCTGACTTTGTTACCTTATGTCTGTACTGTGTGCTACAGACTGTACACAGTACAGCCATAATAAAGTCAGCACCCAACAGCCATGTAACACTGTGACAGAGCCATACGCCAACTGCTGTGCTGTGATCATCATAATGATGTTGATGAGCATGAGATGTTACTTTACACTTTGTTGGATGGGGCAGTAAAAACATGCAGCTGAGCCATGTTTTTACTGCCCCAACCACTCCCCTTTAATAACATTTCACCCAAGCTTTCCAAGTAGACCCACCTGTCAGTTTTTCATGTGGGCCTAATTGAAAGCTCAATGTAGGTCTATGGGAGTACAAGAAAAGGACTATGTCCTTTTCCATTTTTGCAGACCTAAAAATGGCGGATCAGAGGTAAAGTGATGTAAATGGACATGAATCTGTTTACATCTGGCTACCCATAGAGTATCACAAGTCCACCCTTGTCTGTTGTGCAGTGTATGTGGACACAAAGTGAACAGGCACGGATGTCAAAATACTGACATCTGCCCCATTCAGCTTCAATTCAGCAGGGAATGTGCTCACGGATCCCCTGCTGAGTGGAGCAGCTTTGCTTGAAAGAACCATAATTATGGAAAGGCAGAGGGGAAAAATTACATATTCCACAACTGCAATGCTTGTATACCAAATGTTTCCACCCACCATGTTGTCTGCTCAACGAAATGCCATTTAACTGCAATCAGGATTTTTAAGTGTTTAAAACAGCCAACTACTCTCAGAAGAGCAATCCAAATGCAGATTGCATTTCAGAGAGCAATGCTAGTATGAATTGGTTTGAAAAGATTTTAAATAATTATTGGAGTGCATGCTTCAGCTGATTTAAACGCATAATAGATGAACCTTATGGCTTAGGGAAAAAGAAGGCCCTAAAGTCAGCTGCAGCATTCTCATTAGCAGTGATGGGCTGAGGCATGTTCAGATCCAAGTCTAATCAACTTTATAACAGGCTTCTGGAAGATAAAAATTATTTGAAGCAAAGCTGCATTTTTTTTCAAGGCAGGTGAGTGGGGTCAGTGGCAGGGTCAGGGGGCCCCGTCAGGTAGGCTGTACAGGGCCCCATGATTTCTAACAGAGGCCCTGACAACATGTGTGAGATTTTTTTCACAGCCATATAGAGAGGCCCAAAATTCAAAGAGCTTTCTAGAGGCATAAATTACGCATCTATTTTCTCGACTACCTATGACATTTTTGGAGGCCTTGGAGCACCAGAACAGTGGAAACACCCACAAAATGTGTAACACTCATTTAAAAGTCATAATATTGTTTATTTGTACATAATAAACCATGTATCGGTAAAAACAATCTATGACTGATTTGTTGTACAGAATAACAACAAACAGTTCCACATTTCAAAAATACCCTACTACTATCCAGTTAGGGTTTCTGCACAAACAAGTGTTGTGTCAATGCTCCGATACATGCCCTGTAACTAAGGTGACCCAGAATTATAACAGAATTATAACAAATTGTAAGGTATTGATAATCCAGTATTCTATAACATTCATTGCAAACATGATCTTCCCTTACATATCAGATGCACAAACCAGTTACACCAGACAAGTTTAAAAGATCCAGCTGCCTCACTTCCAACTCATAAAGACAAAACAGCCTCCAACAGCCTACATGCGCACACACAAGGGACTCGTGTATAGTGATAATTTTAAAAAATTTATTTTTTTGCCACAAGTTTTTGGAAAATGTGAAAAGAAAATGAAAATGTATTTTTTTTTACACAAAGTTGTAAATTTTAAGATATTTCTAACCCACAGCATGGGCATAGTGAGAATTACACCTCAAAATACATTCTGCTACTCCTAAGTATGGCGATACAACATGTGCGAGACAATTTTCACAACCTAGCCACATAGAGAGGCTCAAAATCCAAGGATATACATCTAATTTCTTTTCTACCTATCGCACTTTTGGAGGCCTTGGTGTACCCACAAAATGACCACATTTTGGGGCAAAAACACCCCAACAAATTTTCTAAAAGGTAGTGAGTCCTTTGGAACAGTAATTTTTTCCACAAGTCTTTGGAAAATGTGGAAAGAAAATAAAAATCTACTATTTTACCAAAGTTGTCAATTATTAAGCTATTTCTAACACACAGCATTGGCTAACTTAGAATTAGAACCCAAAACACATTCTGCTACTCCTGCCAAGTATGGGGATACCACATTGGTAATCAAATAAATACTAGAGTATAAATAGTGTGCAATATCAACCTTAGTCTATTTAGATCAGCAGGTGAGGTTAAAAGACAAATGTCGTGGTACAGTAAAATATATAAGTGCTTGCGTGACAATCCCAGGTGCACAAAAATATATATAAACTTCAAGTTACAATGAGGTTGTAACCAATTTAATAAATAAATAAATACACAATGTGTTAAAAGTAGATACAATGTGTTTTAAATAAATAAAGTGCTTCAAAATGTGAGTAAAAACAAGTATGTGTTATAATGTATCAAAGAAAGGAAATATCCAGTTTATGCCAATAATGCATATGGGGATATATAAATTCCAAAAGCCAATACAGGCTAGACCTGATGGATTAGCCAATTAATTGATGAATTAATGGGTAAACGGCCGCCAATTAAATATTATATTAATCCCATAGGTGATAACAGTCCATTAAATGAGTTAGATAATTAATGAAATAACTCTTCACATCCACTAATGATATCCGGGACACAATTAGAAATGCTAGAACTGAGAAAAAAATAAAAGAAACTTCCCTTTATGCTGGGAATGTGAGGCTTTTTTCCTTTTGGTTCCTCCTGATATCTTGCTCCGGTATGATATAAAAGAGAAAAAGACACAAACAAAAAACCATTGCGCAGTGCTCTATTCAACCATCAAACAAAGAAGATCTTTTAGGGGGTTGCCTACAGCTATACAACTCACATGTACCCAGTAGGTGTTTGCGCGTTCAAATCCTGCTAATGGTCAGGCTCAGATAGGGGGCTGTCAGCCCTTTCCTCCTGACTGTGCTGTGCTTAGCACTGTCACTTGGGCTCCTCCTCCCGACGTGTATCATCACAGGTCACGTGACTTTCTCAAGAAGAGAGAGAAAGTCACGTGACCTGTGATGATACGCGTCAGGAGGAGGAGCCCAAGTGACAGTGCTAAGCACAGCACAGCACAGAGAGGAGGAAAGGGCTGACAGCCCCCTATCTGAGCCTGACCATTAGCGGGATTTGAACGCGCAAACACCTACTGGGTACATGTGAGTTGTATAGCTGTAGGCAACCCCCTAAAAGATCTTCTTTGTTTGATGGTTGAATAGAGCACTGCGCAATGGTTTTTTGTTTGTGTCTTTTTCTCTTTTATATCATACCGGAGCAAGATATCAGGAGGAACCAAAAGGAAAAAAGCCCCACATTCCCAGCATAAAGGGAAGTTTCTTTTTTTTTTTTTTTTTTTCTCAGTTCTAGCATTTCTAATTGTGTCCCGGATATCATTAGTGGATGTGAAGAGTTATTTCATTAATTATCTAACTCATTTAATGGAATGTTATCACCTATGGGATTAATATAATATTTAATTGGCGGCCGTTTACCCATTAATTCATCAATTAATTGGCTAATCCATCAGGTCTAGCCTGTATTGGCTTTTGGAATTTATATATCCCCATATGCATCATTGGCATAAACTGGATATTTCCTTTCTTTGATACATTATAACACATACTTGTTTTTACTCACATTTTGAAGCACTTTATTTATTTAAAACACATTGTATCTACTTTTAACACATTGTGTATTTATTTATTTATTAAATTGGTTACAACCTCATTGTAACTTGAAGTTTATATATATTTTTGTGCACCTGGGATTGTCACGCAAGCACTTATATATTTTACTATACCACGACATTTGTCTTTTAACCTCACCTGCTGATCTAAATAGACTAAGGTTGATATTGCGCACTATATATACTCTAGTATTTATTTGCTTATTCTTTTAAGTGTAGGACACACTTTAATGGTGCAGCATATAATTTGGTCATCTTATCTATTTTATTTGGTTTTCTAAAATTTTAATATTTTTAATTCTCCTATCAGCGCTTTAGTACTCACTTTGTACCACATTGGTAATACCTTTACACCATTTGGATTCAATATGTACCCAACATTGCATCTTGTGTATCAGAAAAATCAACCAACATTGCATATGTACTGTAATGGTCACCTCCATATGAGTGGCCAGGGGGCATACAACGCAACTTAGTGTAGCTTCACCTGCAAAAGTTCTCCATCCAAAAAGCCAAGCAGTCCTAACCTACTGGTACATGGCTGCCCCCATAGTACAATGCTATGTTCACTGGCATGGAAGAACCGGAGGCTAAATAAAGGGTGAACAAAAGAGTACCTGTGTTTCCAGTTGTGCAATTGTCCCACAGAGGATGGATTGGTGTCTTGCAGGAACATAGTTAGTGGAACATGCAGATGGGTCAGTACTGGTGGCAGGCACTGACATGTTCAGAAAACAGACAAATGATTGGTCCATGCTGCTGGCAGAAACATGATTGATAAACAGGCCAGGGTCAGTTCAGGCAGCAGGCAAAGGCATGATCAGTATGCAGTACAGTATTTTGTGAGTCTCATATTTTAAATAAGGTCAAAAAGGCTTCCACTCAAATGGATGAGCATGAATGGAATTGGGATATTGGTGATGTACTACTAGGCATATAGATAACATTGGTCCACAATTGAAAAAATCCACTGTAAAAAAAAACAAAAGGATGCAAAGTTGTCACTTTCTGCCTGAATTAGAAGGCGGTCATAAAGAATTTAAAAGTGTCTTTGGAAGACTAGTATGGGCCCTAATCCTTTGTGGCAGATATGACGCCCTGCTACTTGCACTTGGCCTTTGACCTGGGTGAACTGTGCAGCAGCTGCTCGCCACTTCACCAGGACGTGCTGCACTGCTGTTGCTTGCTTGCTGCTGTTCAATAAACCTGATTCTTTTTAAAAGGACCCTTTCTACATCAGAATCAAAGTTGATTGCTGTTGCTGGCTTGAAATGCCCTGCTGACACTGACGTGACTAGCAATCAGAACAGTATTGCTGGCTTCCCTATCCCAGTTGACACTGGCACTGGTGTGGTGGTGATCAGGACACTGTTGCTTTTGTATACTGGTCTGGCAAAACTGTAATCAGGGATACTTGCTCTTTTAACACAGACACTGGTGTGCCGATGATCAAGACGCTGGTATTGGTGTATCATGGTCTAGTCCTATGGGTGCTTCTGCAAAGAAAATATAGGAGCTCTGTGTGATGCCACTAACACACTAAAGTCCTATGGGTGCTTCTGCAAAGAAAATATAGGAGCTCTGTGTGATGCCACTAACACACTAGAAGTCCTGTGGGTGCTTCTGCAAAGAAAATAGAGGAGCTCTGTGTGATGCCACTAACACACTAGAAGTCCTGTGGGTGCTTCTGCAAAGAAAATAGAGGAGCTCTGTGTGATGCCACTAACACACTAGAAGTCCTATGGGTGCTTCTGCAAAGAAAATAGAGGAGCTCTGTGTGATGCCACTAACACACTAGAAGTCCTGTGGGTGCTTCTGCAAAGAACATAGAGGAGCTCTGTGTGATGCCACTAACACACTAGAAGTCCTGTGGGTGCTTCTGCAAAGAAAATAGAGGAGCTCTGTGTGATGCCACTAACACACTAGAAGTCCTATGGGTGCTTCTGCAAAGAAAATAGAGGAGCTCTGTGTGATGCCACTAACACACTAGAAGTCCTGTGGGTGCTTCTGCAAAGAAAATAGAGGAGCTCTGTGTGATGCCACTAACACACTAGAAGTCCTGTGGGTGCTTCTGCAAAGAAAAATAGAGGAGCTCTGTGTGATGCCACTAACAACTAGAAGTCCTGTGGGTGCTGCTGAGAAGAATATATAGGAGCTCTGTGTGATGCCACTAACACACTAGAAGTCCTATGGGTGCTTCTGCAAAGAAAATAGAGGAGCTCTGTGTGATGGGACTAACACACTTCAAGTCCTATAGGTGCTTCTGGGAAGAAAATAAAGGTCTGTGTGATGGGACTAACACACTTTTCAAGTCCTATAGGTGCTTCTGGGAACAAAATATAGCTCTGTGTGTGTGATGGGACTAACACACTTCAAGTCCTATAGGTGCTTTCTGGGAACAAAATATAGCTCTGTGTGTGTGATGGGACTAACACACTTCAAGTCCTATAGGTGCTTCTGGGAACAAAAATATAGCTCTGTGTGTGTGATGGGACTAACACACTTCAAGTCCTATAGGTGCTTCTGGGAACAAAATATAGCTCTGTGTGTGTGATGGGACTAACACACTTCAAGGATGCAAAGTTGACTAACACACTTCACTTTCTGCCTGTGTTGTGTGATGAATTAGAAGGCGGTCATAAAGAATTTAAAAGTGTCTTTGGAAGACTAGTATGGGCCCTAATCCTTTGTGGCAGATATGACGAACAAAATATAGCTCTGTGTGTGTGATGGGACCCTGCTACTTGCACTTGGCCTTTTGACTGTGTGTGTGATGGGTGAACTGTGCAGCAGCTGCTCGCCACTTCACCAGGACATGCTGCACTGCTGTTGCTTGCTTTGCTGCTGTTCAATAAACCTGATTCGGGGAAGAAAATAAACGGTCTTTTTAAAGGACCCTTTCTACATCAGAAGGTGCTTCTGGGAAGAAAAAAAGTTGATTGCTGTTGCTGGGAAGGCTGCTGAAATGCCCTGCTGACACTGACGTGGCACTGGAACACAGTGCAATCAGGGACACTAGTTTGCCACACTGGGTCTATGCGGGGGGGCATCCTCGTGTCATTAATGATAAGGTAACCATGGGGGGGTGTATCATGGTCTAGTCAGTGCAATCAGGGACACTAGTTTGCCACACTGGTCTAGGGATCCTCGTGTCATTAATGATAAGGTACCGGGGGGGTGTTCGGCTCATCCTTAGTTATGAGGAAAGGTTACGAGCACTGAACTTGTTCTCTCTGGAGAAGAGACGCTTGAGAGGGGATATGATTTCAATGTACAAATACCGTACTGGTTCCCCCACAATAAGACATGTGACCATTCACTAAAATTTGAAGAAAAGCGGTTTACCCTTAAAGTGCGTAGAGGGTTCGTTCCACAGGCAGTGGTTTCAGCGGGGAGCATAGATCATTTCAAAAAATGATTAGCTAAGCACCTGAATGACCACAACATACAGGAATATACAATGTAATACTAACATAAAATCACACACATAGGTTGGACTTGATCGCTGTCTTTTTTCAACCTCGCCTACTATGTAACTATGATAAATTTTATTGGTCTTGTACCCAGTCATATCACCCACACCAGCAAAGCTCCCATCTAACCATTTATATACATGGGATGGACAAGAGGTGGTTGAACTGTAATGTTGAGGTTTACATTTAAAAGTGGCTACTGAGGGCCCTGTTCAAACAGTTTTTAGGGGGTCAAGAAGTTTCAGCACTGGCAAATGAAAATAAAAAGGTCCTGCTCAAAATGTAGTCTAAAAATAGTGATGAAATACTGCGTACATATGCACAAAAATATATTTTGTCTCTGAATATACTGCACTGTAATGCTGATCTCTAGATTTTTTACTAAATGGTGGTGGTATCGGGGGTGCTTTATAAAAGGGACTAGTACAAATGATTTTTGTCCAATTACTGGACATATTTACAACTTTTTACCACCATACAACAATGTAAATGAGCCCTAAAAAAATGAGCCCTAAAAAATACATTTAAAATAGCCCAAAAGTCACCATCCTCTCTAAAATCAGCCCAATCCAAGTACAATCTCAGCTTTTGTCAATACTTGTTGATCTTTACAAATACCTTTTCTGTGAAAAAAAAAATCAAAAATCAGTCCTAAAATTGTGGGTCAGCGCCACCCAAATTGATATTTTAACTTATGCCCCGTACACACGGTCGGAAATTCCGACCACAAAATCCGTCGTATTTTTTCCGACGGATTGTGTCCGACACTGGTGTTGCATACACACGGTCGGACAAAGTTGTCGGAAAATCCGATCATTCTGAACGTGGTGACGTTCGTTGCGTACGACGGAACTACGTAGAGGCTAGTAGCCAATAGCTTTGGTCTTCTAATGTGATCTGAGCATGCGTGGCACTTTGTCCATCGGAATTCGCTACACACGATCGGAAAAAGTCCGATCGGACTTTGTTGTCGGAAAATTTGAGAGCAGGAGATAAAACTTTGTCCGTCGGAAAATCCGACGGAAAAAGTCAGATGGAGCCTACACAAGGTCAGAATTTCCGACAACATTGTCCGATAGGACATTTTCCGTCGGAAAATCCGACCGTGTGTATGGGGCATTAGGGTAGCTGCTGAAATATTGTTCAAGGAATTAACTAAAGTTAAGTTATCCACAAGTAAGGAAAGAAAGCGGACTTTAAAGGTGCAAATCGACACAATATTCATAAAATCATTGTTTATTTGATATCAATAAAAATTACAAGACTGATATGTTTAACAGACACATTTTACATATTCTGTGTTAGAATTGATGCACCCATTTCGACATATTTTGCCAAATATTGTTCAGCTTCTTCAGGAATATATGCATCAATCTGTTAAATTTCAATCAAATATTGTCTAAAGTTTCAATGGCAGTTGACATCCATAGGATAATGGTCTAGGCAACTGAGTAGACAGCCATAGGGAGGATAAGGGTCCAGGAGGGAATCAAGTTTCCTACGTAAAACTCGGGAGTCATTTTAGACTATTTTTATCTGGAATATCGAACACCTAAAAGTATCTTCTGTTTGTTTTACTCCCTTGTGGCTCCAGAAAAGTTTGCTGGCAGTTGCAGGTTTGGGCTGTCAGAATAAAGAGCCAGCAGCCAGAGATTTGTCCATCCATGTAGCTTAGTGTAGATCAGGAAATATATGGATTTTTTTCATTCAGCACACTGGGTTGAAGGAGCAAAATCTTTATTCTTACGGCCAACATTAATTATGTTCCAATTAGTGGGAAAGGAAATACACTGGAGTGTCTAAAAGCAACAATGTAGGAAGCTGAAAGGTGACTCATTGTACTACCGCAATCTTAAAATTAAAATATATTTTTAGGTGATGTTTCTATTAATATTTCTGTTTAATAAATCTAATTTCTGTGTTTAAGGTACTTTTTGCTTCTATGTACAAGGCAGCAAAAGACTCCCCAAAGTGTATAACAGTGTTCTTTTCAATATACAACAGACACGATAAGCATTTTTTTTCCACTGATAAGGTCATTTTTAACCACTTGCTTACTGGGCACTTAAACTCCCCTCCTGCCCAGACCAATTTTCAGCTTTCGGCGCTGACGCACTTTGAATGACAATTGCGCGGTCATACAACACTGTATCCAAATGAAATTTTTACAATTTTTTTTCCACAAATAGAGCTTTCTTTTGTGGTATTTAATCACAGCTGGGGTTTTTATTTTTTGCTAAACAAACCAAAAAAGATGGAAAATTTTGGAAAAAAAAAATCACGGTTAATTTTTTTGCTTCATTGATATGCGCTGATTAGGCGGCACTGATGGGCATAGTTAAGGCGGCACTGATGGGGACAGATAAGTCGGTACTGATGGGCACAGATAAGGTGGCACTGATGGCCACTGATAAGATGGCACTGATGGGCGGCACAGATGGGCACTGATAGGTACCACTGATAGATGGCACTGGTAGGTGACACTGATGGGCACTGATGTGCAGCACTGTTCAGGCACTGATTGTGGGCACTGATAGGTGGCACTGTGGGTACTGACAGATGGCACTGTGGGCACTGACAGGTGGCGCTGGTGGGCACTGACAGGTGGCGCTGGTGGGCACTGGTAGGCGGTGCTTGTAGGAGGCACAGGTGGGCACTGAGGAGCTGGGGCACATCGCAGTGATTGGGACTAATGTCCCTCAGACTGCCGCCGGTGATCGGCTTTTTTTTTCTCCTCACGCTGTCAGTGCGAGGAGAAAAAATTGCCAATTACTGGCTGTGTTGTCATCACATGATCAGCTGTCATTGGCTGACAGCTGATCACGTGGTAAGGGGTCGGGATCGACCCCTTACTCAGATCTGTGATCCAGCGAGTCAAACAGACTCGCTGATCACAGAGGGGGGCGCGCAGGCCGCTCGTGCACGGGACTACTTCAATAGACGTAGTCCCGGCAAAGTAGGTCCGCGATGTAGCCGTCATTCGGCTATAGCGTGGATCTCTAGTGGTTAATCAATAACTTCTAAGAAGCAGCCATATTTAGGATCAGTCTACTGAGCCACCCAAATTCACTGCTTACTTTCTAAAGAATACAAAGATAATTTATACATTGGCCCTTACAGTGTAATTAGTTCCACAATTAATAATGACAGTTTAATGCCCCTAAAAAACAGGAAAAACATATGCAAGAGAGGAATACAGAAAGCTTTAGGCCAGCCTCACACTTGTACATTGTGGTAAAATGTCTGGGTTACTTGTAGTGCCATTCATTCAGAATTAATGGGCTGCCCTAACACAGTACACCATATAAATAAGCTGTAATGTTTACAACCCTCAATTATAGTATTACAAATACTAAAAAAAATATGTCCCGATATTCCTTTAAAAGAAAGCCAGGATAGAAATCAGGATGTATCCATTGTAAACTGTTTTTAAAGATGCAAATTATGAGTGGACATCCTTATGTCTGCGTTACAATTAGTGATTATAATAATATAATATTATATTATAATAGCCAGTGGCCTGCAATAGACGCTATAAATTCAAAGACTGCATGTTTTCCTGAGTCTAGTCTAGTCTTCTATGGTACATGTTGTATTTCTGTCTGTTTGCTTCATTAGAAAGCAAGTCATTTTTGTACAAATCAGCTCCTCATCTCAGCTCAGCTCAGCTCATGTTATGAATTACAGATCTGAACTCTAGAAACAATAATTAAAAAAAAAAATCATAGTTTTAAAGTGTTTCAATGAAAGAGAATTTATAACCGTTTATGAGGAAGATTTGTCATAAGCTTAGAAAATTTTTGTGACAGTTAAGTTTATGATTCAGCATCTGCCCTACTTTTAAGATGCTCAGGGCAGAAGAGGAATCATGTGCATCTAAGCAATGATTAATTTCATAACAGATGAAGCATAAAAGACTGTGACCAGACAAACAAAACACTATGCAAAAAGGCAGTATGAAAGCTATTCAATGCAGCAAAACGATTAAATCTTGTTCAAAATATATTTACAAATTATAAATTTTTACGAAAACCAACAATAACTCACCGGTTGCCTAACATGGCAAAGACAGTTCTTCCAAATCAGAATCCAAACTTGGTGAAGAAATAATCCCATGTTTGTATACTCTGCATTTGCTGCAAATGTTCTTCTGTGTATTCTTATCTGCTGCTACAATTTAACATTAAGAATACCTTTAATAAGTCTTGAAATGGCTATTTGAAAGATTAAGATTAGCTGTATGTTTTGTTTCCTTCTGTGGTCACCGAAAAATAGCATCCCTATGCTCTGGTGCTCCAACCTATTGAAGGAAAAGGGCTGGGTTTAATCAAATTTCTCAAGGACATGTTAGTTCAAGTGACTGATTTTTTTTATTCCATATATTGTTTGGATAAGAATTACATATTTCCTGTGTACATGACATACAGAATTTAAAATCAAGAAGGCCTTCTAATACGTATACATAACCAAATAGGTTTATTTTTTTTCTAATCTAAGAATTTATAGTAGTAGTATTATACTCATCTTAGAAACTGTAGCTCTGACAAAAGAGGAAAAGCATACAGTAACTTAAGTTAAATCCAGTGTTTAAATTTAAAATCAAAGTATGACTAAAATATACAAATTTGGTCCACTGTTAAATACTTGTAATGTAGATGAAGGCCATATAGTTTTCAGAAATGTATAATTTATTCAGATATTATAAGACTTTCACATTGTTTCATGCACCACATGCGTCAAGGATGTTTAACCAGCACTTCAGGTACTGTATATAAGGGAGTATTTTATCATAAAGCGGCTGCAAACATCTTGCCCCCTGATTTTTAAATACCATACAGTATGCTTATAATCACTGGGACTGGACAGGTGTTTCAAGAAGTGTTGAGCAGAAAATAAGTATTGAAATGCCTGATCAACTATCCTCATTGTAAGATTGCTAAGTAAAACTTTATTAAAAGCTGCAAATTTAATAATAAATGAAAATTGTGTTACAAATTGAGTTTTTAGTGATTGTGTGCTTGGGGATATTGTTTGTGGTGGCACATGCGCTCATATCGGTAACATACATGTACAAAAAAAAAATGTAAGGGAAACACCAAGAAAACTGTTATCTGAGGGAATGTAAATACCCCCTATGATAGCAATAGGTAGTGACAGGTACTCTTTTTTTGAAAAAATTGGGGTCTATTAGACCCTAGATCTCTCCGCTGCCCTCAAAGCATCTGACCACACCAAGATCAGTGTGAAAAAAATGCTTTGCCTATTTCTCAATGGCGCTGTTTATATCCGGCGAGACCTAAGTCATGAAATGCTCGTAGCTTCCGGTTTCTTGGGTCATAGAAATGATTGGAGCCATTCTGGTCTATGCCGATCAGCTCTATGGTCAGCTGGCGTTTTCAGGTTTCCTCTTGGGACAGGAGAGCCCGCGAAAACCATTGAAGACGGTGGGGGGGGGGCATTCCCTCACACTGCTTATAAAAGCAGTCTAGAGGCTAATTAGCTGCTAGGATTGCTTTTACATGAAAGCCGACCGCTGGCTGAAAAGAATGATACCAAGATGATACCTAAACCTGCAGGCATCATTCTGGTATAACCACTCAAATCCAGCAATGTACCAGTACGTTGCTGGTCCTTGTTGGGCATACATTGTAATGTTCTTTTTTTTCCATGCAGCCTGTGGGCTGAATGAAAAAAAGAGATTGATCGGTGGGTATGCCCACCATTAGAATACTGCCCTTCCTTCACCCACTTCTAATGATGGGCATACATTCACCATTTTTTTTTTAACTGTGGTGGTGAAATCACCTCCGACAGCGCTGGAGTCACGGCTTTACGTATCGTGGGAGCAAACGCTGTTGCTGTCAAGATAAATAAACCTGTGCTGCAGCTGAATGGCGTACCTGCTGAGCAAATGATGGTTAACAATAAAACAAACATTACAGTATTACATACCATACCTTTAAAGCAAATACAATAAAACATAGTAAAAATAAAACAGAGAGAGAACGATAGATATAGAACAATAGTGAGTGAATAGTAGAGCAGGGGTGCCCAACCAGTTGCCCGCGGAGCCCTTGACCTCCTGCTCTAAGATGGTAGATTGGCAAGCCCAGATCACTGGTTGCCGACCCGCCATCCCAGAGCAGCAGTTTTGTGAATGAAGCCACTGGTAGTGGAAGCAAGTGGCTGCGGAGCAGAACCACATAAGCCAATGCTTTCAGTATAGCGCCCGCTCCTGTCACAGGCGGAGTGATACCATATGTACTCCGCCTGGGAAAGCAACAGCCAGCGATACCAGAATGGAAGACGGTTATTAAAGGTAAGTTTACTACTAAATTCACAGTATATATGGATATATCTGTTTTGCAGTGGTTACTGGACTGCTTTCAAAATGATCCGCAGGTCCAGAGCAGCATTGAGCCATAGACTTTTGTTATTACCTGCGGGTTTGTTGTGCAGTTAACCCGCAGCGCATCAGTGTGAAAGCAGCCTTAGGCCCCTTTCCCATGACTGGTCCGAACCCAATCGGATTTACTATTCACCTCCTATGGAGCAGCAGATTTAAATGGACTTGTGTCTGTTTCCGTCTGGGCAAATAGGATTGGATCAGAGGGTCCATAGAGTAGAGTGAGCTGTGTCCGTGGACACGGACCTGTCATCCCCCCGCTCCGCTCATTGTGGCCCGCGACCAGTTACCAATTCGCTTAAGTGGCCCTCGCTCTTCAAAAGGTTGGGCACCCCTGTAGTAGAGTGTATAGTAGAGAGTGAACATAAGAGAGAGACAAACAGAGAGAGAGAGAGAGAAGAAAAATACAACCACAACTATTTTGGGCTTTTTTATTTTTTTTGTGTTTTTGTGTGTGTGTTTTATTTTCACTTTTACAAAAACTGTAAAAAAAAAACTGTAAACTGAACGAATTAGGGTCTCTCAAAATGTGATGACCATTACATCTTTCGAGACCCCGAGTCCCTGTGTACGTGTTCCTAGGACTGTGTGGTGCTGTACTCAACTAGTGTGTGGTAGCGTTCGAAACAGTCACCAACACAAAGACCAGGTTGAACGGGACAGGAGGGACAATAATAGCGGGTGTCACGCCTATATCCGCGCTTTCTACAGATACGACATCTTCTTTGGGGGTTTCTTTGGGTAGGGGTACCAGAGAGGACATGCGAAAAATGCCTCTCATGCATCCGGCTTACTGCATTTGGATTGGGAAGTTGGGCCAAAGCACTGTTAGGTGTGACCTGCCAAGGGGCCACTGATACCAGGTGTTATATTGCCGTGTTCCAATCTTATCAAGCTTATATAATGGAGTAAAACACAGAAGCCAATGTCCGTATTCCAGCTCCGAGCTCACATTGTCCCGTGCTCAAACAGCTTTTATTAGAGGTATTTATACATAAGCTAAAAGAGGTGTTTCCAAAACAGACAATTGGCACATAATTCCATACAAGGTAATGCCCAATTCATACTGGACATCACGCGCTGTGACCTAGGTGTTTGTTTACAATGATTAAACATTCTTGTGTAAGCCTTTGTAATAGTACATTCTTATCAAGCGTATTTCCTAAGAAAGAGTACAAAATACAAAACAACAAGAACAAATAAAGGGTAACTCTAACTTGTGATTACAAATTCAGCTAACCTGATCTTCTCATTTCCCCCTTTGACATCATCCTTCTCCCAACTCTGGATCCTCAAAAATGGGTTCTAGCTAGTACTTCCCTAGGTACTATCCCCGACCGCGAGTTGTCAGAGGAGAACTGGGTTCTCATCCCCCAGTTTCATACCAGCATCCCAGAAGCGAAGAGAATCAAAGAGGAGGACGATGTCAACCCATTTACAACTCTGTGGAGAACCTTCTCTTTAGTCCTTTGACTTTCTTTTTTATTCTAGCATATATGCAACAATTAATAACTGTCACTATAGCAAAAGCAAGTATGAGTATCAATATAGGACTAAATATCCAACTGAATATTTTAGTTGCAGTAGGAGACCATCCACTGAAAACATCATACCAGTGGTGGGTGGTCTCTTCCCTGATTTGTGAAGATAGATGAATAAGCTTCCCCTTATCAATAATTGCGGATAATAGGTTGTTCTGAAGGGTATGTTCGTGTGTCTCTATGTGTTTCCTAAGTATTTCTGACTCTTTTAAAACTTGCAATAGGGGTTCTAATGATATTACAAAAAGTGTGGTGTCAGTGAGGTTATCTACTGCCCATTCCCTATTAAATGTTTTATCAGCATCTGATTCAAAAATTAAAGTGTCATTTAACCATTTAAATACTTTAACATTCATTATACACCCTGAAAAAGGAGCTGTTCTATTTAGACTCCTCATGGTGTCGTTATCATTAGTTATCAAACAAATATGTTGTGGTCCTATTTCCATGAATCGATTCCCTACGTGTACGGGCATTCTTTGGAACTTACATATATTGGACTGGTGCTTTAACAGGCAAGGTTCATAGACTGGTGAACTTCTTCAACAAACCATTCCTTTGTTAGTTTCGGTACACAGACTCAGATCATGAGTTCTGTTCTGTGTATCTACATAATGCCCATAAATCTCGGGATACCAAAATTCAGGTGGATCTTCCCCTACTAGGAGTGGCATTACTATCAGTTTACACATTACCTCTATGCCCTCCACCCTATATATGTTAAACCTCCCAGCACACCATTGTTCCTCACATTCTATTTGTCTGCCTGTTACCTCGAACCAGGTGTTTTCTAAGTCTAGGCCCTTAAAGTACTTGAGCCATGTGTGGTAATTCCCTGACTGTAACTCTTCCCTTGCCCTATTTACTTGTATGTGATAGGATAGTGTAGAGAAAGCACACTGAGTGAGATTTATAAATTTCTGATCTCTCTTCCATAGCTCCAAGCTGGCTATTACCGTGTGATTAACCATAGCATTAAGGTGTTTAGTTAACTGTACCTGACTAATTTGTGTTTCAAATGTTGTAGGTAACCATTGACTTGTGATTGTCAGTCCATCAGCTATGTTTCCATTTATTTTGTATCATTTCCATCTGTATTCCGCTCATTACTCCCATTTCTGTCCCGGTTGCTCCCAAAACGGTGTCATACCATTCTCGTTTGTATTTACAATCTGGTAACTTAGGGAAAGTAACGTTGAATTTTACTTTGGTTTTCTGTTGTGATATGGAAGTGTTTAAACAGGACTTGGGGACAGGGGTTAATACTGAGGACTTGAAAACCAGAGGTGGGGTGTCTTCTATCTTTATACTGAATCCATAATGTTCCCACTGTATATACCCACCTGCTGTGTTATTCGATTTTACGAAAAACCATGATGCGCAAATGTAGGTTGCTGATTGATTTGTGACTATGGGTCCTGTTATATTGAATGGTTCAGCTCCGCTTACTGGCCTAGTACCTGTTCCCTTTGTTTTCTTTTTATATTCCTCAGAATGTGGGGTACGGAGTACTGCCTGAGTTTTATCAAAAACTTCTTTCCATGTTTCTAATGGACCTAATTTATGACACTTATGTGGTGTGTAGTTATAAGGCCATGGCAAATTTTCCCTCCAGTGAAAGGATATGTTTACTAGTGCCGGTGGTCTGGCTTTTACAAATACTACGGGTGAACGTGGGTAATAGTCATTATCTTTTACATAAAAGGGGCTCTCATGCCCTGATACAACAATACTTCCTACAGTATACAACCGTGTCCCATCCTTAGGCCCAAAGCCTACCCATGTTAGGTCTGTATTGTTCTCATGAGTTGTCACATCTATACCAGGAGTGAAAGCATAAATACATCCTAAAAGACATTCTAGTACTGTTATTATATCTAAAAAGTTTATCATTCTGTGGCTTGTTCCGGACTTTTTCTACAATGTGATGCGTGGATCCAAGTGGTCTTTCCTTCCAATTTTACTGAGGTTGGGGTGCTCAACAGCACTTAGTATGGTCCTTCAAACCGTGGTTCCAAAGTCTTTCTAGTATGTTTCTTTACATAGACCCAATCTCCAGGATTTAATAAGTAAGTACCTGCTACAGAGTCAGGATCTGGAATGGAAGAATACACATCTCTGTGGATCTTAGTTAGATACTGTTGTAATTGTATCACATATGCCGTCAAATTATCACACTGTAATTGCATACTCTGTGGAAAATATAAACCTAACCTAGGCGCACTTCCAAAAAGTATCTCATAGGGAGACAGTCCTGTCTTCCCTGTGGGAGTGTATCGGATGGAAAAACAGAGCCAAAGGTAAAACATTCTGGCCATGGCTTCCCCAATTCTTGCATCTATACTTTCAGGAAGACCAAACCTAGGTATTAACTCAGTGATCAGTTTCTTTGGTGTAGCCTTTGCTGTGGCTGATTTGACAGGGTAACTTTTGGCCTAAAACGGAAAACAGATCGATACACACGAGAACAAACTCAAAAGGGCCACTTTTGGGCATTTGTATGTAGTCAATTTGCAGTCTCTGAAAGGGGGTATCGTGCTTGGACCTGATGTCTCCGGGGTGTTTTAACTTTCTGTCCTGGGCTATTCAGGAGACAGATTTGGCAGGCTGCACAGTAGTTTCTGGCAATGCTGCTGAATCCAGGGGCGAGCCATCTCTGGCTCACAATCCTATACATAGAATTGGAGCTGATATGCGTGGGAAGGTGAACTGCTGCCGCCATTGCCGGGTACAGAGAAGCTGGTGGACAAACCTTGTCCCCCTCTCTCCATACTCGGTCAGGGTCTGGGGCTGCTCCCATTTTTACCCACCTATCTTTTTCGCTCACCTCTGCTTGTTCCTGTAACTTACTCAGCTTCTGCCATGTTGGTTCTGGGATACTTACCTGTACTGCTGCTGCAGTCTCAGGGCTTACTTCCTTTAGAGCTGCTTGTTTTGCAGTTAAATCTGCAAATGTATTTCCTTTTGCTTCAATTGTTTTTGCATTCGTGTGTGCCGCTATCTTCATTATGGCCACCTTTTTTGACTTTTTGTAGGTTATCTAAGACTCTTTTTATTCCTTCCTTTGCTTTACTGGTGTACCTGCTGCTGTCAGATACCAGCAATCATGATCAGATACACCCTCAAATTGAAGAGTATCAGTACCATTTTCACTATTATCTCTTACTATCTTCACCACTATTCCCCCTTGCCAAACCTGTTGACTGAAGAGGCAAATAGGTAGCTAAATTGAGACTGGTGCAGAAATCAATGACTGTTTTAAAAAGGATAAATGATTCCTGGACGCTTTCAGTAAGTACATAAGGTACGGTTTTTACACAATTCATACAATGGTTGCATCAATGAGACATGAGGCATGAGGCATCCACTGTCTGCAATATGACACAATACCTAAAACCTTTAAAATTTTGTGGTTGCAACACTCTCTTTATTACGCGCACCCTGTGCTCTGTGATATGCAGTGACAGAGAGAGAAAAAAAAACTTCCTCTTTGCACATTCGTAACTTTTTCTTATTTAACCCCTAGCAACCCTTTGTTGTTAAAACCTGTAAAAGATTGAGGGTACTGTCTACACATATTTTTCTCATTGGGCTTACATAACAATAAATCATTCACATATCGTAAAATGCAAACCATAATTGACATTATTCCGCTAGTGGCACCGAAAAGAAAGCATTAGCTAAATCTATCACCGTGAAACACATGCTATTTGAAGGTATCTGGGATAATAAGGTATGCGGGTTCGGCACTAGTGGAGTCATTGGCACTAGTATTTCGTGTTCTCCCCTAAGGTCCTGTACCATCCTATACTTAATTGGACCACCGTCCACTGATTTCTTTTTAACTTGGTACAGAGGAGTATTTGCGGGCGATTTTACTTCCCTCAGGGCTCTACTTTTAAGTAATGACTGTACTTGGGTTTCTATGGCTGCCTCCTGAGGCGCACTAAGTGGATACTGTTTTTGTTGGGGGAGCACTGCTCCTGGAATCAGTTCCCAAAACTATGGCCAGATCTTCAGACTGACCCCCTTTGGGGACCCTACACCAGTTCCTCGTTGCCTTCCTCCTAGGGTGTTAGAATACTAAATATCTCTCCTGGATATTCCTTCTGAAACTGAATAACTTTATATGCTAGCCAACTGACAAACAATATGACCAGACTGACGGCTACAACATACACAAGCATTCCTTTGTGTGGCCAGGTACCCGACTAAATCTCCAGACTTTATGGAGACCTTATTCCCCCCCGTATCTGGGATCCCTCTCATACACTCTTATCCCTGCTTTATGGAGCAGCCAGGGCTTATACTTTCAACCCGTCTTATGGTTTATGAGTTAGATGTGAGGTTAAGCATAAGCGTCAGACCCCCCCGAAAGGGCGCGTTCCGTTGCTTAGTTCGGCAATCCCCTTCTAACTCATATCATCCTTGACAAGGCTCATTCACTTGCTCCGCAGACAGACAAACGGACAATTAACAAATAACACATAGTTACAGCAATATAAACCGAATGTGTATTAATTCTAGACTCACCGCTACGGAAGTTGGTACACAATTCCTGGAGACCAATAGCGGACAGAACGGATAGGCACAAATCAGGGGAGTACAGAGCATATAAGAAAAATAAAGCTTTTTCTTACCTGTACAGTTTTTGGTCTGTGGTTCCCTGAATGCCCGTCTACTTTGTTCGTCCGCTTCCTGTAGCATCATTGGTGAGTCCCTGTTCGGGCGCCAAAATGTTAGGTGTGACCTGCCAAGGGGCCACTGATACCAGGTGTTATATTGCCATGTTCCAATCTTATCAAGCTTATATAATGGAGTAAAACACAGAAGCCAATGTCCGTATTCCAGCTCCGAGCTCACATTGTCCCGTGCTCAAACAGCTTTCATTAGAGGTATTTATACATAAGCTAAAAGAGGTGTTTCCAAAACAGACAATTGGCACATAATTCCATACAAGGTAATGCCCAATTCATACTGGACATCACGCGCTGTGACCTAGGTGTTTGTTTACAATGATTAAACATTCTTGTGTAAGCCTTTGTAATAGTACATTCTTATCAACCGTATTTCCTAAGAAAGAGTACAAAATACAAAACAACAAGAACAAATAAAGGGTAACTCTAATAATCTAGATATTGATAAATACAATGGGTATTAATCAGACCTAAAAATTATATCAACAAGCATGCTTCCATCCCTAATTACATTAAAACGTTTTCTCGTTTTAACGTTCTCTTTCAAGTAATTAGGGATGGAAGCATGCTTGTTCATATCATTTTTAGGTCTGATTAATACCCATTGTATTTATCAATATCTAGATTATTCATAGGAATTCCCCCTTTCTCCACCTGGCTAATTGCCATGGGATGGGGTTTTCTTTTCCCCACCCCTTATTAAATAGTTTATTATCCCCAACAGTCGCATGTGTCACATGTTTTAGATAGGAGCAATTGCTCCATCACCTTGGGAACTGCGATGCGCATTATGGGTCTTCCTCCTCCCCTTCTCATAAGGGGGGGGGGGTGGATCATCCTGCACTACGCATCGGCGTCCCGCTCTATGCGATGGAACCGCTGCGCCATGTCCTTGGCGGCGCCGTTTAAATATCGCCCTTTTCACATCTAGCAGCCAGGTGGAGGAACTTTCTGGCACTGTTTTTGGTTGGGGCGGTTCCGCCCTCTTGCAGTAGCCTATCCCTCCACAGTGCACGCCTACGTGATGTTGGTGGGTGTGGCAGACCAGCCCTTATAAGTCATTCTGGGGCAGACTGACTCACATGGTGGTTCCAGCCTGTTTATCTGCACACCTCGTGGATCACTCAGCATTGAAATGTTTTAGGTAAATTGACTTTATATTTTTTCACTTTTTCACTTTGGACTTTGCATTTTACCCAATTTTCCTTGGTTTTTCAACACTTTCTACTTTTCACTTTACTTTCCAATCATTCTAATACTTTACTTTCACCATACTTTGCTCTCACTAACTTAACCTACCTTCACACTCATTAGCATCTCATTATCCTATCCTTTACCAAGTTTAGGACACAACTATATATTGTATCACACAATGAGTTCCCAACCTATTTTATATCTTATGTTTTGTCCTTAGCACACATGGTTATTTTTGACCATCCCTTCTTTTGGAATTTTTCTTTCTTGGAAATCATCTCTGCTCAGCCCTGGTCTGCCTTCACCACCTCAGTTCCCTCCAGTGATACCCCTAATGGGGTTAATCTGACCCATGTTGGCTCATTGCTGTTACTACATAAAGATAGATTATGTAAGTATTTTTGACAGTGGTTTCAGGGGGTTTATCCTAGGCATCATTATCTATAATTACCTTATTCTAAACCTCCTTTCCGTGACAGGGTCAGACCTTACAGATATCGCTACTATATTACAGCATTCAGTTTTCCACGTGCATGCTCCTGAAGAGTGGATGAATCCACAAAATGCATAGAGCTATTATATGGCATGTCTTATGCCAACTACTGTTTTATTTTATTCAATGATCACTTGCAACTGTGATTTGTATTATTGTGGTCAATTGTCATTGCTGTATATTTATCCATTGAATGGAAAACATTGCTTTCCTTGGTGTACTCATGATTACCCTCATGCAACTTACCATTGATTTTTTAATAAATCTAAATGTTTTACACCTGCCTGCTTCATTTAAAGTCCCAACCCCCCAGTCGCCCAATTGCATTCATTAGATAGGGATGGAGGCATCCGACCTTACCAGGTCACAGCCTCATATAAAGTCCTAACGTTTTCTCGTTAAAACGTTTTCTCGTTTTTAACGTTCTCTTTCAAGGATGAGAAGGTGTAGGTACTGGAGCCATCCAATCATTGCCAATCAGCAAACAAGGACAGTTCTGGGTCATTTACAAAGACCTTCTTGCACATCCTGACAAGTTCTTCAGTTACACACGCATTTCAATAACAAGGTGAGTACTGTACAGGATTCCATGGTTGGGTCCTGGACGGGTACTATATATCACCAATATTCTGGTTGTTGTCCCTTTAAGGGAAGTGTGATAGTGTTCAGGGGGTCACCCAGGATTGGGGGAAGAATTCCCGGGAATAGCTTTAATCAGGAGAGGACTGACTCGCAGTTCTCTCTGTGTCAATAAAGAGATATTTGGGACCCGGAATTTCAGAGGCTCTGAAGTAATATTCGGGTGGGAAAGAGCCTCCACCCCTGACTACAGTGATTCCAGCACACACAGGGTTAAGAGCCTCCAGGAAACAGCTCTTAAAGATAGGAAGTAGTGCTAGGAGTGGGGGTGAGGAGGAGTTGTGGTGAATACACCTGTTGGAGAGCTGTAAGTTTTCTGGAGGTTGCTAAAAGATTTAACAAGGACTGTTAAAACCTTGGGGCGAAGACCCAAATCCACAAACTGTATGTGCCTTTTTACTTTTACTTTGTGCGGAAGATAAGCGGACTTAATTTTGTATTTTTGCTTGTGTGCTGCTGGAAGCCTTATTTTTGATTTGTTTGTTGAAAATAAAAGCATTTTTGTTTAAAGTTTAACGGTTTTGCACTCTGTCCTGTGGAGCTACAATCCCCCAAACTTTAAAGTACGTATGCTCATTCTCAACGTGTACATACATGTATATTGTTTACCTAGTCTGCATATGGAATGTAAACCTGACTTGTGTGTGTCCATCCACCCACTGACGCATTTTAAATGTATGAAAACCTGCAACTGCTCAAAAAACACACAGCGATGCTAATGTCATGAACTGTAATAAAAATGCTTTGCTTTCCCTGTATATTTTGACATCTCGATTTGATTCACTGTGACATTGCCATATACAGTATCTGTCTTTTTACAGTTGACGAATTGTTGGGTTTGGTCTACAGCCAAATAAAATGAATGAACACTAATCATTCCTCCCGTTGAACTTTTCAAAATTACTATACCTGCTTATTTTTGTCATGCATCCCATCTGGACACCCACATCATAACCTTCTATTGCCCTCTTGATACCTAGATTGCAAACAGTGCTATAGCACTATAGTACAGTATTTACAGTACCATACTTTTTTTTTTTTTTTAAAGAAAATTATTTTAATAGAAAATAACAGATTTTGTATAAAAATACAATAATTATAACCCGAAAATAACATAACGTGGGAGGAGTCAGCAAAAAAAAGTCCACCAAAAAATGAGCTATTAAAACTGTTGATAACTGAAGCTTGGGGTATTCAGGTGATGGACCTGGGAAACTGGCCTGCGTGAGTAATATTGAGTATATGGTGCACCTGCAGGTTGAGTTGTTGGCAGACTGTTTGGGGGGATGAGGGTAGAGGGAATGGGGAAGGGAATAGAGTGCAATATGCGGGGCCTTTCTTGTGAAGTAGAAATGTCATCAGCACACCAAGGATTCCTCAAAAGGGTCCAAAGCTTTATTCATATGGTCACACGGTACACATATGGCAAAGATCCGGAGCAGGACCCCTTTGTCAGGCAAGTGACGATAGGGGATAGAGTGCGGGGGCATGCAGCGCCATTCTTGTCGAACAGGCACATTTTGATACTCATTGTAGTATGCTCAGTACAAAAGGGTTAGCTTGGTTGATATGGTAGGGTGGGCATTTGCATACTTTGAGATGAGGTATAGGGTTCTTCTTCAAGAAAGGATTGCGCATGAGAGCCATATGCAGTGCATATTTATTTGTTTTAGGGATGGACCTTTCTATAAATTCCCAGCAGCATGGTAGCAAATGCAGTGTCTTCGTTCCATATGTTCTTCCATTTTGCAGGACATATGAGTTCTCACTTCTAGCAGTTTGTTTATTGGTTTGCCACCCATACCATGACCCTTGTGGATTTTCTGGCAGCCACATTTCCATGGCTAGGCCCAGGTTTTACATGTTCCTCTATGACTGGAGTCACAGTCCTGCTGCTTGCCACCACTTTCCTCCAATGGCTCTTCGTGGAAAGGATGCTCTTCCACATACTAATTTTCCACCTCCTCTTCTGTCTCATGTGGGTTGTCCTCCTAGCCGGCTTGTGTTCTGAAATAGAAATAATTTATTGTGTACAAGCATTATAGCTTGTTAATAATACAAAACGACAAATATGAATGATGATAGCTTGCTTTCTCCTTTCCAAAGAAAACAAAAAAAAAACAAAAAAAAAAAAAACGGGCTTCAAAAAGTCAAGCTCCTGGGCATGGGCATACAGGACTATTTTTGTAGCCTTGAAACCACTCCAGACCTTTCTGAGTTTACAGCGTTTTATGTTGTAACCATCTTTTATGCTCCTCCATCTTCTCTGCAAAGCTTGCACTGCAAAACATAAAGACAATATGAAATGCAATAATTATTTATTTTTGGCTATTTGGCCACAGGTCATTCATTTGCAAGGCTGCATTATGATTTCATAGTTGGGAGATGAACTGCAAGCTATATTATCCATGACACCTGCACAGTCATATGGAATGTGGTGATGAGGAACCCTGCAAAGGAAGATTGGACTAACATAGCCAAAGTTTTTGGGAGTGATGTAATTTCCTGAATTGTGTGGGGGCAATTGATGGGGAATGCATCTTTCTGACCAGCTTACGTACATTTATTGTGGCAGGTTGGCTCTCCTGCGCAAACCGACGTATGTCGGGCTGTGCAAGGAGTATAGCTGGCACGTGCGTGTCCCGCAGACTCAATGTCTGCCTAAACAAGGCGATTCCCCCGTTCTGCCTAATGACATGTCACAGATCTTCTGTTCCCAGTGTAAAAGCTACATGTGTATTACACATATTTGAACATTAGCCTGATGGCTACCTTTATGTTGACTCCTAAATGCATAACCTTGAAGGCGCTCATTGGACTGCTAGTAGGGGCTCATGCAGTGGTGCTCATATTTGTGACAAATGTATGTCTTTCTCTATGTTTCCCGCTGGTGAGCTTTCATGGCAGCTTGAAGTGATTGCATAATTTGTCACATAAATCCAGTTCTGAGCGTTAGACCAACAGCATGTTTTTAGTTGCATTCTTTAAAAAATTATAAAAATAGGTATCAAATATCAACATGGACTTTTGCTGTGTTTTGTGTTCATTTCCATTATTGCAAGGTATGTACTTATTATACACAAATTTTATATGAAGGCTGTTGATTTGAAAAGAGAAAAAAAAATTGCAATAACATTTCCAGTTTTGCAAAGTATGTATTTCTGTTACATAACATCCAGCATTTTCTGTGGCAAAGTGAAGCAAGATTCAAGCAACATCCTAAAAAAAAAAAAAAAAAAAAAAGGAGTTGTTTACAGAAGAGGATTAGTTGCTGATAACTTTAGCCAGCCTTTGCACTGAAATATGTAGCCATGTCTGCAGAAAAGCTGCCTTGAGGCAGGAGACAGTATGATAAGGAATGGATAGGTGCACCTTGCAAATGAGACATGTTATGCAAGAGAAATGTGTGCTAGACTGTAACCCATTTTATATTTTACACACAAACGGTAAAATAAGTATTGAACATGTCACCATTTTTCTAGGTAAATATATTTCAAAAGTTATTGACATGAAATAAGTAAAAATGAATAACACCAGCAAAAAGTATTGAACAGTATTAATTAATACTTCATAGGTAATGGCACATTCAAG